>CABEGB010000892.1:434495-1145415 GCA_901521435.1 Crematogaster levior | reverse complement strand
TATAAAATTGTATGAAACATTATTTTCTATTGCCTAAATAACAACTTCTGGATTATATTTGTACAACATTATATAAAATAAATTGTATTTTAATATAAAATAAATTTATAATAAAAAATAGTAAAGTTTAAAAGATAAAAAATATTAAAAATTTTTTATCCAAAGAAAAGAGGACCGCCGGTTGGAATCGGCGGGGGTGGTGGAGGGCCTCTATAAGATAATTAATTTTTTATTAAATAATTTATTTCTCTCTTTCTCTTTTGCTTTCAATTCAAATCTAAAGAAAAAATATTATTTTACTTATAACTTAAAAAATAGTCTAGTCTAATTGAGATTTGTGGGAGGGCCCAGTACCCCGAGGTTTTTACTCAAGCAAAATTCTTGTTTCGCTCGATCGAGTTACATAATCAAACTATATTAATTATTTATCAATTTAATTTATTAATTAAAAATTATTCGATTTATGTCGTGTTTGATGTCATTTTAATCGCAAAAATCTCATTAATACATTACAATTATTTTCGGTCCGATAAAATGCGAAATGTAAAAATTTTATTTTCTATAGTAAGAAGAAATATGATACAAAAGATTGGAGATTAAGATAGGCTCGCGTCGAGACTTCGGAACTGTCTTTGATGTCGGTCATCTCGCTTGCTCTTTACTCGTTCTCGCTCTCGCTTTCAGCGACTTTCCAGCATTGAAGATCTTTAAAGAGCTCCCTTATCTGTCTGTAAAATATAAAAATCGAATAAAATAAAGAAATTAAAACTTTTACATTTTGCTTTTAATTGATTTAGAAATAATTGTAATGCGTCAATGAATTTTTTGCGATTAAAATAAAACCAAACACGATATAAATCGGATAATTTTTAATTACATTAATAATTAAAATACCCAGTGAGAAATGACCTATCGAGTCGACATCGAATTGATTGCAATTTGCATCAATTTAATGTCGATTTGATGATCATTTCTCACTGGGTATTGATTATATAATAATATTTTAATTATTAATCTAATTAAAAATTTTTCGATTTTTATCGGATTCGATTTACTTTAATTGCCAAAATTTCATTAATGCATTACAATTATTTTAATTCGAATTTGAATGGATTAATGAGATTTTTGCGATTGAAATGACACCAAACACGGTATAGATCGGATTATTTTTAATTAGATAAGTAATTAACATCTTGATTATAATCTAATTAAAAATTACCCAATCTATACCGTGTTTGGTGTCATTTTAATCGCAAAAATCTCAGTAAGTCATTAGAATTATTTTCGAACCGATAAAATAATTTGGATAATTTTTATTTTGACGACACCAACGACGGCATCGGCGTCGACAACGATGACACCGGCGATAGCACCGGCGACGGCATCGGCGACGTCCGCGAGCGTTTTAACATTAAATGTGAGTATAAAACTTTTTATATGTGTGTATTATACAATTATATTTTTTATTTTACACACATACACACCCACACACACACACTCACCCCACACAATACAATACACACAATACATTGCCAGATTAAGGGTTTCCATACTTTTGCCTCATATATATATATATATATATATATATGCTTTTCTTATCATTTACATTTTTGTTAATGTTTATGTTTCAGACTGAAGAATTAAATGATATAATTGCGAGAACAATTATAGCCGTGAGAGGCCGAGGCCGAGGCCGAGGACGAGGAAGAGGACAATGAAAAGGGAGCGGGGGGACAACGCATTATTACTTTTATAAATATATCTTATTGTTACAGAGAAGTATAAAACTGTATTATCTACATTTCGTGCACATAGCACGGAACAGAACCATTATCCGTGGACATAGCACGGAACAGAACCATTATCCGTAGACATAGCACGGAACGCAACCAGAAATGTGCACATTATGCGTTACCATTGGGAACATTCGTGGACATTGGCTATGTAGTTCAATGTGCACGTTTTAATGTCCACAGAGGGCGTATCGCTTTCAGGGATCACCTAAAACCGGCCCGTGGCGTCTCTCAGTCTTCTCTCTGTCCCCGCCTTATTTCTCTTGTGTGACATAATAAAAAAGAAAAAAAAATTAGCGAAAAAGTCAGGTGATACGTACGAGCCATTGGCTACGTTCAGCAGCAGAGCAGATCAGTGAGCGATCAGTGATTATTGGTCCTTTCTGTTAGATCCCGAAATTTAGACCAATTATGTTGACGCATTAAAAAGAATTACTCAACTGTTGAGTCTGCTGAACGCACCCATTTTTATCGGTAATCATGACTATTTGACAATTTAAGAACGCATAACATATGACAGATTAAATATAAGACTAAAGAATATTAATAACAATTAATCATATATAATATAAATAAAATTAATTACATAATTAATAGTATTTAACAATAATTGATGAGGAATCTAACTATTGTAATAGTTATGAGCAATTTTATAAAATTAATTACATAATTAATAGTATTTAACAATAATTGATGAGAAATCTAACTATTGTAATAGTTATGAGCAATTTTATTATACACAAAGTGAGTTTTATTTACTTATTAATTGTGAGATACATTTTTGTTGTAATTCTCTTTTGTAAAATTTATATGATGAAACTCTTGGGATTTGTATAAGAGCAACTGATTGATAGTTGTGGATTCCCGATTTGATACCTACTTTTACCATGTATTCTTTGGCCTTACAGGAAATTAAACAGATAATTAAAAGTTATAAATGTAAGAGTGGGTTGGCTCAAAAATGTATTTTATTTTAAAATATTATTATATATTTTGAAAAAATATATAGGATATTAATTATAATAATACGAGACTAAGTTGTTAACCATATAACTCACTGTAAGATTTAATTTATTGCGCGCACAGCATATGTAATTTCAAACACATAATAAGCATTTAAAATAACATTAAAAAATGATAACCAATTGGAAAACTATATTATTACTTATATGGAAATCAATGTAATTCAATGAGCCTAATTGACACTCTCCTTCTTTGGTAGTATACTTTCTAGTTCACATGACTCATCCAGCTGTCTCACTATGTCCAATCCACCTATTAGCTCTCCTTTCAAATACAATTGCGGATACGTTGGCCATTTGCTATACTTTTTAAGTCCTTCCCTAACATCATTGTCCTGTAATATGTCGAACGATTTGTAATCTGTCTTGTATTTATCTAGGATGGAAACGATCGTTCTGGAGAAACCACACTGTGGATGTGCAGGGCTTCCCTTCATGAACAGCATGCACGGTGCTTGGTTTATCAATTTCTTTAGCCTATCCTCAAAAGACTCCTTTGCCTTGATTTGGTCGAGCAGCGAATCATCCTTTTTGTTTAAATGACGTTTGATTTTTTCCGTCAATGCCGAGGCATTGACACCATCCACCCTGTCTATCACGCCACTGTTCCGCAACAGAAGAATCGTGGGCACGACAGCTACTCCGGATTTCAGAGATACTTCGGGTACGTTTTCTGCCTCAATCCTGGCAAATTTTACCTCCTTGTACTGCTCCAACTTGCCCATCTCCTCGAGTACATCGTCCACTTGTGAACATTGTTCGGCCCATGGCGCATAAAAGTGTACGACGGAAAGTTCCTTGGACCTTGCGAACAAAACATATTTATTAAACATACATAAAAAAAACAATCACGCATTGCTAACAGTCACACAATGAAGAAGACACTAATTCTCAAATTTGAAATACATAGAGAGTAAGAAAGTGTTTACAATCATATCACACTTTTGATGTGTTACACTTCAAAAATGATATATTTATCTTACAAGGATCGTGGCGATCGTGGCTCAGAAAAATGTACATTGTTTTAACGAGCCAAAGATCCGAGTTCAAACCCGACCAAAACATCGTCGGTTTTTATTCGATCGCCACCTCTCGGAAGGCAAACCACCGAGAGTATCTCGCCAGGAGAGAACCTCCGGATGACATGGATGCATGTCATCGGAGGTCACCACGCCCTCACGTAGGGTGAAGGACTGAGGAGGATTTGTAGGTATATGCAGATAGCAATTTGAAAATAACTTTAGGAATAAAATTTATATAAGATTAGAATCAAAAGTTTATTTCTGAAATGACAATTTCAGGAATAGTTGGAGTTTCCAAAAATCCTAAAAATCTCACGACGAATAGAAAATATCCAAGAAAAAAAGAGAAGCTCGTCGTTCTCGTGGGAAGAATAACAAGAGAGGTTATAAAGAGGTTATTTCCGATGACTCGGTATCCCGATTACTCACTTGACGAAGCCGTCGAATTCTTGCTCCGTAGTCAGCACGGTGATAGCCATCGTTTCACCTGCTTCCGATTTACCTTGCGTTCCTCTCGGTCAGAAAATGACTCGCAGCACCACTGCGTCGTCAAAGATTAACGCGTCTACGCGACCACCGGCACCGATCTCATGGCCGCGGAGTCGTCAGTCTTTCGGCGCAATCGCACGGCACCACGGAACTTCCGGAGGACCGGCGCGAAATAGAAATGCTCCAACATTGAGAGAAAATACTTGTCGTACTTCAATAAATATTTGTTTATAATGGATATCCCCAACTTTTGTGTCAGTAGGGCCATATTAAAATTTTTATAATAACCGGAAGGCTGGATAAGTTTTATTCGTGAAAATCATATAAAAACAAAATATCTAAATATTTTTCTTTTTTTTGTATTATCACATCAAAACTTCTTAGCGGATAAAACTTCCGTTCTGGCCAGATCCAATTAGGGCCTATTAATATAAATTTATTAATATATAAAATTTGGTATATATTAATATATATTGTAAAATAATAATATATATAATGTGTGATATTCATAATATCGTAATGTTATTGAGAAATACTTGCTGCTCGTGACCGTCATAAGATTCTAAAGATTTATTCTAAATTTTGAGAGAAATCATAATTAATGTATTTCGTCACGGCCTGATTAGCCTGATTTGAAATTTTTGAGACTAAAGTTTTCTTCATTTACAATTTCATTTTGATGAAAACTGTGACTAGAGCTTTTACCAAAGGCAACGATCACCGAAGAGAAAGTTCTGTTTTGCAATCGAAGCGAATTGCAAATAGGAAATCATGTGACTCATTTTTCCTTCCTTTCTCTTCTAAAGAAAGATTTATATTCTCAACACTCTATCGAGCAACATTTTATTCGTTTTATATTAATTTTTTTCCAATATATTATATATTTTTTCTTTAAGAAGAAAAGATATATATTTGGTCACAGCAGAGTCATCGGAATAAAAATCACGTGCCACGAAGATCATATATCAAAAGTAAGACTGACGTGAAACTAGCCACGGGTGTTATAATTCATGCAAATATGCGAAAGGGGGTCCCTCCTCGCGCGAGACAGGCCTGACGATGCAGGTGCGCCACGAGAAACTGACCAATCACGTGAATGGCCACTCGGCGAGGGTGGTGGCCGCGAGTCGGACAGGATAGGAGCAACAAGGGAGGGGGGAAGACCTGTCAGACGGACGGTCGCGCGGCCGCAAAAAGCTGATGCAGACGCTTCTGGAACGGCGAACGTGCACGTGTGACGGTCAGTTTTTTTGCTTCGTGCGCGCGCGCGCGCGCGATAACCCACGATGTCCAAGAAGTTGTCGCGGAACGATGCCCTCGACGACATCTCCGCCTGGAACACGGAGGGGGTACTGTGTCTGCTGCGCAAGGTGAGTGAAGCTCGTCGCGATCCGTTCGCGCCTCACTTCGCGCCGCTCGGAACGAGAAGTCGCGGAGCGCGTGGGTGCAACTTCGCGGCGGACACCGTCTGTCAAAGGCGCGACGCGACAACCGGGGCAACGTCAAGGAGTACCGCGGCATGGGGAAGAGAGAGAAAGAGCGAGGTCAACGCGCACGTGCGCGTCAAAGGCGGTAAATGCACGAGTATTTATAACGCGTCTCGTATGTAGGAAGGAGAGGATTCCGCGCTGCGGAACAGGAGCACGAGAAGCCTCGTCAGGATTCCCGAGCGATTTTCCGGTGATTGAGTTAAGGTTATCGACCCTCACCGGTTTTCTTCCTCGCTCGCGGCTCCTTCGCGCTCCTCCACTACTCGCGCTTACAACTTTTTTACCTGTCTCCAGAAACGTGGGTAATTAGGGTAATATTTCATTTGTCATACTGATTTATATAGCACAAAATATTTCAGCAACGTTGGAATATCCGAGCAACGTTGTAGCTGTATAAGGAAGATGACAGAGGATCGAGAATATCTAGCGAACAAAATCCTGACGCGGAGAATCTATCGGAATATTCGGAGTTATTACAGTTGGCAAAAAGCGAAGAGAAGAATTCTACAATTTCATTGTAAAAATGGAGATATTTATTCAATAGATTTTATCATAAGATACAAATACGGCGATAGATATGCGATCAACCGATATCTCATTATTTTTGCCTAGCGGCTGTAATAATGCAACTATTTAACGTTGTTTATTTCCCGTTTATCTCAGACATATCTAAATGTTCCGGAGATATCTCAGGAATATCTTTTGAAATACATGTCTGGATATTTCTTAGGAAAATAGGATTCTTTCACTTATCGGTTGAATTGCATTGTTACAGGATCAGAGAGAAAAAAATCTTTTTTCTTTAGAAAGATGGAACTCTCCGATCTCCTATCTAGATTTTATCATAAGGTACAAATACGGCGATAGATATGCGATCAACCGATATCTCATTATTTTTGCCTAGCGGCTGTAATAATGCAACTATTTAACGTTGTTTACCTCCCGTTTATCTTAGGCATATCTAAATGTTCCGGAGATATCTCAGGAATATCTTTTAAAACACATGTCTGGATATTTTTTAGGAAAATAGGATTCTTTCATTTATCGGTTGAATTGCATTGTTACAGGATCAGAGAGAAAAAAATCTTTTTTTCTTTAGAAAGATGGAACTCTCCGATCTCCTATCTAGATTTTATCATAAGGTACAAATACGGCGATAGATATGCGATCAACCGATATCTCATTATTTTTGCCTAGCGGCTGTAATAATGCAACTATTTAACGTTGTTTACCTCCCGTTTATCTTAGGCATATCTAAATGTTCCGGAGATATCTCAGGAATATCTTTTAAAACACATGTCTGGATATTTCTTAGGAAAATAGGATTCTTTCATTTATCGGTTGAATTGCATTGTTACAGGATCAGAGAGAAAAAATCCTTTTTTCTTTAGAAAGATGGAACTCTCCGATCTACATATGTAATGAGAGCGTTTCGCCTAAAGCATCGATTAGAGACATCTCTTCTCTGGAAAGCTCCGGCGGCGAAAGGGATGCACTTTGCATTTTTTTCGCGTGCAATCTGGATCGCGCATAACTTTCACACATTCCTCGGCAACACGTTTGAACGCCGGTTGAAGGAAAGGATCGTGGTTTCCTCGCCGCAACTTCATTTCCCTTCGATCTCGCGAAAAGAACGTTGCCCGGCCCAGATTTCTTCTTCAACGTTCCATACGACTGAAAGATAAATTAATATGTATAATTTAAATATGTATATCTTGAAAAAGAGAAAGAGAGAGACAGAGAGAATGACTTTTCGAAAGAAATCTTGGTTTTTTTCTGTGATTCAGATTATAATTATAAGGGAAATGGAGTCACGCAGGGCGCAATGGAACTATAAATAGACATTTAAGGAAATACATTATCTTATCTATTTTAGTATCATCATCGTCAAGCAAATGAAAATTCGATAAATAACTCACGCTCAACAATGTGACGATATTTTTTCTGGATCATCATCATTATTGTTCCATTTCCTCTTTTCGTCTCTTCCTTTTTTTTTGTTATCAATTGTAAACGCATATTTTTATATATGAGAGATATCAATTTGTGTGTGTGTGCTTTTTATCAGTATCCTGTTAACAATTTCCTCGTTTCACAGAACGGGTTGGAGGAATGTTGCAAGGCTGTGGCGAAACGGCAGATCGACGGCGATGAGTTGCTGGTGAGTGAATTGTTGTATTCCTACGAGAACAGCTGTTTGTCGATTTTTCGATTTTCGTCCGTCAATCCATGCCTCACCGATGTATATCGATAATCATCCAGTTGTTGAGTGTACATATTGTCTTAAAAAACGCAGCGATAATAGATAATAGGACTTCAAATCCGTGATTTAATCAGCAAAACGTATTATTTACAACAGATATTGACAAATGAAATTGTATTATTTAAAAAAATCTTAGAAATTGGACACATTATTATTTTCATATATTAATCATTAGGATTAATTATGTTTTTTAAAATGAGGATTCACATTCTTAATTCGTGAGAGAAAAATTTTTGATTGCTTCCGAATTAGCTTATCGCGTCCCTTATCTTTTTATACATTTCGTCCCTTATCTTCTTATATATTTCGTATACTTTATGAAATTTATTTATCAACGACAATTCTCGACGCGAGAAATCAACTTTCATCGGTTTAATCCGTCAGAAAAGTGTCTTCTCGTCGAACTTAATGAATCTCCAAAATCGCTGATTCGATAGTAATTAGAGAGACACGCGTGGCATGCGAGTAATGATTATCTGTCCACTTCCACAGATAACGCATGGTCTTGCTTTTTTGCCGGTTGCAACAGCAATATTTCGAGACAGCCGGTGACGGCGCGTGCACTCTTAACGGGACCTTAATTAATTGTAATTATTCCAGCACTTGACGGATGGGAAGCTGGCTCTCTGGAAGAGTGACCTCACGCGTCCACTGATAGGGTGAGAGAACGAACCAAATCCAGCTTTATTTCTGCCGAATCGTATACTATTCCCTCTTTTTCTCCTTCTTCGTGGAATCGTGTCTCGCGATCTTCTCTCATAACGCATTCTCTCTTAACGGTATTCAGATTATTCAGTATGCGAACAGCTCATCGCGTTCACATATCATTTACAAGCATTTACTTAAAAGTATGGAATATAAAGCACAATATTCCGACATTCCTTAAGTAGAAAATTCCGTGTAATATATGACTGATATATGATTTTAGTGTCGCCTCATTTTTAGATTTAGATTATTAGATTATAGATTAGATTTAGATTATAGATTTAGATTATTTCTATTTTTTTTTAAGTACCTAGAAGCTATCTTTATCTCCCCTGAAATAAGTTTCTCATAGCAAGAAATTACTGACTTATACGACGCAGTAAGAATGTGCTGTGTTGCTAACTCTTTATAAAAACGAGTTATGTTCGCGAAGCAATGTTTCGCGCGAGTGGATAATTATTTGATGACTGCAAGTTGTGCATGAATGCATAATTCTATCGCGTGGGTTGTGTCCGATCGTTCCACATTCGCGTCGATTTAACGTTTTGCACTACCATGTTCTTTATTGCTTAACACAATTCTCTAATTCTCTCTTGAAGATTAACGTTTTACTTGCAAAGGTATTAGATAAAGTATATCTTTTTTTTCATTAAATGCATTAATTAATGCATGCATTAATTTGTTAAATTCAAAAATCATTAATATTAATTAAATTTATCACAGAAAATTATGGGCATTTGTGCAAGAACTAAATAAATCTCCGGAAAAATATCTGCCGGACAAGACTGTAGAAGCGCAACAAAACGATGATCACTTGAGCGATAGCGGTTCCTGGGGAACCGACTTTGAGGATGAAGCGGTCGAGGAAAATAACTGTACCGAAGACACGCAAGAAATTATAAAACCGAGCCTGATCAAGAATAAGCACGTATCTTTGCAAAATAATAGGATACCGACGCGATCACCGAATAAAATAATACAACCGGAGAAGGAAGAGACTTATGCCAATTGCAAGTCTGTTCAGGACGAGGAGGAGAATATGTATGCAAATTTTCAGGAGACGAAGCTACCGCCGACAAGAAATGTCTCGAGACTGCATAGTGAATTGGAGAAGACTCTAGCCGGGAAACTGAAGCTGGAATTGGAGGAATTGAAGCGAAGGAATAATCCGACAAAGAAACCTGAGATTGGACCAAAGCCAGAAATTCTACCATTGAGAAGAATCTCGAGGACGACTTCTGATAAGAAATCTCCGCAGAAATCTTTTTTGCATAATACGCCAAAGACTTATGAATGCATTTCTAATGAACAAAGCAAAACGCAAAGTTAGTTCTTTTTAATATATCATAATATATTTTTAATATATTTGTGTGTTTATTTTTTTGATGTGGACTTGGTTCTTTTATGGATAATATTAATATTGCTTTGCTTGGCTTTTTAGAAAGGATGGGCGTGCCGCCGCCACCGGAACCTAAGAAAAACAAAGACTACATATCCGTAGAAATTAAGAAAGAAACTGATAAGGAATTATCGAAACCACCAGTCATTTTAAGAAATTTCGATCTCGTGGCGAATTTGCCGGCACAAACGGAGGAGAGTGAGGACGAATACGAGCCGCTCGACGAAAATATCATTGAGCAGCAGAAGAACGAGATTTTGCGAGTCGATAGCAAACAATCGTTACACAGTGGTCGCCAAGGGTCGGTCGAAAGTGTTTACAAACCGCCCAGTGCTACAAGTCACGAGGAAGAGGAGGATTACGAAATTTATGAATGTATAACGGAAACAGTAAGTCTTCATTTACTTTAGAATTGGGATTACGAGACTTGATGAATTATTTATTGTTGTATTGCATTAGCCAGAGGATAATGAATACCTGAGTCCCATTCAAAGGACAAATAATGCACAAGAACCACCTCCTTTACCCGCCAAACCGTCGCCGCCCCCACCGCCTTCGACTTTTCCCAGTAGAACCAGGCCAGAGAAACACAAAGGTAAGTCTATTCTCAACATTAAGAGACTGTGACTAGACAAGTAATTGCAACAAATATCACATAGTTACATATAAAATATTATAAAAATAAAATCCTAATATATTATAAGGATAAAATCCTAAATATTAAATTTTATAAACAAATTATCATTTCTTATATATCATATTTTAACTTTAGCAGAATAGTATTTAATAATTATAAGTAATTATAATTAATTTATTTTTCTCAAAAATATAATCTAAAAAATTTGAAGAAACCTTAAAGATTGGAAATTTTTGTTTGTTACTACTCGACATGTTTAATTTATGAAGAGTGATTAGATACACATTGTCCGAATTCGAAACATAGGCGAAATAACGAGACGTAGTGAAACTATAGTGGGTAAAAAAATACAGAGTAATGTATAATAGACTCGAGAGTAGTGTACTATAGACACAAGACGAGGTGCAGAATCACTCAGACGTAAGAACGTCTGAGCATATGTTCGACAAATGCTGCTTATCGTTGGTTCCCATGTAACTGATGCACATTGCCATCGCGATATAGCGGACAGTCGCATATCGGCCACTGTCATCAAGACCGGATTTGTATAAACGTTCTCTCTTTGTAATAGCCGAACGACAGAATAGTGCTTTTGTCGCAGTATGACAACGATGTTGTCGCAATTATTCGCAATCTGTCATCTTTTCATGTGCGGAAGTCGAAACCTTCGACTTTCAATATGAATAAAAGATCTCGAGCGTCGGACGAGATCGACGAGATAAATCATCTTGGGTTTTCGATTTGACTGTGAAGAATGTAAAACGTTGAGTCGATTTTGGAGTTTCGTGGCGAAAGGACCGCACTCTGTTCTCAATTGGTATAACAATATATGTATACACGGAACTTTCTAAAAAAGGAAGGAAGCATAAGTTCCAAGGACTGGTAAGATAAAATATTACAGCAAATATTGTTTTTAATCGTGATTCGACGTATCTATCAAGATTCGCGATAAGCGTGTGGAAGGATTCGATAAGAGACCGAAAGAGCGAAACACTGGGTGATGGAATGTGTTCCTGTTTTTATCTGCGACTGAGCAAACATCTCCTAGAAGGTCTGGGCACGCGCCTGGCCGATGAAGTCGCCGATATGATAGTGCGGATCAAGAGAGGCCTGTCTACGTGTTGTTATTCGCGACCACCTGAGCCACCAGGTACACAGAACGATTAAACAACGCATTGTTCGACGACTTATCTACATTTGCACTGATGTCATGTAATTGTGGTACAATGTGAGAATGTTGCTAATGGAACATCTGTCCCATTCTCTCTTCGCTCGAAGGTCGTCGAACCCCGACCAGCGGACAAAAATAGAGTTCGAAAATTATTTTCGTTTTCCGCATACATTATTTTCGATAAAACGTCGTATGATATCATTTAGCATAATTATAATCGTTTTTTCTTTGCAAATTGATTTGTAATTTATGTTTGCAATGTAATTAATGTTTGTATGAAGATAAAATCCAAATATCAGCAGGTAAACTGGTGTTATTGAAATTGACTGGACAAAAACGCTTCTGAAATAATGTAGGTAAATCTTATATTATTCATTTATATTATATTCATTTATATTATTCATTTATATTATCATTTAGGTATTCTGTCCAGTCTATTAATAAATCTGAAAAGTTTCTCGATATTAAAAATGAAAATAGTATATGATTTAATTCGTTTTATTTTAACAATCAAAACTTATTATTGATAATTGTTGCTCATGTGACTTTTGCTCTCTTACAAAGCTAAACTTGCAGATGAATAATTTGCTGCCTTAGAAAAGAGCATGAACTGTTGAAAATTTCCTCCTTCTTTTTGTAAGGAAAACCTTTGTTAAATCTTCTTTGTTCGACCACTGTATAGGATCGTTGACCTACCCGATCTGATTTACGGAAGATATTCTTGTACGCGCTTCTCGGATGTGTCTATGTCCCATGCCGAGAGACCAACGGAGATTGACTCTTCTTTTTCCGCGATGCTTTAAAAGGCTCGCTCTTGAGTTAAATGTCAGTTTTGCCGAGATTCTTACGACGATCGTATCGCGTGTCGGGTTGTGTTCCTCAAACCGATCTCCAAAAAATGCGATAAAAAAATCAACTGTAATACTCTTAATAAATGTCTAAACGTACTCGCAATCCGTTAGAGTATACGTGACGAATTCGCGACATAATGGCAACTATAATTAGCGATACAAAGCGGAACGTATCGCTTAATACGGCAGTACGTCGGCAAACAAGTCTTTCGGAGTGTTTAACACAAGCGACTCTTACGCAAGCTCGACTTAACTTAGCAAGTTAGTAATGTGATCGATTTGTATTTTAGTGAGATGAATTTAAATGTTTGTGCAACAATGTATATTTTATAGTATAATATTGTTATCATTTTTATAAATTAAAATTCTTTCAAATTATATAATCATTAAATTACTTTTTCTACAAATTTATTTATATATTTTATTTCGATTTTCTGGATCTGTGTATTTATTATATGTAAAAAACTTACACATTAGTATGTAAATATGTGGTAATTATTGTATCAATTTGTGCTTGTTTGTATCTTTGTTAACTTTGATCTTTTTACATGTTTGCAGAACGATCACCGGACAAGAAATCAGCCACATTACCTCATGCTGGCAGCAATACGCAATCATTGTCAACTGAGAGAGCCACGCGGCCGTTACCACCGCCACCTGAGAGGCAATCTTACATTGACAAGCCCTGGTATCATAATATCACGAGGGAACAAGCAATTGTTCTTATTAAAGAACGTACGTATTAATAGATCTTTTAGATCTTTTTAACTAGACTATATTTTAAAAACCAAAATTTTACAAAGAGAAATGGCTAAATTTTGCTAAAGAATCATCAAAATTAAGGTCACGAATTAAAATCTATTTAAAATAACATATGAGCGTTATAAAAGTATTATCTGAAGATATTCTATCTTGTGTTTTTTTTTAATAAAATTTTTTTATTTAATATAAGAGTCACAGAAAAATCAATTTGATACAATGTAATTCTTGAATGCTATATTTTCAGAAGGTACTTATAGTAATCCACAAGATGGGTATTTTCTTTTGAGACCGTCGACGACAAATCCTGGTAACCCCTTAGCCTTGGTTCTTTGGTACAAGGACAGAGTTTATAATGTTCCAGTCAGAAGGAGAAATGACAATAGGTATATACACCTTTTTTATTAACTTTATTGTTTTACTAAGATGCCTTTGCTCATATACTCAACGTTGTAATCTAATTTTAGATGTTTTGAGCAAAATCGTATTAATATTGTATTAATTTGATAAATGATTGGACAAAATTTCAAGACCAAACATTTTATATATGATTGGAAAATTTTAATACTCCACTTTATTTTATTTTGTTAGCAAAGAGGAGATATAAAAAATTCAGTGTAACTCGCAATATATCAATATGCGCAAAGATAATTTTTTATTAATTTATTATTACAAATATAATTTTTAAAATTGTTTAGGTACGCATTGGGCTCCGCGAAAATGAACGAGCTGTCTTTCTCGACGGTGGAAGAAATCGTCACATTTTATATGAAGGAGGAACTGATGCTCCACAGTGGCGGCGTACAGACCGGAAGCACGAGATTGACTGATACTCCACCAAAGTGATTTTAGTCTGCTACATCTTACTTTAGTTGGATCTTATTTTAGTTGGAAAGGAAGAATCTTCTATGATAATCTCGCTGTACATAAGAATTACATACAACATATAAACACTGCCGAGCAAATATTCTTGCTAGACATTGTGACAGAATTATGAAGAACACAATTAGGCTGATGAACAAGGATTTAAACGGTGCCTTTATACATTTATGGATGCGTGAATTAATCAATTGCGTAATTGTGTCGTACGAGACGTTATTTTAGTATTATTCCAATGACATGTTTTGATTCGATTGGTTTATTTAAGCTTTATCTCAACAATTATGCGTGCCTTCGATAAAGCGACGTAAGTGATTATTGAGCAACATATCTTTATTGCGATAAATAAATATATTTTACATATTTTTAATATATATATCTCAATTTCTTACGAATTAAACATTTATGGTCGATCTGATATGGTGTATCTGAGAGAATAGGTATTTTGTAGGATAAATAATTTTGTGACTTCTTCATCGAGGGGGGGAAATGATATTGTATCGTTACTTTCTTATATCAGTATGTTGTTATATTTTTATCTACACATTGGTCACTTGTTTAATCTATGGCAACTAGTGATTAATCACACGTATACACGGGTTATATCTTTGACTTTCGAGGGACCGATACGATGACGTGTACAAAGACTTTATTAAATCTCTCCTAGGAAACTATAGAGGCTTCTCTCTATATATATGTACAAGCGCTCGTCCATGAATGAAATGACGCAATATTATAAGTCCTATCGCTCTCTCCCGCGACTGTTTATATTTTCTCTCGTCCTTTCCCTCGTCTCGTCGATCACGATTATGCGCCAATTTTGTAAACGTGAATCATCGGGTCGCGTACACACCGCTAGACTCTGTATCTCGCTCGCCAACAAGAACGATAACGATAACGCTGACCGTCGGCCGTATTGATAAACCATTCTAAAAAAGTCGTGGCCATCAGCTGCATGGTCAACAGTGGAATTCCGTCAGTGGGCGAGTCCTGTTCGTCAGACATTTGGGGAAACATCCTAGCGGTCGATTGTCGTAAACTCGAGTATTATCTCCTTCTCGCATATACGATTGTGTCTACGATTGTATACGTGTCCATGAACTTTGAGCCGAGTTAATTGATAGAAGTAGAATCATAAACGTTCATCGCGTTAATTTAAGTGTCATGAGCCGATATATCTAGCGAGATCATTTAAAGACTCGGTGATCTCGTAGGAAAGGAACGATTGCGATAAACAAATCAGAAGGTATTTTTTTTTTATTGAAATTTTTCTCATGTAACATAACAACAGATGATATTCGTGTATCGCTAGAAGATTCGTGACATTCGTTAAATGCTGTAACAATATTAATCTTTCCTCGATAATGTGCAACAGGGCGTGTTGTCGATATTATATCTGTTTACTTGCGTACGGGATTTTACTTCGCGAGCTTAATTTTAATATTAATTTACTAATTTTAATTTTAATTTTAATTTTAATTTACGAGATCGTTTATATTCGATTTTAACGAAAAATCTTCAACGTTGCAGTTAAACTCCAAGTAAACATTTATAATCACTCCTGAAAAGTCCCGAAAGTCAGCTGAAGAATGCGATTCTATTTTTTTTAGCCGCTTGAGCTTTCCCGTCAAAATTATCGCTTTTGCCAGGAAAAGGATTTTCTCGGAGATTCAATTTCCTGCTTTCCGGAAGACGAGTTTGAAATTACGCGCGAGATTAACTCACGGTCACGTGGGTGAGATCTAGTTACATTTCGAGAACGCCTTCGCGGGTTGGTACCTCGGGCGCTCGGCCGACAGTGCGGCCGTGGAAGAGAGGGGAGGGCGGGATGAACGGATCATACGACGAATTTGTGCGCACCGTCTCGTTAACTGTTGACAAGTGGAGCCGTCAATTGAGCGCCTCATTTGGCACGGTCACTTAAAAGAAACCTTTTGTAGGCGCGGATCCGAGCGGCGCTGCGCGCTGTGTTCGGCGAGGAGCAGGAGGAGCAGGAGAAAAAAGAAGAAGATGTTGTCGTGAACGGTGAATAGGCCCGACCTGGCTCCCCGGCAGGCACCACGGATACGATAAACAATGTTGACGTGAGTCAACGGCGCTCCGCGGCGAGAGGACGGGATAAGAACGACGGCGAGAGTGAGAAGGAGGGTGAGAAAGCGATGTTGCTGCCCGAGCGGATAGATAAGACGTGCTAATCGCCAAGAACGTCACCCCAGGAGCAATGGACGATGAACAGCCGGCGAGGGAGGCCAACAAGATCTGTGGAGTCTGCGGCGACCGGGCGCTCGGCTACAACTTCAACGCTGTCTCCTGCGAGAGCTGCAAGGCCTTCTTCAGGAGGAACGCGTTGAAGAACAAGGTGAATTCACTTCCGCTCCGAATCCGAAGCCCTCTAGCTGCCTGTGTCACAGGGGAGCTCGAGAGAGGGATCTCGATTTCCTGTTTCAGAAATTATGAATTTGAGTTCTTTGAATTCTCGGAGAGAACACCTTGCATTAGACCTTCTTTGTCCTCAACAGCTTCTGAGGAAGTTGATTTTTCAAAGAGACATCAATTTTATCTTTTAATTGTAATGCCAAAGCGCTTCTTTCTTGAATCTGACTTTTAAATGAATTTTATATATGGATTAGATTATTGTTATTAGAATAAACAAAAAAAACATACGAATATACAAAAAAAATACAAATAACACAAAATTTAATAGATGTTTTGGCTCAGATTCAGTGATAGAACACGAAATAGAAGTTTTACATAATATAATGATCTAGTGTGGATGAATGTAGTTGTGTTAGTGATATTAGATTGTTTAATGATTAGTAATCTGATGATCTTTATAAACTTTAAGTTCTCAGAAAATGAATTTTGTGTTTAATGCATTAGTTACTTTGAATAATTTTTGAGAAATTCGAGAAGATTAATAAATTTAATTTAAATTTTATTTTTCTCAGACTTAAAAAAAGATTGGATTGTTATTGAACTGAAGAATTTCCTTATAATTATCTACGGTTGATTGGTAATGATTTTGATAAGTAACTTTATGTTTTGGAGATCTTATTATTGAGAGGAACTTTGTAGTCGGATCCAAATTGCGAAGCTGATTTTTTTTCATTTATATTTATTTTACATACGTAACTTTTTTATGAGATGATAAAAATACTGATTGAAATATATCTTGCTTGACCCGCCAAAAGATTAATAACGGATGTATACAGACGATGCAGATGTTATTAATCTTAAAAACAGCATCTGCACATTGAAATTTATTGACTTGAAAACATTAGATAAGATTTCAGCATCTGAAAGAAAATACATCGTATTTCTGCATTTGAAACAACTTCCGTTTAGTATAGCAGAAGGTTACTTTAATTTATCTTATTTCATATGAGAGATAATTGAAAACGAATGAATGTAAAAAGTATCTATGTATAGTAAGTGTATTAGATTGATAGAACGAAGTTCTTATTTTTGAAATTTACATTTTACCAGTAAGTATATAAAATAGTATATTTTAGGTTGACAAAAGTATATATTCTTGTTGCAGGACTTTAAATGCCCCTTCACGGAAAACTGTAACATCACAACCATAACCAGACGATTTTGCCAAAAATGCCGTCTGGATAAATGTTTTAGTATTGGCATGCGCAAGGAGTACATTATGTCTGAGGAGGATAAGGTCCTGAAACGAAAGAAGATTGAAAAGAATCGCGCAAAGAAACGGTCTCAATCTGACAATGGCAAAACGTCGAAGATTAAAAAGGATTGCGTAGACGACTGTACGTTCGAAGATACGTCGATGTCGGTCAATTCGGTCGCATCGGCGATATCGGAATCATACTTTTGGGAATCTGATAGAAAATACACGGACCTGGACAGCAACAGGCAAAACGTTGTTGAAAGTATGAGCCCAGTGACGGCGGCGAGCGTGCCTAGTCCTTCGAGTCCACCGGAGAATACGAATATCGCTGAAACGAAGACGTTGGACATGCTGAAGGAATCTGCTTCGAAGTCTAATCTTGCTAGGTACGATCGACTTATCTGGTATACAAAGAATGGCGCAGAAGCAAAATTAATAAAAATTAAATAGGGATTGTCTGTTTACAGTCGCACGAAATTCACCGACGTGGCGTCTCAGAGTATAGGGACGGACAAGAGTTCTCTTCCGAATTCAGATAAATTCGAGCAAAACTCGCTACAATTCGAGTTTATAGACATTAACCGCGAATCGAACTACAGTTCCGCGTTTGAAGAGAACGCGTTGGAGTCTAATTACTCCAAAATCGAACAGACTCGTGAACAGAATTGCCCTGTATATGTAAATCGCACGTTACACGGCGATACGAGTCAATCTGATCTGAGTTCGTCGTCGCAACTCACGAAAGAGGAGACGTCGATATGCCAGAAGCCGAAGGAAATGTGTTCGAGCGGGAGCAATTTGGTCGCCAAGTTCAAGCAGGATCCCGGCTTGCTGACAAAGTTCATGAGTAATCCAAATTTAGTCGCGAAAATATTTCAAGATCAGAAGGTAATAATGAAGATTATGACGGATCCTGATATGGTCACGTGCTTGGCGGCGGATCCGAGTATCACACAGTTCTTGGAGGAGCATGACACAATCGATACGGCGATCATCGGGCGTGAACGTGAAAACGACAAAACAAAAATTCAATCGAGGGAAGTCCCGGAGAATAATGGTAGCTCGGGTGATTCTAGATATGTGCCGAAGTCCAAAGGAAGTCATGTGGAAAATCCGATCCTGACAGACTTGATTACGAACCGCAACACGGAGGAATGCAAAAGTCAAAATTTGGAATCTAATACAAATACGGATTGGAATAAAAATACAGCCGACGTTACCAGAGATGTTCTTCAGGATGTTCAAAGGTAATCCAATATGCATTGATTATCATATTTTAATGACACGACCATGAAACCCATCGTTAAGATACGGTCTCAGTATCTTATTATTCAATCAAATATTTCAGGATACCGATCGCTGCTAACTCTATAGAATCTATCTTGTGTGAAGCTATCAAGTTAGAATATTCAGCATTTTCTAGTTTTGGTGGAACCCAAAGCAGCAGGGAATTGAATGACGCTGAGAGAGCAAAATTAAACGAACTGATAGTTGCTAACAAAGCGTTATTAGCTCCGTTAGATGATGACATAACAAATTTGGTTGGCGATGAGTGTAAATTCAAGGTAACATATCTTTTTAAAATTTTATATCTTATATGTGCGCAATTTAGAAAAGGTAGATAGTACAAGTAGTTATAAAATATTTATTGCAGAGTAATTTTGGACAATCTGATCCAATGTTGTTAGACGTTATAAATTTGACGGCGATAGCAATTAGACGTTTAATAAAAATGTCTAAGAAAATAAACGCTTTCAAGAATATGTGTCAAGAGGATCAGCTGGCTCTGTTGAAAGGTGGCTGCACGGAAATGATGATTCTAAGATCGGCCATTAATTACGATCTGGATAAAGATATGTGGAAGATACCTCATAGTCAAGAGAGCATGTCAAATATCAAGGTTGATGTTCTGAAAGAAGCGAAAGGAAACTTATATGCGGAGCACGCGAGATTCGTTAGAACGTTCGATCCCCGGTGGCGGGACGAAAACATCATTTTGATTTTAAGCGCAATCGCCTTGTTTACTCCTGATAGACCCAGAGTCGTGCATGGTGATGTTATTAAATTGGAGCAGGTAAGTCAAATCTTCAAAATTTTTCAAGTAACTTTGAACATTCTTATATTCTTATAATAAATAATTCTTATATTCTTATAATAAATAATTTAAAGTAATTTATATAATATTGAACAACATAAAAGTTGGCAGTCACATAACATGTTTTTTAGCAGATTCTTATTTTTTTGACCTGTTATATAAAGATTTAGAAAATTTGTTAGATCAAAAATTTTTTATTGATTCCTCTCTTCCAGAATTCATATTATTATCTCTTGAGACGGTATCTGGAAAGTGTTTATCCTGGTTGCGAAGCTAAATCCACATTCCTCAAATTAATACAGAAGATATCTGAACTCCATAAATTGAATGACGAGGTTGTGGGAGTTTACTTGAACGTCAATCCATCCAGTGTAGAACCGCTGCTTATAGAGATATTTGATTTAAAGCACTGATTATTAGTTTGTAAAATCAGAAATATATTATATATCAAAGTGGTTCACTTTGTATATAATGAAGAAATTGAATTAATGCATTCGAACATTACATTCGTGCCACAATGTATTCCTAGGGTTATTCTTAATCAAGAAAAACCGCACAATGGCTATATCGCCGATCCGAATATTTATGAAAATATAATTATTGTAATTGAAATTTTTTCAATTGCATTGCCTCTTTGTGTAAATGATATTATGTAGCAATACATCTTTAAATATTGTAGGAACGTACCGTGGCGTTGTTCACTTTTGTTCCTCTGGACTTGATTGAGGATGACACTCAGTTGTAGCAACTTCTCTTCGGTCATACAGACATAAGAGAAAATTTCCTTAGAGGTGTATTTTATAGTTACTCCGAAGCATATGCTTGCGAAAAAGTACGGATGCGCGGTAGCCGTGTCGTGGCAGCGCACGTTACTCGTGATCGCTGAATGCGAAACTTTGCCAGCTGTTTATCTTTGTGGTGATTGGATTGCGATGTATGTAGGTGCTACAGGTTGATCATCACAATATATTCAAACAATGGAATGAAGACTATGTGTAAAATATCAAAATAGTTTAATGTAAAACTGAAACGACCACGTATAAAAATCGCCAGGAATTAACTACATGCAGGTCATAGACATGGACACAAATTTGACTAAATTACGACAGACATCAATGTCAGTCGTAATTTAGTCAGCTCATCACAAGCGTTTTACGTGTTAATCCACATAAAATTGATTAAATCAGGGGACAGTAATAAGATAAAAGAGTGCCGTAATTAATAAACAATATTTCGCTTCGTAAGCAAGGATATATTGTTCAGAATATTATTAAGTGTTTCGTGCAGGAATATCTTTTGAGCTCGATATCATTCTCATTGCGTATTAAGAATAAATTTATAAGCATACAACGACATAATTCCTAGGTGGCTGTTTCGATCATATCATTTCATGTCATATAAATATATTTTTTAATATATAGACCGTTAAATTTTAATGAATGTTATTTAATGCGACAAGGCCTGTGCTCACATATGTATGTATAAAATAGAATTATAATTGTCGTTAAAAATTTTTTTAAAAATGAGATTATAATACAAACTCAATTATGTGAATTGTGGTTCACCTTTAACTAGAGTCTATGTGTAAATAAGAGAGAGGGATATTATATTGTATATTGTATATATATGTGTGCAATGTACACAAGATAAATTGTGATATATCCTGATATAAATATATTTTTCAAAAATGCGTTGTGCCATGTAATTTTATGACGTGATAAGTTTCACAAAAATGAAGTTTCTCTTGCACTAAGCATTTAATTCAATTAACAGTAATGATAATTTTGTTACATCATTTACCAGGTATGATACGTCTCCGGATCCCTTAATCATCTGCGTTCGTCCATCGGTATGAAGCCAAAAGCGTACAAAATGAGGATTACTATCGCACCAATACAGCCCGCGAAAAATATCAAGCTGAAGATAGACAAAAGCAAATACAATATAATTTTAATGACCAGACTTAAAATCCATGATATGTAGCTCCATGCCGTGTCCCAGATGACTTTCAGTCCCATCAGTCCCATTCTTTTATTATTGTGAAATTTGTTGCATATAGAAGAAACAAAATTCATGTCTCGATTGCTTAGTTTTTGTTATTTTGTTTAATTTTTTAAGTCTAACTGGGGATATATGAATATACTAGAGTATTTAATTTTGTTATTTTACGTGCTTGAGAAGATCTTATCATATTGCTTTCAGTTTTGTAAACATTTATTTATATAAATACGAATACAAATACAAAATATAAATTCTTTCATTTTCCGCAGATTTATATAGTATATCATTCATGTTTTTAAAACATGTGTGCTTCGTAATCACTCCATCAGGAACTTAGATCTATAATCCATTTATTATTTTTCTACAGATAGAGTATTTCATCGTCAACTAAAAAACGCTAGCATATTTTTTGAAATTTATTTATTTGTCTTATCATGTACTTTCCCCATTTTCATGAACGTGAGTGCTATTGCAATCAGATTTCGTAAACTTACACGATTTTTTCAACACATACTCGTTTAACTCTGACGCTGAATAGTGTTTGCGGTTGTAATCAGAAAAGATCTCGACACTGCTGTCGTACGGTTTGACGAATGAACAATTTATCTTCTCCGCAGCCAGGTAGCAGGCGCCTAACGCCGATGATGTTATCAAATGCATCAGACTCAACTCGTCCACAATATGTCTGTTATGGATTTCGTTCATGAAACCATTCTTCATAAATTTCCATGATTTCCATACAGATCCGACACAGATCACTTTTAAACCACCGGGAGCCAGTTTGATATCCTGAAAAAAAAAACATGAAAGAAAAACGTTGGCTGACCGATTTTATCATAAAATTTCTCTTCATTATAAAATTTATTCGCAATAAATTAGATTATTTTATCTCATTCGCAGCTGAAATACTAACATTGTGAGCTTTCTTCGAGACAGCATTAACATGCTTCGCCAGAAGTTGTCCAGCCTCCTCAAAGATTTTCAGGCACAACGGATCGTTTCTCTCGCAGCCGGCTGCGACTTCCTTAGCGAAGCCGGCAATAATACTTTTGTCGAAATTTGTATACAGGTACGGTAATATACTCTTCCTATCGGTCACATTGAAATAACTTCTCATCGCCGGCCAGATGTAGCTTATTGACTCCGGTGCTTCCTCGAAACCGTCGATATCGTCGAATACATATTTACAGGCGCGATGAGCGATCCGGTAAGCTTGAAACATTAGCAAAGGAAAAGAATTAATCATGGCTCATATCAAGAATTTAAATATAAATTATTCAAGAAATTTATCTAAATGAAAATTTAGATCATTATTATCAAGGACATATATATAAAATTTCTTCTAAATTTATAATTTAATTTATTATTATAGGATAAAGTTAAGTTAGGTTTAAGGATTCTAAATCTATCCTATTCATTTTATCTCTATCTACTGTTTATTTATTTATTTAGAACTATTTATTCTTCTTCTACCCTACATCTATTGATGTAGAAGCTGATTTTGAGCTTAATTTTGAAATTAACTTTTCACATTGTGTTATTTTACAGTAAATGATATGTACCTGCTCCCTCATCGCCTATCAAGTATCCCCATCCCCCGCAACTATGGATCGTCCCGTCTGGATTGAGCAGCAAAGCATTGCTGCCAGTTCCGGCGATTAACACAATCCCGGATTGCATGCCAGTCCTAAGGCTACCAAGAGTATCTGAACCAATTACGTAGTCCTTGGAAGACTGTGGATATTTTTCTAGTAAAGTTTCCACGATCTGACGATTGGTAGTTTCTTCCTCACAACCGCTTAAAGTAAGACCCTGTTGATGGAAGAAATTGTTGAATAAATTTTCCCTTTTTGAAAATCAAAGTTTCCATTTAATCGAAGATTCAAGATTTAAAAGTGCCAGAGTGACAATTAGATCATCTCAAATTTATTTCATTAATGAAATAATGAAAATATTGGATTTCTACTCACTACGCAATCTAAAGGAACTGTTTCCGGTATATGTAGTTCTTGTTTACCCTTCTCGATCATCGCGCTGAGTCTGGCAGCTGTCTCGTCTATCCCGATTACCTAGAAGTATATCAAACTCTCTACACTCCTTTGTGATAATTTTCTCCAGCGAACAAAACAATATTTCTGTTATTTGAATTGTTTATTTTGAAAGTGCTGCAGACTTGGTTTTAAACATTTCTTATTGAAATCATCAATTTTTCCTATTCTTGACTTGCACAGCACTTTAAAAATAAGCGTATAATTCGTATATCTTTTTTAATCACCCAATGATTAGTGCTCGGTCCTTTAATTTCTGTTAACTTCGCACCTTTTCCATCGAGTATTATGAGCGTGGAGTACGTACCGCCTCTGAAAGTTAATTAATTGATAATTAAATTTGTGTTATTAAACAAAGGATATTGAATGATTTACGCGAACTGAATTTCTTTTGTATCTATTGTATCTAGATTTCTCTCCCTTTTCTCACTTTGCACATACAACGCCAATTATGCAATCATATTTTCTCTTATTTAGTGCATGTGACTCGATTATTTTCTAATAAATAAAGAGATATCAACGTATTTCAATAGCAGTCATACATACATGACATGTCATAATTAAATTCGATGAACGTAATGAACGTTGATTGTTGTTCATTAGTGCCTTCTCTCTTTCTCTTTCTCTCTCTAAAAATAAATTAAACTATCTATAATAAACTGTCTATATAAACTGTCTATAATATATAGTAGAAAGAAAGAGAGAGAAAAAAATAACATCAGATTATTAATTTTCATGATTAAAGTCACTTATAATTCAAAAATATCACGTGATGAGACGTGGAATGTAGTCGGTGCTTTTTAATTTTAATCGATGTACAACTCCTTTTTTACAGTTTCTCCGAACTGTTAACTGTAATGAATCGCGAAGGGTTTTTTTGCTTGTTTTCCTATTCAAAAAAATTCGGAAGATTTTTACAATTTTTACAATTATTCATGTAACAACAATTTTGCGAATTACAGTACATATTTGCGTTTCTCTTTCGATCTTCCTCGAGGAAGACAAAAATAGCTACTTTAAATATGCGTGAACGCGCTATGATAAGATAAATATTACAATCAAGAAGCGAGCAAACACTACGATGTGCTACAAAGAGCATATTCACAAAATAAGCGAATATCCGAGATGCATGTACGAATTATCGATCAACAACGATCTTGGAATTAACAGTGGCTATCGATCATGCTTTATTTGGATTTTAACAGATATAAAAATCGCAAACGGAACAGAAGATATGTAATTCACAAGATCGTTATCATCCAACTTGGATAGATAACGTTTTCCGGGTTGATTTTTAAATGGAAAATAACAGAGAAAATGACAGAGTATATGTTTCATCAGAATCCAATCTCAAGTTTCTGATAATTCGTGAAATACCTAACACAACATATATTGATTATAGAATTATTATTATTAGGCTAGCAAGATCCAGTCCGACTAAAAATAGCATCTTCGCTAATTAATTATAATGTATTTATCATTTTGCTTATTTATGACAAGTAAACAAATTTTAATCGCTTATTTAACAAAATTTTACTTTACAGAAACGCAGAAGAAGATTAACTAATAAAATTAATTAAAGAAAGAGAATCTCACCCCTCTATGCCACCGATCCTAATATCCTCGGAGTATTGTGGTTCGTCCTTCGTGGGCATCGCAGCTTCCTGCACTAGATCCGCGGATTTCGTCATTTTCACCTGCTCCCTCAGATCTCTGCGTAACTGATGCTCGTCTATGACCTTTTTCTCCTGCTTCTTCGCCTTTTTACCCTTCTTCTTTCCTACCATTTTTCAAAATTGCTCCGTTAAATCTCTGTGGCGAATTTCAAAGCTCGGTATCGAAGGGCGAGGATTCGGCAGGATCTGGACAGGACATAAAGGATAGGATGCGTTACATAAAAAATCTATTTATTATGAAATTCATTGTGAGCAGGATAACACTGAATAAAGTATAAATTATAATGTAATTAATGAATTGATCCAATAACGAGAAAATATAATCATTCTAATAGTGCTATTTATTATGCTGTAGAATCAATTAGAAATTTCAACATTATCAATATTTAAATTTATCAAATCTAGTAAAACATAAATCAATTAGCAACACATTATCAATATTTAAATTTATCAAATCTAGTAAACATAAATCAATTATAATTATATATTATAATAACTTCCATTATTAAGTTCCAACAAGAAAGCTGCATGTTGAAATCTCTAATTCTAACGCATTATAAATAGCACTATTAGATTATATTTTATATTTAATTATATTTTCTCGTTATTGGATCAATTCATTAATTACATTATAATTTATACTATATAATATATATATATATACTATATAATATAATTATATATTATTAATTCATTAATTATACATTTTACAGTTATAATAGATATTATCGTTTCTCTCGATGTAATGATCAAATTTAAATGCTAAAGGCTCGATAAAATCTCGTTATTTGAATGTCACGCTTTCTGCAGATAGTCTTTTCTGATTCAATGAAATTATGCCATATTTTTTATTTAATGATCCTTTCCGCTGTACAAAAACGAGGAAGAACAGAAGCTGAAATGAATTAAGTGCTTCTTAGCACATAATTTTCACGTTAAAATTGGACGTTCTTCCAAAATTGTAAAGATTTGCATGATTTATAGCGTTTACACGACGCATATTTAGCAAATGACTTTGCATTCTGTGATTTTATGCTAAAAGCAATTTATCTCGACAGAGCATGGAATCGTATCGAGAGATAAAGATATTGCACACTACGATTCGCGTGGATACTACCGCTTCCAGACGAGAGAGAAAGGGGGAGCATGCCCCACATATTTTCAACACGTCGAAAACAATACTTAGCCCCTTACGATCTTGTACTCTGCAATTGTGGATGGTGTTGATTGTGCTATTGGACGGCGGATCCAAGCGCAGATTAACGTGCCATTATTAAATTGGTAGCAGTCTGTCTCCTTTTTCACGCGACCTGACGAGCGCACTTTGTTTATCCGCACACGGGTATGCGTGGCAGATTAATTTCGAAGTTAATAAACTGGCAAAGTAAACACAAATTACAGTAAATAGATATGTACATAAAAAGTGATTTGAAAGATAAGAAACAATTTTAAACTTTTTAGTATTTTGTATAATTATTTTTAGAAAGAGTTATTTATAAGATAATAGAGGTATGAATTAAGAGAGCTATTTAAAATGGTGATCATGTGATTTCTTTTTATAACTCTAAAGTTCTAAGTTTTAATAAAGTTAAGCTTAAAGATAAAAACATAGCCATTGAGGAAAAGATAAGAAACGTTTTATACAGAAAATAGTTATAGGCTTCGCCTGTATGATGATGTCGAAAGCGAGAAATCGCATGCCTACATTGAAAAAAAAATACTTAAAAAATTTTAACTAAAAAAAAAATAGATTTAATTAAACCTTTCAACCAAAACAATAATAACAAAATTTCTTTTTGTTAACTAATTGTTTAGTCTGTCTGACAATTTTTAACCTGGACAAGAAAATTTTTGTTTGTCCCAGCAAAAAATTTTATTTGACAGCCTGTAACAAATCGATTTAGTTGAATCAATTTTCGTTTTTTCAGTGTAAGATTCTCGTAAAATGTGTTAAAATAAAAATATATATTCGTAAAACGACACTTGTGATCGATTTAGCGAAATTTGTAAAATGCTCCAAACACTTTTTTTTTGCTGTGAAAATTAATATAGTCGTAAAATTAACTAGGAAAAAATTAAATAGGAATTGTGAAAAAAGATAGGTTAAAACCGCACACTAATTTCGTGGCTATTTATTTATTTTCTGATTTTTACAGCAGAAGAAAAGTGTTCCGAGCATTTTACAAATTTGCTAAATCAATCACAACCGTTGTTTTATATATATTACATAAATATAGTGTATATAATTATATATATTTATTTATTTAATTTATTTATTTATATAAATATATTGTATATTTTTCATTTTACAAAACATATTTCACAAGAATTTTACTCGATTTCTCACTTTTGAGAATCAAACAAGGGCTGCCGCAGAGGAATCCTCAAGTTTTCAATCTTATTTTAATGTAATATACGTGCTTGTGGGAAAGAATGATGATCAAATAATTAAAGGAGGTTATTAACATAATTCAAGACGGTTTTTTTAAATTTCTATTTTTTTTCGAAAAAGGAAATCGCAAATCTAAACAAAGTTGACCGGGCGAAAGGCATTTAAGAATCCCCTCGCTCGAGAAAAATCATACGTCCTTGAAACCGGTTCGATAAGCCTGAATCGAAGGACGTTTTCTGATTTTCCCCAGCGTGCTCGCAGCGTGCTGACACTTACCCACTACGAAACTCCCGCTCTCCTTCGGCGCCGGGAACCGGACTGAGAGTGAAAGAGAGAATGCGTTTAGTGTCTGACTTGCGTGCCAGCGATGAAAAACATATTTTCTTTCACCGCAAATTGTTCAAAAAATTCCGCGAGAAACTTCGGTGTCTCAAAACGAAACGCGCGGTAGGAATTGCCGTGGCGGCGTGAACGAAAGTTGCCGATCGTTTCACTTCCTGTCGAAGAAACAAAACACAATCGACCGCACCGAGCAACGCTGTCCGTTGCAAAGCCGTCACTGCTCACTGCCGTCGTCATCGCTCCACACTCCGCTCCAATCCATTCACCCCACCGTGTCCCACATGTCGCGTCCTCGGGCGCATGTCTTCTACACTTCCACGAGACTTCATTGAATCGAAAGTCGAAACCGCGGGATTTCGGCTCGTCGATCAAAAGAAAAGAGATTTTGAGCAGCACAAAGTATATAAGCGATTTATATAATCTTTATACTATTTTTTAAATTAATTATCAAAGGTAATTCCTGAATGTTACGTTGAAGAAATTGAATTCGCTTCTTTAAAAATTTACAGCATTTCTTATCAAATCTTATCCACGATACAATATGGTCGTTCGATTTGAAATAAATAATTTTTACCTTCTATAATTTTTGCCTTCTACTCCGATACCGAGATATATAGCTATTTGAAGATAATGTATAACATGGACATATTGCTTTTATTGATATATATAGATATGTACACACACACATACACACGTGTTATACTGTTAATATACTCTATCTAATCCCTCCACTTCTTTCTTCTCGTCAATGTTCCCGTTTACATTTATGGAGTTAATCCGCAACATTGTGTGCTGTATTCTGTAGACTAAAAGATAAAACATCTTCATTAATATGAACGAAGTAAGAAGATAAAGGAGAATATCGTCTCTTCTTTTTATCTTAGTATCTTACAATTTATACGACGATATTGACACCTCGGCAAGAACCTAAAGCGAGTTTTCGTGTGGGACAGAGTCTTCTCTATAACTGTTGCATCGATCGAGACCAATTCTCTGTTCAGAATCGGCCTGCCTATGAGAGTGAAGTCTTTACTGCCGACTAACAATACCTTCTCCAGTTTCAGTTGATCGCCTATGTTCGGCGGCCAGAATCCCTCGATAATTATAATGTCGTTTTCCGTAACTTTAAACTGTTTCCCACATACTTGTACGATTGCAAACATACGGCCCACTCTGTCCGTTGCGATCTGATTGTTGATTTCATTTGTCACGTCTGTGAACAAGATATTGTGAAGAATTTATCTACAAAAATTAAATTACATTCATACAGAGATCTATGTAAAATCAGTTAAGTTAACAACCAGCGCTTATTTTCTCCTTCTCTTCGTCCCACTCCACTACCTCCGTTTGGTAATCCGGAATTGGCCTCATCCATGGCAGTCTCGTCCGATACTCCGCTATTGGCGTCTCCCATAATCTTAATGCTGAAACAAAAGATATATCTTTCTTATACCATTTTATCGAATGTCATATATATTAGATGAGATACAGTTTTCAATATCTTTCTTGTACAATGTAGTAAGTCTTGCCAGATGACTTCATATACAGTCTCAGAATTTACAAAATGATAATAAATTGATCATCAAATTTTAATATAATAAAATGTAATTTTCAATATTTCTTGTACCGTCCCAGCAAACGCCAACATTAATATAACATCAATGTTAGAATTTCTCACTCAACAATGTAACCGTGATATAACACACGCGTTATATTGCATTTACATTGTTGAGTGGGAAGTTATAACATTGATGTTACTTTAATGTTAGTTGTTTGCTAAACTTTCACTTGATTTCATGTATTGTTTAGCTCAGAATTTGTTTATGAAATTCCATTGCTAATTACATTACTAGGAAATTACATTAACAAGTTTGTTGTAAAATTGTTGTAAAATTTTTATGTAATGCAACATCAATATTATCAATTTTTTTAAAAATAAAATTTCTTAAAAACTTTGCGCACAGTGAATGGGTGGGAGGTTATGTTTGCACTCGAAGGGAGGTTAGATTGCCGCGCGAGTCTTTTCGCGAGGATATAATTTGTTATAATTACATTTGTTATAATTACCGGGATAATATTGCTTGCAAATTGCGGCCGGTGTCATTCTTTTCAGACAATTGCTCGCCGCATAATTAAAAAGTCTCGTAAAACCAAGTAAAGTCGCCATTGCAACACGAAGCGGCGATGGAAAATCAACCTACAAGTAGTAGCGGATGCGAACAAAGCGAAATGTCGGCAAATTAGCTTTCTACACAAAGTCATTTATTCCTGATAAAAAAAATCGTCTAACAAATGACAACGAAATTTTAATCGATCAGAGAAAGTCTCGTTTAGTTAATAATCAACATTTATTTATTCGCGGATCATTTTCGCGGGAACTATCGAAGGCTCGTTTACGTTATTAGTCATCCTTAGTTTGTCTTTCCGTATGTTAATCCAATAAACGGCTGTAACATTACATTAATATTATAATTTTCCACTCAACAATGTAACTCTTACAATACGTGTTATATTACACTCACATTGTTGAAAGGGAAATTATAATATTGATGTAATGTCACTGTAATTTGGGAAACAACGCGATTAAAAGGGATATACCGGGTGTCAACTCGCGACTGTAATTTTTATGACATACTCCGAGCAAGAAATGAGACAAAAATTCTAAAATAAAAATATCGAGGCTATAATACTTTTCAAATGGCAATTAACATTAGACAAATCAATCTGAAAGTTTTCGCTTTCAGGAACGGTCGGAATCCCCTGTGGGACACCTTGTATATATCACTCAATAAGTCACAATTAATTTAATCACGGATCAAGTTAATCAGACCTCGTCTCTCGAGCGTTTTACCAAACATCAGTTAACATTAACGTAACATAATATCAATGTTACAATTTTCCTCAACAATGGCTGCGTTCAGCAGCAGAGCAGATCAGTGAGCGATCAGTGATTATTGGTCCTTTCTATTAGATCCCGAAATCTAGACCAATCATGTTGACGCATTAAAAAGAATTACTCAACAGTTGTACAACAGTTGCGTCTGCTGAACGCGACCAACATAAATGCAACGTAATGCCCGAATCACACTAATGATTGGCGATTGCGTCTGCGTTTGCGTTTACGATTGTCTCTTGGCCAATCAGATCGCCAGCAGCTTCCTTCTGATTGGTCAAGAGGCAATCGTAATCACAATTACATCATTGAGTGGCAAATCATGACCTTGTTCTTTTTAGCTGCACTGATAAACTAGTGCAATAAGTTAGAATGAGACAAATATATATTTTTTCACTCTAACTTATTGCACCAGTTCAGCAGTGCAGCTAAAAAGAACAGACCCTGTAACATTTCGGCGTTTGCTGGGTTCTCGCTCGCGCAAGGACGCCGTTCGAACGTTCGCGCGTCAAGCCGTGCGGTTCCGATGGCGCATGCGCACACGCGCCAACGGCGGCCGGTCAGTTTCCGGGGTTGCGACTACGAAGCGCGTAGAGATGTCGTACGCGTAACCACGCGTGACGCGACGGTCGCTTGTTATGTTTAGCCGTCCCGCCGCGGGTGATCACGTTGATAGTGCGCCGCGCCGTCGTCGCGTTTCTGTCGTAGAAACGACCGCAACCGGATCCGTCGGGTCTCTCGTTCTTCCCGTCCTCTCCCTCGCCTCCCTGCTGTTACCCTCGGCGCCTACGATTCGGTGACACGGCGTCGAAGTGACACGCGCTGCTGCTGCTCGAGGAAGCATGCAGTTCTACAAGGATAAGCTGCTGTCGCCTGGCCAGCTGAAGCGGCTCAGTGAACACAAGTACAGTTGCTCGAGCAAGAGCCTCCTCGACGGCCTCCTGCAGCCATGGTGGGACTGGCTGGTCAGCAAGGTGCCGCTCTGGCTCGCGCCCAATCTTATCACCGTCCTCGGCCTGATCGTCAACATTATCACCACCCTTATCCTCGTCTACTACAGCCCGGACGCGAGGGCCGAGGTAGGCATCGACGTTAGGAGTTTTTTAACCTGTCAGTCCTGTCACTTCCAATCATTGACGGGGGAGTCCACCGTGTTTTTCCCGGTCTTCCTCCTCCTTAAGTCTTTCTCCCCCACCGCATACTCTTCATGACGCATATTTTTTTTATTGCATAAAATAATGAATTCACTCTTCCATGATTACTGTATTATATGCTGAAGAACTGTGCTTGAAAAGGCTACCTGCTGTGATGGTTTTGTTGATGTTTCAGACATTTCATGATAGGTTTACGTCGTCTCAATTTTGTGTGAATGAAAGAGGCACTGAGTGTCTCTAATCGAAAGAGATGAAACGTAAAGAAATGAGAATTTTTTAATATTCTTGATGTTAATTACACATAAACATGAAGTTATCAAGGAGATATCTGCTGTTAAGAGGTGTCTACTGTTGGTTTTTGAAACAATTTTGTATTACTATCTACTTTTGTATGATTTTAATTTTCCTAACTGGAACAATGTTTTTTTACTGCAAAACTAATTTGATCAGTTTGTTGACCAATTTTGCACAAAACAAATCAAGAGATGTTATTATAGAGGAAAATCAACTTTCTTAATTAATTAGAGAAAATGCTGTTTTTGGATGGACTAGACTTTGATAGCTTAATAATAATATTTCTCTGTGGAGTTTGTACATTTTTTAAACTCAAATTGTAAGCTGATTATTTGTTATTCTTAAAACAGCTCTTTATTGAAACAGTAAATCAACATACTTAAATATTAAATATGAAATAAATGATTGATTTAACTTATATGATGCTTTTTAATAATTTTAAGAATAATCCTTTTTAAATTATTATAAAGAATTTATTGCAAAACCCAATTTTCTGATTAAAGAAATGTGTTATCAGTGAGTATATAAATTAGAATCATCATATATCATGATTCATCAAATTTTTTGCGTTTTGCTCTTATATAACCTCATTGTTATTATAAACTGAATATTGTTTATGCAACTGTGTTCAAATAGACCTACAGAAGAACTGTAGATTAATTGAACAAATCTTTATAAAAAGTTGGATAATGTATAATATAATTCTATATAATAAATTACAGTTGTTCCTGCTATAATGAAATCTGTTAACATTTGTATTTTTTTTTCAGGCACCTAGGTGGGCATGTTTTTTATGTGCACTTGGCCTGTTCATATATCAGAGTTTGGATGCTATCGATGGTAAACAGGCCAGGAGGACTGGCACTTCTACACCGTTGGGCGAGTTGTTTGATCATGGTTGCGATTCGATATCGACAGGTAACTGCTGTATTGTCATACACACTAATCTTGTCTGTTAAAAATAATTTAACTAGTGATATTTGTTTTCAGTGTTTGTTGCTTTGTCAGCATGTATAGCTGTACAATTAGGATACTACCCAACGTGGATGTTTTTCCAGTGTTTCTGTGCAATGACACTTTTCTACTGCGCTCATTGGCAAACCTATGTTTCAGGTATTTTTAATTTCAATATGAAAGTAAAACAATGTAATGAGCAGAATTTTTTATTTAATTTTATTTATCTAAAACACATATTTTTAATAGGTTCCTTGAGATTTGGTAAAGTGGATGTAACGGAAGCACAGTTTACAATCATAGGTATTCATCTGATTTCTGCAATCTTCGGTCCACAAATCTGGATGATAGAGGTTGTATTATTTTTAATTATGCTCTCTGTATTATGTATGACAAGAATGTTTTGTGTGACAACTGATAGAATACATTTTATATCATTTTTTAGCTTTTTGCACGATTATAATTTAACAAACGAGAAATATTGTATTTCGCTTTGCTTTTTTCCTTAAAGCATAATCATAGGATTATTCTAAATTGTTGTTGCAAAGTATTCATTTAATTATGCACATTTTTAATTATGCGCTATTATTAGTGCTTACACAGCAATTAAGTTTTTACGTAAATGGCTTATATAACGATATTTTTATCAAAGAAAACACTTTGATAGCTTGATAATTTAATCTGTATTAAAAAAAGATGCAAATTATAGTATAAACAAAATTATAGAATTTTTGCTCATGTTACTATGTTTTACATTCTACGGTAAGTAATTTTGATAGCTTGGCACATTTACGTCATAGAATAAATAAAAAAAGTAGTAAATTTTTTATATTATATTAATTCTCAACAATTCTCTCAAGTCACTTTTATCTGCTCATCAAACATCCAAAGCTAAATCATCAGAAAATCACATCAGAAAATTATTTTATTTAGCCCATGTTGTTGGTTCTTCTTTCTAGATACGTAAAATTTTCAGTGACGGAATATTATCTCATTAGCATCATGTGCTGAAGCTCGATTTCTTAGGCCGGTATTCATAGTTCGTTTTTATATTTAAGACCATCTTAAATATAATCTTGAGATATTATAAACCAATGACACAGAGCTGTATTAGCATCTTAAGACATTATTTAAGAAGGTCTTGAAATAAGAACGGACTATGAATACTGGCCTTATAATTTTTAACTCGCATTTTTTACACGTGTATATGTGTAAAGGTGTATATGTATATTTATATATATATATAAAGGTCAAAATATGTATTACTAAAATATTATTATTTAAATTTTGCTTAAAAATCATCTAAAAGATTTTTGCCTTAAAAATTTTTATCTCGGCATCCATGTAAAAAGTATAATAAGACAATATGTATGATGATACATGCAACATCATTTAATGAAAGTATTTTTTGCAGATACCATTCTTAGATGGTTTTATGTTTAAGTATTTATTAGGAGTTATGACAGTGGTGTGTGCACTGGCAAATTTGTATTCCATATTTTCGGTGATTTTCACCGGAGGAGTGGGCAAGAATGGTTCCACTGTGGCTGTAAGTCTGTTAACTAGAATCTTTTATTGAACATGCAGAAATGGGAGCAGCATGGCATGAGGAGCGGCGCTGAGATTACTTCTTTACTGCAAAATATTTACTGATTTTTAACACGCATTTTTATTTCCGTATTCCCTATTAAATTATGCCCCCTTACTCTCTTGTTTTCGATAACTTTATATCCTGTGATCATAATGAATTGTGTGTGTCATTATATGATTAATTGTCCTTGTTTTATATGTAAATTCGTATTTTCCAAATTTTCAACCAATTATTAGTGTTTTAATATATATTGTGAAAATACTGAATTGTAAAAATTTCCTGATTCAAATGATCTTTTCCAGTGTAAAAATTCGATATAATTTTATGTATCTTTTGATGTTATATTCGTGATGAAAAATCTTGTGACTGCATCAGCTTCTTTATAAATACATAATAATGCTCTTTTGAAACAATTTCAAATCAGAGAATTCTTTCGAATAGTTTTAGAATTCTAATAATCTAAATTACGTATAAATTTTTGTGATACGGTTGCTATTCAACGAGTTAAGGAATGTAGACAACCAATGCATGATATATTTGCACATGATGAATAATTTATAGAAGAAAAATATATATTTCCATTTATTAATTAATTTTCGATAAGTGTCTCTGTACATAAAAGTATCTATCGTAGATTAATATTGGGAAATCTTGATTTTTTTCAATAATAATAATAACAAATGTATAATAACATTACATTCCTTCTCTCTCTCTCTCTCTCTCACACACAAACACACACGCGCGCGAGCGTGCGCGCGCATGCACACACATGCTTCTAAAGAAAATACAATCAGCCTATTTGTCTGTAGATAAAACTGAGTAAAATCTGCAAAACCTGTCTATTGGATACAAATACAGAAAGACGTTGGAAATTAAAATACATTGAATTATAAAGGACAAGATATAGTATAACATTCGACTCAAATCAGCTGCTCCCTCGTATCTTATAGTTTTATTGCAATGAGAAAGAAGCATGTTCTATTTGTACATGCAGTAAATACGACCACAGATAGAACTGAGCCCATCCATAAGAGGTACTATTGCGACAATGGTATCGAGAAATATAATTATAACAGTTTGTACTTATATAATAGGCGTACACACGCAGAAGAACAGTCGTAACGAGCAATTCTCATAACGAACGAAGATCTTGTCGCTCTGTTTAGATCCCCGTGCTTGGTGTAGGCACGTTCAGTAACTGCATAGCAATGGTCTTTTACGCAGGCTTCGTGCACGTGTTCCTTGAATTCTGTAAAGTCTTTGAATCTGGTGGGATTGGAAAAAACGGTTCCACAATTGCAGTAAGTCTCTTAGAGAAATGGCGTTCTCCTAAAGCAACGTATTCTCATACATTTTGCCATTCTGTACAGTAGAAATGTCTGTTTGGTATATTTCTTCATTTTTTTGGCTTGCTCTTCTCTATCGATCTCTTCTACTGGAAAATCATCGGATGTTTGGTTTGAATACTAAACATCTGTGTATGGCTGTACTAAACCATCAGAGTGGTATATCTCGGTATCTCGCATAATTAACGTTTTTTTTCTAATATAAAAAAAATTACGCTTGATATAACAAGTATAACTCTTCAAATAATCTCTTTCGAAAAATGTATACTTCTATTAGCAAACTTCTGTGATATTAATGAAGTAACTAGATAAAAAAATAATCGATTCTAGATTTTTAAAAAGATATATTATAAGTTAATTTTTATTTATATGTATTCGTATTATTCATATATATTCATGTTATTTATTCATATGAGATTTTATGTCATATTTAATTTTATTACGAAACATGAAGTTTTATTTGTGCAGTTTTATATCTCGATTTCATTAAGCAGATACAAGATACATGTTCTGAGAAGGATATTATTCGCACTTATCAAAACTTGCTGTTTGCAGTTTTATTTTTTGTAAAGTATATGCCTGCAAGAAAAATGGTGTGTGTTATTATATGTGGAACAAGAAGAGACCAACACATTTCTGTGTAACCGAATGCTGCACAGTGAAAGTTTTACTTTCTTCAAATCTTTTTTTAGCTCAAATTCGGATCTCACGTCACCACACATTGTTTCTTGCACTTATTTAATTACATATTTGTTGTATTATTGCAGCAAACTCTTTATCCCGCACCTCTTTATAATTTTAGACAATTTTATTCTTTCCCGAAAACTTGTTATTTTTTTTTTTAGTCATAAACGACTAGCACGTTGCTTGAGATAACAGAAAGGAAAGAGTTCTTAAAATTCCATGTGTATTTCTTCAAACCTCTTGGATGATGTAACAAATAAAGTAAAATATGGAGGACTCTTGCATCACAGTCACAATACGACTAACCGGAATAGTCAGAATTTATGAAAAAATAAAAATTGTTAAGCTTTAAATACATATCAAGTGATAAAAACGTTTTATCATCTAAATTGCAACATTGTATCTATTTTATTGATCTTATGATAACATGAAGTGATTAACTGTGATTAACGCGACGCTAAAATGTAATATGAAATTGTTTCAAAAGTAAAAACAACAGATGTATTTTCTGATTTGTGACTTCGCGTTTGTGTGATTAACATGTCAGGGATAGAAAGTCCTCGACACGAGGATGGCTTCTGATGACTAATCAAAAGATCTTTCGTGTCGCTCTTATACAGTTGCCATACACTGGCACAGAGGTGAAGGTGTTTCCGTTATGGGCTGCTGTGGGCATCGCTATTTTACTTGCACAAAGCAGCATATCCATCATTCTCGCCGGTGGTGTCGGAAAAAATGGCTCCACCGTCGCAGTAAGTCAGCTGAAGAAAAAAAAGTAGTGGGACCAATTGTGTAGTGCACAATATCTATTTTGTTTCATCTCTTTTTCTAGTTTGTGATTTAGGCCCATGCTTTTTGGACGTCGCGTTCAGTGGTAGGTAAAAAGGGTTTGCTGGGGAAAAATATTGTAGCGAAACAATAATTTCAAATTTGTCACTGATACAAAGTTGTGTGATCTAAAAATAATTAGTGATAACAAAATAAGGATTTTTTTTCTTTTATACATAACGATTTATACATAACGATGGGCCTAAATCTAACGGCGTCGTACAAAATTATTCATCACTTATACTTGTGTTACTGTTTACACTTACATTAATATTTGTTATACGTACTTTTCCACAGAAGAATTCACGTACATCCCTTCATCTCTTGCTTCTTCCTTTATATTTTGCAGTTATAGAATAGTTCTCTCCAATTTTTTTTTTTTTTTTCCAATTCTTACACGGAGCCGAATTCTTGCATGCACGTCATGAAGAGTAGAAACGTGTAAATTGACAATTTTATGGAAATGCTACATATCGCTTATAATAACGATCTCGTACTAATCCCATGATGTTTCGAATATTGCGAGAGTTTTATTTTACCTGTACATACATTATATAGAATGTATTGCATGTGCCGAACAAAGTTAATATTTTGTATTGTGATAATAATTAATAATTAAGTTACGTTTGTTAATAATTTCACCTATGGTGATTTATTTCACGCATTTAATGCATTTAGAATAATTTTTGTATTCCATTATAACTCGAGTAAATACAACAGTCAAACATTAATTTTTACATAATTTCTACATCTATCAGATATAAACTTTGTTTAAAATTCTCATCTTTTCTTTTCTCATTTGCAACATTTTTCTTATTGAACGCACATATAATAGTGATATTTGCATTCTAACTGTATTCAATTATAAAAAACATTAATGTGATTCTATATATTTTTGAAGAAATTGTTTTACTTATTAGAAAGCAGATTTGTACAAGTATCTTTATTTTTTGTTATATTTTTACGTTGATTGACAAATATTATTTAATTAACATATATAAAGATTTTAGTGTACTTTAGTGTATTTTAGTGTTTTTCAAATATAGAGATAAATATATATAAGTAACATCTTATTAGATTAAGTCTCTGCATTTAATATTTTCTTCTCTTTAGAAATATAAATCTCCGCATGTAGATTTACTGTAAATATTTCTTTTAGAGAGAAATCTCTGCATAAAACCGATTTTGTTTCAGGGAACGTCCGTTTTATCGCCAATTATACCATTTAGTTTTGTGGTAGTTCCGGCTTTTATAATATATAGAAAAAGTGCTGAACATGTCTATGAAAACCACCCAGCTCTGTACATACTTGCATTCGGAATGGTGGCAGCCAAAGTTACGAATAGATTAGTAGTATGTATATCGATTATACATTCGCGATAATACTACTTTTTGTTCGTGATACCAATTTCTTAAATGTAATGTTTTTTTCCAGGTTGCTCATATGACTAAAAATGAAATGCAATACTTGGACAGTTCACTAATTGGTCCAGCTATGCTGTTTCTTAATCAATATTTCAACTTTTTCATCAAAGAATACTACGTTCTTTGGATGTGTTTCGTAAGTCGTGCACATGTTTGATCTCTATTTACGGTGTAATCTTCTATGATCTCTGAGTAACGAAACATATGTTTAGATCTGGGTCTCTGCGGATCTTTTCCGGTATAGTGCTGAAGTGTGTTTTGAAATATGCGATCACATGAAAATCAAGCTATTCAGGATACCGTACAACCCTCATGCAGGCACTATCCAGGTTAACGCCGCCGAGAAAAATGGTACTAATAGGTCACAACGTAACAGATTACATAAGAAACATCATTAGGATCGACTGGTGATAATGAATGCTCTGTATGATTCGTGTATAAAGAAATCGTGATGTAACAAAGTAAAAACTGCTTGTCGAGTTTTGTGTACATAGACGTTCGAATATTACAGCTCATTTATTATCACATTTATAATTTATAAACTATCGTTTGAGACTAAGAGCTTAAAAAGTTAATAACAATTTGTTATTAAGGTTTTAGTTGAGTTTGATTAGCGATTATTCGAATTTTTAGTAAATACCGCACATCAAAACAAGAGAGTGCAACCGGATCGTAATAAAAACGGCACTTGCTCCATACTTATAAGAAAAAATATGATAAATTATAATCCAGACTGTTTGAGAAAAGACATATATAAAAGTTTGTATGAGGATGTTATGAAGTTGATATCAACTGCATTACATTTTTAAATATCGATCTCTATTTTCAGTATGTCTAATTCCGGTATATCTTGTTTATTGTCGTAGGACGTTTGTTATAATGTAGAAATTATACATCAAGTGTAAAAGATCAAAAATTTCATCGTTCATAAAAAAGTAAGTTTCTTAAAACTTAAAAACTAGTATCTAGAACTGTTTTCTAAATTCTAATTTAATTCATATTTAATTTAAAAATATTTTTTTATAATTTAGTAACAATATGCTGGTAATATTTTCGAATAAAGATTTGAATATTTTTTGTTTTTTCAAAGTTTCAATTATTAAGTTGGTATATATTTATATTGGTTAATTCATAAAAGCATATAAAAAGAATTTGTTTGAAGTTTATCGAACATAAAAATTGTGTGAACTTTACTTTGAAAATTTACTTTTTTTAAAGTTTAATTTTCATTATATGGAATGCGTTGTGAACGTTTCCTATTTTTGCTTTTATGCGTATGCTCGTGTATTTGATGACAAAAACATTTTAAACGAGAATAAATTAAATTATATAAGACGTGTTAGAATATAAAGAGACGAGAGACAATTCCGACTTTGCGCTAGATATGTTTGTTTACTTCTACGTCGATAGGTACGTCGATAGTTACGACAATAGACACTTTATCAAGAGAACATCACATAAGTGTCAGTGTTATTCTGTGAAAAACGTATTTTAAATATACTTCTACGTATTTTACATAAAATGTTACAAGCAAATGGCAGATACATGCTTAATTCTTATTTGTATATTACATTAAACGTATAATTTTGCTAGTTTAATATTCCCTGTTGATAAATAACGAGTAATTAATAATTTTGATAACTGAATAAGATGTAAAATGCAAAACTTTGATGTATGATAAGGAGTGTTAATGTTCATAACTTTTCTATTGTATTAAATATTTCTGAAGAAATATTGCCCTAGGAAAATAATAACAAAAGGAATGTTTTTATATTGACAAGATTATCTTAACTGCGATAGCTTTTCTTTAAAATGTATTGGGATTTTTCCTCATTTCTATCGCATATATTAACAACAATTCTGGAAATGAAGGTAATTGATTGATACGTTGTAAATGGATGAAGCAAAATGATTACTAATTAATTATGTTTCTTTGAAAACAGTGCTGTATTCGTAAATATTACACTGAATGAAATGTAATTTTATTGAACTATATACCATATTTCAAATTTCCTTTCAGAACCGTACTATATTTATCTTCTGGATAAATAAGTTTATTAAAAAGTGTCATTATTCATTCTAATTTAATCAGTCTTGTCAGGAAGCTTTTCTTGGAAAAATTAAAAATTTGTTTAAGTCATTCAATAAATTCAATATTTTTGTACTATTCATTATCTTGTAATATTTAAAAATTGTATTTGTGAAAAAAATAGATTTACTAGACAAAAATACCAGTAGTCAGAAATTTTGTATATTGTGTATTCCATTATCTTTTTAAAGAAAGATATAGATAATAATAATGAAAAAATTATGTAGAATACTACGCATACGATAATAATGCATGTTTATGCTTTAGTTTAGTTATTGGCAAGATTGGCTTAAACAAAACGTAACATGGGAAGGTAATATGATTGTCATTGTATGTGAGAGAAAGGAGAGAATCTTTGTGGATTAATATTAATATGTTTTATATATAATGAAAATGCATCATTATACTTATAAACTTATTATGTATGTTTAATATATAATATTGCTCGTATATTTTATGCATGTTACGAACTGTGAAATTGTGAAGTTTTTTGCACGTTCTCGGGTCAGCTGCATGTGTTAATTAGTCTTTTTATGCTTACCTCAAGATAAACTATAATTTATCCATACAATAAAATTGTAACAATTGGTACATTTAAATATATTAATTCTTCAGTATTTATATGTTATAAGAAAAAAAAAGAAATGATTTTTTTTTTTTTAAATCACACATCAAAAGTTGACATATTACCAATAAAAATTTTCGCAGTCTTAGTTTTAATCAATGTAAAATAAGTAATACTATATAATATTGTATGGACAACTAATTGCTATTTTAAGAAATATCTTAAATGCGTTACAACTCGCAGTAAAATATGCTTATCAGATTGCATCGATGACACTTTAAGTTTCTCATCGAGAAAAATAATATTTTTATGTTAATAATTCTTAAGAGTTTTCTAATATTACAAATATCGATATAAATTGTAAATTACCTTCCTTGCGTAAGAGGACATGAAGAGTTTCCGTTTTTTATTTTTGCATCATATTGTATACCAGAATTATTTTGCATGTTTTTCTGCCTGCTGCTTGGACTTTGTCTTTAAGTTTGCCTTTGTGGGAAAAATTATGAAACATTCCGAAAACACATTATACATTACTGGTAATATTAAATGGTATAATACATTTCTATATTTTTTTAGAGGGAGCGAACAAATAAATATATAGTAGACGAGACATAGACGATAAGATTAAAATTAGCTTAGATATATTATTGTTGCTAGAAGCTGAAAATTTCAAAAAGAATACATACGTTTGGCACACAAAAACAAACGATATTATATTTGTTTCGGCATGTATTTTAGACAAAAAATTTAGTATTCTTTTATGTCCATACATCTCTTTTCCTAATAGAAATGGAAATATGTCTGAAATCGAGAAACGTAGAAGTTGAAAGAGAATGAATTTTCGTTCTTCAATTCTTTTTTCTTCAATTTGTTTCTACCATTACTTCTCGCGAGGGATATTTTCATTAATCATTTGTATAAAAATAGAGTGTCCAGTAATTATCTAAATATGTATGGAGATGCTCCTGAATTTGTCGCGAAACAGAAGTTGAGAACGTTGATTTTGCTTCTATCCTCCTTGATTCCGTCGTAAACGTGAATTTTCGTAGGTTTAAATATTCTGGCAAAAAGAAAGGAAAGAAACGGAGGAACTGAGGGAAATGCCGTCAAAGGTGGCGTAGAAAGCATTGTAGAATATATGTGTATGTTTGTGTATTCGTTGGTGTGCATGATGACGAGTTTTGTTCACAGTTCACATGACGATGGAGGAAGAGCCGCTGTTAGACGAAGAGTCTCATCACGGATCCGACACAGCCGTCGACCTCTAATATATATTAAGCTTTAAGCTATTAGTTTCTCGATTAGTCATGCGTGGTCACGACTTGAAACAATCGCGATAACATGGCACAGGATTGAAATGATAAGATTCGTGTCGATCTCACGGGATCCGATAATGCTGGGCTAGCGATTGCATGAATAAAACTTGTATGTCTTATCCTACAAATGCATGACGCACCACACGTGCTCACGTGTAGAGAAGAAATCTGTCCCGCATCTCACTTTTGTATCATATTTTGTACGTGCTCGTTTCGATACCACATATACAATTATATTAGATTCTCGGAAGCAGTAAAAAAAGCGAGCATTGGCGATACGGTTGAACCGATATCGATTGTACCGAGCGAAATCGCTTTTTTTTCTTGTTACGCTTATCAAATCGACTACTTAAATGGCATTACTTAGGATGTGTAGGAAAACGAGAGAAGGATTTATTACGGGTGTACTTTCCGCGCAGTGTGCGGCGATCATTGAATATATATTTATAAATTTTAATAAATTTAAATATAATATAAAACATAGGAGAATCGAAATCAATGAATTTTGTTGAAAAGGTTTCGTTAAAAAGGATCTCGAGGATCCTTGGTGAAATGTATTTGGAATTGTTAAAAGTTAAAAAGCACTTTGGTTGAAGCGACAATTTGACCTACGATCTTTACCGTTTAAATAAGATTGTTCGTGGACGCAGGAGCGACTTCCTTTCTTGCGTGCGATATCGGATATGCAGAAAGTTATATATTTTGGCATTTATTTTATATTTAGTAATAATGTAAGCAATTGAGAAGCAAGTCTCTGCAGGAGAACATTAATATATGTAAATATATGTATAAGTTAGTGAGATGAACGAACACTACAGTATTAGGAATGTTTAATCGTTATTCGGTCTTTCGTTATAATCGTATTTTCAGTCTTTCGCGATTTTATATTTTAATGTGTCTATTGCTTGCACGAAAAATCTTTCTTTATTCGATAGAATTGATTGAATCTATCGCACTAACGTTAGATTAAGTTTCCACGAACGCTAGATTTATTGCTTTTCATTCTGGATGATTTGCTAATCTGTGGTGTTCGCACAACGTGAGGTAATTGGTTCTAAGATCTGGTCCTAAGACACTTCAATATCAAGAAAATCGCGTAATTTATTAATTATAAAATTCATATGGCATTTAATAAAATTTATACAAGCGTGATGAGTTTCCTCCTTCAGATTTCCCAGTTTGTTTAAGATCATGGTTCGAGCTTGAAAGAAAGTAGGAGGATATTGCTTATTAATGTATTCCATTTTTATTCCGATATTGTTTGTTCTCTTGGAAATTAAGGTCGATATTCATGATTTGCTCTTAACATTTAGATCATCTTAATTACAATCTTCCCATCAAACACTAACAGTAACATTACATCAATATTATAATTTCTCAATGTTATAATTACATCAAAACTAACAGTAACATTACATCAATATTATAATTTCTCACTCAACGATATATGTATAAGTTTAATATAACACATGTACGTAACAGTTACATTGTTCAGTAGGAAATTATAATTATACGGGTTTAGTCTCGTACAAAAAAACGTTTTCTTGTTTGCGGCATATTTTTACACTAAGAGGGTGTTACAATTCTCCCTCGGCACGCGTCGGAGCAAACTTGCTTGAGTATATTAGATTAATCGATGGACACGCGTCTACACTCTCGTTGTCGCGACGAGGAGAGCGAGCTATACAATTATTGGTATATGAACTTTGCGAGTTTCGAAACCAGACCGCTCCTCATCGCCCGCGACCTGCCGGCGATGAAATCTCAGGCGAAGGATTTTTAGGCGCAACCCCCACCCCTTCTCTCCCCTCCCTGCTTCATTTTCTAAAAAAAAGACGTCGAAGACGGCACCCTTGTCCTTCGCCCTGCCACCGGTCGGTCGGTCGACCTAGTCGACACCTCGCAAGGTTCTGGCCCCGTTCCTCCTACCCTCCTGCGCACCCCCAGACGTTCAGCTGAATATGACGGGGCGTTATTGATCCGGCTGGTGACGTGCGAGTACACCAACCGGGACTACGCGTGCCTCCGGATACGCAGGGCCGAATTAAAGAGCTCGCTTTTAAGCTCTCGTAATTGGAGAGGCTATTTTCTTCTAAGGCGATACTTTTAGGGAAACGACACGCCCGCTTCTGGACTCGTTGCTTTGCATCGCGTGACCTCCAGCTTTCTCTTCAAGCGGGTGGATCGGAATTTATAATGCAATTCAATAAACTTAAGATTGAGATTGTTGAGAATAAATTGGGGATTAGAGAAACAATATGAAATATTATTTGATTATTTGATAGGGGAAACGGCAATTTGTCGGCTTTCCTACAGGTAGATCGCATCAAAAGCATTAAGTTCTAATTAAGTTATATTGCTTCTAAAATAATCAGAGTAGTCCCAGCAAACACCAACTAACAGTAACATAATATCAACGTTATTAATTTCTTTTTAAACATTATAATCTTACTCAATGTAACTGTGACATAACACACGTTACATTGTATTTATATTATTGAGTGGGAAATTATACCATTGATGTTAATTAAGTTATATTACATAGTTATATTAATTATATAAGTTATATAATTATATAAATTATATAATTATATAAGTTATATTAATTACTGTTTGTGTATTAGATAGTTATTATATTTAATTTTGTAATAAGTATCTTTTAATTTTGTTATACAATTAAATTATTATATTTAGATATAAAACGCGACACTAAGAATGAATTGAACACGTTGTAGTTGATTCAATAAAATTATCTTCGATGTCCCTGGTGTCGCCAATGAATAAACAGTGATTTTCCGCGCGCTTTTTCTCTCCTATGCATCCTATGTTAACAAGAGAAAACTCATCTATGTGACCAACAGGATCTAAAAAAATATTTACTCTGTTCACATATATTCTACGCCATACACCAAGGCAAATATTACACGTGCGCTTTGCGTTGCATGCACGTTCTACGCCCTATGCCAAAAAATCAATACGGTCTAATACGGTCTATGTTCCGTACGACGAAAAAGAAGAATTGGAAGAGCTTAAGTCGAGCCGAAGCCGAAGAAGGTTCGGACAGTTCCTCCTGCGCTTGTCACCCCATCGCACTTCGACCGGTGGCGAAACGCACGCGAGATTTCGGACGCGACGGTGGTCGCGGCCCGATAAACGAGAAATAATGGAAATTCGCTTTCGGAAGTGGAATCGGGGCGGCTTGCGCCGTTACTGCAGGCGCATCCGACGTTCGCGGACGTGCGCCTGCCTGGTACCGCTTCTGGCGAACGATCAGCGACGACGGCCGCGAGGCTCCGGGGCGCGTCGGCGGCTGCCAGTGCGATATCGCCATTTGGCTGATACGGAATACCGTCAGCCTGGCAGTCGTTCGTATGGCGGTCGGACGAGGATCGAACGCGGTCGTTCTCCGCGTTGATGCGCATTGTAAAACGTAAGTGCCTCGTGAGCGACGGAAGGTCGTTGAGGGATCGTTTCCCAATCGTAAAACGATCCCGGGTTTGCGTCGGGGTGGCCTCGAACAAACGAAGTGCTCCCAAATTCTTTCTCTTCCTTTCTCCTAAATTTAATTCCTCCCTTCCCGAGGGGAAAAGGGGTGGAGGGGTTGATTAATCGAATCTCTGCTATGACTCGCGAATCCGAGTGATGCTCCCCGAGAGTAGACGTCGAAAAGGTGAAACGTCTCCCCCGGTGGGCCACGCTCGTGCCTCGGGATCGATGTGATGAAGCAATCTCTACGGCGTAATTGTTCCGTTCGCGAATTGTTCCAAGCGCGCGAGTCTTCGCAGGTGAATTTTAATCACGTTTTTTCTCACGCGCGGTTGACAAGGAGACCGACACTCTCCGAGGATTGAGGTAAAGGCGATTTTAAACTCTTCCATCACAATTGTTTCGTGATTGGAACAACTCCTCCGCGAACCTACTGAATTGACCCACAGTACAGAACACTCCAGCAACATCGCAATGTTGCTGCAGAACATTCCAGCAATATTGCAGCAATGTTACAATGTTGCTGGAATATTCTGTATGGGAATTAATTTGCTGCAACATTCCAGCAACATTGCAGCAATGTTACACCGTTGCTGGAATATTCTGTATGGGAATTAATCTGCTGCAACATTCCAGCAACGTTGCAGCAATGTTACAATGTTGCTGGAATATTCTGTATGGGTAATTAATCAATTTTCTCACGTACGACATAAAGTCACGATCGACATTTTCCGAGTCGACGTTACGATCGAAGTCACTCTTCTGGGAGCAGCGAAACTCGGCGAGGTCGACTCGTTAACTGTCGTGTCTTATCGAAACAGGTCGCCCGCAGGTGTACATGCTATTTGTCGCAGCTGGGCGCAACCTTTCGACGTCTGGTGGGAATAATTCCGGATGTCATTATTGTTATCTTATGTCATTATTATTGTTATCTCGATGATGCCATTGTGCATCTTGAGAAAAGACGGGTTGAATAATTGATTGCAGCGCGCTCGGAAGATGGGAGAATTAGACGAATTTGGTGAATTGTTAAACGCGACCTTTCGCCAGACAATGTGACAATCGCTGAATTTTTGATAAGAGGTTTTATTGCGATCGATTTTTACGAGTTCTGTCGTCGAAAACACGCGTTAATGTATCGTAATCTTAATCTCGCATAATTTTGCCCTTTTGGATTTGTGGGAAGTAAATTTTTGGAATTTTACAACTGAACCAAGAAATGGAGCTTGTTCCAATGAATATGTCACTTATGCATATTCACATAAAAAAAACTCACGATTATAATTTTTTTTTTTAACGATTAATTGTACACTTAAGATGCACCATGTAATTTTACACGCGAGTGATATTTATTTACATTATTAATTATCTTATTTTATTCATCACAATTTTACTCATTTTTTAATGGATTTGAGAGAAAATGAGGCTGCAAATAATTTCAAGATTGACATCAAAGCCCCCATCATCCAATTTATTCTCCCAAAATTGAAAGATTTGTCGCCAGAGACGTAACTCACTTTTTTTAAGGATTTGAGAAATAAGATTTAAGTACGATTTTCTCAATTTTAACTTAAATTTCTCCTAAAGGAACGGATTAGATTATTGAATGTCGCACTGAACTTTCGATCGCTTTTCTCGCGCACAGAAAAATATTTCTAAAAAAAAATATATATATATACATTTTTAAAAGGAGACGTTTAAAAAACTGAAAAGTCCAGAGAATTTCTCGGACAAAGAAAGGACATCCGAACGACCGTACAGTCAAGTCCGAGATCGATGCCTCGTTTGGACATCGCCCCTCTCTCTCTTTTTCCGCGATGGTCAAGCGTGCAGGCCATAATCGCTTGCGGTGACGGTGTAATCGAACACGGAAGTACGTGGCTTCGTGCACACGATCCCGTTGTTCCCGTCCGCGTTGCGCCACCGGCGCGAAATACGAGACGAGGCTCGATATCACACGGAATTAAACATGCGCATGCACGCCCGCATTTTCCCTTTTGCCCCCGACACGGTGACATAGATATCCTTTTGGGCTTTCGAAAATATCGATCTCCCTCGTTCGGATCGGCAGCTGCCTTACAGCTCGTTCTGTCTAGCCGCCCTTTGCGACCTTTTCGCTGTCCCCCTCGTTAGAGAAAGATTGACTGTTAACGCCCAACATATCACTTTTGCGATAAAAATGTAAGATTTTAAAGTAATAAATAATCCCTTGGTTTAAAGTGTTTGATATGTAATTTCCAGAAATAAAAATTATTGGATTTCTTTTATCAACTTGAGACATTACGAAAATGAGACAACTTCTGAAGTTTTAATTAAGTTTAATTAAAACTTCGGGAAGAGGAAGCAATCTATGAAGTTAACGATCTTAAGAAATTTTAGCTTGAGAAATTTTCAGCATAAAGTTTAATTAGAAATATGTAATGATTGCCCGAGATATATATATTTAAAAAAAAATATTACCTCCGTATTAGCCGAGGAGTACGCCATTAAGGGTGACAAAGTAGGAGCGGGAATGTCACCTGTAAATTCACACCCGCTCGCACCCTCGAGAGTAGTTACAACGAAAGTTTAATTAATCGGCGCTATTTAGCAAACAGCGAGACAGGGAACGTCAATTAATTGCAGCTCCGCCGACGTTCTATTTGCAGGTGGGATAAATAAGCGAGAATGGTACAATCATGATTCAAGCTGGAAACGATCCTGAGAAGAGTTCAGCAGCTCGGATGTCCTGTATACACTGTATACAACGGTGACACAGCTGCACACACGTAGATCACAATCATGGATATACAAAAGAAATTCCTGTGCCCTCGACTGGTGGATTATCTCGCCATTGTGGGGGCCAGGATGCCCGCTGCCTCTCGTCAGCCCGTACAGGTACAACAATGAGGAAACATTGGAACATGTATTTGCTTGTAAAATTCTATATAGAATTTTACATTTACGAGATTCTGCGTAGCGGCATTTTTATTCTGCTACTTAAAATCTTTTACTGGAGTGTAAAAAGAAAAGAATCCGACTCGAGGAAAGGAAATAATGGATAATTTTCATAATTTAAAACAGGTCCCGGAATTGCTACGCAGATATCCGGTGGAGGATCACAAGGATTTTCCTCTGCCTCTGGATATGGTGTATTTCTGTCAACCGGAAGGTTGCAGTAGCGTGGGACCGAAGCGCACGGCCTTACGAGAGGCGACGTCCTTCACCTTCACCCTCACCGATAAAGATTCAGGTTCGCACTCACTCACTCGTATCGCGCGTAATACCGAAGATCTACACTGTCATAATATTTTTAATATAATATGTTGCAGGAAAAACGCGTTATGGGATCTGCGTGAACTTTTACCGACCTACAGAAAGAGCGGGGGGTGTGGCTGGCGGGGGGATTTTGCTCAAGAGGGAAAAGTACAACACCACGTTTCGCAGAGAGAGCTGGAGGAAGAGCATGGAAAGAAGCACGGATTCTGCTTTTTCTAGGTGAAATGGCTTATAATTATTGGCCTCCCTCTGATATCTCTCTGTAATCAATAGAAAAGTGAGAAAAATTAAATCCCGATATAATCGGCAATTATATTTTATACATTTATAAAGAAAACAGCAAAACCTTTTTTTTTCTTGAAACTAAGATCCTAGAAATTCGCCGATTCTCTAGAATTGATTGCCGCACAACCGAATAATTCATATGTGCTCAACAGAGTGTCCCGTTTATAAGACTGTATCTCTAGCCGTTCGTTATAGCGACTATAGGAGCAGTGCGGTGGGTCCTAGTGACTCTGAGAGAGATTGCTCTAGTAGCAGGAGGGATTCGGACACCCCGCAGGTACCTCATGCCCCAAGATTGGAATTCATCGCACCGAGCGGAGACAGCGAGAGCGGCGGCAGTCATTCCCCTTCACCACGCGCATCTCGAAGACGTCAGGTGAACTAATTTAACAATACCTTGGACAATATAACAATACTCAAACTTGCATTCGAAATAGTTCTCGTCATTAATAACTAATTTGTTTAGAAAGTATCTTAGAAGAGTTTAAAGTAACACATACATATTAATTTTACATAAAAACAATGTTAGCAATATATCAATAAGTTTAACAATCTCGCAATATTTTCACAGAGGGTTCGCAATCACTCCTTGACTTCGCTATGCATCATTTCGCATCATCCATTCTTCTCGATGTTCCGGGAGTGTCTTTTCGTTTTAAAGAAGATCATCGACGCGTGCAATGAGAGCTTCTCACCGCAGAAGGTGGGAGCTTCTCGGCAGACCAACAGGTGTGTTCGCATTTTACTGATTCTATATGATACTTAATAATTTTCGAAAAGAAGAGGCGAAGAATCTCCATGTTTGTGTGTGTGTGAAAAACTTTCACATCCCTCAATTAAACTTCCCCGTTAATTATAGAGATACGGTATGGAGCGTCCTGACGGGCCAAGCTCTAGGTGACACACCGTCCATCGTTCTTCACGATGTTCGTGAGATCGAGACGTGGATACTGCGTTTACTCAGTAGCCCCGTCCCGGTTCCGGCAAAGACGCGCGTCGAGGTCGAGATAATATCATCGAGCATACAACCCCCGCTGTGTTTCGCCCTGCCGGACCACACCAGGTTTTCCTTGGTCGATTTCCCCCTGCACCTGCCGTTGGAGCTCCTAGGCGTCGACATATGTCTGAAGGTCCTCACGCTAATCCTTTTGGAAAACAAGGTAAAACAAGTGTAAAATGTCTTTTTCGAAGGAATAAAAAAATATAATAAATCTTTCTAAAAGTCATGACCAATTTCTGATAATAATCAATAGCGAATAACATTGCCGATATTTGGTCCGGCTGGATCTTTTGTGTCTAATACTATCTGTATGAACTTGCGTACATTTATACAAAAATATATTTTTTTCAACGGTGTTTTCTCTGTATCTTTAAATGTCCAGAGAATTGAACGATGAGTCTTTCTTTCAGATCGTGCTTCAGTCCCGAGATTACAACGCTCTGTCCATGTCGGTCATGGCGTTTGTCACGATGATCTACCCGCTGGAATACATGTTTCCCGCGATACCTTTGCTTCCCACGTGCATGAGTTGCGCGGAACAGCTGCTGCTCGCCCCGACGCCCTTCGTGATCGGGATACCCGCGTCCTTCCTATTGTACAAGAAGAACTTCAAGATGCCCGACGATATCTGGTTGGTGGACTTGGATAGCAATAAAATAACGGCGCCGAGCGCTTGGAACGAGGACGGTTTGCCGCCGTTGCCGGAGCCGGAGGGTACCATCCTGAAGAATCATCTGAAGCAGGTAACGCGATATCGCTTGAGCAGCAATATAGATTTTGTCGTTATTGACTTTCATTACTATGAATGATGAAGAATATTTAATGATTCCTTATCCCTCATCGCAGGCAATGCAACTGATGGATCAAGTTGGCTCTAGTGTAAATATTTTACCAATTTTCAGTCCGCTTGGTGGCATACCCTTTATTTCGTAGTTAGTCGCATGCATGATTTATCACATGTAGAGCCGTATACATGTAGAGTCAAGTCAATTGTAGCCACACACATTTGCTAATATTGTGAAATAAATATTACAAGCAGTAAATACAAATTATAACAATAAAAAAAAAGATTAGTTTAGACTTTGTTCTCGTAATGTTCTTGCCTTTTTGTTTGTAGCTCGGTAATTTAGTTGAATTAGGAACGAAGTAGCACTGAGCAACGAGTGCTGGAAAGAAGAGTCAATCGTTAATTTACTATTTAACGCAAATTTTCAGGCGATGGCCAGTATGACAGGTCCTCCGTTGCCCCCGCAGGACATCTCGCTGCGTCTGTCCTTTCAGACACCGGGCAGAAGAGAAAGCACAACCTCCCATCATTCCAACTTAAGGTACGTCGACATAATAAAATTAAACGTCTCTTTCATTAAAATTTATAGTAACAATAAGATTACCAACAATAACATGAAAAAAAATTCGACTGTAGAATTGAAAAGAGATTTGCTCTTCTTGAATAAAAATGATCAACAGAAGTATGTATTTTTCTATTCATTCTCTGTCAATCGTGAAGCGGCCCTACTGTATCTTAAATCATTTTTACTAATAAACTACGTTAATAAATAAATTCCACAGTGTTGCTTCGACGAAGCACCGACCGAGCATCGATCAGTGCGCGCACGTTCAGCACACCCCATCGAATTCACCCGGCATGAGCTCGTCGTCGAGTCCGCCTCGTCGGCCGTCGATGCCGCAGACAATCGGTGGACCGACCGGCCCGTATCCACCAAAGGTGGCCGGGCAGAGCCCGGCACCCTTCAATCCCTTCATCTACGGGAACGATGTGGATTCGGTAGACATCGCCACGCGGGTCGCCATGGTGCGGTTCTTTAATTCGCAAAATCTGCTGGCCAACTTCACCGAGCACACGCGCACCCTACGGCTGTACCCTCGGCCGGTGGTGGCCTTCCAGATCAACTCGTTTCTTCGTTCGCGACCCAGGAAGAGCAACTTCCTCAACAGGTTTGCGCGCACGCAGGCGGTCGAGTTCCTAGCCGAGTGGTCCCTCACGCCGAGCAACGTGGCCTTTCTCCGGGTGCAGACCGGGGTGTTCGACCCCGCGCAGATCGGCGACAAGCCGCGTTGGTACGCGACCAATCTTGAGCCGATCTACTTTCCCGTCTGGGACTCCGGTAGCTCGCTGGCGAACGCCCTGAAGGCGATGAGGGAGCATGAGACTCAGCCCACGGACGAGAGCGGTTCCGACTCCGAGGGCGCCGAGAGCACCAGCTCCTCCTACTCCTCCTTAAGCGACTTTGTCTCCGAGATGGCATCGTCCGATCTGTCGCCGGGTGAGTGTTTTATAAAAAGGAAAGCGTAATGTACTTGAAATTTAAGTTTAAAGATTGCGATTAAGCGGTCTTTAACATTTATACAATTTAAATGTTTTTAATGTGTTTTATCACTTTCCACAGGTTACAATTGCCCGCAAGCGACCCAGCCTCAACAAATGTCGCTCTCGGTGGATCCGAAGAACGTCTACAATCCACCGAGTTCCTTGCAATATCCGGGAGTGGAGGAGGACTCGCCGGTACGACCCGAGAGCCCGCCGAGCACGTCTTCTAGTCACAGCGATCTCAGTAGCCCGAGCTTTAACAGGGACTCCGAGCTCGAGTTAAATCCGAAAATTCATGAGGGTTCGCAGTCAACTAACGTAAGTAACGCAAACTTCTCCCCTACGATCTCTCCTCCCGTTTTTTCTTTCCTTCTCTTTCTTTATATGCACCACTTTCTATTATGCTAAGTGATATTTTATATCTTATGTGATTACATGGTTTACATCGTACGACATAAATCATGTCGCATGCACGACATCAGTATTTGAAAATTAAAAATGACGGAAATCTCTTGGTTCCATGTAACGCGGTAATAATATCTCAATTTTGTAATAACACAATCAATAGATGATCAATAGATAATATCATGGAAGATTTCACATACGTCGAATAATTCACAGATATTTTTCAATTCTACAAATTCGTGCAATAATGATTCGTGCATAAGTGCGATACTCTACGAAATACTTTCATAGCATTACGTTTATGCGTAAATCTTGAGGTAGCATCTCCGGTGTGCGCTAACGGATAGCTTGATTATAGGATAAAGAGGAGGGTGGTAGCTTTGAGTCAGACTCCGCGTCGACAATAACACCGCGCACTATCCTGAGCGCACAAAGTTCGGTAGGACAATTCGCAGGGATAAGCATGGGATCTTTAGGCACTCAATCTTCGCTCAACGACACTGAGCGTCCTACCACACCTCACAGGACCTCGCGTATCAGTAGATATGTCACGCCTGTGAGTCATCTTCATATGTACCTTTAATTCTATCACTTTCAAACTGTTTTCCTCCGGTGTCACCTCGGTATCATTTGGGGGTTGATGCATGAATAGAATGACATCGAATGGAAAGGAATTTTCTGGGAACGTGCGGAATGCTTGCTCTCGTCTCTTTCTCTCTCACCTCTTTCCTTCTTCCTTATTTCTCGTATCGTATGAAAAGCATTGTTTGAGGAGAATGTTTAACTTCTGCATTTGCAATTTTATTTCAAAGGTGTGTGTCGTTTTAATGATTCTGATAATCGCTCGTTCGAGATACTCACTGTTTGAGCATCCCTCGCATGTTCGCCCTTCAAAACACGAACACAATATTCCTCATTCATATCTCACAGCTGACATTAAATGTGATTGCGTGAACTTTTTTGTCTGATCTTGAACGTTTGTCTGATCTTCAGACTCGCACTATTTCTTCTCAGCATGAAACGATGAATAACATTTATTACGATGCACATAAATTTTTTTCATTTTACTCTCTAAAGATACGTTATTGCATATTGATGCTCGTATAATCTTATTAAGTTTCTTTCTCAACACGTATACGAAACATACACATACAAATACATCTTTTCATCTTCTTGCCAATACGTTCATGAATTTCGATTATTGTAAGTAAAATAATTATATTCAGTTAAAATAATTATATTCAGAAACACACGATCGGTATTTTCAATATATTACACATATACATGAGCTAAAGATGTGATGCATTATTTAAATTACAATGAAAAGTACGATTCTTTTGTAGTTCTCTTGTATTGTTAAATAGTTTTATCTCTTAAACTTACTTAAATCTATGCTATTTCAATATGTCTTTAATGTCTTCTGTTGAAGCATGACTAATTTTGTTGCTTCACACTTTGAATCTTAAAACCGCGATATACAGTCTGTCAAGTATAAGATCGTGGTCGGGTTAATTTATTTAAAACATTATTTTAAAAAATTTTTAAATACATATATGCATTGTACTCGATAAGAACAAAGATGCAATTATGTTAATAAGGCGTCCAATCACTACCGGCGTCGATAATTGCCTAGCATCTCCGAGGCAAATTGACATATTCTAGCGGCAAGGACCTCCAAATTCGACGAATCTCGCGAGATAACTACTTCATACATTAAGCAAAAGCTTCGTAGAAAACGCACGTACTTTGAAGTAGTTATCTCGCGAGATTCGTCGAATTTGGAGGTTTTTGCCGCTAGAATATGTCAATTTGCCTCGGAGATGCTAGGCAATTATCGACGCCGGTAGTGATTGGACGCCTTATTAACATAATTGCATCTTTGTTCTTATCGAGTACAATGCATATATGTATTTAAAAATTTTTTTAAATAATGTTTTAAATAAATTAACCCGACCACGATCTTACTTGACAGACTGTAAGTAATTTATTTGTAAGTTTTACGTCGATTACATTAATGTGTAATATTTTCAAAAACAAAAAAAACAGTTTTTATCATAAAAAACTTCTTTCTATTGTTGATCCCGCGTGTCTTAAAAGTTTTCTACGTATACAATTTGCATACTAATATAATAATAATAATATTTTCCAGAATAATTAAGTTACAAGCATTTTTTTCTGATTCTTCCACTTTCGAGAAAAAGAGTTTCTAGAGACGCGCGGGATTAGGAAGATTCGCACATCCGAATTATCTACCGTTTTCCAAGAGGACTGTCTGTTCCTTCACGAAGGTAGAGATCAATCACGAACGCTCGCGTACTTTTTTCCAGGTACCACCCACGGGACCGGGTCTTCAACGTCAGCCGAGCGTCGGCAACGTCCTGGCGAGGGCCTCCAGTTTCAACACCGCCGGTGGGCCCCTCTTGCCGCGGCAGATAAGCGCGGTTACCACCACCGATCATCATCATCACGAGGTGCCGACGCAGCTTCAGCGTCAGTCATCAGCGGGGCCGACGATTACGCAGAAGCAGAACAACGACGGCACGGTGCAACGGCAGAACAGTGGCGGCAGTACCACCACCACCGGAAACGGTGTTCTTCGGCAGGGCTCGCAGGGCTCCCTGTTCGAGCAGATCGCTAGCCAGGCGAAGGATTTGATGCGCGAGACTACCAGACAGAGCAGCCAGGACGGGATACTCGCACACATGGACAAGGTACCATATGATTATTATAGGATATCTGATCTCGTAATTAAAATACTGCTCCCTACAGTTTTATGACGAACGTCACCATTTTTTTCTGCATGCGGTGGTAACTGTTTGTTTATTTATCTTACTGTTTATTGCAGTTGAAGCATCAGGCGAAAGAAAAAATTACAGAGGCGGGTGAAGATAGTCTATTTGCGCCACTGGAGCAAGTATGTTTTCGCAAAACGTTATATGTACACAAGACCTATGACATTTAAATGTATATTTAATCTCTGTTCTCTATTCCGAATCAATCAGTTGACGCAACAGACGAAGAAAGCGATGGGCGAAGCTACCAAGTCAGTCCAAGAAGTGTCGAAAACCGCGCTGGAGGCGAGTAAAACCGCGGCGGGGGTCAGTAAAAACACACTGGACGATCTGACGTACGTTGGCAAAAGTACGTTGGGAGACTTGACGAAAAGTGCCAAAGAAGTTGCCGCGAAGAAGGGATTGCTCAAGGTAAGCTTACTCTTCAGCGAGTGGTATCTCAGATCTGATCAGAGTCGCGTTGAAGCATCTTAAATTTTTTTGCGCCGATCTTTAAAGTTGGTCTATCGAATTTTACGTTTAGGGCCTCGGAGATTCGCAGCAATCACCAGTACATAGCCCGCAATCTCCCAATATGACGCAGCAGCGGAAGGACTCGATCAGCAATCAGTTGGTCGCGTCTGACACGCGGGGTGGGGTCGGGCGAGACTTTTTCAGCAATATTAGCAGCGATCTGAACGGCTTTGCCGCGCAGACCAGCAGCATGTTCAGCGATTTATTTGGTTTGTTCCGATAATTATTAAACTGCGAGACATTAATGACAGCACAGAATATTCCAGCAACATTGCAACAACATTGAAATGTCTCAGCTATTGTAAGAACATTGCAATGTTGCTGCAGTATTGCTAAAATGTCATGCTATTGGTGACATAATAATTTTTATGGTCCATAGAGTTTAACGGAGGATTTAACATTTCGAATGAAAAGATGTTTTTTGAAGGAGAAAAATTTGTTACTTGTTTACAATTTTCTTTGGGATTTGATGAGTGTTTAAAATGATTATTATGTAAAAGTCGATAATGTACATCGAAAAAAAAGAGATAATAGCATATTTAAAAAAACAAAGAAATTGTATTCGATTTTCAGGTAGTAAAAATAATTCCAATCGAGGCAGTAGCTTCTTCCCGCAGAATCAGAAATCGAAAGAGAAGACAAATCCAATTCTCGGACCATTTCCGAAAGGTAAACGATAACATCGAGGCGTTTTCTGATTAAATCCTTATCTCTGAAGATAAAATTCAGTACAAGGTTTATTGACAGTTGCAGGAAAAACCGGACTGGTAGAACGGTCCTCGTTGATAAAACATTCCACGCATAAAGTTAATCAAGAAGATGCGCAGAGGATGCAAAACGCGGAACGTTCTAGCACAAATAGCGACAATCAAGCCTTTTTAAATGATGCAAGTATTCGTAAACGTTATTTCAATTATTCAAACGGCTAAAGAAACAATCGTGCTTAATTTCAAGATCTTCCCATGGGATTTCCAGGTGGTGACGCAAGTGCTGGCTGGCGAAGGCGTTGGTTGGCTCAAATTGAACAGATTGAAGAAACTGATGGAAGACGAAAATTATCGGGATTTGGTTGTGACGAAGCTGAACAAGGGTCTTAATAGAAAGATTAGTCCAAACGATCACATTGACGATGTGGTAAATTTCAAGTGTATCTTGATTCGATTAAACTTGTTTGACATTTCCTTGCTTCGATGAATAAATATGATACGTGTTTTTTAATCTTTTTCAGGCCATATCGAAGCCCGTATATAAGGGAATGTTAAAGTGCCTTCAAGCAGTAACGCACGGTCTCGCACATACGTATAATAATTTTGGACTAGGCGGGATGGCTTCTGTCTTCCAACTGATGGAAATCGCTCATACGCATTACTGGAGCAAGGATTTATCCGAAGGTAGCGGCTTCGACAGCTCTTTGATGTCGCAGGTATAATGAAACTCTTAAACACGCTTCTAATGCAGCACACATTTACAATTTGTCTGATGTTTATTTTTAATATTTTTGCATCGTAAGAGTATACACGTATATATTTAAGGTTCGATGATGAAGGAAATTTGTTTTTTTACAGGCGTCTAGCCCATTCGGTAGCAGAGAAAACCTAAAATCTCCGCAATCCCCGAATCAGCCTGAATTTATGGATATCGCGCAAAAATCGGGTATGTCTTTGAGCACATCGTTAAAAAAGATTTCCGTCAATCTCTTGCAGTTTGTCGAAGTATATGTTTGATTAAAAATTTTTATTATTCAACACCAATGCGAGACCATAAATAAGACCAATTATTTCAAACTTTGTTAACTTAGACATAGAAGTTGTTAAAAGAACAATAATTTAAATAAATACATAATTATAAGTGAATTAGTAATATTATGTATTAATATTATGTATTAATATTTTGTAAACACCAGATTTGCCACAAGTGCATTTGGATGCGCCGCAGGCACCACCGACGGGAGACACGAGCCAATCGACAACGGATATGTTTCTGGATATGTTTACGAAGAAAGGGAAATTTTTGAGCAAGCTCACCTCGTTCGACTCGGAGGTAGAGAGAATCTTCCATTCAATATTAAACGTATTCTAATATCTTAAGTTCGAGTTGGTTGCCGTAGTCTTACTTGGGTGTCGCAATGATCCTGCAGGCGCGATCAATGATTGTTGAAACTGGTAAAAAATACATCTCCTCCGCCCGTCCTAAAACAGACGAGAGATAGCACTTCTTTTTTTTCCCTTTTTTTGGTTTTTTCTTTTTTTTTTAAGAGAATGCATTATTCGGCCTGGCAGTTTCTTTGACGGTCCTTTTAAAACTAGTAAATGTAAAGAAAAAAAAAAAGAAACACCGCGAAAATGTTCAATTTTTGATTGTAACATGCAACGCACACGTGTTTTGTCATGTGTTTTTTAGAGTGGGCGGGGTGGTGGAACGGGGAGCAGCGAAGCTTTATCCACTGACGGAGGTAGCATTATCACTAATCCTGCTTTTCGGCAAGCGCACCAAGCTTCCTTCCGAAGCACCGTGTCTGATAGCGAGGTCGAGCAAGGCAATGTAAATTATCTTGAATTAATATAATATAATCTTACATAGTTGTTAGATACATCTGGTAGAGCGCAACGCACATACGCTAGTAGCACCGTCCATTTCCGTTAAACAGATTCCCAATGGCGCTCTGTTAATTGCGCGTTAGCGAATTCGATTTGAATTAACGCACCCTTTTAAGAAAGAGCCCTTAGGCGCGATCGATTCGGATTATGTGGCGTCTACATTTCGCGCGGCAAGAGATCTTCCCGTAGTTGTGAGAATCACTCGAGTCACGCCGATACCTCGACATTCATCAGACACGAGTAGACACTGACAGATCGCATAAAGAACTGTCAAAGGGTGACGTGTTTCATTGCAATTTAAATTACAGTCACATTAAAAAAGAAATTAGTATCTTGTTTGTGAGGTAACTAAGTTCTTCAGTGAGTCTTCGTGCGTGCAAGCAAGTTACCCTTTGATCTAAAGGTGGTATCGTAATTAGCTAGTTGGAATGTTCTAATTGCTGTAATCTCGACGGACGTCAATCGAAGATGTAGTCTCGGATATTACCATTTCATTAAAGTCTCTCTAGCGTTTTTCATCAAAGATCCTTATCCCTGGAATGCTATTAACTTCATTCTTACGCGGTTCTGTGATTCCAGTTTCCTCGGCAGGGCAAGCAACGTTCCGGCAGCGTCTGGTCCAGCAAGTCGTCTCTGAGCACTGGATTTCGTTATCACGGCGGAAGTTTGATACCTACCACGACGTTACCGAGTCCGGAAGCTGCGAGAACGTATCTCTTCGAAGGTAGAGTGATGGAAGCATTTGAAGAACGAGCCAAAGCTAAATTTCCTTGTATATTTTGTCATCTTATTATCACGATTTTCAAATCCAGGTCTACTGGGGAAGGAGAGATCGTCTCTGTGGGATGAAATGCAGTTCTGGGAGGACGCCTTCTTGGACGCCGTCTCGCAGGAACGCGACATGATGGGCATGGATCAAGGACCCGGAGAAATGGTGGAGAGGTAAGAGACGGTTGACTTCTCAATGATACTTAACAATTAAAAATGAGATCAAAATCAATGAAAATCACAGAGGTGATCACGTAATTTTTTTTGTCCCAATAAACACCCAACAACTAATGATAACATATTATATCAATATTACAATTTTCCGCTCAACAATATAACAGATGTTATACATAACAGTTATATTGTGTTCGATAGGAAATTATAATAACATTACTGTTAGTTTGTTGGGCTTGATTTAAAAGAATTCGAAATTGAAAAGTTGCATGTAATCTATTAATTGATACATGTAAATGTAGTGAAAAATATAATGTAATGAAAAATAGAAAATCATTATTAAAACATATTTGCGCACGCGACTCAGGTACAAGAGACGGTTGACTTCTTAATGATACTTAACAATTAAAAATGAGATCAAAATCAATGAAAATCACAGAGGTGACCACGTAATTTTTTTTTGTCCCAGTAAACACCCAACAACTAATGATAACATATTATATCAATATTACAATTTCACAGGTACAAGAGCTTAAGTGAGAGCGAAAGGCGACGGTTGGAGCACGAGGAGGATAGACTGTTGTGCACGTTGCTGCACAATCTCACCGCTATCCTAGTGATGCTGAACGTCGACAAGAACGAACTGAAGCGGAAGGTGCGTAGACTGCTGGGCAAGAGTCACATCGGCCTCATCTACAGCCAGGAACTGAATCTACTCCTTGATCAAATAAACAATCTCGTGAGTGTCCTGTCGCGCGAATGGTTAGCAATCGCGACGCGCTAAGAACGCGAGCCTTCTTCTTCCTCGCAGCATGGAAATGACATCGACCTGAAGCCCCTGACGTCCCGACAAATGCACCGGCAGTCGTTTACCGTACACTCGGGGGTCGACGCCGAGGGTGATCTGCGATTCCTCGAGGTCCGTCATGACGGGCTCGTGCTGAGATCGGTAAACGGCGTGATAGTCGAGCGCTGGTGGTACGAGCGTGTAGTCAACATGACCTACAGTCCGAAGAACAAGGTTTTATGCTTGTGGAGGAGGAGCGGCGGCGATACCGAGTTACACAAATATTACACTAAGAAGGTAGGAAGGATCGAACGAAGGATTAAACGAAGATTAAACGGAGAGGGATCGTTTCGCTCTACCGCATAACATTAATTGCAAAAGTTCACCGAAGATAGAATAAAAAGTCTTAAGGGCCTCATGTCCACTTCTACTAACATAAATTAACTTTAATCTCAGTTCATCTTACTTTGTAAGATGTTTCTTTAGAAGTAGAGAAAAGTAAAGGGCAAGTTAAACCGAGTTAATGTCTGCATTGACAGTGATTAATCTGGCAAAGTTTCAGATGCAACATTTTTGGGGGAAAATTCGTGGATTTCAAGTTGATCTTCGACGTTAAATAACGATCGTTTCTTTCAGTGTAAGGACGTGTACTACTGTATTAAGGACGCCATGGAGAAGGCGGCAGCTCGCGGGCGAGGTGCAAACGTGGGCTACGAGCTCGGCGGCGAGTTTCCGGTGCAGGATATGCGAACGGGCGAGGGCGGGCTTCTGCAGGTCTGCATGGAGGGCGTCGGTCTCCTCTTCGCGAACAGCAAGGTATGACTCGCATTCGCGTGAAAGCCATACACTTCTTACGCTGTTATCGAGAAGAATCGAGAGCTCGTCTCTCCTTCTCACTTACTATCTCTTCCTGTCTCTCTCTCTCTCTCTCTATCTCTCTCTTTTGAGGATTGCGCATATATATCTATATCTATATATATATCCCTCTTATATTCTACGTTCAATTGTTTGTGTAATGTTGGATCGTATATATTTATTGGGAACTTTAATTTGAAGATTATTATCACCTTTCGTTATATCTTCGACCGTACTCGATTATATAACGTTACGTCCCCTCTCTCTCTGGCTATCGATGCTGTATCGTTTACTTTTTACCGATGTATCAATGCGTATAATAATGCCTTTATTTCAGCCAGATTAAACATACGATTAGAAAATGTATCACACTCCCACGAGACTGATTTTGTTTGTAAAGAAAGAAAAAGATATTCTTTTTTTGTCTCGACTCAATGATCGTAATCGTGAGCTGAGGTGATACTAATACTAGCGATACTCGTCTCGTAACGTTGCTCGATATTAAATGAGACGTTGATTAAATAAAAAAGAATAAAAATAAAATAAAATAAGGAAAAGAAAACGGCAGCGTTGAAATTGAATAGGATTGGAAATCTTCGTCGTTCAACCATTGTCTTTTTACCATTCATGTTCTCTCGATCATCGAATACTCTCAATACTCAAATATTCGTTCTCTTTTTTTCTCTCTCTCTCTCTCTGTGTTTTTTTTTGTCATTATTGCATTGATGCAAGGACCACTCAATATTATCTCCCACTGCTAGCCACTACGATCTGCTTAATTGATTTGTATCTTTGTACGTGATTCATCGCGTGATTCATATGCGTCCATGTGGTATAGGACAAGTCGGGCTCGTCAAGGTGGTTTGACCGGCGAATATTCAACGATGTACGTTCCAAAATCCGTAAGAAAAACCCTACGACGCCAGGACCTATGCTTCACAAGGAAATCCGCGAAAATTCGTACTCGCAACGACACAAATCGGTAGCGACGAAAAAACGGAATTAGGAAGACTCTACGGAAGAAATGAAGAGATATAAAAATATACATCTCGCACTTCTCTTTCGAGAAGAAAACACTACAGCACAATTTACGGCATTTACAGAATGCTGCTGATCGTGCTTTTTCTTTTTTTAACCGTCAGTTTTTTTTTTATCACCGACGAGTCAATTTTCCATTGCAAAAATATCAAAACGCGCTGTTTTTCTTTTAAATATACGTCTTAGGCAATGGAAGATTTCCCACAAAGTCAACGGATGAATTCTGTTAATATGATTTAATCACGACTGATTTTATTTTGAAACTTTCAACCTCTAGAGTCATTGAGATATTTAACGTAAACTAGGAAGAAATAATAGTAAAAAAGTTATTATTCCCATAAAAAGTTTTTAATAATGAGAAATTGACTCACAATTGATTCGTGAATCTTTCGTTAAGAGAGAAAGCACGCACGATCTGTGACATCCTTTTATGCACATCTGTATTCGAAATATGGTCCATCTGCCTTGAAAAATGAGGCTAATTTTCAATCATTTTTTTAAGCAAAGATATTACAGAGTGTATATTTTGAATTAAAAAATATGATATAAACGGATTTTCAAGAAAGCCGATAAATAACGCCAACAAATGCAGCGAATGGATCCTATTAGGAATCGGACCATGTTGGAGTGGATACACGTATAACACATCGTAACACGTGCACATACAATTCTTCAACGAGAAAAATAATCGTTCTGCTTGTCGTTAATCGAGAGCTCCGTTTAATCGTAATCTTTCCGGCGCGAAACGCACTCGGCACAATTTCATATGGCTCCGATATCCTTTCGGTTTATTTTTACTGGATAATATTGTGTTCAGGCGTTATATTAATCAATGTTTTCTTGCATGGAAGCTCGATGTGCAGTTGCAGACTCTTTTATCTGTATTATATATTAATTTTATATATACCATATATATTTATATATCATTACATTTATATATACATAGGAAATAAGGTATAGGGCGATATATACAACAGACTGTCTTTTGAACACTCTACTCCTATATCTTATCATTTGTATTGAATGTTGGATGCTATTATATTTTTTCCATAAGTCTAACAATTTCTTTATCTGTCGTGGTCATGCGCGAGGAAAGTCTATTCGCGGCTCGAGACGAGAGAAAAAAAAGAGAGAAAAAAAGTTGAAAGAAAAAAAAAAGATGCAACGAAATCGCGAAACGCTACACAAATCACTGTTTACTGGCCATTTACTCCACCGCGATAAACGTTCGTTAATACATTAACAGAATGACGAAATACCCGTGGGATATCACGCTCGGGATACGGGCAATCCGATTCGGGGTAATCGGAATGATAGACTTTTCTCAGCTTGGGGAACTTTTGAGATGGTCCTTGAACAATGAATTTATCTTGCTGTTTATCAATTTGGCCATGACGTTAGGTGATAAAAGCGTAGCTGTAATATCATCGTGTACAGCTGTATCTCTCTTCTCTCTCTGTTTCTATATATATACATATATGCTATATATATTCTATAACTGAGTGGATAACTGCTGTTAACCAAAGGTTTTAATTTTCTGTTTTTCTGTTTTCTGTTTTCTTGTCCCGTCCATCGACATTGCCCTGCGGCTGGGCAAACAGGATTTCGAGGTATCAAATCAAAATAAGTCATTGTTTGTTATATAAATTCAGTATATGACTATATACTCAATGTTGGCCGTGTTCCGGAGATGCTTATTTATTTTCACCATTACTTTTGGCCGTATATATTATTATTATATATACCATTATATTATATATATATCTACCTACGTTCTTAAATTGCATTCGAACTCACTGATCTGCTCTGTCCTTACTGTTTTTTCTACGATCGATCGGTGTTAGTTGTAATATATATATATACACGCATATGTATCTCTCCGTTACGATATTATATATACATATCGTGAAGTCGATACCTCTCTAGGTATCCAGTAATGAACGATGAAATGCAGAACAGTGTTTGCCACATTGATCGAAAGTCCGACACAATAACTTTATATATTGTATATCGTTTAGATGAAATATTTGTAAGTAGTGTTTAGTGCAACTTGTAGAGAGCGATGTTCGATGCACACACAATGCAACTCTATATATATATGTGTATATATATATATATATATATATATATATATATATATATATATATATATAGCCTAATCACTCGTACATGAAAGTCCGTACACCAAGTCATTGCGTCACGATCATCATTTACAGCTTTCACGTTTTACACACTGTCTCTCGGTCGCAATTGAGAAAGCTCTTTGAGAAATCGTTTTACCGAAACTCGTCGTTATCGTTATCAATTCGCTCGATACGATCGAGCAAAGAATCGTGATGCCAATTTTATCAAGGATCGATGACAATTATCCCAGCTATCTGTCTCCGGAAGTAAATTCTCTATCCTTCACTTTTTTTTTATTTCGACTTTTAGTTGGATGATTAACGAAACGCAAATGGAGCATTATAAATAGAACATCCATAGCCTGTAAAAACCACTTTGCATAAGATTTCAGGATGATAGTATCTCATTTGTGGACGTAAAATCGGGGGTGATATTTCAAGAGAGGTATACTGCGTAAAGATTCAGGGCCGAAACTTCGAGGTTACTCATAAACACTCTGTGGATATTACGCAGAAATAAGTTGAAGAAGACGAATTGCGCAAACAAAAGGATAGTATGAAAAGAGATTGAAAGATTCAATGTGTCTAAAATTTTTCCCACGATTGATTTTTGCATAATTCCGTTCGGATAACCGGAGAATTCGCGGTGCCTTTTCAGAGATTCAAGCGGTTCTGCAGAAAGAATAACGAAATGTTTTTTTACCCTCTGATCGAATTTTATTTATTCGCGAAGTTTGATGCTGAAATAACTCTTTTCCATAGGTTTCCTAAAAAATTAAAAAATATTTTGCATAATGAAAAACGAAATCCGCGAGTAACATGCTCGTGACACGTGCATCGCTCGGAATTCACTTATCTTACACTGGTAGTCATGTAGTAGAGCAATGGTTCCTCATGCTGTACGTCTAACGAATGTTCATTGTGAAACAGAACTACCTCCTACGAAAGAAGAAAACGTCGTAAAGACTGCGAGTGTCGACCATCTCGCCACGATATTATTACACTTCTCTAGCATGGCACTGCTAACATAATGTTTCTTGTTTATACGATATTGTAGCGACTTCGATATTGTATCGATTCACTCCCTAAGAAATGACATTTGTTACCGTTATACTCCCTCCACCCCTTTTCTTGATCTCTTTCTACCCCCCCCCCCCCCTACGATCGATATAATATATATATCACGACCGTGCATCATTGTCGATCGTATCACGTCCGCCGATTGTATTAGATGATACAATTGCACATTTTAGCAACTCTCCGACGCTAAGCAATCAGTGACATTTTACAATTGAGTTTAGGCCATCTCCAGAGTTGCCTGCCGCTATTACGCCTGCCACTATATATCGCTGACATTGCTGCTGCCGTTGCTGCCGATGCCGTCGCTGTTTGCTGCTGCCATCGCTAGATCTTGCTTGAAAATCAATTATTGAGATTGCTGCAACGCGATTGCTGAATGATGCATGGTATCTTTGATAAATTTTAGTCGTAGAATAGATCTACCCGGATCGTCGCTTTGGCCCTTACATCGAGGATTCATTTCCGCAGAAACTCAGCAATTGGAAAAAACGTTCCAAGTAGACGGAATTATTTTTGCTTAAAATTGAGTCATAAAATACTCACAGCTTTCTTTGTTGTTCACGTTAGTCATTCGCGTTATTGGCTTAAAATTAACGAGAGTTGTTAAAAAATTAAATTTTTCTACATAAATAACGCAACATTGTTGCAATATTGCTGGAATATTCTGTGCCGAATGAGTGTTATTTTTGCAGACGGTAAGAAATGTTCTCTGAAAATTGGCAGTCTTGTAAAGGTTGAGTTTCTGACAATACGCACGATTGCTCGCTGCCGAGTTTGCGATCAAAGTATGACAATCGTTAAGCGAGATTGAGCATGTTGTAGCGAGACAATCGTTTGATGCCTGTCCTGAAAGGCCTATTTATGCTGCATGTAGAAATATAGTCTATAGGGTTTGAGTTTTCCGATTTGAGTTTCTCTCGTTTACGAATGTTCGTACACTTTTTGCACGTGTAATGAATACTATTTCTATTTCAGCATTACTTTAAATACTCGCAATATTCTACATACAACGGTTTCTCAATGTTAGTCGCACAATGACATCATCACCGGGAAATTATCTTCTCCTGTTTTCTGTGTTTTCTCCTTTCGTAGTGGAGATCGCTGAGGAATATAAAATTACATGAGAATGTGTAAGATAAATAACTAATACTCAAGGCACACGTGTTTTAATGGTAACAAATATCCAGATCTCTTTTAAATTTGAATCGTTTGCTTCGCACGTAGAGAAAATGATATCTTTAAGATAAAATCACAAACTTTTTAGATAGATATGTTTAAAGTAAAGCATGTATTTTTTACTATTTTCTGAAAAAAAAAACAGAAGAAACATCTAGTCGCAACAATGTTAGCATACAAGAGCATTGCTTCGCATCTAATCAAGTGTGAATTACATTTAATTATTATGTAAACGGCATGAAATGATGACAATGATAATTATTACAATTGTTAGAAATTTTATCGATGACTTTTTGTCCGATGTACGTCACGCGCGTTACTATTAATAAGTCGTTACTACTAATAAAAAGTGTCAATCTTACATTAAAAAACAGATTATGTGTTAAGACCATAAATAAGAAAGATACGAGATTATTTATATGAGAAAAGTGTATAATTTTGCTAATTCCATTATAATTAGTTTGCATAATTGTGATTTTATGTACAGTGACGTACATCGATTAAAACAGATTATTTAAAACACATCTTTTGTGCACAACCCGTCGAGCGTGCCGATTTAATAAGAAAAATTTCATTTGAAATTGAGCTGTATAATAAAGAACTTGTCACACTCTGCAAATTTACCTCGATATAATTGAACAATTAAAATATAATTGCAGTAACAAATAAAATATCGAAGTAATTTTAATAATTAAAGATTAAAATATAGTTGTTAATTGATCAGAAATGCGACAGAATTAGCGCTCGAAGGGTGGAAATAGACGCTTATCGTCGAGCGAGCATTACGATACATTTTCACGCCTCTTTTAGAAAGCTGTTCGCACACATAACCGATATTGCTATATCGACGCATATATGATAATGATAGGCAAATAGAGAAATCGTCAGAATCGTGCATGATCGAGTAGATCCAGATCCATGACGCGCGATGCGCCAGACCACTAACGCAAACCGATTGTGTTATTTGCAGTTTTTTGTAAGACTCGATCATATCCGCAAGTGCTTTACTCAAAAGGATGGAATCTTTGTTTTGGAAGAATTCAGTAAGTGACACACCGAATACTGCATCCTGATTACCATATACGCTTTTATACGCCGTAGATATCTCGTGAAAAGAAATAAATAAATTCATGACTCTCTGCTTGACGCTGCAATTTAGCTTTTAGTCTTTGAATGTCGGAACGTTATCGGACGTCTTTCTGTTTCAGATCCTAAAACTAGACAAGTAATTCAACGTAAATATAAGTCGCAAATGGTGAGTAGGCATGTTTCAAAAAGCTTCTTATTACCGAAACAGAATATATCTCTCGCAAGATATATAAGAAAAAATATGTTTTAAGAAAGTGATAAAATGTCTGAATAATACTTCAATTCCATTGAAACTGTATTCCATTTCAACTGAATAAAATATTTATTTTGTACATAAAAATCTAGCGACATTTTTTAAAATTTTATAATACTTTAAGTTTAGTGAACGTATAAAATATGAAATTATTAAGTTATACAATGACTTCTTTTTAATTAATTATGTATATTCAAAAACAGAATCAAGGATGATAGACATTTTATTATTTTCAATTTTCATACTTATCGTTTCTATAGCCATGTACTGTATGACAGGCTGAAGAGCTGGTTCGCTGTTTGCATAGAATATTTTCTGTCGCATTTACCCTTAATAAACTCCCGTCGGAGACTCATCAGAAACAAAGCGCGGAAATGATACCGCATGAGGCTTATCTTTAAATTTTTTCCTTTCTTACACTCCACGTAAGTTCTTTTTTTGTTTAATAAATTTTTGTTTTGCATTTTCATATATTATTTTCATATATTAGTTCAGAAGACAATTTTTACAATTCAATTTATTTTTTAACAAGTTTCGAGCGATTTAAAATTATTACTTTACACACACACAACTAAAAATTAGTAAAATTTGATATTTATTTTGATTTCTAACGAATTAATATTAGAATTTTTGTTTAAATAAAAAGATATGAATAATTTGTATGTACGCAATGGCGTGAAATACTTCTTCATTCACAGGCGTCTAATATCTGCTACGCTGTTCTCTGCGTATTTTCTTACGTGGCGGCTGGCACTGAGCAACGAAAACAGGGCCAGCAGCATCAGCAACAGCAGCAACAGCCGCAATCGCAACCGCAGCAACAGCCGCAGTCGCAACCGCAGCAACAACCACAACACACTCTGCAACCGCATCAACAACGTCAGCACCAGCACCAGCAACAGCAGCAGCAGCTGCTGCTGCAACAGCAACAGCAACAGCAACAAAACCAACCCCGATATCCTTATCAGCAACACAGACAGGAGCAGTCACAATCGAGTAATGTAACACCGCAGATACACAAAAACACGCAGTTGGACCCTTATTCTCGTCAACACTGACACAAGCAACGACACTCGCTTCCCTTCGTTAGCATCCACAACAAGAATAGTTGTGCCCCTTACACCTGTCTACCCTGGGTATAAGTGTGCTATCTCTCTTTTTCAGAGGATATTTTATTTAAAAAATTCGCGAGATTTGCAAAATAACAAACATCTCGTTTTCGTTTGATTTCTCTCTCTCTCTCTTCAGATTCGTTCTTTCCTCTTCCAGAAGAATAAAATTATTGCGAAAAGTTGCAATAACTTAAAAATATGAAAAAAAAAGAAATTAATATATGTATATCCTTAGCTTAATTTGTTAATATCGGCGCGAGGTTTTATTAGTAGGTTTGCGTCGATGTGATAGCTGTGGTATTCTTGTATCTGTGCACATGGGCACGCATCACAAAGCAATTAAATACAATAACTATTCGTAATTGACGGTACAATTTTGTATGAATACATCACGACACAGGGAGAAAGAGAGATTGTGATCGTCCGCGGAAGAGTAAAAGATTTATTTTAGCTCGTGTATAGTCGGAGTAAACGGTCGAAAGCCAAATTTCCTCGCTGATTTCCTCTTTTAACATGCTCGATCCTCTGTCGCAATGGAACAATAATGAAGCGTAGACAACGATAGGTATCTTTCTATTCGTTCACTGTCTTTCGTTTTCTTCGCTCGCCTAATCGAGTCTGATCGGTGATTTCTATCTATTTCGTTTAATACAGCATATACGTGAGATGTTAGTGAAAATTGTGATGTGTAGAACGTATAGAAAAATGTACTATCTCGATGTCTCGAGTGAATACACGATGATCACTATTTTGTACGATTTTAAGTACGGAAAAAAAAAGATCTCTCGATAACTCGTAGAGCGCTCGTTAGGGTACATGTAATGTTTCCCTCAGAAATAGATATTCTGTATATGATATGATGTAACTGAATAATGTCAAACAAACAGCGTCTGAAATGCTGTAAAAACTTGTATTTTCTGCGTTTCCTACGACTCGTGCGAAATTTAATTTAGACGCGTATTATTGGTAACTTCAGTTGGACGCGGAGACGGCAGCAACACAACGAGAGAGATCGCGGTCTCGAATAATCGGAATTGGCACCAAGTGCAAAGTAATATCTCTCGTGGAATTGTACTTTTTTTGGTTGTATTCTCCCTTACCGCATGTATTCCTCGATATTCGTCACGTTTAAATGCGCGTCGTGTAAAGTAGGTGAGCAACGATGACCAGTTTAGGGGAGGAAAATGTAAACTTATAGTCGCGAACTCTCAGCGCGAAGCAAACGTAGCGTACGTGTCTCTATACGAGAAGAAATAATATATTTTCTTGTAACGTATGAGGCGTATAGATATTTGTAAAAAGGGATAGGATTTGTAAATATAACAAATTGACGGTGTACTGAGCGGCACGAGAGAGCAAAGGCATGAACACCCCTTTTTCATTTCTCGTATTTTAATACGACTATACATGTTAGAGCTCGTCAGTTGAGTTAGAGAGAGGTGCGTTTTTTAAGAGCGACAGAAAGAGGGACGATACGTTCTCTTCTAAACATCTAAAAAAAAAAGAAGAAGAAGAAGAAGATATACACGCGATCCTTTGTACCAAGTTTGTCTGCCTAAGTCCTGATGTTTAGAAGTTCGACACGTCGATCGATCATTATCATTTCGAGATATGTCATGGTTATGCGAAAACTTTAGACCTCTAGGAGAGAAATTAACACCTCGCATTGTATAGTACTCATCCATGTAGACGCCTTATGCCCAAAATATACTTGTAGTATCCAAATCGAAATTGAATGATACTTATTTACCTCTACCATTTATAATAAGTGTAATTCGAGTTTTTAGTACAATTTTAGGACTTCGTATCGAACGGAGAAGTAAATCCGAGCGCAATTTATACGATGTTCAATAAATCATTACAGGCGACATATGTGGATACGTGTGTGACGTCGTAATTCTATTGTTAGCCATTCATCAAGCTTAATTGATAAATGCTCTTCGTCAACCTCGAGATGTGCTTAAAACGACAGCAGGAAGCAACTACATTTCGCATTATATTACGCAATAATTATCTTGAATTGAATTTGAGTCGAAATCTAGTTGGTTGATTGAAGGTCTAGTTGATTTAAAAAAATTTATAATTAAAACCTCTGTGATTATTACATATAAGAAATTATTCTTTAGTTCTGTAAAATTCAACCTTTTATTTCATTGAGAGGCTCGAGATTTAATCTAATAAACAGATGTAATCGCATCTGACCAAGGCCAGACAGTGGTCAGTCACGAGAACTATCGGATTTTGTTTACCTGATCGTATACCTGTCCTCCTTTTTACGTATTGATGTCCGGAGCTTGTAAACGCGATCTCATTACTGAGTCTCATTACTGAAGGCTTCTGGTCCGCAGTCGCGTCTCGAGTCTCGTTGTATAAAGATGGAACGATGGGCTGGAAAGGTGGCCGTGGTTACTGGTGCCAGCGCCGGAATCGGTGCAGCGATCGCACGAAGTTTCGTTAAACAAGGTGAGATGTTCCAATTACAAAAAAATATTACGTTAAAGTTTACTTTTGGGAACCAGAGAAATTTGACTTTATGTGTTTATTTCGACTCGAGCCGAGATCATTGAACCAGTGACAACAGAAATAGGGCATGTAACACATTTCGACCAAAATTAACAATATATTCTTGCTCTACATTGATAAGAATGTGTAATACTTGTAAAAGAATAACCTTGACTAATGAAATTCACAGATTGAAAGGACTTAATATGATAAAAAAGGACCAAAGATAAAGGATGATATGATTTTGTCATACATACCCTTTTTATTTTAACCAGCTTAATTGTTTCGTCCGCTAATTAGAAAATCTAATGATCATTGTTATATATTCAAAAACAAGAATTGACTTGCGATTTGAATATCTATAAAGTGTCGTTGAAAGTCTTATTAAGAATTTGTGTGAAATGATGTAAAAAAATTTATCTGAATTAGCATAATAAGGAGCTCGTAAATACGAAATATCGTTTTATTATGTTAGGGATGATAGTGGCGGGCCTTGCGAGGAGAGTGGAGAAAGTTGAGGAAATCTCTGACAGTTTGAAGGATTCCTCAGGAAAACTCTATCCCGTGGAATGTGATGTCACTAAGGAGGAAAGCGTAGTTGCGGCTTTTGCATGGGTAAAAGACAATCTTGGATCGATAAGCGTTCTCGTGAACAGCGCTGGTATCACCAAAGAATCATCGCTCATAGGTGAAAATTTTCATTCAAGTTTAAACTATTAAATCGTCAATTTTAACTACTGTCTCTATAACAGCCTCGGCACAAATTTAAATTCGATATTAACGTTTCCTTTCGTCTGAAGAAATTTTCGTTCATCCCATTCGAAATTTGCGCTCTTCATCCTTACCTTTTGTCCAATTTCGTTGGTAGATATATATATAATAGGGGATAATTATTTTCTAAAAGATTTTCTAAAGCATCTTCATGGAAAGCGACAGGAATATATATTATCAATCATTTTATAGATGGTACTTTGGAGGACTGGCGATCCGTGTTTGACGTGAACGTTTTGGGACTCTGTCTCTGCACGCGCGAGGGTGTACGTATGATGCGCGAGACGGTGACCGATGATGCCATCGTGATTAATGTGAATAGTTTGGCTGCCGAGAGAGTGCCGTTCATCCCGGGATTTAGCGTATATCCGGCATCAAAACGTGCTATCACTGGCCTCGCCATGACGTTGCGACATGAACTTATGGGCACGCATATACGCGTCACTGTAAGAATTTGATTGATATGGAACGAAATGGCCATTCGAGACATCCATTTAAGAATCTTTAATAATAAATTTATTAATCAAAAATTATTGATTACCGCATTATCTAAGTAAAAATCTGAAAATTCAATCGACGATCAAACTTCCTTCATTTTTCCCTTTGATGTTGAAAGTTTAGTAATATTTTGAATTCATTTTTCTTCTTCTATTATTATAGTTATCTCTCATATTCCGAATTATAATATAAAACTTCATAAAACATTAAAAATAGATGCTTTGAGTAGATTCTTTTCAGTTTATCGTAACTCGAGAATAAAGCTTGAACGATTTACGTTCATACGATGTTTCCTTTCGCTTTATATTCACTGATATGTAATTAAGAATTATTTTGGACAATTCAATTATGACAATGAGAAGTGTATATTTAAAATTGAAAGCTCAGGATAAACACGAACTGTGTTTACTTACACTTCTGTAACACGCAGAACATCAGTCCCGGTTTGGTCGCAACGGAATTTATGGCTTCCTACAGCACGTTCTCCCCAGAAGCGATGGCGGCGGCGCCGACCTTGGATCCAGACGATGTCGCGGGGGCGGCGATTTATATTTTATCCAATCCTTCTCACGTTCTGGTACGTACATAACACCCCTAGACATTTTTCCTTCTTGTATAAAATAAAATCTAAAAGTGATATCTTTTTCCCGTAGGTACAAGATGTTGTGTTGAGACCTTTGGGCGAATCATGGTAATCTTCAAAGAGATTGTAACATGTATATTTACACAATCAACTGTACATGAAATGTTAAACGAAAGCGATTGTATTTTTTACGAGCTTTTCACGAGGTCAATAAAAAATAACATTACATCAATATTATAATTTCCCACTCAACAATGTAATTGTTATGTATCATGTGTGTTATATTATGCTTATATTGTTAAACGGAAAATTATATTATTGATGTAATGTTACTGTTAGTTGGCGTTTGCTGAGGTTAGCAAAAGCTACATAAATATATTTAAAAAATCTAACGTATTTCGTTTGACTCTGACTTGACATTATGTAAGATAAATATATATAAACTTAAACAAATATTACATATTTTTAGATACCATATTATGATGAAGCATAAATTAAGATAAGTTCGGGATAGGACGCGATCATCCTGAACTTCCATTATTGAAAAATAAGCTTCGCGAATCGTTACTGAGAAATTTGCAAAATTTATTGTTGGACAACAATGTTGTTGTTACCCGTTGACAATGCAATCTTAGTATCGCAAAGACTCCTGATTTTCGGTTCCGGAGAGAACAGTGGTCCATCCTGAGAGAATTGCTTGCGAAACGGAAGAGATGTACGCGTTGTGTGCGCAATACTCGCGGTCACTTGCGAATCTTCCTATAGGACTACCGAACTCTGTATACAGAAATTTGCCGATGAAACAGCTTGTTGCTCGATTTGCGAGAGATTCTTCATGTTTTCTGAAACTTCTGACGCAATACTCTTAACGAAAATATCGCGGAACGTGTTATCGTCTTCTTTGGAAATATTCACGTACGTCAGTATTTTTTACTGGTTCTGCGTTATTTTTATACATTACAATCTGGAAAAGATATCATTTTAAAATATTTGACATTTGACTGACCCTTAAACTGATCCTTAAACGCTGAAGCTAATTTTAATATTATTTTTGTAGTCTTGTTACTTGCGCTAAGTGTACCCAGTTATTATATTGAATACGAAAGGCAATATAAAAAGATAATGAGATTTAATATTTATACATTAATACTCGAATATAAAATTTTATCTTTGCGCTAGAGCTTAGTGATTAAATAATAAGCTTTTAAAATATAAGCTTCTGTATAAAATATAAAATAAAGGAAAAAATATGTAGGTATTTATTTTCTTTCCATTACGTATATTTATGTATGTAATGTATGCAAGCAAATCTGAAATTACATATATATGAGCAAAATTATATTTCATTATAAGAAATTATAATTGAATTATAATTATAATTCAAACATAATTTTTTATAATTGAAATATAATTTTGCTCATATATTTAGATAACGTTAATTTAAAGAAAACTGGAGAAAAAATACATAGAATATTGTAAATGATACAACTGTCCATTGTATAAAATATCTGCATTTAATTAATCGCTACTATAATTAATAATATTTTATTTCCGCGATAATTAAACGTTCATGAACACGTCTTAACAATGACGATACGTCTTATCTGCGAAAACACAAAAAAGCATTCGATTTTAGATGAGGGGGATACCTCTTCTCCCAGCGAGAAGACTTACGTGCCGAAAACAAGCTGTAATATCGCGAATAATATGCAATACCCGTGCGAGAATGCATCATCCAGAGAGCAATGAACTATCTAAATGTAGATTATACGCGACCTCTTAATCGAGGTCCAGATTTTCTGCACGGTATAAAGAGGTGTCAGGGAATGTGAATCAACATGCAACAGGCTCTCGTGGCAGTGAACAGTTTTCTCTCGTTCCGAGCTAACGCAAAAAACCTTCAGCATGAGTATTCTATCGAACAAGATCGCCCTCGTCACTGACGCCGAATCCGAGCTGGGTAAGGCAATCATAGAGGAATTGGTGTTGAAGGGACTCAAAGTTATCGGCCTCTCTAGCGACATAAACAAACTGAAGGTACGTTTAACACTATTTAATTCTATTTAAAAAAATGCAATTCATACATATATTAGTTATGGATTATTTAATAAAAAAATGATGTTAATAAATTACTATTTGTAAGTCATCTCTCTCATGATCTCTGTAGATTCTCATGGATGAACTGAAGACCAAACCCGGCAAGCTCTATCCTCTTCAATGCGACTTGAGCCTTCCGAATGAGATCGAGAGCGCATCGGAGTGGATAGAGAAGAATCTGGGTGTTGTGGATATCCTAATAAACAACGCTAGCATCAACTTAAATTGGTCCAGCATCAATGGTGACATACAGGAGCTTAAGAAGAGTCTTGATATTAATTTGCTTGGTTTATCGAGTATCACCAAGAAGATTTTGCTATTGTTGAAGAACAAGGGTAGGTGCTTCAAGAAAAACTAGGAAAAATTATTTCTACTGATCTGATAATATCTAATAAATAATGTTAGGAATCGATAACGGCATCATCGTCAATATCAACGACATAAGCAGTCTGAAATTGTTGCTTCTTGCCTCCGACCGGCCTATTTCACCAGCATACATTTGCAGCAAGTCCGCGCTAACTGCGTTGACTGAGGTTCTCCGTCTGGAATTGGCCCAGAATCAGTCCAACATCAAAGTGATAGTAAGTAACTTCGAGTCGAATTTATTAAGCAGTTATACATGTGTATAAAGGATCAATTTTATTGTTCCAACAATAAAAAGTTACAGCTTTTTCAAATTGCTAACATTCCGCTTCGTGTCACTGAAAGTTTGATTTTTTTAAAAAGAATATTAAGAAAATCATTGCCTAAAAATAATAATTTCTTATTACATAAAAGCGAGAAATATTTTGAAGAAAAATACGGCTGAAAAATTACTTAGCAAGCTACTTTTCTTTCTTAACACAATTCATTTTCACTTGTAACAGAGCATCTCCCCGGGCTTGTTGGAGACCGAGACCACCCAGCAGTGGTTGAAGGAGAATTCACGATTGGCCCTGAAACCGAAAGATGTGGCAGACGCTATTTTCTGGGCGTTGCAGACTCCGGAGAACGTGCTTATTAAGGATCTCATTATTACACCCATTCGGGAGATTATTTGAACACTGAACAAAATGTCTACGAACATTGTAGTATTTAGAACACGTATCGTGGCAAATCAAATAAAGCATTAGCAAGTTTTGAATATGGTGTGCACGAATTTGTTACATCCTCTTCTTAATAGACTGACTTTACACATTTTTATTGACAATGACAAAATTTCATGTACAAGTAATAAAGTTTTAATGAACTGACTTTATATTTTTGCACATTGATCATCTTGACAATTCTTTAAATTTTTATGCATAGTTTATGCATTTATTATTTTCAACATCACTTTCTGCACTTTTTATTTCTAGCTTTTGCTCTAAATATATACTTATTTCGTATATTAAACACAAAAAATGCATCTAAAATAGATTTTGTTTTCTGGTTATGAATAAATAAATAGCTTTCTGACTGCTAGTTAATACGTTAGCTTTTCGATATATTTATAAAGCTTATTATAAATAAATACGAATACAATTATCGTTAAAAGATTTTCATATGAATGCACGCTTAATTTCATAGTTATAAACTTCAGAGAAGGACCTATTATGTGCTAATAAGACGAATCAAACGAACAATATTATTATATTGTTATATAAAATTTCAACAAGTATAATACTTACCCAAACAGGTCATCATGGTCACAACCTTCTTTATTTACAAACCCATGAGGACATTAACTTTAAACGCATGATATTGCTTTAAAGTAGCTCTGTTCGTAGGCGATAATTGAAGAAGAATTGTATAAAACAATAGCGTACTTGACGTATTTATTTTTTTAATTATCTCATATGCCAGTTTTTTAATAACACAAAAATTCTGAGGGGAGGGTACTGTATCAAGAAAAAGAATTGCAAAGAAGTGAGGATACGTTAGGAGAATCCTTTTAATGAAAATGTGAAGCAATCAGTGTTTATATTTAGTGCCTAGTTGTGAAGTACATCCTAAATCGTGTGTCCTGTATAACGCAGAAAATATTTAGGTATGTACAATGCGCGGAATAATAAAATTGTATATAGCAGATGATAAATTTGTAATATACAACAAAATATGCGCAATAGAGGAACTGTTACTAGTCAATTTTAACAATTATATTTTAAATATTTGTGGATAAACACACATGTGAGATCATTGTAGATTCGACGCTTTTCATATCTTCTTATTGCTACACACATCGTTCGTATAACGATTAACTATAGAAGAACAATATACATATATATAACACAGACGAACACATAAAATATTAAAAATATACTTATCTGTGATGTTAATGGAACAAAAGGCAGAACGAAGTTGTTATCAACTAGTTATTGCTATTGTTGCGAGATCTGTCTCGTTATGCATAACAAATTTCACAACAATAAGAATAAAGCTGAACACAGGAAGGATCGATTATTAATGCAAATTTTTAAGGCTTTTATCGAGGCAGGCTTTGTATTGCGTGTTACTAATTTGCGTTTGCCTTGTTGGTGACAAAAATGAAAATACGAATATAAGAATATTTTCGAAGAGAGCATGCAGAAATAAATATCGATAGTATCTCAGGTATAAACTGTTTGCACAAATACCTTACGGCAAGCCATCATCTCATCCACTTTTCATTTCATCCGTGAGAAAAATGATATCCAATTATCTTGTCAATTGATCCCCGCTAAACGCAAGTCCAAATTCCGTATCCGACCTAGGAGATAAATCCGTGAACCCTATGAAGCGCGAACGATATCATGCTTCCAAATCCACATTCTTCCACATCGCATATCGTTCCCTTAATGAATCCGAGTGATCCGCTCACACGATCCGATGAATATACAGCGCAGGCAATTTTTATCCTTATCCAAAAATATATCCATCCATGCATACTAATTTTATCCCGTTTTCGAATCCTGCCAGCATCCTAATCCAAATATATCCGAAGAGTCCTGTTCCTCTAAAATTATGAGGCCGGTTCCCGTCAAGATGACAGACAGGTTGTGTTACTCAAATGTACCATCCTCTTGTTTATGCCAGTTAAATCCTGAAGACTCGCACTGTGGTTTTACAATGTACGCGAAAAAAAGATGCACTTGTCGGTGACGATTGGTCGAAAAAACAGCCATCGAGTTTTATCGGGAGACACGTTTTTTTTTTAATGATTGGACTTTAGATCGCCGATATTATCGAATTATGATTATTAGACATACAACAGTCTTTCCAAGGAATCACTTCCACCTTTCAAGTTAACACTAAGTACGAAATGTTTCGTATATGTATAACAACTAACAAAATTGAGTCTAGTATTAATATTATCCGTTTCATCAAGAAGAGAATAGATATCATGCCGAAAATCCGTCCTTAATAAGTGCTCGGAAAATTAATTTTCACTAAAGTTCAAGAAACTTTAGAGTTACCAAACCAAATGCTTCCAACAGAAAAGTTGTAGTTGACAATCCATTACTAGTTTGACTATTCAGATAATAAATAAATTAATAAACGCGCGGAATGCTTCTTTTCTTTTTTTAATCGATACGCGGAAATAATACGCAACTCGAAGCACTTTAATCCTGATAAGCACATAATATAATGAGGAAGTTCCACTTTCGTTATGTTTCTCTTTTAAAACAGCGACACACAAAAATCTTTAGCCTCAAACTGGGATTCTACTAGTTTCAAAAAGAAATATTAATGGGTATTCATCGCCTCCTCGTAATGGACTTGCCAACGTTTCCTGATCCAGCAACTGAGAATCCTTTCTCCTGATCCTGAATTTCCTCTTGAAAGTATCCTGTTTCGCTATTCTCATTTTCATCTTTTAATCCTCTTATAATTTATGCTCTCCATATCGCAAATCCTCCAAAACGCAATCCATCTCATCCCAACGAGCGAATGTGTATTATATCCATCCAAGAAGTAAGATCGTGTTGATTTCAGTTTTTCATTCATTGTGTTACAATCCCAATATACAAAAGAAGAAAAAATACATTAGTTCCTTATGTGATGTAAATTAATATTAGATATAGTATTAATGCAAATGTAATACCTGTGATTATGAAATTGCGCTGTATGTATAATACAGAATGGTATGGTGGAAGATATTTTAGATATTGCATTTTTGAAAAAGAAATATTTCTGTAGTGAAAAGTTCAAGATCACAGGATTAATTTGCAAAAAGAGCAATGAAATACATGACATCCAATGTTTTCCTTTCAAATGTGTGCCGAAAGTTTCAGGATATAATAGAAATTTCCAAAAGTATGTTTAATTATGTTGTTGCAAATATAAGAGAAAGGAAAACACACGAATAAAGAGAAATGCAAAAAAACAGTATATCAATTAGTAATTATTTCACCGCATTTCACTGAATTCGTGTATTACTTAAAGTTTATTTTAATCTGGATATGTTACAAATTTCCAGATTATTCATCATATATATTTTATATATATATATATATATATATATATATATAAAATATGCATATATATATATGTATATACGTGTGTATGTGTGTGTATATAATGAGCACGTTATACTGTATATTTTGACATCGAGAAATGTTAAAGGTCTAAATAAGTTAGCTGTTTTATACTGAAATAACATCAAACGCAATCTACAAAATTAGGATATGACCCATGAAACATTAAAGGTCATCCAAGTCTATTGTCAAATACAGTTGCGTGTTATTGTAAAGCGAATTAATTAGATTGTATGGAAGTAATAATAAAAAGAAAGATTTTTGTGCCAATATAATTATGTGTGTAGTGTATAATAAATATTACATATATTATACATATATGCGCGATATATTGTCATCACTACTGATTCGATTTGGAATTATCTCGAGTCAAATGATAAGTTGCATAAATGAATCGTGTAAACAATCTTGAGGTATTTATTTCTATGTACACGTTATTCGTTAGAGTTAATGTAATCTTATACTTTATATTTATATATTAAAAAAATGTTTTGTAAGATGAATATACATACATAAAATGCTACTCTTAATTTGTTATTACCGAAGACGCATGTATACAGAATATGTCGCATATTATATTTTCTTTCTCTTAAATTATAGATTTTTTTTTACAAGAGTTTAGTATTGAAGAATCGATTTTAAATGCGTTAAGAAATCTGCAACTAGACAGTAGTGACTTTTAACATGACGTAGCAATAATTGTTCCAACTGTTCGATTATGTAATATGTTAATTCAGGCGAATTAACATATAATTAGATATGCAATATTCGTCATCGTATTATAATAATATTATTGCGTTATTATATCAACTTGAAAACTTATAACGGAAGAAAAGGCATCTTAAGCTAAAATAAGTATAATATTAATTTAAGCCCTGTTTTTTGTATTTATTAATGTCTATAAAATGTGTATTTAAATATATTAGTACAAACAATTCACCCATATTCCTCTATGTATCTGTTTTTGTATAATAAAGCTTAGCATTTTTATAGTAATATGGAATAAAATTGTCCTAAGTGTGAATATGTTTTCGATTATAAAAGGATGTTAGTTATGAAATTTACATGATAGTTATGAAAGATTATATAAGAAGAGACTTTTGTTAGGCAAACTTTAAAATTTTATGAACTATGTAAGGTATATCCAAATAAATTTTGAAGCATTAATGTATTCAATAACATATTAAAGTAACCACCATTGTTAGAAACATATATTAGCAAAAAGTGAATGAATTATTGTCAAAGTATTCACTATAATATTAATGATCTTGTTTGTTTATATTACATTACAAAGTTAAAAGTCAAAATAAATTGGTAGCTAAGAGTTAAAGATTTAAGTCTAATTTTGTCAGAAAGGCTCATTAATAATACTTCAAAATTGTTACACATTTCATAAGTGGTAGTGATGACAAAAGAAGTTGGCAAATATATGTGAAGGAATGTATCTTTAAATGTATAAAATTAGATCTGACAGTTTGGATGAACAATTACACATGATCGTGAGCACGATTTCATTTTTGAGGAACAGATTTAAAAAATGGCTATGTTTTATATACATATATATATATATATATATATGTATCAATATTTTATTATATATATATAAATATATATATATATAAAATTATTATACATATATATATATATATATATCTCTCAAGTAATCCAATATTATGAAACTTTTGTTGGAATAACGATTAAAAATGAAATCGCTAAATTAACTTGCTTCTGGGTCGAATGATAAGATGCTTACTTTGAAAGCAACGAACTTAAAGAATAATCGTGACGTATATATGTACGAAATAAACCGTGCTCTAATTATACATTAGAAATACAATACAATCAATTAATCAGTTATTGAATTCAAGCAATATTAGAAGAAATTAATTTGAATCTTTTTACAAAATATGTGTTTGGATTGGATTTGGAAATCTTTATCGAGTGAGATTTAAATCAGATATAATGAAACATGGTAAAGAGCAAATATCAATATAAACCTGTACTTATATACCGTGTGAAACACATACGTACATACTAGTCGTACGAGCGAGATCTGGATCGAGATCTTGATCGCGAGTAATTACCGCGCCGCAATGGCGAGTAAGTAGGAGAACCACGACGCCGTGGGCTGTAGCTTCGTGAACGGGTACGGCCCCTTTCTCTGTCTTCGCTGCGTCCCCTGTCGCCACCGCTATGATCTTCTTTCACACGGATGTAAGCTACCTCACCCTAGATATTAAATCAAATGATCAAAGCATATCAAACATAACAGATCAAAAGTCGTGCACAAAAACATTTCGATGCCGCATGTTTATTTATGAGAAAATTTGATGCCAGAATATTTGTAATTTGGATAATAGTGGAGGATCATACCTCATGTGATCTAAATCTCGAATCATCTAACTTCTTTACAGCGTACTTCATGTCATCATGTCGCAGAAATTCAACAACACCGGTGCCATCCTTGTAAACATCAGCGAAGCATACATCACCAGCTTCACGCATATGGTCTTTGAGGTCTTGCCAGCTTCCAGAAGGCGGCAGACCGCTAACCAGGACTCTGTACTGCGATCGTCGGGCAGGTGGACCGCGGCCGCGAGAATTGCTCATCTCACCGCGGCCACCCCTGCCACTGTCCCCAGCTCCACGTCCACCACGGAAATTATTGCTGGGGCCACCGCCGCGTGGAAACTCCACTCTTAATCTGTAGCCATCGTAGTCGTAACCATCCCTTGCATGTACTGCATCCTCTGCATCTCTGGAAAACAAGTAAATAAGGTTACTTCTGTGACAAAGTTGTTATGTAACTCTCAGTTAGAACGTCTGTAAAGTTTAATAGTAATGAACCTACAAGATACATTAATTACTATAAAAAAATCAATAGAAATTTGATTAAATATTTAAATAAGATAAACCACAAAACTGATTCCTTGGGAAACAAACTTTAATTTACAAAAAATAAATTACTTGCATTTTGAAACAAATTATTATGCAAATAAATTAAAATAAATATACATATTTTACAAATTATTTTTTAGAACTTCCTCTGACTGACCAAAGTCCCATTTAAGTTATTCTAATGTAATAAAAAAAAATAATTACTGCAAAAAGAATTATTTCTTTTTTCCGTTACTCGAGTAATTACGTCGAGTCAGCAATAGTCGTTTTTGCGATCTCATACGTTGCCTCTACAAATGTACATAAATTTTCGGGACACATATGTTTCGTCATCCTCATTCGACAAACTACGTCGCGCAAACAAACGCCTCGAACTAATGACGTACGTCGCAGCGGAAAGCGCATACGTGTAAATAGCGCACGCGGCGAGGCGCGAGTTCGTGGGTTGCCTGGTTAACTCACCTCGGATCGTCGAATTCAACGAAAGCGAAAGGCGGGCCTCGACGGTTTTTCAGATCGACGAAAGTAACTTTACCGAACTTGTAGAAGAGATCTTGAATGTCCTTCGTACGAATGTCCGGCGGCAGATTGCCGACGTATATTCTGCACTCGTTTCTGCCGCCGTGAGACATGATACCTAATGTTTTCCGACTCGCGGCTCGGCCGACGTATCCGCAGAAATGTACGCGACTCGTGCGGAAATCAAACAAAAAGAGAAACGGCGACACCGGTGGACGAACGACGGCGCGATCGGCGTGCGATTCGGAGCAATCGAAGGTCTCTCGGTTATCGAGATCAACCGAGATTAGTCGGAATCAACCGAAATCTCGAGGCGGATCGGTTTCCATGACGATGTTCCTAGATGAGCGGTTAAAAAGTAGTTAAATGTGATTGGTTGGATCCAAAGGAACGAACCAATCACGTTCTAGTGGTATTCGACCGCTCGGTGAGCGGTTGTAAAGCCTTGTGTCCACGATACCCAAAATCGGAGATCTTCATCCAAGACGTGTTCAGCCAATAAAATTGCTTCTTTTCCATAAAAACTGCAAGTTGATTGGCTACATTTTTCTTGGATCGAGATCTCGGACCGATTTCTGATATCGTGGACATAAGACTTAAGCCTTGTGTCCACGATACTAGAAATCGGTCCGAGATCTCGATCCAAGAAAAATGTAGCTAATCAACATGTAGTTTTTATGGAAAAGCGGTAATTTTATTGGCTGAATGCTTCTCGGATGGAGATCTCGGACCGATTTCTAGTAGAGTCCTATAATCAGAGAAGCGACATTAGCGAACTCATTTTTGATTGGTCAACTGAGTCACAATGGTTTAGTCGCCATTTTGTGTACTAATATAGGGCTCCACTCCGTATACAACAGCGAGCTATGCAGTGCTACGTACATATATACAGAAGAAAACTGTTAGAAATTATAAGGTAAAATCTTATTTTACGTAATATGTAATATATGAATATGTAATATTATTATATTATTATGGGTCCCTTTTTTCAATGTCAGTTAACATATCATATTATAAACATTGAACAGATTTAATATAAGGTTAGTTTGTGTCTCTGCATTGTCATTACTTAATGTATATATGTTTATTACCTAATTATTTATTTACATTAAAATCTTATAGGACTTTAATCATACTTGCAAGCTCACATACACTTACTCTACACACTCACGGATCAGCTGTTAGTACTCAAGATGGCGGATAGAAGTCATGGTGGGGGTATAAATGTCGCTTCTCTGATTATAGGACTCTAATTTCTAGTATCGTGGACACAAGGCTTAAAAAGTAGTAAAATGTGATTGGTTGGATCCAAAGGAACGAACCAATCACGTTCTATTGATATTCGACCGCTCGGTGAGCGGTTGTAAAGCCTTGTGTCCACGATACCCGAAATCGATCCGAGATCTTGATCCGAGACGTGTTCAGCCAATAAAATTGCCTCTTTTCCATAAAAACTGCAAGGTCCGAATTTATAATCGTTTCTCAAATCTTGAGATGTAAGAATTTCTCAAATCTCAAGTTGTTTCTTTACATTGTGAGAGCTGATCTTGTCTACTTTATAATCTATGGTTCAAGAGAGAAAAGGAAAAGCATAAAATCTTATGTAGACAAGATCAGCTCTCACAATGTAAAGAAACAACTTGAGATTTGAGAAATTCTTACGTCTCAAGATTTGAGAAACGATTATAAATTCGGGCCCAAGTTGATTGACTACATATTTCTCAGATCAAGATCTCGGACCAATTTCTATCGTGGACACAAGGCTTTAAACTGATCACACACACACTTTCCGTCAAAGTTCCGTAAAGGTTTTGACCAATCACGTTGCTTCGGCCGACCGGTGAGGCCGAATCGAACAACACGATTGGTCCTCCCGCGCTGCATCAACGCGGCAAAACTCTGATTGGCTATTTCTATGACGCACTCTCTATTCCGTACTTCTATTCCGCATCATGTGATTTCAGCCTAAGGTTTCGGGCGTAGACCGAGGTTGCGTTCCAATGTTCACTGCCGGTACTAAAAATCTATAGTTTACGTCACGCATACTATACATTTTCACGCTCTATAGTCGATTTCCAGCGGGCCCAGCGGAAATAATGACGTCAGGAAGTCGAGGTGAGACTGACGAGTGGCGGATGCCAACGGAGTGATACATCGAAGGAGGTGATACGGTGGACTCGTCGAGCTCGTTGGACCGTAACACGTCTCGGTGTACCGTTTAATGCGGCCAATCTCGCACGATCGTGTATCGTTTCGTCGCGTGCGAGTTGCTCGTCGCTGTTGACAGTTGGGAGCGATCCACTTGCCTTCTCTCGGATCTCTTTTTCATGCAGGTAGGCCGGGTTCGTACGTATCTTTCTTATCTGTATCACCTTTCCCCTTTTACTAACGTGTGTGTGCGAAGGTACGCGACGTTCCTTGTGGAAAAAGCTATTATAGACGGAGATAACAGCGGGGTCTGCGTTGTACATACCTATCGGAAGCGAAACGGCAAATGTGTCCTCGCTGGAACGTTAAGAGTTCCTGCCGCACGCCTGTTGACCGTTGGCCGCGAAGAGGTGTAATTCGCGATATTCGCATATTTGACAGGAGAATTCGTGACACGAGAATCTGGACTAATTCGAGTGTCGATAAGCTTTGTTCGTGGACTGATCGATAGGTTTACGCCTCCAGCTAAAAAAAGACTGAGAAAATGTTGAGAAGCTCACTATGGAAGATGTAGCATTGTGTTAAAAAAGTCTGATGCTTCTATTCAAATGGCAGTTTTAATTTAGTTAATTAATAATTTTACTACTATTTTTCGCAATAAATTATTTAACTGAAAAGGAGGGGGTCTTATTAAGTCACCAACATTTGAAATCATGTTGATTCTAAGTTGGTGAGTGTGTTGCGGTTTAAAGTTCGACTGTGTCGGCGCACATTTTATTTAGTTATGTACTGCTTTTACGCAGATCATTGATTGGCCATCAAAGATCCAGGTCTGATCATCTAGGCATTTTAAATTTATTTCTTACTATTGGGTAACTCACGGTCATGAAGATTGTAATGTAATATTTGTTTATTACTATGACTTTATAATTAATATGAATTTGATTGTGTATTAACATTATTTTTTTATTTATACTTGCCTGTATGATAAAATGAATGAAAATTATGTGCTGTTTTTGAATTTGAGGCAATTATCCGAGAAGAATTTAAGAATGGTTGGAATATGGGAATTAAAATAAGAGAGAAAACGGCTTATAGGAATGCATGAACGAGTTTAGCTTTTTTTTATATGGATTTGTCTATAAATTAATTATATGAAAAGCTTCATACGTATATTGAGTATTAATTTCAGACACATTTTACCTGCAAGCTTTGCATCATGATTTTATATAACGGATACCTTTTTTGCATTTGTAGAATAATCATTAATAACAATAAATATGTCCGACCACTTTGGGCCAATCACTCTCAAATGGGATCCCAAAAACTTGGAGATACGGACTATGTCCGTAGAGAAGACCCTGGAGCCACTTGTGCTTCAGGTTACTACATTGGTGAATACAAAGGGTCCTAGCAAGAAGAAGAAAGGAAAGTCGAAGAGAGCAAGCGCGCTTGTCGGAACTGTGGAAAAGGCAACTGCAAATTTTATTGAGAAGGGTGAGAAGATTGCTTATGAAAATCCAGATATTACAGCGGAAATGCTAAGCGCTGTAGAGGAAGTGAGGAAAACAGGAGCAGCAATGAGCATTGCTGCCAGGTACAATAATTTTATTTATTAATTTTATTTATGTAATTTTACTCATTTGTGAATCTTTATTCACTTGCAAATTATATATTATGCACGTCATCATGTGTGTGCTAATGTAATGTGTTAAATTTTTTACTCAGAGAATTTTCCGAGGATCCATGTTCGTCTTTGAAACGAGGCAACATGGTACGCGCTGCGAGGAACTTGCTGTCAGCGGTGACGCGTTTGCTCATTTTAGCGGATATGGTTGACGTTCATCTGCTTTTGAAATCGTTGTACGTTGTGGAGGACGATCTGAAGAAGTTGAAGAACGCTTCTTCGCAGGGAGAATTAATTCAGAATATTAAGGAATTCGGCAGAAATGCCGCTGAATTGATTCACCAAGCGGCCAAGCGTCAGCATGAGCTGAAGGATCCCCAACTTAGAGACGATTTGGCGGCCGCCAGGGCCGTCCTGAAGAAACACTCCACAATGTTGCTCACCGCGTCGAAGGTGTATGTGCAGCATCCCGATTTGGCGGCTGCTAAGGCAAATCGCGATTATGTACTGAAGCAAGTGTGCGAAGCGGTGAATACGATAAACGACGTTGCTCAAGGGAAAACGCCACCCGATACTCAACATCCTTACGACGGTCCCGGTGAACTGGCCGCCGCATTGGATGACTTTGACGAGAGGATGGTGATGTCGCCGCTCGCTTATAACGAGGTTCGTACGCGACCGAGCCTCGAGGAGAGATTGGAGAGTATTATCAGCGGTGCCGCATTGATGGCAGATTCATCGTGCACTCGGGACGAACGTAGAGAGCGCATTGTCGCCGAGTGTAACGCAGTCAGACAGGCGCTTCAGGACCTCCTGAGTGAATACATGAACAACGTAAGTAGAACCGTGATTATAATTTATAAAAAGTACACGCGGATACAATAGCATTTATATTATATTGAAGAGACACGAAAGGAATTTTCTTTATGAAGCAAACACATAAATGAATAGCTAATATAATAATTTGGTTCTGAATATAATTAGATTTTTATACAGACCTACTTTTTATGTTTCCTTTTTCTTCAATTTCGAGTAATGTAGTAAGCTAGATTAATACATACATTAAATATCTATAATTCTCAGTTTAATTATAGCATTAATCATAACGTTCTTTCTTCAGCAAACATGATTACACTTTAAATAATAGTTTACTATGTATCTGTGTGATTCTCTGTTAATGGTTATTCTATTTAGAATAATTTGAAGTAAGAGAATCAATGTTTACATAAATATATAACATTGTTCATTTTATCTTTAAGCTAGAATTTTGTTTGTTATTTGTTCGACATTATATAAAATTCTAGACTGTCTATGCATATAGGACATGCGATTTAGTCTTTTTATTAAAACGATGTTGATTCTATTGATTTGTTTTTGTCGGTGATGGCCAGTTACAGCGCGCTCGGGGTGGGAGACGGGTAAATATGCGAAGTAATTCTACATTTTCTGTGGGTTTTGTTGCGCATATACACATTATCTTAGATCTCTCACATACTACCAATGCATACTTATTATTTAATGACCAGCACTAATCGTTAGCTCGTTATTAGCTATGTGCTTATAATTTCATCTTTTTTTTTAATTTCCTTCAGTTTTAGATGTAAATATTAAATAACTAATGTCCCACGTTGTAGTTATGTAAAATAACAAAATATTTAAACACAATATACAATGCTATAGAGATGATAGATTAGAACTGTAGAAAATTTGAACTGTATATATAAAATTATGCACACAATTCGTAGTGTATAAATATACATAAAACTTGTAAATATTCCGCTTGCTGCTATCATGTTGCTAAAAATTATTGTTATTAATATAATTAAATAATATTATAGACATTTTATTCCTAATAACATTATTCTGATGACTTGGTTTACATACCTTCTCCTACTACACGTTTATTTGTTTCTGTAATATAAATCGAATTTAAACTAACGTCGAATATTAAGCAATTGTTTATAACTGTAAATTAAAATCCAAGAATACTTTAACCATTTTATCCGAAATTAATTAATGAATATATGATGTTGACAGATGGGCGTCAAGGAACAATCTGAGGGCTTAGAGAGAGCGATAGATCACATGTGCAGAAAGACCCGCGATCTTCGTAGACAGTTGCGCAAAGCCGTGGTAGACCATGTGTCGGATAGTTTTCTGGAAACCAGTGCACCGTTACAAGCTCTGTATGAAGCTGCGGAAAAAGGTTGGATCAAGGAAGTAGAAGAGTACGCGCTTATTTTCACGGAGCACGCGAATAAACTTGTAGAGGTGAAAAAATTTTATGAATTTCTTATATAAATATATGAAATAAATATTCATCTGAATACACATATTACAAGTGTTTATCTTATGTAACAATGATGATTAATTGTATCTTTACTTTGAACAGGTGGCCAATTTGGTATGCAGTATGTCCAACAACGAGGATGGCGTAAAGATGGTTCGTTATGCTGCGGCGCAGATCGAAAATCTGTGTCCACAAGTGATTAATGCGGCGCGTGTGTGGGCCGCACGAAATACGGACGTCGCGAAGGATAACATGAAGGTGTTCCGTCAGGCTTGGGAGAATCAGATGCGCGTTTTGACAGAGGCCGTGGATGACATCACCACGATCGATGATTTCTTGGCGGTTTCCGAGAATCATATTTTGGATGATGTCAACAAGTGTGTCCTGGCGTTGCAAGTGCGTCCCGGTGACGCTGATACCTTGGACAGACACGCGGGTGCGATACTTGGCCGTTCCGCCAGGGTATGCAATGTCGTCCAAGCCGAAATGGATAATTATGAGCCATGCATCTACACCAAGAGAGTTCTCGAGGCGGTGAAGGTTCTCAGGAAACAAGTGATGCCAATTTCGAGCAACGAGTGGAAGAGGCCGTAAACGCATTGCGCAGCAATCCGGCACAGGAAGTGGACGAGAATGACTTCATTGATGCGTCCAGACTGGTGTACGACGGAGTTCGTGAGATCAGGCGAGCTGTACTCATGAATAGGGTAAGAGAAACTAGTCATGATAAGAAAGTTTCGTAATTTTCCTTTTTTCGTTATTTCTCATTCGCTGTCGTTTTTCAGGCGGACGAAGATCTGGATCCTGAAGATGTGGAATTAGACGAACATTACACGTTGGAAACACGTAGTAAGTCTAGTGCTCAGACTGGAGAACACGGCGTGGATGAGTATCCAGAGATTAGCGGCATCACAACTGCTCGCGAGGCGATGAGAAAGATGCCGGAGGAAGACAAGCAGAAGATTCTACAACAAGTTGAATACTTCAAAAGCGAGAAGCTCAAATTCGATAAAGAAGTGGCAAAGTGGGATGACGCTGGCAATGACATCATCGTTCTCGCTAAGCATATGTGTATGATCATGATGGAGATGACGGACTTTACTCGTGGTCGGGGTCCGCTGAAGACGACCATGGACGTCATAAACGCAGCAAAAAAGATCTCCGAAGCTGGCACGAAATTGGACAAGTTGACTAGACAGATCGCCGATCAGTGCCCGGAGAGTTCCACGAAGAAGGATCTTCTTGCGTACTTGCAACGCATAGCGCTCTATTGCCATCAGATGAATATCACGAGTAAAGTGAAGGCGGATGTGCAGAATATCAGTGGCGAACTGATTGTTTCTGGCCTAGACAGCGCAACCTCCCTCATACAGGCTGCTAAAAACTTGATGAACGCCGTCGTGCTCACTGTTAAGGCTTCTTACGTTGCGTCAACGAAATATCCACGACAATCCACAGTAACGGTAAGTTTTTTGACGGTATTTATTAATTCTGCAACTAAGCTCTCGATATGCTGATCAGTTCATTACTAGGAGCTGTTGCAGTTAGACAGTAGTTTTTCATATTTGAGATTTTTGTTGTATCCTCTATTCTTATCAACATTAGATCTTAATTTAAAGCATGTTGAAAAATGTTGATATTTTTTAATAATAAAAATATGCTAGATACATATTTCTATTTTATAAAAATTTAAGATTAATTGCATATTTTAATTTTTTTTTGCTTACACTAATATATGTGGATTTTCAGTATGTAAGTAAACATTTTAAAAAATCCATATACAAATATTGTGAAGCTTATTATTTAATAATCTTACTGCAATATTATTAAATTCAGAGATTCAGAAGCTTATTAAATTTGTATTGTAAATAAATATGTTAAAATATATATATAGATTTTACACATATAATAATACAAATTTATTATATTTCGATTAGTCTCCCATTGTCATATGGAAGATGAAGGCTCCGGAGAAGAAACCCTTAGTGCGTCCCGAGAGACCTGAGGAAGTTAGAGCGAAAGTGCGTAAAGGTTCGCAGAAGAAAGTACAGAATCCAATACATGCACTTTCAGAATTTCAGAGCCCTACCGAGAGCGTATAAGTTCTCTAGATGTAAGTAAGTTATAACATGAATGACATTCTATCACGTCTTTGTATCTTGCTATATTTGCTATATTATGGTATTTCGCTTTGCTCAATCAATACAGAATAATCGATATAAAAGAAGAAAAAGGTCATCTCTAAATCAGATAATTATGAGATGTCTGAATGAATTTTCCTGATTTAGATATGATCTTTTTTCGTGTTGACCGCCTATTAGTTGGACATACGGATTACAAATATCGTAGCAGGACACAAGAACGTTACAGAATGTACTACTATATATACAGCATCATCTTTTAAGAACCTAAGTTCAAGATATCTTATTTTCGATGACATTTAAGATACGGAGAATATCTATTAATCATTATAAAGTGACGCGTGGTTCCATGTAAGATCGGATAATATCGACGAATTTCAAAAATTTTGAGAAAATTCGATCCCTATTGTATGTCTGGATTTTATAAGAGATTGATTGAAAAGTTGAACATTATAAAAGAGTGTAAGGTCATTGGCGGAGGAAGAATTATTTTTTTGGCAGGGAGAGCGCAACGTCTTCTTGAACAGATAGATGACAGCAGAGAAAGTCTCATAGTTTCCGTTTTGTTTATAGAAATAAAAGTAAAAAGAAAATTAAATTAATCTGTTAAGTGAACCGGCTATCAAACTTTAATGTAAGTATATTGTATCTATAACATAAAGATTCCTTTATTCAGCGAAACATCATTTACGTTACTATAATTAAATAATAACAAAAGCCCCCCTTCCACCGCTAATGTATAAGGTATGAATGATAGTGTTTTAGAAATCTATATTTCATTTACATTTACGTATTAATCATTGTGGTATACACACGAGTATTCAAGTATATTAGTTATTAATTTTTAATTACGAGAAACAATAATCGTAATACAAAAGCGAATATATATATATATATAATCTTGATGAATAACTGACAGAAGATTTCAGAGGAAGATTAAAAACGAATTTAAAAAAGGCTGACATGCATATATATCTTCTTACGGAGGCACAATTAAGGATAATGATTTTATGTTACAGATCATATTCGTTTGTGAATTCGCTGTATGATCGTCTTTATATTCGAGAGTTTTTACTTCATAGAATCTCTAAATTTCTCCAGCCGTAAAATTCATACGTACCCAAGTCACAAATTATAAAAGTCCTGGCACTTCCTGTTTATTAATTTTTCGAGAACAAGATATTTCTTATTATAACATTTTTTATATCATTTTATATTGTGTATATTAATCATTTTTATTATGTATGTATACCTATGACTAAGATCTATTCAAACATATGTTAATAGATTGAAGATTTGTTTTTGTATATAAATATTTCTTTCTGTGAGAAAAATTTTCTTTCTATTATAATATTCTTCTAATTCTTATACGAAGCTCATACAGAGTCGATAAAACTTAATCATGGATTGACAGTATTGTATCGAAATAAAGAGACTGCAAATTAAACTATTTAGTATATTAACTTGTATATAAATAAATATGCCCATGTTATTTTTAATTTTTGTATAACGAACAACTTAAATAAGACAAGAGTGTGAAGAAAGGAAATTTCATACCCATTTAGTCCATATCGCAACGATAATAATCTTTTACTAACGATTTTATTATAATAATCGAGTATCGTATATTATGATTGATGCTACATATTAAATATATTGTACTTCATGTAACATTTGCAATACTAGTAAGATTTCAATTATTGAAAGGCCAAAAGAAATCTAGAACAATATATACATTGCTCTATATATTATAAGTGATTCTATATAAATATATCTATTTCTATTTATAAATATGTACGGAATGTTTTTTCGTATTTTGTAATATACTCAAGTTCTGAGATATAAGATATAGATATTTACGATTACAAGTATTATGATTATATTCAAAGTGGTTCCCTATCATCTATAAATAGAGGGATAACATCGTAGATATGAGAATTATATGTCATACATATATCGAAGACACGATTTATTCATTGTAACTTAATTTGTTTGACATTATTTTTTTTTATGTACGGATAATTTGTTTTCGTATAATTTTTTTTCGTATAATTCTCTAGATAGGACCATGATGCCAATACCATTCGTAATGTTTAATTGCAAAAAATGCAATGGTATAAGATTTACTATTCTATTCTATACCAATGTTAACATAATTCATTACTTATTTGTGCACTACAATATTGTACTTCCGATACATCTTACGGGATGTATTATTTCAGTATTCTGATATAGGCGCACATACGCATATTCTTATATTATATTTTAGATATCTTACGTAAAATCGAGCCATCGATTACTATATGACGGATGCCAATATATTATATAATAGATCGGCATCGCCTTTATTATTATAAAATAAATATTACTTATACTAAAGTTGCATTTAAGATTGAAACATTGTAACCAATATGCTGCCAAATATAAGGTGATGCATTTCTCACAATGACTTGTTATTTAGCATGTATGCTCACTCAAAATTATCCACGTGCGCAACCGACGCTCCTACTATGGTGTGGGGATTAGAAAATAATAGAAACTGATTTTTATCTACATTTTGATACATATATCTCTATATTTCTCGCTTTACACGTACACGTTAAATGCTACAGAAAAAAAAGTAGGCACGAAAAAACCACACAAATGCAAAAATTTACTGGAAGTGACGAAATACATTATAAGTTAAAGTAGTTATATATATATATATATATATATATATATATTTTATATATTTTATATATATATATATATAAAGTATGTATGGATAGAAAAAAAGTATATACATAACGGGGAACGAATGAGCAATAGATATATATATATATATATATATATATATATATATATATATATATAAGTATAATATCACCTAAATTAATACATATTAATTATTTTACAATCCAATCTGTGTTGCATTGCACAAGGTATGATACGATAAATATGTAATAACGAAGAATGACAATTACCTTTTTTTCCAGAAATATGACTTAAACATAAAACTTATATATTTTTATGTCATTTTGCTTTTGTACTTTTTTTTCCTTTTGATTAACATAATCCTAAAAAGATACAGTTATTTTCATAAATACGTAAGTTGTCGAACTTTCTTACAACAGACTCGAGTTACAATGTTCGCATTAGTTACTGCAGATACATATAACCAGTTATCACGATAATTTACGATGTTGTAATGACTATCGTTTAGTGTAGTACTGCTTTATATTGTACGAGAAGATTACAGCTGCACATATCTTAATTCTAGAATAACCTAATATTTTTAATATTATATGTAGAGATACCAATATATGCAAGTGAGTTAAAGGATGAATGTGTGTAGTAATTACCAAAAATTCGAGACAAATTTAAGGGGGCGTAAGAAATTCTCAGAAATTATGCGGTGTTCAATAAGTATTACAAATCTCAGTTCGCAAGTCTATTGTGACGCTATTTCTAGTGTCACGTATAATGTATCGAGTCTTGACATTACGAAGACGTTAAGACGAGGACAAATTTGTACAATTTGAACGATGGAGCAATGGATATACATGGTTATACTTATGATATATATTTTTCACACATAACAGCTGCCTTATTTTATATAATCTGTAAATTAATCGCATTAAAAAAAATTCATTTCATTTTCTCTGTCAAGGTCGAGTCATTTTGATGGTCTTAAGAAACAAGGTTTCAAGATATATATATATATATATGTAGACTAAATTTTTTTTAAATTAATAAAACTTTAGACGCAGTCAGCGTATTTTCATTGATATTATATCAACTATTATGCAGCATAATATAGTAAAATAATTTTCTATATTACAGAATATTTAGTTGTAAAGTAATAATTAAAAGATGGATTTATACAATCTAGTTCGGGTATTAAAGCTGACATGGACAAAAATGGACGTGAAATCAGTCTCCATTTTATTTCGTATCGATTTGATTTCCTTTTTTAGAGTATTGTAAAATTAGTTATTTTTATTTAATCGTCATAAAATATCCAATTACTTCCAAAGTCGTGCCGTCTTTTTAACTCAATTTTTCTGCCGATAATTAGGTCTGTGACTGAGCATATTAGCTTATTATAAGCTTCGTAGATACTACCTTTCATAAAACGAAAACGGTGGTATGGAAAATTCAACTTCAGATTAAATATATTGCAAGAGACTAATATACGATGTCTTATACCTGAATAATAGTCGGTAAACTTAGTAACGCTGTTTTGATAATCACAGTTTCTACATTTCATGTTAAAATCAGGTTAAGTTAGGTTATGACTAATGTGAATGTTTACCATACATAAAGTATATAGAATGCAAACACATAACAATGTATAGATATCTCAATGTATAGATCTTATTAAAACTCGTACACTTATTCGTAATTATTAAAAAGAATGGTAGATATCACCGTTAAGTAAGCACGAATGCGCTCGAATCACTAGCAGAATCTTGGATCGCAAAAAGTTTGATTTTACATTTATCCAATTAATAAAATTCTGTTAATTAGAATAGAACACAACTCAGAAATAGAATACAACTCGGAAATCATTTTCGAAGAAACAAATCATTATCGTTTTTGTTCAAAAGAAGTTAAAAAAATAAACAACTAAACATTGTATAGATGTAATAAAATTGTATAAAGGTACTACGAAACATTGTATAGATGTAATAAAATTGTATAAATATATATAATATGATATCTACTTTTATAAATAACGAATGTATGTATATATACATATATGTATCATCATTATATATATATAATATATAGATAGATGGATACACATATAGACATATTATGCTGCATCAAAAGTCAAATCAATCTTCTTGCCATTCAAGCGGATTTAAAGTACATTCACCATTTACTCTATTTTCATGTTTCATCGTGATTACATTCTACATTCTACGATCTTCTAAAATTTCGAAATATTAACTTCGTGGAAATAACCAGTTTAAAAAATAAGTAATAAGCAGTATGTCCTGATTCTCAGCGTCACTAAAAAAAAGAGTCGTAAAAAGAGTCCCTCACAGCCTAAGTAAGACTTTCACTTGAGATCTTAAGTTTGTTGAATGAATGCTGAAGCAGGACTCGACGATAGCGTTTCTCACACATACAGGTAGAACCTCCTTACGCAAATTTCTAATAATAAATTTGTACAAATAACATAATGCTAATGATTTTTACGATTAAGTATATGCTCGCGATCGTTTATGCCGATTCATCTATCTCCAAAAAATTTGTTAAAAAATAATGTGACGTCCCAATTCTTCTAATTATTCTATATGATCCGTGCATAATATCTCGCATTAAGCGAGATATATCCTACCAATGATTCTGCAAATATCTCATCATTCTCTACTATAAGTATTACAAAAAGGAACTCTTAAGAAAAGTTTTTATTGGACAGATGGATATACCAAGCTGTAAAACTTTCTCTCAGGCTGTAAAAAGTTCTACTATTGTGTATGTGCGCATGAAAGGTTTTACAGCTTGATGAAGAGATAAATATTGTGAAAGATAAAATGGTTTACATACACTTCAAGAATGATAAGATTGTGAGACATATATATGTATATAATATATACATAATACATATTACATATCTAATAAATATATATTATATACATACATGTTATCATATATATAATGTATACATACATTTATATATATATGATATATATTATATATATAAACATAATTTATATAGAATAATATATGCATATCTATGTTCCTGCATACACATACTTCATAAACTTATGAAAGTTCTTCCCTAAACCATTCAGTGCATTCCGTTCCTTCTATTCAGCTCAACGCGAACAGTGAGTTATTTCCATAGATGTATAATGATATCAATTTATACAAATTATACAAAGATTGAAAATGCTAAAAATATTTGCCTCTGCGAGAGTGTCTCGATATAAATGGCATCGAACAAGAGATACAAATTGCAAATTTTTTTTAACGAGTGATTTGTAAACGTGATTGTTCGTTAGTATTTCGGCAAAAAAAAAAACATGTACATAATTATCCCGTCGTGATATCACGTTCGGTGTTCCTCGTCTATAAAAATTTCGAGATACTACGTTTTTGTTCCAATCTACTTGTGTAACTGACGTTTCGGATGGCGCGCACAATTACAACTTTCGCACTCTTTGTTTCTCTCTCTCTCTTTTTCTCTTTACCTTTGTACCTACAGTCACAGTCATTGAACATCGAACACGATGATCCACTTAACACGACTGTCGGATTGGAAATAGTGAATTCTAATCATTACGTGTAGCCCGATTTTATACGTTTACTTAAACGGAGAACAGATAAGAGAGAAAATACATAGAAGATTTCTACGACGGTTCTGTAGTGACTGTGGTTCCTGATGATGTACTTACAGGAGATACCACAGTCGATTTGCATGCTGGAATAAATTCAGCTGCGTCTGGATTTAGCGTGCTCTAAAAATTCAAGTGTACAACGCGATACGATGATGTTAATAACGAGGTATTCTGAATAAAGCAATATTTTCTTTTTCATTGAAAGAAAAGACACTTACCTGCTTGGCGAGATCATCCTGCATTCTCAGACTGCTTAACTGTTGACAAAGTTCAGCGGCATTACTGTCAGGAGTGCCAGTGGCGGTGGACCAAGCTGTAGAACTCATATTCCTTTGATGTTGCCTTTCCTCCTCTAACATTGCTTCTAGACATTCCTCCATCAGCTCTTCTTCTTCCAGTTGCTGGAGCACCTGGTGCCGACAGAAGAGGTGAGTGTGGATTAAGGTGAAGAAGTTTTATATCTTCATAGATTAGGGATGTGCTCCCTTTCAGAGAGGAAGTCACTAAGACGCACTGAGATTTTTTGAGCGAGAAAAATAACGGTCAAGGAGAGATTAGGATCTCTCCAGACTGTTCTACCAACTAAGCTATCTAGGTCACACACTGATACTTTTCTTATTCTATCTTGTCTCTAGGAATACAGTAGGAAATATGTCAGCAGTGTGACTCTAGAGCGATGTTTGGCATCGCACTCGATGATCTAAGGATAAGACATACCTGCTTGTCAAACTCCTCCTCGTTTTCCATCCAAAGGTACTCAGAGAAATCACCATCGCCTATCGCTTGTACCTCGGCTTCCGTATCACTGTTGTTATCCACATAGGAAGTGATGCCTGTCTCCTGTCCATAATAAGTCCCGTTTCCAGGCCCACCGTTTGGGATCTTCATTTTCATAGCCAGTGTATATCGAACGATGTGCTTGCTGATTACCTGTAAAATACTCAGCTATCAGCGTCCACCCAGTATCGTTGTCGTCAAAGGTAACGTCGAGATTAGAACTTTATCGGGCGCAACTTTATGGAGCGTCGCGTGTTGTCTCTGTCAAGGGGACGGGGCGGCGCGTAATAAACAAACAATCGGATCGAGACTATGAAACGCGGACTCTCCAAACGGACTGCGCTTGTAAACACGATACTCCCTCGGTTGTATCTATATTGATTGTCCCGGCTCCGCGCCGGTCCTTCTGCCGACGAGGACTCGGGGCGAGGACGTCGTAGGAGCGTCGCAACCGGGATGCAGAAGCGTCACGAGTCAACAAACCGCGATTCTTCGGCCTCTCGCACATCCTCCGCATATGGAAGCGACTCGTGCGACTCGCCGATTCGACCCTCACACATCCTCCGGGTGTTTACCTGAAATTTGGCGGCCGGGCAATCGAGATTCGGTGTGGCTCTCTCACTCTCTCTCTTTCTCACTCTCGCTAACGGCGCATAGCAAGAACACACGACGCGAGACTGTCCTCGTCACTTGACAGATGAGGTCGACCACGGGCGACCATCTTTGCGAGCGCGTATCGTACTCGTATCGTATCGAAATCGGACGGGCGGCGCGTCTCTTTGTCGCTCTCTTTCTTTCTCTCTTTCTCTCCCTATTGTTTATCGAACGACGGTTGGCCCGGATTACCATCCCGAGGAGTAAATGGGGAAACGGGACGGCCGCGCACGCGGTACGTACCTTCTCTGTGATGAAAAGCACCCTCGGGCTTCCTCCAACGTCGTCGTCCACCTGCGTCGCCGCTCGTACTCGTCGCGCGGTATATACGCGCGATTTACGCAGTTCACGGACACGTACCGAAATACGTGTCGTTCAACGCAAATTAGCAATCGCACAGTGCTGCCACCGGCGTTGTTGTTAAAAGCCGTAGCGGGAGCGCTGGCAAAACTCCGAATTTTCACCAGCGGCCCCGTCCGATGTCCAGTGCCGCGAGAAGTTGCCGAGGAATGTTCGTTGAAAACGCGAAGTTGCTCGCTTCTGAATAGAAACGTTGCGCGCGAGCGTCAATTCTGCCGCGCAGCGGCCTTAATTTTGTCACTTCGCGGCGTTACGTGAAATGTAGATAAATAGATAGATAGATAAGTAGATGAATAGGTAGATAGAGAGAGAAAGAGAGAGAGAGAGAGAGAGAGAATGGAAGGGAATTTAATGCAAACTTGCGTGGAGATATTTAAGGTTTTATTTAACGTTAAAGAAAAAGTAAACAAATTACGGTTCTCTGATATAAAATCATAAATTAGAATGAATATAAGCCTTTTTTAGAGTCAAAAGTTGGCTCTAAAAAAGGCTTATATTCATTCTAATTTATGATTTTATTTAACGATTCTAACAACGATCGCTTGCATTTACAGATATTTAAGGATTTATTTAACGATTCTAACAACATAAATATAATTAGAACCAGTTATATTATTGTGTTGCATATTGTGATATTAGCTACTAGCCACTTGTATTATTATTCAGATTGAATATTTATTACTCAGCAAACACCAACTAAAAGCAACATCAATGTTAGAATTTTCCACTCAACTCAATTAAATATAATATAAAGTGTGTGTTATGTTACATTGTTGAGTGGAAAATTATAATATTGATATAATGTTAGTTGACTGTTTACTCATCTTTTGCATTTTTTTTAAAATTGTTGCTACTGCTCGCATGTCTCTCGCATTCAGTAAAATTATTATTATTATATTCTCGCGATGTAATCAACTTGAAACGCTAATTATAGCCGCGCGGCGGACGACGATTCGAGGGAAAAAGTAAATAAGAAAGCATATCGTGACGCATCGAGTAGTCGAGCCACTTCGCGATAGATGGCGGCCCCGACGACGATTCGCAGGCGCGATCGATGCGATCGCGTTTCGAAAAGATCTCTCTTCTTTTTCACGCGAGCGGAGTGCGACGCTCTCGAAGCTCCGCGCGGGTCTGCACACGGTAGCTAGAACGGCCGGATTGACACACGTAGTCCGCACATAGTTGCCGTCGACTCGCGCGGTCTATTTACACCGCGGCGCGACGCGATTGGCTCGCGACGGCTGGCGCGGCCGACACATGCGCGTGCCGACGTGCGTCAAAACAAAGCACGGCAGCGCTGCCCTCCCAGCAGCATTTTATCGCGATTGTTCGTGGCGGCAGGTCGCGTCGTCGCCGCTCGCCGTCGTAAGCGTCCTCGTCGCGCATACGGTTCCCTACGTGCGTCGTTTTTGCGTTTCTCGTCCGCGCGGCGCCTCGCTCGCATCGTCACCGTCTCTCTCTCTCTCTTTCTCTCTGCTTCCAGTCGCGAGCGAGTTTCTCTTCCCCGCGAGTGCCACGTACGACGCATCGTACGACGATGTCGTCCACGGTGAAGTGCACGTCGGACGAGCAGCTGAGCGGTGAGTAAAGCGCAAAAAGTGATAAAACCGCGCGCGCCGATTGTCAGACGCGACAGCCATTTCGCGCGGTGTCTGCTCCCCCCCTCCTCCTCCTCTTTGAGCGTAAACAAACGTACTTCTACTCTTTCTCTGACGTTGCTCCGTCCGTCCGCCTCGGCGTCGAGGAGGATCGGCTGTCAGATCGCGATGCCTCTTCGATAACATCCTGGAAAGCGACATTCGCTGTCTCCGCTTCTGACAATTCGGCGCGCGCGTCTTTGAGGATCAACAAAGATCCCGCTGATTCCGCTCGCTCCTCCGGAGCGAGTCGGCAATGACGCGTCGCGGCGCAGTTTTGGCGCCATTTCGGACCTACCTTCAACCCGCTGCGTCGCGTCCGATGAAGATTCAATTTTTGATGTCGCACGCGCGAATCGATACTTCACCCCGGCCGGAGCTTCGCTTCGCGCGGAACTTCACACGGCGCTCTCGTGAAGTACGCCGGATTGTACCGTTCCGGCCGCCCGTGGAAGCAACGTCTCTTAACACCGGGGATCCAATTTTTTTCTCATTTTTTTCTGTATTCCATGCTCTGTATTCGTCTTTCTTGACACCTGTCTCTAGAATTCAATTTTTTCTATTTTTCTTCCAATTTTTTTTTCTGTTTTCCTCTCGATATGTTTTTATTGTTTACGCTTTTTTCAGCTACTTTTAAAAAAAAGAGGAGCGTCCCTCTTGACAGTCTCCAGAAAGCAATTTTTTCTAATTTTTTTTTCTTCATTCCACATTCTCAATATGTATTTCTTGTTCACGTAAGGTTAAAAAGGTGGAATTGGTTAATATTCATTATTCTCTTTATAGTATTCTAGAATATAGAATTAAATATTTCAACAACGTTTTTATATCTTCGACCCGTCTGATCAGTTTATTAATAATCACAACGTTTCGGCCTCAGGTTAGATCCTTCTCAAGTGAAGAATGTTACATATGATAATGTGGAATGGATAACGCACGCTAATATCGGACTTGTTTACATTGCATCCAAACCATATCAATCTTGCAACTATTAGAATCACAAATATCAGTAAATGACCACAGAAATAAAGTAAAAACTCAATAAATAGAAAATTTACATGTTATGTGCGTCATACAATTAACAGTCGAAAGAATAAAGTCCGTTGATGGGTAATAGATAGGGTCTTAACCTGAGGCCGAAACGTTGTGATTAATATTAATAAACTGGCCAGACGGGTCGAAGATATCAAAACGTTGTTGATTATCGTTCACTGGCGAAAAAGAATTGTTTGAAATTAAATATTTCAGTTTTGAACAAACAAATAAACAAATAAATCGCGCATAAATATATCTTCACGTCTCGGAGTCGTAAATATTCGATTAGCAATACCACGTGCCGTTTTTACTAGAAAATGTTGAAAAACCTAATTATTTTCTACACGTTTCCTGATATACGTCACATGTATGCGATAAAGATAAGACCCGCTGAGCGTTTTAATATGCCTGTCGAAGGAGTCGCAGACATTAAGTGTTGTCAATTACAAACTCAACAAATCGATAATCGCCTTATCAATTCGAAAAGAGATGGTAACACGCTGGGGGGATTAACGATGGAATCGTTCGCAGAAAATTCCGCGATGTGTTTACCTCTCGATGATTTAATAAAAGAAAAGAAAGAAACTTGATAACAAAAGTCGTGGAAGTAAATTTCGAGATAAACTTGTATGCTTCGCGCGAATAGTTTTTTTTCCGAAGACACTTGTCGAAAATTTTTAAAAAATGTTTTTAACTTGTCAAAATGTAAAAAAATGTTTTTACAGGCAAGCAATAGTCTATAACTTCCTCAGGAAAGACTTTAGAAAGACTCTGCAGGAAACCAATATTTCAGTTGTGGTTATCCTTTTACGGCAAAGGAGGTCAGACGTTCTATTAATAATTCATAACATAATATTCCGATAATATTCTGAAAAATATGCGAGACCTTGTAAACAATTTTATCATGTTTTTCAGATGATCAAGACGATCAGATGATTCTCGAGGTCTCCTTCATATCCTTTGTTTGATTCTCCTGACTAAATTTCAAGCCGCCACGACTGAGATCATTATGCCGAGATAATGAAAAATCCTTACATTTCTTAATTAAATTTTATCCGCGATTCTATTTTACAAACGTGTTTCTGTTCTTTTTTTTAATTAGGTCGAATCGTAGTAGTGCTCGAATAGTGCTCGTTAATTTAACTCGTCGCTGATTAACTCGTCGATTAATTTCAGAATATTGTTCATCTCGCCTCATGCGAATCTCTCACTTGCGAAGACCGTTCGAATCGGGCACGCGTATGCACTTCTACTACTGTAATCTTTATCTCTGTTTGTTTTGCAAAGTGTCGTCTGGCCGATAGTCTCGAAGAAAGATACAAGCACCTGCCAATGCTTTCATCTCGGCCGCATCGGCCGATGATATCTGTTTTCTTTCCGCCGCCACGCGTCTTCTCTCGCACGCATTGAATTACAAACCGTCTTTTTAACAATAGCAGGTGTCGCTTCTCGACGATAATGAACTCGTCGCGAGGTGAAATGATATTTTGCAAGAAGTAACCGAGACACGACGCTAAATTTATCCGCAGCTCAGATTACGCCTCCCTCCCCCAACACAATTCTCTCTCCGTCATATTAGGAGAAACTATAATAATCCTTAAACGTATAATTTTTCGTGGCATTCTGAAAATTTTTTAAGTAAATGACTGCTTAAGGAATTTTAAAAAAGTTTAAGAAATTCTTTTTTTCTTAATTTGACCCCCTCTCCTCCCTCCAAAAGGGTAAGGAACGTTTTCCCATCTAGAAAGTAAAAGAGAGTCCAGAAAGGTCTTTTATAGATGTGCAAAGCCGAGTGTTTTCAGTTCAAACTTTATAACGGAGAGAGTACATCGGAAAGTATATGATATATGCAAAGCTACGCACTTAAGGATTAAATATCGCTTCCGTAATTTTTAGATTTTTTCAGTGCACTGTAAAATAATTTTCACCTTTTTTAATATGTAAATCTCTATCTCGTTTTTTTACACGCGTATATGTGCGACTGCTGTGTTCGTGTTGTGCTGTGTACAAATGTTTTTAAAGGTATCTGCGGTATGATTTATTCGCATATATTTTGGAAATGGGTCACATTGCACAACCTTTTAACCCGGTAAAGTATTTAACACCAGAGACAAACGAAAAATTTCGCACCGAAATGAATCGCGAGTTGTTTAAAGATTTTTTAAAACAAAAATTCTTTATTGTTTTTTGAGGAACAGAAATGGAAATCGAGGAAAATGGGTAACGTCATCAGAAATAGCATATAAAAATACTGCCCTAAAAAAGAGGTTGTCTATTTCTAATTCTTTTTTCGGAATTACTGCAAAAATTTTTAATATTTCAAAAATAGCCATCTCTTTTACTCTCCTCGATTGTCATCGACGCAAATAGAACTGGGTCAGTGTCCTGCGAACTCGTGTGGTCCGCGTGTTCTATTTAAATTGGACGAGCCCTAATGAGTACGATGCTCGGTCAAGATCAGGTCCGTATCTACCTCAATGAATGTCGTCTTTCTCATCTCGCTAATCAAAATTACACAACTAGGTAACGTGTCGTGCACATCAGAACTAATATCGACAATTTAACGCAACAATAGAACGTTCAATGCCATTCTCGATCGAACAATATGTCACGATACTCTTTATCTATGTCTAAACTATCAGACTGACATCGATAATTCTAATCTGTAGTTCGCAATGAAAAAATCGCGTAGAAGTAATTCGAATTTCTGAACTTGATTTCGAAAAAAGATGTCGAAATCCATTTATCTCTCTTTGTTTCTCTCTCACGCACTCTTTTAACGAATATCTCGATTCGCGTTGAAGCGCGTCATTTCGATAAATCGTGAGCGAAAATTGACGCCGGTAATCGAGAAAGTAATATCCACAAGATGAATGCTACGAGACGTTTCCGTGATAACTACTGCGAAAGATTGTTCCTGAAGAGCATGAGTCATTCTCGCGAGTTCGTTCTCTTTCGCGGTAACATGACATACGCGATCGTCTGCACGTCGCTCTAACGGATCTACGTGATCGTCCTCAGGAACCCAGGACTCATTAAAGCGACGCTGACCCGAAATTATCTTGAGAGCGTACTCAGGAGCCTACGTGACTCGGCTCACGCGGATGCGTTCTTTCAACCGGTTCGCCAAACCGTTGACTTGCATGATACGGGTAAATCGCGAATGGACATCGAATTCCCATTGAATCGTCAGCTTCGAGAGCCTCCGATAAATAGACAAATTAAATATTTATTTTAAATATACACAGCTAATGTGATTCACTCGTGTATTGATAATTAAATGTCACGTTGTAGAAATAGATAGGTATTAATAGAGCAAACAATCGTTGGTATCTGTTATAGTCTATCCATTTGATCATTATTTGAGTCGTTATTAAGATAAGTATTTATCTCTGCCTTCCTTTATTTAGTCAATTTACTTATCGTCCTTCAAAATTATTTACTTATCGTCGTCGCTCGTTTATATTGAAATCACGCCTTACACTCAAGGCGATCGATGTTAAATCACGCGTGTGTCGAAATATTTACAAGATATATTCACAGGATTGAAAGCACAAATCATAAATATAATATAACAATAAAAATGTAATAAATTTATAAATTTGCACATATGTGAGATTCGGGCGACGAAACAGTTTGCGCTCGTCCATTTGCATTTTTATCGCACTGTCAACGAAAGGACTTATTTTAAAGCATAGATAAGCGGTACATGTGTGATTATCAACTGCGTGCACGCCCACGAGCATGGTGTACTAATCGAAATGACAACAGACTGTTGAAAAGGGGGAAGGTATCTATTTTTAGTCATAAGCTCCGCCGTCGGTCCTTAATCCGATTGATTGAAACTACCCAGTAGCGATTCCGCAGACGCGGCACGTGATAAACTCCGTCTCTCGGATGCGATCTTGCGGAAAATTCCTTCATATGATGAGGAAAGGATAAGCAGCACATTTCGCGAGAAAAAATCAATGACAATTCATACGCTTTTCTTATTAGTAATTAATGTGTCATAATTAGTGTGTATAAAAGTATTTAAAAAAATCACAGGTATATTCTCTCTGTGCAGAGGAGTTGTTGAGGAATATGTTGAAAAAGCTACTCTTTTATAAGTTATAATTGAATCTCAGATATAGATATTTTTTTCTAAAATATTGCATAAAATTTTTATTGCATTTCTGATTAGTTTTTGTATAACGTTGAGAACAATCGGTTACTGGAGCTTGAGTAACGCACGTTCGGTCTCGTAAAAACAAAATTATAAAATTATCACAATCTTTATTGTTTGAGGAACAGTTTGTCGTAAAAATTTTTAATTTAAAGTGTAACCAATCAAGCAGGTTGAATACAACGATGTTTCTACTTGCGGTTTGCGGTATCGATACAATGGAGATCGTCGAGAGACACATTTACGCAAGATGTGACAAAGCGTCGAAGATCAGCTAGCACATCCTGCGGTGGTGTCATGATACTCGTGCAGTGTCAACACGTGTAGCCTTGGCGAGGCACGTGTTCGTCCATACTGACAACTTACGGTTGAGCAATTTATTTTTCTATTTAGCTGATAGGTGATTTTTGTACTCACAGTCTTATCTTCCGCGTTGCAATTTTGGATAAACGTTAAAAATATCCCTTCATTTTCATACTTGAGTCGCCAAGATCGGGTTAATGAAGGTTAAGCGACAGTTATCGCAAGTTAGTTTACTAGAAGTGGGTAATTGGTAGATAATGTAGCAAATTGGACGCTGTATCCCTCTTTACTAACATCCCTCTAGAATTGGCTATTGATAGCTTGGAAAAAAGGTGGATATTTATTGAACTTTCCATAAAAATTCCTAAAGATGAATTCTTAAATATCATTAAATTCATTATGAATTCTACATATTTCTTGTTCAATAACAGGATATCTTTAGAAATTAGTCGTCTTCTTCCCTTTTACTACAGACCACGAGGTCGATTTAAAGCGATCAGATCATAAACAAAGCAGACATAACATCATCAGTCAACAACTTATTATTAATGCATATCAATGATCAGCGTAACGCTGAAAACTTTCTATATGAAATAACGAAGAAATAACGATAAAGAAGTTAACGACGGGTATATCATATTAATGATTATATTAATAAAATAAGATCTCTTTTCTTCGTACTCCGAGATTAACCTTGGATTGCGGCAATCAAGAGAATGTTTCACGCACGCCTTTCGTCGCTTGTCATCTTGATCGTCGCGTTAGATTTAGATTTGCGTCCAGTGGCCGATGTATCTCGCGGATAGAAGCTCCGATTTGTCAGTGCTACCAAATGACGTAATCTGCCTACGTTGATTCGCACTAGATCGCTGCTGATCAAGCAATGGCAATCCCCGAGTCTCTGAATAGGCACTCCCGTGTTTTGATGGCGTCCATCGGCGTCCATTCGCAACTCGGAGCAGCACAAAGGAGTCTGCTCGTTCGTAATCAGGTCGGAATTAATGCACAGAATTAATGCCGTGATTAACTCATAATTCGCGAATAATAATGTGAGTTAATTATGCAAGTAAGCGTGACGTGCGCCGAGTAAACATCGTTCCGCCACGCGCGTCGACGTGGCTCGCGAATCGGATGGATTCAGACGTAACGAGAAGTTGGTTGGTTGCGAATTAGCGTTTATGAGTTGCAAATTTAAGTGTGCGGAATTTTTTATGGAATCACGCGAGAAAACGTTACGGACGGCACGACGTGAGAAGCAAAAAGTTTCCGTCGCGTGTCGATTGTTTCGATTTTGCACACATAGCGCGTTATATAACGTGAACTTACCTGTGAACTTCAGTAATATCGTGTATAGATCTTTTAAGATCATTAAGGTCAATTTTTTTCGTATTCTCAATAATTCTTGCGCCTTCCTGATCGCATAATCCGGAATATCTCGTGTTCGTTTTTTGTCGCGACTCATTTTCACCGTTATTAAAGATTCATTTGAGAAATTGAATGAAGCGCTTGAGTAATGAGCAGCATGATTTTAAATTCCATTATATCCCGTTCGGTAAACATTGAGCGAAGTCTGTTCTAAAGAATTTGCGTCAAACGACGCACGTTTCGTGCGTCTGAACGACACCGAAACGTTTAGCCAGTCGACATTTTCCGACGATCTCTGACATCATATTTATGACGTCCTGTGCATCTTTCTTAAGCGTCTGACAATGCAACTCGACGTAACCTGTCGCGACCGATCTACCTGCGAAACCATTTCTACCTGTAAGCTGCTTGTTTACAATACACTTGTACACTCGAGCGGAAGTTCTTTATACGAGAGTCGTTCAATAAGTCCTTAGAAAAAAGTAGAAAAAAATTTTTTTTGGGGTACATTTTTTTTTATTTTTCAACATAATCTCCTTTCAGCTCTTTGTTTGGGCGATGACCTCTTCGTTAGACGTAAAGCGTTGTCCGCCAAGCCATTTCTTCAAGTTTGGAAATAAGAAAAAGTCACTGGGGGCCAAATCTGGTGAATCTCTTTCAAATGCAAGTGTTTAATCACCGCTCGAAATTTACTTTTATTCATTGTTATAATCAAATGAAAGTTTCTTACTTCGACAACAAAAATCGACAACAAAAATGAAACTACGTGATGGATATGGCTGAAACTCTAACAGCTGACTAGTTAGGAGTGCTGCTTACTGGGAAAAATTCATTTTCGATACGAGCGCTCTTAGATTTTCTAAGGACTTATTGAACGACCCTCGTAAATTGCGTTTTTCTTCCTGAAAATACTTGGACGAAAATATTCGTAATCGGTGTAATTATAAAATGGCAGATAATTGTTTCTGACGAATAAATAGAATGGACTGTCGTCTCCGACACGTTAGTCACGCTGTCTTATTGTTTTCGCATTTTCCTTGGAAAAATCTCGGAGACTTTATTTGTGATTTTAATGCATTAGTACACCGACGCGCGGAATGAATTACAGAGCGCGCAGCAACTATTAATTTTTACAATTCGTATCCTTGCAGGAACATTAATCATGTGCGCAGCCGAATAAGCGATCGTTCGTTCCGAGGCAAGGATCGCGTGACAAATCCGCCGTGTAATCGCGAATTTTCGCGAAAGCTCGTGCGCGACGAGTTTATTGTTTGGTTTTCCATGTATGTCATCGACAAGAGGAAACGTTAGTGCCGCATACAGAAAACCAATACGTGTAACGGGCCAATACGTTACTACAGTTTATTTTTATACAAAATCGCTCGAAACAATCGTACGGGAGAGCGCAGTTCTCTCTTCTCTCCGTAGAACGCGAGTTCCAAAGGTATTTTCGTTTAATTGCTCATGCTGCGATGTCGACGTGTCAAATCGGGCGAAAGTGCGAACGTGACTCACGATTTATAGGTGAACGAACTCGTAGTATACCTTATCGCCCGGATAATTTGCGCGGCTAGAAGAGCGGAAGAGCGACGGCAATCGCTCAATGCTAACGTCGCACGTGCATTACACGTGATGCGCAATGACCCGCGTGAACAGCATGACGATTTATCGTGATAAACCGATTGTCCCAATCGACGCGAATCTGTGCTCTTATTCTCCTTTTATCCTGGATGATACATAATTTCGCTTACGCAGCTGCTTGGTAATTAACTCGATTACGGTCAATTTTATTATTTTTCAATTTTGGATTTTTGGATTTCCGGTTTGATTTTAATATATGATTTTAATATATGGTTAATGTGGACATTTCGAGATCTAGCAGCGCTTTAAAATGGCTTGTTGCGCCGCGTATCGCCGAGAAAATCAGGAACTTGAAACTTCGGAATGTAAAATCAACAGTAACGTATATCTTATAATTATAAAGAATTAAACTTGTTTATAGGAAGGTCATTTATTCAGCGAAGGAGTCTTACAAGTTGACAAGGAAAATAAAAATGCTATGTGCGTATCGATAGTGTAGTAGTGTAGTTTCGTAACTACAAATACTGGAAATAGAGATGCGTTGGAGCATGGAACATAAATTCACATCCGTTATGTAGTTAGCAAATCTCGTCAGTAGATGAACCCGAGATTTCAAGGCGATGAGATCATTCTCGCTACGTGGTATATTATCAGAGCTTGCAGGCGCAGACATTTTATCGCACCATTTTACGCACGCGTCCTCATTATGCGTTATTAACAGCGTACATTCGCGCAAATAATAATGAAAATATTTATGTAAAACTAATTCGTAAAATTAATTCTGACACCTGTTCATCTTTATATTACGACAAGTTTTTTTATCTACATTGTAAAATTCAAAGTAACTGTTTGAAATTTTTATTTATTTATTTACTATACGAACAAATAAAGTATTCTCTCTTGTCTCTCTTGATATTTTTATGAACATATTTTTTTATTTTTTACGTTCGTTACCGTAAGATTTAAAGTTTAAGAAAGAAAGAAATCTTGTATTAAAATATACTTAGATATTTTTTTATCTTTACCGCGCAATATACAATTGGATTTCTCCTTATTTAGTTCCAATTAAAGCAGAATATTGATAGCGTGCGCAGTTCACAAAAGAAAATTCTTCAAAAATTTTCACATTTGCTAAGTAACTGTGCAATAATTGGTACTCCCATTATTCAATTATGTAACTGTATACATAGATAATATCGGTTGATCACTCATGCTACTTATAATGTTATATAATAAGCATTGGCGTTAAGAGTCATATTTCTGTAGTAATTATTTTATAAATTGCGAGGTACGGTTCTCTGTTATTTCTAAGTCAACGAAAGCTTTTTGCGCCAAAGAATATCTAATTTCTGTATAATTTCGAAAGTGTTAATCCTTCATTAACTTCATTATATCATTACATATTATTATTAGATAGTCACTCTTGCGTCTCAAATATTTAATCTATTCGATCTATCTGGCAAAATATTTTACTAATTGATAAACTGATAGAACTTGAATTTTATCAAATATAAAGATATGTGATATAAAGATCGATATTGATCTCATTTGATTTGTAAGATTAGCTTGCCGAGTTGTTGCGCGTCATTTATTTCGTTACGTATGTGAGTATTTTGTTAGCACACAATGCAAAGAATGACATTGTTTTGAATGAAATTTGAAACGATCGTTTTCGAGTAAATGCAAAATCGGAATCTTATTTGCATATCATTTACTTACGTAAAAGAGGTGAGACCGCTCTTGGCAAACTGTTATTGCAAACGCATTACGTTCAATCACGGTTTTAAAGCGTCTATTAAAGCGCTGCTCATGAAAAGTGTGTAAATCACGTTACAAACGTTTACATAAGAAAATTTGTATATAAAAATTATTGTGAACACGAAGGACATGATATACATTTGCAAAGAAAGTAATTTTCTTTAAATGCAATGATTTCTTAGATGTAAGAATCATTTTCGAAATTATAATTTTAATATTCATTTACTTTAAAATATTAATCTTATGTTTTTGACAATTTTATTTGCAAAGATTGCTACCTACGATGAAAATTCATACCACGCTAATAATTGACGCTGTATTATTTACGAGAAGAATATATGAAGTTTTCCTTCAACTTGACCTCGTGAGGTTACCATGATCGATATTGACCATTGCCGCTATTTTTATATATTACAGTGTGTCATCGTATATGTCGTTCAACGACATTCATTTTCTGTTATATGCAAATATCAACATCAGCGTGTTACATTTTAAAAGCACTTTGGATATTAGAAATAAATTCAATATAGGGCATTAATGTTTCAATTTACCTAGTTAAAAATGAAAAATTGTAACACGTGATGGCGTCCTATTAAATTTTCGTTAAAGAAATGTGGACTTCAAATCCATCAAAGGTACTTTCAAGAATTACAAAAATATAGCGAGTTAGTTCTCTCTTGATATTTATTGTCATAATAGACTTATTATTTCTGATGGTAATTCGCTAATGATAACGCAAGAAAATATAGATGAGAAATTAATCGGGGTAAAATTACTGTCGGCCATTGTTATCCATTCTCTCTCGTTTCTCTCGTGAGATAAAATTTTCCTCGCGTGCGGAAATGATGCGTTATTAGCATCGAGGGACATTGAAAAGTGACTGCGAATTGGAAAGCCCACGGGATCGTGGAAAGCCGCACCGGGTGAGCATCTAACATGGAATAACAGATTTTCTTTCTAATTGTGCAGAGTCCTGGGTGGAGTTAGTACCGGATCCGCCGTTGGCAGCCCGGATAACACCGACGCCGTTTAGCGTCACCGGCGAACGTGAATACTTGCGACTTCTTAGAGAAGCACAGAGGGATTCCACACATTCGTCCGCGAGACATTCCCTAGCGTCCTCGCGCCGGGACACCCCGAGGGACAGGTAAGAGACTATTTGTTTTCCCGACTTTTTCCAAGTTTACGATGCCTCGGCAAAAAATCGTGCACTTTAGGAATTCCATATCCTAGAAAGTAAGCGATTTCGAAGTGACGCAGCTTTAGAGGTGTTAGAAGTAGTTTGGAAAAATGTCGATCGTCGATTTATGACGAAACCCGATTAAGGTTTTCTAGAATTGCGGGGGGTTGGACGCGGACAATTCTAATTGAAGTTACTTTCTTGCGGGACTACACGCGCGACAGAGCCAAGTGAAGATTCGAAAGGGACTTTGAAACAACATATAACCAGGGTAGTTTGAAGACTCGGCCAACAAAGCCGGCCATTCAACTTGATACTTATATCTACTCGAGTCTTCGCAGGCGCGCAGTGTCGCGAGACGGCGTCTTTCTCTGCTTATTTTGCACGAGTACAACGAGAGAAAAAGTCTGCCTCCGTTCCCTTTACCTTTCGGGAAGGGTCTCGTAGTAGGAAAATAAATTATGTGAGTCAGAGGCGAGGAGTGACGCTCCGTGCACATGGAGAATTATTTTTTTTCGGTCGCTTCGTTATCGAGCGTCGGGACGGCTCAAGGTCACTAGATAAAAGCTGAAAAAGGCGAATGACTTTATTGACTATATTAAGTCAGACTTAAACGACGTGTAGCTCGGCCATTCTTATTCTTTTTACTAATGCTTATTTTTACCAATGTAGATTAACTCTAATCTCAGTTTAATTTACACTTCATCTTTTTCTAATTTTTAGAACTAAAAAAAGATAAAGCGTAAGTTAAACTGAGATTATAGAGTTAATTTACATTGGTGGAAATGGGCATAAGTTTACGAATTATCTACGATTTATTATATCTTTCTTCTTCTTTCTTTTAACACAATGACATTTTAAAATTTGTGTTTTCCTCTGAAAACGTTACGTCTTAAAGAGACAACCTCTTCCCTTTATACAATCAAAAGTAGAATTTAATCGATAATTGTTATTAATTCGGCTCGATGTATACTTGTACTTTCGAATCAGTATTAAATAGTGTAATATTAAAACGACTTTCAATTGCAATCTTATCGTGATAATAAGAACGCCGCGTGAATAACAAAGAGCTATGAGTAAATATTTTTACTTTATTTAACTATATTTTTACTTTTGGTGTTCAGACAGTCGAATTAACACGTGGCTGTTGACGCGACTAAAATAGCAATCATTGAGAGACGCAAATATCTTGGCAGGAAGATAACTAACGCGCCTTTGTTCGATTTACTGACAAAGGAAAAGTCTTTATTAGCACAGAGTGTGACTCACCAAAAGTATCAGTCGCAAATCTTCCGATGCAGAAAGTTGATTTTTAATCGAAAATTCACGGGGAATGTTTACAGTGAAGATCGCGCGTTCATATTCAGATGACATCATAGCGAAGAGATTGATTTATATGTGTATGTATGGGCGTGTTCTATTCATGTAATGTTATCTCGAGCGTGAAAGTCGCGATCCTGTTATTGACAATACCTACGCAGCAATATCCATTTGAATTTCGAAACAATATCCCGCGGACGGTATTATACGGTATTGGACGGTATCGTGCATACTACAGTGAATAATTTAACCCGTTTTATTGCTTCATCTGTGTACTCTATATTATCACCCGTCACTGGTGTTTTTGCGAGTTGTGAAAGATTTTGAAGAAGGAAATTAACGCAGTCGTTTAATGACTGCGATTTAGCAAACGACGATAACTATGACGATAAACAAATTAGTTTTACCTTAACATATATTACATTATAATAAATTGACATCCGTTGAATAAAAATCTATTTCTATTTCTTATGAAAGATTTGTATTATAATTACGCATGATCGAATAGATTAATTAAAAAATTTTGATTTTAATCAGATAAAACGAACCAGACATATTTCTTCAGATGATTATCGTTCGCTTGTAAATTATACAGATAAATATTTTAAGTGCAATTTGTATTGTCAAGATACGATATCATATTCATTTGACTCTCGTGTCGTTATGCGCCGGACTTAAAATTCACCAGATAAGCAAAAAAGATTTGCATGATCATAGATTTTATATTAATATTTTTTTTACAAATTATTAAAATCGTATGAGCACAGATTATACATCTATACGTGAACCAAGCAGAAACAATCATTTCTTAAGAATACAGTTCTGTCAGGCCATCCGCATATTATTATAAATTTAATCAATCCGTAGCATTACACGCTAACCGTCAATTTACATAAGATATATCATCGAGAATACAAAAGAGAGTAAGATATTAATCATTACATTCGCATGATCGCAAAATTATTAAATATGGCGCGTTTTATCTGAAAAAGGAAAAATCGAAGTAGCAGAGCCGATAATGTAACACGTGTACACATTACACTTGATATAAATACGCTTATCGTGACTCTTCAGAGATGCATCGATTATGATAGCGATTGCATCGCTCTTCGTCGTGATATCAACACCGCAAGGACGACCGCAACGTCGACTGCATTGCGTCTGCGAATGTTCGATCGGGGTTTGCGACGCACTGACGATCGCAATATACGCATAATACGCAAGAGGTCACGATCTTTCAAGACGACATATTATCGCAGCGATTTTTCGCCGGTCACCCACCCGGAATGAATCAATGATAACCGACTTGACGACACTTCTCAGTAATTCTTGCACAAGTCAATCAAAAGAGAGCAAATAAAGTGTGTACTTTGCGTTCTGCATTTACAGAAATAATAAAAATAATGCATATATTTTTACGTCAGATTTTGTACACACGTAAATGTCAATATTACTCAACTGTTTATGATTTAGATTAATCGAAGTTTATGTAGAACGTTTTACTTTCATTTTAACGTATTTTACTTAATGCATCGATCGATTCCAGTTATGTCATTCGAAGTATTTTATTTAAAAAAATTACCAGAGGTACATTTCACCGAATATTTTAATTACTTACGTTTCTCGAATATTTGTTTTCTGAAAAGAGTACAGAATCGTCGTAGTTTTAAATCAACTAAATCGTAACGAGAGATAAATATTGAGTAACGTCGGTTGAATAAATAAGCGTAAGCAACAATGACCGCCATTTCATGACGAAAAGTTGCACATGGTCTCCAAACGTTTATGGATCGTAACATGTCGTTTCCTTCAATTTGCAGCCCGAAGAGTCCGCCGAACAGCCCGAACACGGAACTCTCGACCGAAGATGAGCTCAAAGGAGTCTATATAAATTATGGCTGCAACAAGGTCAGTTGCAATCGATTCTTCACCACGTATTCTTTATGCGACGCTTGGCTATAGGAAAGCACGTGTGCGCGTTTGTCCATATGCGCGTAACTACACTCATCCCCATTATGTTGCACGTTATATGCTCGTAACTATCGGAAGTGCTACGGGATCGATCGTCCTAGAAGCGTCAGATCGCGATCGGATTTTTTCTCGTAAAACGTCTGCCTCATGCTGTGTTTTGCAGCATGAGTTATGTTCTTTTACTCTGATACACTTTATTCCAACGTTCAACAAAATAAACAATGTCGGACGTTATACTTGAAACGAGGACGAAGTTTCAACTGTCGCGCAAAGTTGACGAAGTCCAATTTGAAGATTATAGTCGAGTATTGTGGATATCTCGGTACGATTTATTATACAATTTTATACGATTTGAAATCTTAACTATTATAAATATAACATAATGATTAAACATTATATATACACTGAGAAAAAAGTTATTGATATGACTAAATACGTATTTCTTTTGTTCAAATAAATATGTTTTTAAGTAAACATATGTTAACTTGAAACGCATATTTTTTTGAATTAACAAATATTTGCTTGCCGTGACGGTCATGTGTTGAATCAAGAAATATTTTTTTGATTCAACATTATTCTCAGTGTACAATTTCTCTCTTTTATCCAGTATTGATTTAAATTAATGAATATTTGTCAACTATTTATAAGTTGATAATTATTTCTGAAAAGAAATACCAAAATCAATTTGAAGTGATCTAGATCGCAATGTTGAGCGCGAAATTACATCGCAAACGCGAAGGAAGAATTTCGAAGCTCTCTCATTTCAATAATGCAAACAATTTTCATCGAAGCTAGCGTTATAATATAAAAAACAGGAATAATATCGATTGTAACTCGAGCTCCTCTGATCCGCGTAGGATGTCGATACCGTATTCGCTTATGAGAGCGATGCGCAACTGGTTTTATTGAACGGACGGTTTTCTCACGTACAAGGTCTTCGGATCACTGACTCCATTAGCACTGTGCCCCATGTAGCCGTAAGCTACCGCGAATTACCACGTGTACCGGTCGGCACAAAGCTTAACAATCTCCTTTCGCCGTGTCCTAGTTACTTGGGGACAAACGAAATCACGTTGCAACGTGTCTCTTGGCACGGTTCTCGTTTGCTCTCTCAGTTGGAACAATGATCTTCGATATTACACAGTCCTAAGTCATCGAGATCATCTTTCGACAAAGCGACATTTAAATCTCAGGCATGCACAATTTACCTGAAATATTTTTGTGCAAATTTTAATATTTTATATTTTGAATTATTACTTAAAATTTTTATATTTATTCAAATTTTAAGCTGGAATTATTTTTGAAATTATATATAATTACATATAATTCCGTCGTATTTATGCAAAAAAATTTAAAATTAAATTGAAATAATTAAAATAATAAATTAAATAATTTATGCAATGACATTTATGTCAAATTGTAAGTTTATAATAAGTTATGACTTAGACAATTTATGTGCAAATTCATGCACCAAGCGCATTTTTACACTAGATTAGAATTCTCACATCTTCGATTTTCTCATTTTTTTCTCACGTCTTCGATTTTCAGAGATATCAGAAAGTTGCATGATAAAATTCGTAAAAACATTATTTCCACGAGATTACGATATTCGCGCAGAATATCGCGGATGCTTACGGAAAAAAGGAACGAATATATCAGAGAGACGATTTTTCAAGAATTCAGTGAATCCATCATTTGTCGAAGAAGCCAAAAGACTTCAAAGTTGTTTGTCTTATTCTTCTAACTTGATAAAGTTAATTTTAAAACTGAATTACATTTAGATTGCTTTTTTCATGTTTGCAGAGAAGCGGCTGTTACGATCTTTTCAATTTTTCATCGGAATTAGAATAGAATTTTCCTCAGAACTTTCTTCAATAAAAATTTCCAAGACAATAATCTTGACATGTCATAATTCTATTAGACAAGTCGAAGTCTTTGTGTTTGGTAGTCTTGATAACTCGTGAGATGACACATTTGTTCTTAAATACGTGAACAGATTCTTCAAACGTATAATCTTTTAATTACCTTTATATCGCTCGAGGTAATTTCTCTATAAATCTGTTCTTATAAATTTTTTTTCTTATAACTTTACTTACCTTTTTTGTGAAGAATAAAAGAATAAAATCATTTGGAACAAACACATTTTTAGATGATTACGTTCACTAGTTTTTGTCGTGCAAAGAACATTTATTGTCTATTCGTTCGGCTTTTTATCAGTGTAAGACGGAAGAGATATAAAGATACGAAACGAAACATTTTATTTGAAATCGTGGAAGATACACAAACACTATCATATCGCAATAGCTTTTGTTTATAACAAGAACGTTTCTAAATCGATTTAGAAGTATGATTAATAAACGTTAGTCGCGATGTCTCTCGTGCACTTTTGCGTATTTTTTATCTCCGCGTGGAGGACAAATAGACGTTGTTATCGGGATTAAGCAGCTTCTTGAGACAATACGTAACATCTTCGTGAATGACTTGCACAAAGCCACGTGAGGTCGACTGAAATTGTAAATTGTCGATAAAGCTGGGATAAAGCGAGGTCTTTATTACGCTACCAGAACACACGAAAATAGTGGCGAAGATACTGACTGTATCGCAGGGTATGAGTAACGACGATAACAAAGTGGAACCGAATCGTGTAAGGTTTTTCTTCCATGACTCACTCGTCTTTGCTGTCTTTGTATCACGTGAAAAGACACTCGTTGCTACTGAAACGCGCATCGCATATCTCCTGCTCTCTAATATTCTCATTAGTTCTTTTTTATTTTTTTCTCGGTATGACTCATACACTCGACAATCTATAACACTTATTGCCGTGCACTAAAGTTAAATATAAGAATAACACTTTATCTAAGAATAACACTTTTAAGAAAATATTTAAGAAAATATTCATCAGTTATATATGCCTATTTTTCTTTGTAATTTACTTTTGTTTTTACACAAAGACCATACATTCGTCAAAAATAAGAATTGTTTGCTTACAATATTTGTTTGTTACAAGCATTTATTAGAATTGCGTATTTACAAACACTTTCAGGAATGACGTATTTATTTAGCGAGATTATATAAACATCTTTGTGCATAAAAGCCTAGATGAAAACTATTTATATGTAACATTGGAGGTCTTTCCTATTTTCTAAAATCTGCGCTCTCTCTCTCTCTCTCTCTCTCTCTCTCTTTCATTACACAACTTGGAATTTTTTAATTAATTACGTCTTACTTTCCTTCCTTTTACGTTAATTATCGAACGATATATCAGAAAAATGTTGCACTTTGATTACGCTACCTTTTTTTCCACTTTCATTCATCATTACGTCATATATATAATATCTCTTTTCAAATAAGATACGAAAATCTCAAGTAAATAAATGTTACATTAAACAAACCAAGTAAATAAATCTTACATTTAACGAATCGGGAAAGATTTAGTCTTTTGAATTATGAAGATTAAGACAATTTCTGTGATAAATTTATTGTTACGTCGGCCAAAGAGATCATATCAGTTATCATCACAAAGAATCGCGCCGTGCGTTTCTGCGACAATAGTCGAGGTAAAAAACGGAAAATCGATCCGTAAGAATATCCGTGTTGCACGCAACGACGATCACGCGATCGTAAGCCGATCGATGTGTATCCTGCTTTTACTCTTCTTCTGGTATCAACTCGCAAACCGGTTGCTGCGCATTTGGAGTGAACGTATTCGTGCGATCGTGTTAATACGTCGCACAACCAAGAGTATTCTGTATTGTATAGTGACACACACGCACACATACACACACATATATATTGTATTTATAGCTAATAATTCCATTTATTAAACTATATCGCGCAACTCAGCGTAAAATACTTCGTTGAACAATGCATTTTTCCCGCATTTGACTGCATTTATTGCAAACGATTTTTGTCTGTGTTCGAATCAAAATACCGACGAAATGTATCGCTAATGTATAAAATGCAATGCTTTACACGCAATTCCATGCGGGTGGCGTATATTCGTAGCATGGAATGCAACGGATATGCGGCGGAACGGATGTGACGGATGAGGAATTTGTGGTACGAAGTCATCATTATATTGTATTAAGCTGTATTCGACATCGATCGGCATTGTGAGAAACGACCCTCGTATAGATATTTCACCAAACTTGCATATACGGGATAATAAAAATCACACGAAAGTATCTCGATAGAAGACTTTCGACAATAGTAGATCTAATCGAAAAGTGTGGATTTAATTTTTGCTTAATTATCATGAAATTACTCAGTGTGACAAATTAAATTAAATTCACGACTTTGATTCAATTGAAATTATCTTTGCGGAGCAGCATTCGCAAACCCACGAGTGACTGAATTTTTGAACGAATGCCCTCGCATTCTGTAGGTTTAATAAGATGCGTCTTTCGAAAATGGCCGGAATTTAATAAAGAAATAAATAAATGTACGCTCCAAAATCTTGGATATCCAAGATTTTGGAGCGTACATTTATTGGATATCCAAGATTTTGGAGCGTACATTTATTTATTTCTTTATTAAATTCCGGCCATTTTCGAAAGACGCATCTTGGATATCCCAGATTTTGGAGCGTACATTTATTTATTTCTTTATTAAATTCCGGCCATTTTCGAAAGACGCATCTTATTTCTTTGCAAAACGCTTTTCAAACCGAGGGAAAGCAACGGATTGCGCAATCGGGAGTAACGGAGCAGTCTTCGCGCTGTATCACTCCATATGACGTAAGTTGTAGCTTAAACTTTATTGAACGTCAACCGTTCGAACAGAGCGTTCAATGGAGATAAAGATGCCACGACGCGCCACTGAATGATGGTATTGAGGATCGCGTCACGATGTCGCGGATCGCAAGCGTCACGGTGTTCTTCGGCGTCACGTGGAAATTGATAGCCGCCGGCATTTCACGCGCGTTGCACGTTGCGCGCGTGCAATGTCACGGTAGGGAAACACGACTGATAATGCAATATCTTTCCTCGTGTTCTCGGCCGAGTCGCAGTGCGTTTATTCAAACTTTCGTTCGTTGTTTACGTGTATGCCGGCCGCAAGGTGCGTCTGGTAGCCTGGTGTTATCTGAAACTACGCCGCGGAACGCGTTCCCACATTCTCCGATACGGATTGTGAGTAGACGCGTGAAAGCGCTCGCGGTGGTGAAACGACGGTTTTCCATTGTTGTTTAACGTAATGATTAATTGCACGGGAAGTATATATCATGACCTGCGTTCCCCGTTGCGTCGCGATTAAATCGAAATTTCGAAAGGAGAAAGTGTTTTTTTTCCTCGGAAGTTGTCCTCTTCAGGAAATAACGTGACTCGACCGGGGAGGACCTCGCGAGATAAAAGAAAGTTGAAAGTTAACCCTAATCCCTCCAACCAGGGCCAGGGTTCATGCTTCCCATTTTTAACAGTCGTCAGTTGTGATGTGCGTTTTTCAACAAATAATTATTATAAACAAATAATTTCCAAATTTTCTTTACATTGATTTTTAGTCGAAGGTATAAAGAGATAGATTATAAACATTTTTGTGAAATTTTTCGAAGCTATTAACATAGTGAAAAACGCACTGGACATAAAATATCCTGGTGGAGGGATTAAGTTGCGGAGAAAAAAACGTTGGAGGGATTAGGGTTAAGTGGTCGAGAGAATTCAATTTTCCTCGTTAAGACGTATCTTTCAGCTGTTAGTTACGCGTAAAAAAAAATCTGTAGGGAGTAGAAAAGTACAGGCATTAAAACTTCGGAGACGTCTCGTTACGGTATCGCGTTAATGAGTCGTCGCATTGCATCACACCGCCTTGTCTTAACAAACCGGTGCGTTTCGCGGCCTCTGCGCTTCCTACGTAGTGCGGGACCCCTACTCGTCGCCGTCGGCGGTAAGAAAAGCGGGGTCGAAAAGGCACGCGTGGAGGCACTCTCAGGAACGTCGTAGTACCGACTGGCCAATAGCTGGTCGTGCCGAGCTCACGCCATGCACGACGTCGGCGCCGTGAATCCATTCTCCTTTCGGTCGTCGAGCCAACATTTTCGATCCGTCGACGTGTGCGACGACGCTCTGTTGTTGACTTTCCCCAGCTTTGCGCGAAAGAAACCGGCGCGGCGTAATTAGCGTGAGAGGCGGGTGTCGCGGGGTACATCCGGATTCGGATCAATCGGACATTTAAAATTAACTCTGGGCTACTGTCGTGGGTGGAAGAACTGTAGGAAAGTTCGAGTTGTGGAGCTTCGCTACTCGTGACACTCGTTGATCCTCGTCAATTGCAATTAATTTAAAAAAATATATATATATATATATAAAAAAATGCGCATTTTTTTAAATTGTGAATTTGTCCAAAAAACGTTTTGATCGTAAATCTGAATGAGGTTTCACTTGGAAAAATGTTATTGAGAAGAGGAGAAACAGGAGAAAATGGATGAGGGCAAGAAGAATTAATTCCAAGGATTAAACCTCGTGTTACATCGTGTTCTTGCAATCTCGATCTGAAACATCTGTTCCTTTCCCAACTATGTTTTTCTTTTTGTAGCGACTAGAAACTCGTTCTTCCCATGTTTTCAAGAAGACTGGAAGAAAGAATCGCACATAGAGCGATGTAATTGTAATGTAAAATTTGTAATGTATTGAGAAACAATTGTTTATTAATCCATTGATATAATAATATCGTTAAATAAAAATATATCAATACATTTCAGATTAATTTTAGATTTAAAGCTATTAAATTTGGTTGATAATTAAATTATTAAAACATGAGGAATTGCAAATTGTTTCGCTTGACCCATGAGACTCACACATTGCACTGGCTATGCACTTGATTGTATTTCAATTTTATGTCGCATTGCACTTCCTGGCGACGTGCGGTGGACACGCACGACTCGAGGGACCTCGGGATGGCGACGAATAAGAAAATGAAAGCCGTAAATGTTATTTATAACGGCGACGGATGCGACGCTTTTCGCGATCGACCGAGGACGGCGCGCTGCCGCGACACTTCTCGTAATCGAGAAGCGTGACACGTGCCGTGGATTAAAGAAACCGGCGAAACGTGAAAAGCCTCCGCGAATATGCATATCGACCGTTTTTCGTACGCTCATAGCGTTACAGTTGCGTGCACAGTTACGCGACGTAATCGTCGCACGAGGGAGGCGGGCCAGTTTTCTTCTACGTGCACATTAGAAGTCACAATAAGAGCTTCGAGAAAATTACGTTCACGGTATATTATAGCACAATTGTATATTATATATTGGGTTGATCCCTAAGAGTTTGTGCGAATATGGTTGACATTTGAATGCAATTATCAAAAATTAAATAATTAATTGATAATATTAATCATATTTAATAATGATCTAGAGAGTAAAAAGGTCAAATATGTAAAGAATGAGCAAACAATTAGTTGACATTAAAATTATAAATTAAACATAACGAATTTATTATAGATAAAAACAATAAGTTCGACTTCACGGAGTCTTCATCAGCACGCAAAGAGAAACATTTTACTTTAGTATACATAATTAAAATCTCCTGTCACATATAGCTATAAAATTATCGTTATCAATACGAAGATATGATTTCCACTATGAAAAACCGAACATTCCGTTTAAACTTATTAACAATCGTGAAATCGCATATGTTAATTATGTTTCGATCACCTTATCAATTGTTGTTGTGGTCAAATTATAAAATCGACATGGTGACTTATTGCTCGTTGGAAAGCGAGAATATAATTGGTCCACGCAGCTCTGTCATGAGATTATTTTAAAAATTGTCAATATGGAAGTCCAATATTGTAAGATGTGATCGGAAGTGAAAAATAGATCTTTTTTTGTACTAACCTAACGGATTGTGCCTGTGATTGATAACGTTTTTCAACGAGCTGTTGTCTGTTTAATCTGGTCTTAGATTATTGTATATTATATTTGTCGTATATTGTATATTATATTTACTGATATTTATGATTTCAATAGCTTCAAGATTAATGTAGTTTGGACGCAATGTCAATAAGATAGATATTAGCGTGCGTTTTCCATCCGCATTATTAAACATTTTAATCTATTCGTGTATTCAACATTCTATACTTGAAAAGGATCCAAATCAGAGGTCGAAACGTTGTGATTATTATTAGTAAAATTGGCCAGACTGGTCGAATAAATTGAAACTTTATTATATTTATGTTTTGACGGTCAGACAATAATAATATTTAATTCATTATTCAAAAATAGTTGATAAAATGCATTCCAATTGTGTTTAAAAATCCGCATGAACTTGTGGATTGATACTTGTATACGATCGCGATCGCTCAGATATTTATTGGAATTATCTTCGCAGATTTATCGAGCTCTCCCGATATAACGTTGGACCTCGATGAATTTATAGGGAGTTTCCTCCGTGCTCTTCGATCGGAATGCGAAAACAACATTCGCGAATACGAAGGCAAGTTTGCAGCAATCTGTCCTTCGATCGTTGCTGTTTTGTTAGCTGATCATCGTCGCCGGATAACTGGAAGAGCGTAATGATTTTGAAGCTACGAGTCACGTCGCGTTTTTTTTTTTATGCACGATAACGTTTGTACGCGCAATCTTTGCATTGATCGACCCCCGGGTGATTCATCGGGGATTAAATTTTATCTTAGCACAATCCGACCACAAGGTGCTTTCTGCCATCGTAAACACCACCGGCGAACAATGGCAGGAAACGTATTTTAAATAAATAAATCGAGCAATGCCACTCGGAAATGCTCCAAAACGTGAACACAAGATGCATGAAGCACCCGCTTGAAAAATGCAAAATATAGTAAAAATAAAAAAAAATACTCTCGTACTGGTGAAACAAAAAGAATGAGAGATGAATGAAATTTCGATACGTTTTTCGACTGCGCTTAAATTAATGTCTGTTGATATTTAATTGATGTAATTTGATGATTTATCGATAGAGGGTCTCGGAATATTCCTCTCACATGAATCGTAATTGAGATCGACAAGCAAAATTCAAATTGCTAGTGTCTAAATATAGAGACGACCGCGTGGTTACCGTTGTTAAGGAGATTGGGCTTATCTGCTGAATGGTAGCCGGACATTTGTCTTGCATATGATGAACTGTATCGCGACTGGCAGTTTCTGAGCTCGTTCGCAGTAGATAATAATACAAAGCGCTACTTTGTACGCGCTAGATGCGGATCTAATTTAAGAACATCAAGAACAACATCATTGAACCTTCGTGCCTCGTTACTCGGTTCCCGTTAGCGACACTTTTTCCTTCCCGATAAGCGGATAATTACACTGCAATTACTCTCATTTACATTATACACATATCAAGTAATGTTGCAGAAAAAAAGACATGTAAACATGAAGGCGCGCACGTTCTGCGAAGCCTTTGCGACCGACATGCGGATATATTAACATACTTATGCTAGAGGCAACGGACGCCGTTTTTAACAGACACACTCCGTTTGTCTACGAGTCGTGTGACTCATAAGTTATCTTTGCGCGTCCGTGGCGTTCTTGTTCTATCATATTGCGTATTAAATCGATGACCCAGTTCGAAACAGGAATCGACTAAAAGTTCGTCTTCCCTCCGAAAGAGACGTAACATCAAAAATTAAAATCTCTTCTCGATACGAAGTTTTATTCCGAGTCACGTCCTGGTTTCTTCTTTACACCGTCAATTCGCACCTTCCCGAACGATCGTCGTCCAGGCATTGTTTATGTGCACAACTCGCGATATACTGCGCATATCAGAGATCCCGTATGCCACACACTAGGTAGATGTGTACTGGCGGAACGCCAAAGGTCATCCTTGAGCATTCACTTTTTCCACGACGCGACGCGATCGCCATAGATACAGAGAGTACTCTGCGCAATTAATTTCTCTTTGCTTTTTTCCATTCATTCTAGTCGATTTTTCTCTCCGATGTATCCAGAACGATTGATTCGGAATCTGTCTTGTTGTACCGCGCGGGACGATAATATTGCGAAATATTTTCTTATTTTTTAAAATAAGTTTTGTTTTGCAGGAAGGCGAGCTTCTGGAGAAAAACACGGATTGGATCTACGAATGGAGCTCTCGACCGGACCAAGTGCCTCCAAAGTATGACAAGACTCTTGATTTGATGTTGAACAATGAGTATTGGAGGAACCTTGATACGAGAAAAAATAATTTTATACTTCTCTTGATTATTTAAATACAAGTTTCTGTCATTAGAGCTAAATGTATCGAACATAGAAAAATATTTACATATTACTATATGTTATTGTACTTTATTAATTTGGACTTAAAACACTTTTCCTTCATATCGAATAACCTTGCGAATGAAAATTTTAATTAATTAACGTGTCTAATGGCCTTGATCGTACTTCAGAGACTGGAAGTTCAAACACCCGTTGGGCAGTAAGAGGAAAACGTACAGCATCCGCACCGCGAAGGTTGGCAAGAACGGATTGTTTTCCAAAGAGGTCATTTACACTTTATTCTTCACGAATCTTCTGTCTCTGCTCATTGGGACCGGTCTAGGGTAAGATCTTGTTCATAACGTTTGAAATGCAATATTAACTTAATTCTTTATTTCTGAAATATTATTTACAATCACTGATTTTGACTGTGTATTATTTCGAAGAAGTTCTAAATTGAGTATTCACAATCATCATTAATCTCTCTCATCTTGTATTATATCCTATTGTTATGGAATTATTTTATATTATCAGTGTTAATCAGATCGCATTAATTTTAATTGGCAATCAGTATCTTATAACATAGAATATAATTGTACTTGTGTTTTACTTTTTTGGCTACTTGATAATATGAATTTCATGAATTTTGTTACAGCGTTTTGCTCACTAGGCGGGGCTTGATGATGTCCCGTGTCGCTATTGAGTGAAGGGCACGACTTCGGGTGTGTCAGCATCAGAATTGTCATGGTTGAATCTGCGCGGAGAGCAAGGCTAGAAACGCAAGAAAGACTGAAAAAGCCGGTGGGCAGTCGAGCCTAAAAACAGTTACACGCAGCACACAATTCGATTGTCCCGATTTATAATATTAGCACTTTGTATTATATATTAGCACTTTTATTCCCCCAAACCCCCTATACGGTGTACTTCTCAGAAATTGCGTATACCAGATATAAATAATACGCATGATATGCTTAGGAAATGGGAATGCAAAGAAAAAAGAGCAGAGGAGACGGAAGAAATCTATCATATATAACTTAGAGTTGTTGAAAGGAATTGGAAAATGAACGAAATATGTCCATTTTATACCGTTTCTAATGCGTTTCTATCTGCAATAGTTTTTAGACATAGCTTGAATAGTATTTATCAGAAACTAATTATTGTTAGAACGGAAAAAAGGAGGTGAGAAAGAGAGAGAAAGAGTGTGTATGTGTGCGCGCGCGAGAGAGAGAGAGAAAGAGAGAGAGAAAGAGTTTGATTGTGTACGGGCGTGTGTCGATGAGGAAAGATCAAGATTTATCGATAAAAACAATTCCGAAAACGCTGCACAACTCCTGTTTATACGAGTTATATTTCGGAATCTTATTGTATTGCGAGCGAGCGAATTTTAACGTTGTAATTCGTCACGATAATAAGGAGGGAATCGTCGTGTCCAGTAAATTCGGAACAAAATGCGATTAAATATTAAATAATTGATAAAATGCGATAAAATATTAAATAAGACAATGTCGACCGATTATTCCTTTTTTTATTGTTCGAATACTACTAACTATCGATTGTGATGATTGTCATCTCGGTGATTTAAGGGGTAATGACAGAGTTCCTACGAAGGAAGTGTCGATGCTGATGTCCACCGTCTCGACGCCAACTACGGTAGCCGAAAGGAGGGACCACAAGAGCGAGCAGACTTGTTTGAACGGCGAGAAATCTTTTTTGGGGGCGGCGCTTTTTGTACAATGTTTTAATCTGCGGTTTTGTAATTTCCTTGTAATAAATTCACGAATTCACACGCAAACAAATGTGTTTTGTCGATTTAACGTAAAAAAACGGTCGACCCAGCCGTAATGCGATCATGTTTCGAATATGTTTCTGCGGTTTCGGCGAGCAAACAAACGAATCTTTCGAAGAGTTTGCAAGATCTTAACAATATAAAGGAAAAAGGGAAAAATAAAATTTAGTCTTTCGTCTAAGTTTCGTAAAAAATTAGATTATTATTCATTTCATTAATTTTGAAATTAATGAATTTTTTTGCTGACAAATACTTAATTCTTCGTGATTACTGGCTGTATCTATGACCATATGTTGCAGAAATGATATTTTTTATCTTGCTTTCGAGAAGGCTCGAATTCATGTGTAAAAATGTTTCGTGAATGTGTGGTACGTATGCTACTTTTTTCCAGCAACAGGAATGCGATTCTTGTGAACGCTCTCGCGCTCGCAATTTTGTACTTTATGAGGAGGAAGAGCGATTTAAAAATCATTAGTTTATCAGAATATGCACAAGCGATATAATCGCAAGTATAATCTTTTGAGTTCCGAGTTTAGAAATAAATATCAGTTGAATGACAGATTAAAAGTGTCTCACATGTATTCTTGTATTAGTGATTTAGATAAGTCGTATTCGTACATTTAGATAAAATTAAATGCACGTTAGAAACTAAATCATAAATCTTTTGTTGTATGAAAATCAGTACGACTCCCCCTTCTCTCGAATTTTATGTGGATCAACTGATTTTCTTTTTGTATTATCTTAGTTAAGTCACGTTATTTAATTTGCAGTGATGATGTTCGATGTATTTTTCATATGCAATTATTTTGTAATATTGTATGTATGTCATATGCATAATAATAATCGTATTATGTATGTAGTAGTGACATTGGTGGACTTCTTAGCATTATCGAGCACACTCGTCTTCGATCGACATCTTTTTAAAGTTTGCTGTTGCTCCTTGGCAAAACTTGAAATTTTAATTATGGGTGATTTATACATAAACGCTACGAAATAAAGGGTTTTGTAAATTCATACTTACGACGTATTTAATTTCTAGAAATATTTCGAACATAAATTTGTACGCGCGCGAAGCTGCTTTTACTTTCTCTTCTGTATACGTAACCGTAAATATCAAAAATCATATCTGAAATGACAGAAATTGGACTCTAGACAATTTCAGCATTGTAAATAGAGCGTACGGACTAAAAGATGAAATTAACCTTTCTAATCTCACAATTATTCAAAATATTAAGATAATGTTGAAAGTGAGAGAATGTACCAAACGAATTTCTCTATATCAGACAATGAGTCGGCGATTGACGAAACGCATGATAGCAATGTAAAGGTCTTCGTGCGAATTCTACCGCTCGAGAGACCGTGTGATTCTTGTGCGAAAATCAGTACGGATGGTAAGGTGAGATCAATGTAAATCTCTTTACATATGTTAAATTAAGACACTGCGAGAAGAGTAGTTGAAAAGATTGCCAGCGTTACGAAGCTTACGTACCACTCCGTATCTTTTGAAATTTATTCTATTTTCTCGTTACTATCATTACTCATTGAGTTGTTTATTTCGGTGCATTTCGTCAATTAATACATTAATAACATTATAATGCCACCTTTCAGACGATATACGTGAGATGTTTACAAGATATGCGACGAGATGAACGGTCAACATGTCCCGTTTATTGGGCTTTTCGTGTTGATGGGATATTTCACGAGACGTCCCAGAATAAGGTGTATTATACTGTTGCGAAAGACCTCGTAGAAAAGTACCGACTGATTTTTATAAACAGACAATATTCCATTCTGTGTCAGCGATATAATTTATTAACTGTTCAATATTAGTAAATTAATTTATATTGATCTAATGTCATTAAATGTGTGAAGCAATATTATTAAATTAATTTTTAAAGACACATTTAGCATACAAAGTATCAATATTATAGAGATAGCATATGCAGAAGAATTTAAGTTAAACGTCGACAGCAAAAGAGATGTAAAAATAGTTTTTGATTGTAATTGAAACATTTAGATGATTAAGAATTAGCATGATTCGTATGTTGCTAAGAAATATACAATTATATTAATCGATAATTAATGACCGATATCGCTGACAAGATGGAATGATATGCAACTGCTATAAAAATAACAAAACGTATCTAACGCAACAAGGAAATAATTTAAGAGTTTTAGATGGTGTAAATTGCGTACTGATCAGTTACGGGCAAACCGGATCCGGAAAGAGTTTCACGATCAGCGGTCTCAAAAACAACTGGGAAGTACGCATCTTACGGGCTTAATCGTTTAATTAATTATTTTGATCGTTTCACTCGTTGACTTAGCACAGAGGGATAGTTCCGCGACTCTTATCCGACATGTTTACGGAGAAGGCAAATCGGAGGAAAATTAATGACATACGCTATCGTTTAAGTTTCATCGAGCTGAGAGGTAAAAACGTAATCGATCTCCTCACGCAAAAACGGAGAACTCTTAACATCAACGAGCGCGGTGTTTTTAAGGTGCTATTCTGCAATTTGGTTTTTTGAAGTTGTATTCTTGTATTCTTATATCTTTCTTCTGTACTTGTATTCTTATTAAATTTTTGAATAGCATTTAATTCTACATTGCAAAATAATAACGTTGTATTAAAAAATAGTTATTTTTATGACTCTTTTGAAATTTTTTTATTTATCTAGAGCTTGTTCGGTATATATGTTAAAATTAACGTAATTATGATTCTAGAATGTAACTATAGTGAATGTAGAGAATGAGGAGGAAATTCTGAGAAAAGTACTCGAAGGAGAAACCAGGAGATCGATCGTGAAGAGCACAATGTACCCGGTTTCACATTTGAATGTCTCGGTGATCACTATTTACGTTTCAAACGCGAATCTAATCAAATCGCAAGCTATCGTAACGACAGCAAAAGTAACTTGACAATTTTTAGCGTATTTTAAATATAAATGAAAATTCCCGTATTCTAAACATTCTTAATGATTTTTATTAGGAAGAACTTTTTTTATACTTTTTTAAATTAAGATATCAATACATCTAAATTGTTTAGATATTTAAGATGAATATAATACAACATTTAAACACAAATCATTATTTGTATGTGACATGTATACAAATCCAATGTAACAAAAGATTACGAGTTTTTACGGATTAGATACATATCGTTGAGATGGCTGGGATTGGTACGGTGGGAAAATCGAGTTCTTGGAAAACAGCAGCCGACTTAGGTATGGCGAATTTAATGAAAATACAGCTGGAACAACATTTCCTGCATCTTAGAAAACCAAGTATGTGTACATATAGCGTTGTTCGTTCAAGTAATTTGCTGAAGCTACTAAAAGACGCTCTCACTGTCACATCCGTCATACGGTAATCACATAACAAATATAAATCTGAAATATCATATATTTTCTTATTTTTAATCTAGGCTACACTTATCTTTTTCTCTCATCAAATATAAAATCAAATTAAAAATACGAGTGCGATTCTATATTTAGTACAAATAATACGTATAAATTTTACTTTTTAATGTATAATTAAAATTTTAATATTTTTGATTAACGATTTTCTAACTCGATCTAAAATTATGTTTTTATTACATGTTTATATGACATTTATATGACATATTTATATGACATTTCTTGAGTAATGAAAAGTCAGATATTTTATTCGTCAGTTTTATATCTCACGTGCGCATTACAAGGGAAGATCTCGACGTCACTTTGTCGACCATGCGACTGACTGCTAAAATCGCAAAACTGAAACCGATCAGGACGATACGGCACATACAGCCCCGGACCGAACTGATCGTGCAGCAGCTACGGGAGCAAGTGAACACATTGAAGAAGGAACTGGAGCTGAACGATATGTTTTTACATCAGGAGGCATTGCCGACCATTTCGAAATCCAGGGTCGAGCAGATTACTCGAGACATCATGAACTTTTTGCAGGGCTCTATTTCGGAATTAACGCTCTTTAACGTTACCCAGACGCGAATATTGGTGAACGTCGTCAAACAATTATATGACAAGTTCGTTCTCTTGATATTTTGCGTGATCAGATTTTTATCTTAAACTTGTGTGTGTCAATTAATTCTAAACATTAAAAAATAATTGCGAGGAATTGTACGATGTGCATTTTTTCGCGACTATTCCATATTTGTATTTGTGACACTTACGATTCTTTCCATCGCATGTTTTTCGACATTAGCAACAGTACAAAGAAAATAATTTTATAATCGCGTGAACGCGGTTACAACTTTACGATAAGGTTCGATTTTTTTCTCATGACCTCTAGGTTGTTCGCGAAAGAAATTGAAACAGAAAAACTGAAAGAAGCATGTAACAATGTGATAACTGTGCTGTCACAATCGGATGCTGCTTTGCCCTCATCGTAATGATGAATTTAATTGCGTCATGATATATGTTAATTTTATCGGTGTAATTTGTATGATACCTCTCGTATCACCATGTCTACATTTTTTAAATATTCTCTTTTTCATTTACATTGTATCTTATATGTTAATATAGATGAGACGGACAAATAAAATTATGTATTTATTTATTTGTATTGTATTATTAATCATTAGCATTATTATGTACTTTATAGCAGAATTAGCATTATTATGTACTTTATTGTAGAAACTAAATAATGATTTGATTTATTTACAAAGAAAGAATTACAATATATAAAAAATAAATCAATGTCGGCAGAAAACAGACATACATATTCATAGGATGTAGAAAAAACAAAGAAATTTAAATAACAATTTTTTCTGGTGTTTTATTTCTCGTGTTTTTATACTTATTATATTATGGAAACATGTAACTGACGATAATTGTGATGTTTTGAATGAGATGATTGTTGTTTAAATTTCTTTATTTTTTCTACATGTTATAAATATATATATCAGTTTTCCGACATTAATTTATTTTTGATACATTGTAATTCTTTCTTTGTAAATAAATTAAATCATCAGAAAGTCGGCTTTCAAACGATTTAACTGTCAAATATTTCATCGAAAGGAAGGTACTGTTATTATTTTTTCGGCCGCGAATGTCTCTTATTACGATTTTCGAGCTAAACACAGCTTAAATGTAGATAAACATTCCTGATTGATCGGGAGGACACGACCATTATCGCTTGATAGTCTGTCTACATATGGTCGCATGTGTCGCACTTCATCCGCGATCACTATTTTGCATTTCTTTAAATCTAAAAAGCACTTATGGATTATTGCATGTGTTATACGTATGAGCGCAGGGATGCGGAGATCTCGATTGCACAATTGCATAAAGTTTATGTTTATCTGCAAAGGTTCGTTCTCTACCGCTGATCAATTAATATTGTCTCGATCAAATTAAGCCTTGTTTATAAATATACTCTAGATTTATAATTTGACACGTAAATTAATTGGCTGTATAAAAGACATTTGTAGGATCATGATTATATTATATAAATTATATAAAATAGATATTATTTATATAAACAAAAATTGTGCCAGAACTTAATTAACTAATAGATTTAACTAACATATAATTACATTTAAAATATGAAACATGTATTTATACATAGTGATAAAAATTCTTTTATCTTTTTATTTTAATTCAGCATTTAGCTCTTCCTCTTTATTGAAATAAAGTACGAACACTAAAGAAACTTTATGAGATAATTCAGTTTTTAAGTTTTATTACGTTAAGTAAGTCATTTCATTTTATGTTTTTATTATAACGCTCGCTTTAATTTCACCAATCTTCAAGAGAGAAATATGCAATTTTTTCAATCTTTTACAAATTGAAAACCATTCATTAGATATCTTGTAACATAACTTATATATTTTCAAGGATTTTGATGCTCTTAGAAATGGAAGTGTATCAAGTTAAAAAAGTTATAAAGAATAAGGAGCTTTGCGTGAGTATTATTGCAAACAGCAATATGACAAATAATAAAAATTAAAAATGCTTGCGTTTATTATTAAAAACAATTTTTTTTTATGTTATCTGAGTTAGTTATCATACCGAGCGAAGGATGTTGCACATTTTCTGAGCGAAGGTCAGATTTACCTGAACATGGCGAATATCTTACACGAGCACAATCAGAAGATGTCCACAATATTTATGATTATGTTAAAAGCCATGGACAGTTACTCCAAGGTGAGATAAAGCCTCCCTTCTCCCGTGTAAAAGATCCAAAAATTAAAAAATAACAATTTCGAAAGCTGTTGTCATATCCAAAAAATCTTGAATTTTTTAAAAATTTGGATGACTTCTAATACGTCGTTGAATTCCTCTTCTAAACATTGCAACTACATTTTCAAACATTTCCAATGATATTTTAAGAATTGTTCGCCTTAGAAGTATAACTTTAATCGATGTATTTTGCAAAAATCAGTAAACTATTGTACAAATAATTCCTTGGCGAAGCTACAGTTTTTATGATTATTCTTTATCGGTTTTTATCGAAAGTTTTTCTTGTTTAAATATTAGGTTGATGATAATTATCCGCTGTTCATGTAGGTGCGTTTTTTTAGTAAAAATTGGCGTTTTGTTTACTTTTGTTTAATAAAAATATTCTTCTATGTTTAGGTGATAAAAATGCGTGTCGAAAATCACCATCATCATTTAAACATGTTTCTATTAAATTTTTATGTGTCTTTTTTCATAATAAATATTGTTTAAAAAACGGTGGATAATTATGCATCAACCCAATAGTTACAACGTAATGACATTTTATATCTGAACTGTAGCTGAAGATGCATCTGCGAGGCAAAGAATTTGAGAATTGGAATGAGGAAACCTTCGAGGCGGAAGATTTCAATGACTTGGATCTCTATAGCCCGATTCACGGGGATCAGAGTATAAGATTTGATGAGATATTAAGCACCGACGATGAGAGCGAATATTCAGTCGTTATTGATCAGATATGCTTCTTCTGCGAAATACACTATCGCGAGTTTTTGCTGGAGAAAATCGAATTTCTAATTACACGAATCAAGAACTTGTGCGTTGCGTTCACTGGGAGCAGTTCGGCATTATACGTTATGCTGCATTTTATGCTGAGAGATTATTGCAAGAGGGCTAGATTGTTTTTACACGATAACACGAGGATTATGAAATCGCGACAAGAAAGGTCATCGCGGGATGACTGTCACAGCTACCATCTCCTGGAGCAATTACTGAAACATGTTAGCAAGGTACATTCTATGATCTATGTTACAACTTGTCTAAATTAAGTAAAATCAAACAGAAGCGCAATTCTAATTAATTGAGAAATAACGCGCTCTGATTTATTCACTCATTTAGAATCGACAACTTCGATCTGTCTCTTTTTTAAATTGTTTTGTTCAATTAATTGTCTTAGAGACAAAAAACTTTTGGAAACGAGTGTTTTCCGATAAATAAATATCTGAATATTTGAAGTTACCGAATGTGTACGAGTGTCTGCAGTTTTTAACATGTATTTTCTTTTCATGTCTGTTATTATTTAGGCGCAGGAATATGTCGCAGGGTACGTGGATATAAAACTCGAGGAAGAAAGTGGAAACTTCAATAATTAAAACGATGTCATTATTTATTATATAATATTTCATACAAAGGCATAAGATTTATAGATTACATATGTGGCGTTAAATAATATTTACAATACGTTTCATATTTATTATAATCGATTTTTGTATGCACATTTATATAAGCACAAAAATAATTAATGTTAATTAATTTTCTATTATTTAATTTCCATCATTTATCATTCATCGTTAGGCTCATGTCGTTTTCAGTTCCGATTTTTCAATTTTCCGACAATTGTGTTCGTAAAACAAATCTGTTGTCGAATCATATTTATCGTCCTACATTCGAATTTCGATGAAATCATGCGTTTCGCACAAAAACATTTGATTTAAAAGAGAGAAAAGAGTCTTTCACCGAATGTTTCTTACTATGACCTTTGGATCGCTAAACACCAAAGTTAAATACAGGTATATATAGATGTTAGGTTTCAGGGGGGGGGGGTCGTGCTTTAAACAACAACGCACGAAAAGATTATTAACTTCAACGCGCTGTCACGTTTTAACTCTAATCTCTTTGAAAAGTCTATTGTACACTTTTACATATGTTACATTCGCACAGTGACAATTTTGTGTTTAGCTTCAGAAACAGTCATGGTACATGTTTTATGCACGCTATTGTACTCGGCGATCGAGGTTGAACGAGCGCGTGGAGTTTTTGCTGATCTGAGAAGGTTTGTATTCCTATTCAACATTGAAACTTGCTTATCTGTAAGTAAGTAAGCAAATCGCGTAAATCCAGTTAGATGATATCTTAATATAATTTGCAGCAATATTTTATATGTAAATAATAAATATATTGGTGTTTTGAAAAAATTTTACAAGATACGAGATATTTAAAAACTTTTATTACAAAAATCTACAAAATTTCCATTAATTTTGTATAAATGTTTTTGAGAGTGACTTTGAGAGAGACTTTTGACTAAATTGTATAATTACTAAAATTTAATTACTAATAACAAGTAAAATGACCAATATGTCAAAATGTGTCTAACAAATACTAAGAGAAGACATGCTATTTACGGTCCAGGCTAGATCTCGGTAGCTTAAATAATGTTTCTGTGTAAAAATTTTGTACATTTTTTCCAACTCGATAAAGTGCGCGCCGAGCGCAATAATTATTAATAATTGCTGTTAGAAATCATTTCTGAGATTTACGATATGCGTTATTCGTTTTACAAGCATAATTGTACTCCTGGAAATGGAACAATCTCAGGAATGTAGAGCCGAGAAGAATAAAAATCTTCATGTGAGTATCATTGCAAATAGCGATATGTCAAATATAGTAGCGTGTACATATTCAATTACGTTTAACACTTTTGCGTTAGTTACCAGGCAAAAGGAACTTTAATCGTTTTCTACGTGAGGGTAAAATGTATATGGGCATGGCAAATAATTTTAATAATTGGGCCACGCCAAATAACATGAAGAATAAAATTTTGCAAAAGACTTTGAACGTTCTCGGAAGGGTAAGTCGTCAGAATTCAAATTTATTTACAGCCTTTGTAAAAACTAGCGATTAGAAAGAGAGAAAAATTATCACTTCCTGGAATAACCAATTTTTTAATACAGAGATTGTTTCGAAAACAACTTGATGAAAAAAGTATTGTAACTGCGTTTCTGCGCGTCAATCTACAGCTGCATTTCTGTGCATTAATTTTGTGAATTATATGATAATTTTATGATTATAATTATAGTTACAATATATATATATATATATATATATATATATATATATTTTTCAATGCTGTTTTAATAGCAAGATTAGAGAAATATACTATACATTTTTCTTCCCGGAAACAAGAAGTTATTGGACAAATAGTTTGCTTTAAAAATTATTTCGTCGCTATTTTTATACTACATGGTACACTTCTTTTCTAAAACATTAAATTCTTAATAGCTCACCGTTTTATTTCATGCACAGGTGCGATTTCAATATAAAAGGATGTTACATATGCGTAATCTGCTTCTTAATGGAACAGTAGATAATAATATTCGGGAAGATATCAGTATTGCTATGGACGACATGATTGAAGAGAATGACGTGCTCAAATTTGATAATGCGGATGTGTACGACTTAGACGAGTACGAAGTAATTGGATTTTATGATTGGCAAAGCTGTATAAAAGTACGTACTCCTTTGCTGAAGATGATCGACTCGCTGATTGACAAGATGTACTGTCTAATCGTCAAGAGATATTTGATGCTGTATTCCATACTGAAGAAGTATTGCAGAAGAGCGACGCAATTTTTACATAGCAATAAGAAAATCCTGAAATTGAGCAAGCTTCGACGAAAGCAAGGACAGAACTCGTGTTGCAAATATCATTTCTTAAAGCAATTAATTGCCTGCTGTTATCGTATCTTATTGCCAAACTTAACAAAGTAATGACAGTTTGAGAAATAATATAATTTTAACTAATGTATATTAATTTATCCACTGAGAAAAAAAGTATTAAATTAAAAAAGTATATCTTTACTCAACTATATGGTGATCATGTGTTCAAGCAAATATTTCAGTCAGCAAGCAAATATTTGTTAATTTTAAAAAATTTGTGTTTTTTTAACGTATGTTTAACTTAAAAGTACACATAATATATGTTTAAAGTAAAGAAATACTACAAAAAGAACATATTTAGTCATATCAATTTTTTTTCTCAACGTTTGCATTCGTCAGTATTATCTACTTGATAAAAGCGATAACTTTTTATTATATAACATTTTTGCTTAAATTACTTTGTACAACTCATGCTCAATTCGAAAGATAAGTATTTTTTCGATATATTCAACACATGTAAATTACAAAATAAGATAGTACTGATTGCGAATGTAATATAATTATTCATCGTACTTGTGATCTCTGACACGTGCTTGCTTTCTCATTTTTTACTATCCGGAAAGAAAGCACATAAAAAAAGTAAATAAGAATAATAAAAGACATTCCATTGAATAAGGCATGAAAAGAATAAAAAAGTTGAAAATTATGTGACACTAGGATGCTTTATTACATAATAAATCATATAATACTATTTGGAAAAAGTTCATATTGTTTTTCACATAACATTCGTCTAATGAAACAAAAGAGTAAATATGGTTTGTAAGTTTCTTGTATAATTTTTTGAATTTCCTTTTTAATCACATTTAGAATAATTTGCATTTGCTAACAGAAAACGAGATGCTATTGTTGTAACAAAATTAGTTTATTTTTTTTATACATCATTAAGGCAATGCGTGCAATTTATACCCGCCAAGTATGAATTTAGAGAGAAAATTAGTATTTTTAATTATAGAAGAAAAATAAAAGAGTCTCATAGCAAGAAAAATGAAAGAGTCTTATAGCAAAGTCTTAAAAAAAGTTCGTTTTTATAATTTGGTTTCATGTTATTTAGTCTATAAAACTTTATTTATCAGATAAAAACAAATTGTTTGTCTCTTTCCTTCGTTGCCTCGAAGAGGTCTGCTGCCAGGAGCACACAAGATAAAAGAAAGTGATATAAAAAATTAAACTTTTAATAAAAAATATTTCTTAATTAGAAAGTAGATAAGAAGAAAATTCGTGTATTCGCTTTATAATTTAAAAATTGGTTTTAGATCACCATATTTATACTTTGTAATATTTCTCTTAACTATAAACGTTAGACACTTTATTTATTTCATACGCACACACATTTATTTCATACGCACACACATTTATATAATAATAATAATTTAATTATACCGTTTAATTTTAATTTTAGCTCTCATACGTATTCTATTTAAAAGTGTGTAGAGCAAAAGGAGTTAAAAATTAATTAAAAATTAAATTTCTTCGAGGATGAGTATCCACAGGTTATCAAACCGAATCATGCGACACTTTAAATGATAAATTTCTATTGTAAGTACTATTGATTCAATACTTTCACATTATTCCGCCAAGATAAATCATCACGATATTTGGCCTACATTCCGATATTTACTGCCAGTACTGAAAAACTATAGTATACATGATGTAAACATAGATTTCCAGTACTGTTTTGTACTGCCAGTAAATATCGGAATACACCTTGGAGTAAGGCTCTCGGTATACTGAACGCGATATTCAATGAGAGCTCTGCCTTGACTACGTCACATCGTAACGCAGAGCTCTCATTGGATATCGCTGTTCAGTGTGTAAAAACCGTAAGTGTTTATCATCTTATTACGTTGAACATGTTTCACGCGTGACAGTACTTTTCCGCAGTTTGAAGTATATATATATATAAATTTTATATAGACGAATATATCTCTGCAGTGAAGAAGACCAATGCTTTTTGGTCATTATCGTTATAATGGCGAACGAAGACGGTTGTGGTGACAACGCAGAGTATTCCTTTCCGCAAGAGCTGACTAGTGAGGATAAAAAATACGCAGAAATACATTTGAACGAGACTGAAGAGAACAGAGAAAATGCCGTTGCGGAAATAAGAAGCTGGATCGAGGACACAGTGCGCATACGAATCGGTAAAGATGACAACGATCCTACGTATTGAACAACGTGATATATTGTACTCTCTTTGGGTGTTTTCCAACTAGAACACGCTAAATTGCACTGTGTCACACTGTATAAAATTCTTAATGGAACATATCTACTGCACTTGCACCTACCTACTTACCTACTTTGCACTTTTTAACATCTTACCAATAATTTCGAAACTAGAATCCATTATCTTAAAGCTTCACAATTTTTTTACGTCTCTAATTTTCTTCTAGTTTATGTTTGAAAGTATTATTACCACAATTTAAATATTATGTATTAAGATTCCGTAAAACATTGGTAACATTGGGGCATTTTACACGCTTGTACTTCAGTTTTTACTGTGTCGAGCAGTGTGATACTGTGTCACAGTTGGAACACTCTGGCTGCTTTCCTTTTAGAAGACACAAATCGACACAGTTTAACACACTCCGACTCTCCTCCCAAGCAGAGTCGAAAAGAGCCAATTGAGTTTGAAGAAAATTGTAAATGGAAAGCGACGTGTGTCGATTTGTGACAAAAGTGTCGACTGTGTTCCCTAAAAGGAAAGCAGCCTCTGTGTAGGACACAGTGTTGCACTGTGTCATCTGTGTATCTTGTTGGAAAACACCCTTTGTTACTAACAATAAGTCAAGCATTCCCTTGAGAGGTGAAACCGATAGTTGGCAATTTAACACAGGATTTGTTCGCGTCGCAATATCCCAATATGCTCCTACTCACTCCAATACGTCCAATCTATAGTATACGTAACGTAATACTATAGTTTGGAGCGTATTGGAGCGAGTAGGAGCATGTTGGGGCAAGCGACGCGAACAAACCTACAGAGTGAGAACGTTGAATCGCAATTTTCTTTCTCATTCTATCGTACTACAGTATATCGACAGTTAGGGCTATCACACACAAAATACATAGCATAGCATAAACATAACATAAGACCGCTGGACCAATAAATACCTAGAAAAAAGTCGCCATATTGATTTACATAAGATGCGCATTAGTCCAGCAGTCTTATGTTATGTTTATGCAACGCTATGCATTTTGTGTGCGATAGCTCTTAAGCGGGGAACACAGACTTTTGCATAATGCATAATACATATACATAAGAAATTTGATTGGTCGAATTCCTTATGCACATGCAAACGGACCAATCAAATTTCTTATGCATATGCGTTATGCGTTATGCAATGGTCTGTGCTCAGGCCCTTAAGCGGGAAACACAGACTTTTGCATAATGCATAATACATATGCATAAGAAATTCGATTGGTCGAATTCCTTATGCACATGCTAACGGACCAATCAAATTTCTTATGCATATGCGTTATGCGTTATGCAATGGTCTGTGCTCCCCGCCTTAAGCTTGCTGCAGATAACGCAATTTTTTTCTGCTGGATTGCTTGCTGGCTGCTGTTGGATTTCTGTGATAGGTAAGGTCTATTTTTGTCGCGTGGATTTGTGCTTGCTCATTGTGAGAGCTAATCAAAATGCAGCCAGCAATCCAGAGTGACCAGCTAGCAGTTTAGCAGAAAAAATTGTCTGAAGGCTTTAAACAAAGGCTGCGTTCCAATATTTACTGAAAATCTATAGTATACATGACATAACCCATACATGACGTAACCCATACATGATGTAAACCATAGATTTTTAATACTGGCAGTGAATATCGGAACGCAACCAAAGTGAATGTTCGGTCTAGTAATATTATACATATATGTCATTGACCTTGGCATATTACATGTGTCGTACGACAAAATTTTTAATGCCGTTAAAATGGACTTACGAATAGGGGGACGGACTCTAAAGTTTGAAAATAATGGAATAACATCGATTGATGTACATCGAATTATCTGACATACGTACAGCCACGGAATTCGATTTGTTCCCTGACCCCTTTCCGCGGGGCAAGAGGAATATGGAGAATATCCGTGGCGCCATCAAGCGGCGGTGACTAACTGATCTTACGGATTATTCTCCATATTCCTCTTGACCCGCGGAAAGGGGTCATGGAACAAATAGAATTCTGTGACTGTACATCTAACTATGTATAAAAAAATAATTTATCGATTTATCGTTTGAATATGTTTACCTCGTATGAGAAAACACGCCAGCTTATGACGCACTTCACTTAACAGACTTAATAGTTCGATGTACGTCGATGATATTCCGCTGTATGCTGTATTTATAGTAATTTTATGTATAGTAAATCTAAAAAAATTACCTTTTTAAAAAAAGGTAAAAAAAAGGTGCTAAGTCCGCGTCAAAAAGTATCTTTGCAAAATAGTATAGTATTATTAACTCTAAAAAACTATTAAAAAACCTATTTCCAAAAGAGTGTGATATTAATCTACACACATAAGTTATTTTAATCCAAACAAAATGGTTTATTTTAAACCATAAAAAAACTATAAGTTATTTAATTATACGTTCTACAAAAATAATGATATCAACAAAATTGTGCTAAGTAAAAATAAAAATTAAAAAAAAATATTTTAAAAAAAGTTACAAAATAATAAAAAAATAGTTTTAATTTTTTTTAGTATATCCTACTAAAATACTGATATCGAGAAATAAAAATTAAAAAAAAAAAACAAAAAACAAATAATGTAAAAATATAAAATTAAAAATTATTTACAAAAAAATAAAAATTAAAAATTAATGAAAAAATATAAAAATGTATATAAAAATTGAAAATTAATATAAAAATAAAAAATTTAATTAAAAGACTTAGCTCTGCTACAAAATATGTTATTTTAAAAATTAGCAGCGCTAAGTCTTTTAATTAAATTTTTTATTTTTATATTAATTTTCAATTTTTATATACATTTTTATATTTTTTCATTAATTTTTAATTTTTATTTTTTTGTAAATAATTTTTAATTTTATATTTTTACATTATTTGTTTTTTGTTTTTTTTTTTTTTAATTTTTATTTCTCGATATCAGTATTTTAGTAGGATATACTAAAAAAAATTAAAACTATTTTTTTATTATTTTGTAACTTTTTTTAAATATTTTTTTTTAATTTTTATTTTTACTTAGCACAATTTTGTTGATATCATTATTTTTGTAGAACGTATAATTAAATAACTTATAGTTTTTTTATGGTTTAAAATAAACCATTTTGTTTGGATTAAAATAACTTATGTGTGTAGATTAATATCACACTCTTTTGGAAATAGGTTTTTTAATAGTTTTTTAGAGTTAATAATACTATACTATTTTGCAAAGATACTTTTTGACGCGGACTTAGCACCTTTTTTTTACCTTTTTTTAAAAAGGTAATTTTTTTAGAGATATCACTCTTTTTTGTACATCAGTTCGATTTTTTGTGTAGATATAATGTACACATATAATTTTTCTACTTATACTTTATTCTATTTTTTATACTTATACTTTATTCTATTTTTTATACTTATACTTTTTTCTATTGAATACACAATATTTATTCATACTTATTTATACTATTTATTATATTTTATTATAATCATTATCATATATTTGTGCACGGTGTAACGAGATCCTTTTAAGAAGTAAAACTGTACTTTAGCTGGACGTGATTTACAAGGTCTAACGAAAATACGCTTGAATAACTTTATTTATTTATTTTTTTTAACATATTTTTATTGAGAACACGTATATTTTTATTGCGAACATTTATATTTGTACTTTTATAGTGTATAAAATAGAAAAAAGTATAAGTATAAGAAATAGAATAAAGTAGAAAAAATACATGTGTATATTATATATACTTTACTCGAAATTTTTTAACTAATCGGTCTGATAAATGAAAGATTAGAGAATAAGTAATGAGTGAAAGAGAGAGAGAGTGAATGCGTGATAACGAGAGCGAAAGAAAATTTGTGTTATTGCATGTGCAAATACAATAATAATGTCTCGTCGCCGCTAATAACCTAGCTTACTTTTATCAACGTCACTTACTGTCGATCGATTATCGACGTCACTTACTGTCGATTATCGATCATACTACGTTATAGTAAACGTGTCCTAAAAACGACGTCCTGTATAACACATTTCTTCACCCCTCACCGCTGCTCCCCTTGCCAACACTTTAGCACATTTCTTCGTCCCTGACCGCGGCCCCCCTTGCCGACACTTTAGCACATTTCTTCGCTCCTCACCGCAGCCCCTCTTGCCAACATTTCCAGAGTGTCACTAGCGCGATCTGATGTCGAATGCCACAACAGTAAAATCTGAGCGGTCGACGACGACGAAGACGACGACGTTTCTTAAATGATATTTTTCACATTTGGACTTTGCGTCGTAATAGCTCGATTTATAGAGCATGTAACCCAAAAATAAAAACACTTTTATTATATAATTCGACCCCGCTCTATCGATTGAGACTACTTAGAAGTCGATCCGTTGAGCGGATATATGAAAACCAGAAATATTGAGTGCTCTCAACTGACCGACTCGCGTAATAAGACACGGTAGTGTCTTGTGCTTGCGCGGACTTAGCACAAGACACTACCGTGTCTCTTGATTAAACAATCAGATAAATAAGATAAGATAAATAAGATAAGACAACAGATAAATAAGGCAGAAAGTAATTTCCTTGTCGTACGAAAAATTATATCAGTATTTAAAAACTGTCAACGTGTGTACGAGAGCACCTTCACTTGTTATATAATATGCCATGCCTGAACGTGAAATTTTCACAAACATATTGGACAACTATAAATACTTCTTATTTAAAAACTATTATAGTCTGGATATTTTTACAAAGAGTTTTTTGTCTTAGAATTTTTCACAGAATCTGTCATTAAAAGGACATCCGTCCTTTTTGGTACACCCTGTGTGTGTGTGTGTGTGTGTGTGTGTGTGTGTGTATATATATATATACACAGGGTGTCCCGCACAAGATGAATCACCACTCGTATACAGATAGAGTAAGTTAAACTGAGTAGAAAAGTTCTGTATCATTTTGTGATTTTCGTAATAATTAATGAGATATTAAATAAAGAAGATTGACCAATGTGCGCGAATCTAAGCGCGCGCCAAGAAGGGACAACCCACGGTTACTATCTAGCGTCCGAGAGACGCATTATTCAATTGGCGTCCAACATTCACGGCAGACGTTTATCTCATTAAATTTATAGATTGTACAATAAAAGAATGAAAAATAATCCGACCAATGGTCTGAAAAAGTTTCGATAAATAATAATAAATAATGGAAAATAGTAACTAAAGATTTAACCCATGACAAGTTCGTTATAACAACACCATTGCATTTCACCATTTTTTAAATTGAATAGCTTTTTAAAATTTTATTTAAATCTTTTATTAATTAAACAACAGCAAAAAAGTATATATGTATATATATGTGTATATATACATGTATATGTGTATATATATGTAAAAAAATATATATGTGTATATATAATTTATATATACAATATTAATTATATATTAAATATATATATATATAAATTAAATTTATATATATATGTATATGTAAATTTATATATATTTATATATATTAGACATTTATTTAAAAAATTATCCTATGTATGCATAAAAATCTAATTTATAATACCTTATGGATTTACATTCAATTTGATTCAATTATAGCTTTTATTTAAAGGAAATTTTTAATTTGTTCATAGATGACTTCCTCATCTTGCGATTTTTAAGAGTATGCAAGTTTAATCTTGAAAAAACTAAAATCAGGATACGAAACTATTATAAGCAGCGATCCGATTTACCACAATGGTACAGAGATAAAAATCCGTTTCTACCTGAGCTGCAGGAACTGCTTGATATAGGGTAACGAACATTATTTCGAACTACTGGTCACATTTCGTTTTTTATTATTTTTTGCTTTATGCTATTTTGTATACATAGAATCTGCTATTTTGAATACATAGCAGAAATCTTAAAAATTATTACCATAATTTTAATAACATTGTTTAAACTAAAGATAAATTTTTTGTTTAACTAAAGATAAATGTTTGGTTAATATTTTTTTTGTGTCTAGTATATTCTAAGAAGAATACTAGGTCAGCAAGCTGACATTATTTGCCGTCATTTTGACATTTTTTAAGTTAAAATTAAGTTATAATTGACAACATTACGATAAGCTACCTTATAATTTTTATTTAAAAATATTGGAAATATTAGATGCGTTATTAAAAAGAAATTTTAATTTTTTTTTAAGAATTTTAATTCTTTAAAATTTTAAAATATTTTATTCATATTTTAGTATATTTGTGCCTTTGCGGAAGCCAGATAATCAAGGAAGATTAATTATTTTTCTGCGTGGAACTCTGCATGACCCGAGAAGACACAAATTATCAGACATAGCTAAGGTAAAGGTTAAAATAATATAATGCGCGAACGATTTATGACAATTGATGACGAAGTATTTTTAATTTTCATTCGTTGTTTCTTAATGATCTCATCTCTTTAGGTCGGTATGCTGGCGATAGAAGTAGCAATGAAATATTATCCTGCAGCTTCTGTGTATGGTTGCGGATTGTTTATAGACATGATCAATCCAACTATACGTCAGATTTTTCAATTTCGACCCTATATATTAATGAATTTGGTCCACTTATGGCAAAGCTGCTATCCATTGAGATACCAGACGATTAATTTATTTAATGCCCCGACATTTTTCGATATTATTGTGAGGCTGCTCAGATCTTTCATGACCGAAAAGCTAAAAAACAGATTTCACGTCTATTCACATACGCTCGATTTCAAGGATATTCCAGCTGAGATTTTGCCTCCTGAATATGGCGGCAGTGGTGATACATTTCCGAAATTAACAGGTAATTGTAGTGTAATATACATTACACTGAGAAAAAATATCCAATTACATAATAACAAACGAATATATCCGATTAAATTTCATCGACAATTTCAATTTTTTCTAATCAAATTTCACCGCATAACCACTTTGTCGGATAAAGGAAAAATTCAGAATCAAGAATGATAGAAAAATTCCATTTAATCGGAAAATAAAATTAATCATCGGAAACAATATTTTATCGGTTTATTGGAAATTTTTCTTAATATGATAAGTTAAAATAGTATAAACGTGGCATATTTTAGTAGATGCTAAAGTATGTTAGTATTAGAACTCTCCTTTCTCTCAATACATTAAGACAATCAATCGTTTAGACGACAATCATTTAAGTTAATAGTTTATCGGACAATCATTAAAGGTTAATAATTTATCGGATTCTGAAATATATATGAGTATAAAGCACTTGTTCACGTTTGCACTACTAAATAATTCAATGTACATACCTTTGTATGTGATATACACATTTACTTTTGCAGAACACTGGAAGAAATTGATTGAAGAGAATTCTGACTGGCTTACGCAGGATGACGAAAATAATGCAATCAAATAATATTTCGGAGTAGTGGTTTTAAAATCAAGAAAATATGTTCTTTGCGTACACTCCAATGTATTCGTTATCGAATTAATTACGATTACCACTGTTTTTCTTAATGAAAAATAATACCAGAAAATGTATATTTTTGTAGTTTAATGTTATAAAATGTTTGATATTTTAAAATAAAGGTTTACCAGGGAATACTTCTCATTTTATCCTTCATCGAAGAAAGCGAATTATTCTCTTTTTTTTTATTATACAAAAGATTCTTGACATGTCGAAATACAGAAGAGCGGATACAAAGTACGATTTATGAAAATATTCTTAAATTGTGTGAATAAGAAGAGAAGCTCGTTCTATTCGCTTGTAACTAGAGATTATTTACTATTATTTAAATCATATAATATTATTTTAATTGCAAACATCAGAGGTCTTAAATTACTTATTTTATATGCATAACTGAAAAGCACTGACATAATCTTTCAATACTTGATATATATTTTACCTTTAAAGATACGCTGCGTAGTGTAGAAAATTTGAAATTTGAGCTTTTCTCGTTATTTGTTAAGTGCATCTTTTAGAGATAACATAATTACACATACAGATTTTTGGCACAGCATGGATCTTTTTTATAATTACTGTAAGAGTTATACTTAGAATTTATTGCAAAAAATATCACTCTAGCAGAGATTATAAGATTCAAATCGGATTTCATTTTTTATTATTTATTCATGTTGCTTGAAATAAAATGTTTTTTTTTATGTTTATCAGTTATTACGATAAATATCAACATATGCCTCAGTGGCCGAAATGGTAAAACGTATCGGGAAATCCAAGTTCGATTGAAGTGATATTTTTCACAATAAATTCTTTACAGAGATTTTAAAAAGCTTGTTTATTATCATCAAAGATTAAATCGACTGTCGATTTAAGTATGTGGATTTACTGTTCCAAAAATCTTGTTTAAAGACCGACAAATCGAAGGGTTGTTTATTAAATTGGAAGAAATATACAACATTTATTCACTTAACATTGCAGTAATATTAGAATATCTCTCGCAAGAACATAGTTAGGATTCAATATTGCTGCAATGTTGCTGGTATGTATTCTGTGAGGTACGGAATATTATTATTAGACTACTAAGATCCAGTTTGGACCGAAAATGACCTTCTTTTCTTCAATTGAATATAATCTTTAAATATACAAGTAAAAAAATATATAAATTTATCTTTTATACATTCATTTAAAAAGAAATGTACAAATGTACTGTAAGTTAATGGATTTAGAAAGTTTTTTGCGCCACTCGAGGTTAAATATTTACCAAGGTCATCAAATTATGTCAATACATGTAGATAACATATAGATAACATAATTTCTGATTAGTAATTGGTTCCAAAGAGCACATGCCACGTATGTTGTTCTCGATTATTGTTTTACATAATATTAAACATTATTATATCACTCGTTTATTTCACGCGTGACAGTCTATTTCCGAAACTTGTAGACACAAGTCTCTCCGTGAACGAAGTCTTATTCATCAGAAATTATTATCATCACAATGGCGAGCGGTCACAGCGACGTTATGCATCAAGTTCTGCAAAAGCTGACCAGCGAGAACAAAAGATATTGCCGCAGCGGCAAATTTGAGACGAGATCAGACAGAACGCTGTCGCAGAAATCAGATACTGGATCGAGGATGAAATGCACGAACACTGTAATGATGTAAAAAGACATCGAGGTGATCTCTCTGTTGTTTAAGTAAGCATCGCATTGCACATGCTCACGAATTCGTGATTGGAAAAAACCAGAATCTTGCATAAAGAACCAAATAATAAGAAGAGAGGGATTGCTGAAATGCTTTTCATAAAGAAATATCGCGATACTGTAAACTTGCAAAGTAACACGGAGAAACTCACGGTGTACAGTGTACGACAAGATCATTGATGTTATTTAGTTTCTGCACTAATTTGATAATTCGAGTATTATTATTGCTATTTCGACACATTGGCAATGTTTATATGATTTTATTATTTGACACATGACATATATTTATTTATTATTTACTGTTGTATGTTCTGACATTAGTTCTATCTCGCATAGTTATAACAGTCGTTTACTAAACGTCCGTATAATGTGACGTGTCATACACGAAGAGACATTGCTGTTTTTAATTTTAATTTTACTTCCAATTTGACTGAATCTTTTCTGCAACGCACAAATAAATATGTTATGGAAGTTTCAGAAATCGTTTAATTGTACACACTCCGATCTGTTACTGACATCACTCGACTCTATTTAGCTTCTTTAATTAGCTTCTAGATTGATGTAGTTTGGGCGCAATGTCAACGAGACAGATATCATTGTACGGTCTATCTGTGTAGTTATGTATAAACTTTATACACTGATAAGGACTTAATTCAGAGGTCGTAGTGTTAACAGTTAATAATAAGATTGCCAGACGGTTTAAAAGAAAGATTGAAGTCCGTTTATTAATGTTCACTGGCGAAGGAGAGTTTTGAATTTTTAGAAAAAAATTTATATTTCTTTGCAGCTCATCCTCTAGAGGATAAATACCGAGCATCCATCAAGCTCACCAAACCGTATCTGTATTTTTTATTATACATGGCGCGACTTCTGATTACTTATTTATCTCATTGAAATGATTTCACACATCTGAATTTTAAAAAATGTGCATGTTGTTTACGTGCTAAGTGCTGATCGTGTTGTACGCGGCAGGGCGTTTTTGTAGGGATCGTAGAATTTCTTCCAAGTTTCTCGTAGTGTTACGATGGCGAACGACGGCTACGACAACAGTGTAGAGTGTTACGCTTGGCAAAAGCTGACCAACGAGGAAAAAAGATATGTAGCGACACATTTGAACGAGACCGACGAAACTAGAGAGAACGCTATCGCGGATATCAGATGCTGGATACAGGAGAGCGATGAATCGGTCTTGTACGCACGAATCGGTAAATATGACGGTTTTATATGACGGACACATTGAATTATCGCTTGTTGAAATTCAGTAGTACTTTAATTCCGAAGAAATAAAGCAAAATCATCTTTGATCGACGTCGATGTGACATTACATTTATTCGTTTTCGATCGCATAGTAAAAAGAAATGAAAAATAGTGTAACATATGGCAAATAATGTAACATACATATTTGGGTTCATTGGCGGGTAATAAAGTAAAAGTGACCCGAAAGTATCAACAAATAATAATTATTGAAAGTGTGGAAAATTAATCCGTGATCAAAATTAATTAATCCGTGATCAAAATTAATTAATTGAGCTTGAACGGAATAGTTTATTACAAAAGGTCCACGCAACAGGTCGATTTATTCGTCCATTGATGGATTGTGAAATGATTTACAGTATAATATAATTTTAGATTTGTTAATATTTTCTTGCAAATAAATATTAGAAATTTGAACTTGAGACCACACTACTCCATGCACGGATTTATAATATACCTAATTTATAATATTTAATGATATATTCAGTACTGTAAATACTGTGATATGTTCAGTACTGTTAATTTTAGTTTTTTGAAAGAAATCTTTGATCTATATACAGATGACTTTCTCATCCTGCGATTTTTGAGAGTTTGTAAATTTAATCTCGAAAGAACTAAAATCAGGATACGAAACTATTGTAAGCAGCACTTCAACTTACCGGAATGGTACTCGAACATAGATCCATTTTTGCCGGAATTGCAGGAGCTACTCGATTTAGGGTAACAATCACTATTACCAAGTATGTAAGAGTTTATTGGAGTGCGAAAATTCCTGAGATTTTACATTGAATTTTTTTATGAAAGTTAGATTGAAATAAAATGAGGCGTTTGAGAGATACAGAAAGAGAGATTTTACATAATTTAAATATGTTCCATTATTCTATTCGATTATTGTTATCAAAAGAATAGTGAATTTTAGATTATCAAATTTAAAATGGTTGAGAGAATTTCATAAATTTTTGCACCATAATAATTATTATCGTCTATTTCTTCTGATATAGTAATGATCAGATGGTTGCGACATTGTTATTATTTCGTTGATCAGGCTCAATTATTATATTAGTCTTTATATTAGTATAATTATCAAAATTGAGATTAATTATATTAATACAGATCAGAATTATTGTTTAGCGTTCTAAAAGTTACATTAACATTTCCGATTTAAATAATTGAGGATTGATATCGATCGTAAGTTATTTTGATTTTACTTCTATCTTGGATACATAGCAGAGAACACAGATTTCACAGAAATACAATTTTAATTTTTACTTTGTTTAAATTCAGTTTGTATTTACCATTACGGAAGCCGGATAATCAAGGAAGATTAGTAATTATAGCGCGCAGCACACGGCATGATCCGAGAATACACAAACTATCGGACGTAGCTAAGGTAAAAATGAAAGTGGTATAGCTCGAACGATTTATGTCGGATATTTCGTCATGATGACATATTTTCAAATCGATTTTATTGTTTCTGAACGATCGTTTTAGATAAGTGAGCTAGCGACGGAAACGGCGATAAAATATTATCCCGCAGCATCCATATATGGCTGCATACTGTACATAGACGTGATCAATACAACTGTACGTCACATTGCTCAATTCCGTCCTTACACGTTAATGAATATAGCCTATGCATGGCAGAACTATCCTTCAAGGTTCCAGTCGATTACCATGTTTAACGCCCCGACATTTTTTGACGTTACTGTGAGGATTCTCAAATCTTTCATGACTGAGAAGATGAAGAACAGAATTCATGTCTACTCAACACGCAGGACGATGGAGAATTGTTTCAAGGATGTTCCGGCTAACATCTTGCCCGTTGAGTATGGCGGTACTGATGGTACAATCCAAGAATTAACAGGTAATTGTGATAAATTAGAAAGTAAAAAATTCGACATGTTTAGTGAACAGAGGATGTTTCTCGTTTACAATTTACCAAAAAGAAAATAAACCTCTCATATGTAAGATTATATAATTCAATACATGTAAAATAAATTTGTTTTTTTTTTGCAGAATTTTGGAAAAAACTGATTGAGGAGAATCGTGACTGGTTTGTGGATGAAGAAGATGACAAATCGTTTAAAAATAATAGATTTTAAATTAAGAACAGATGCATTTGCACATGCACTTGTTATCTTTTTTAGACTGCATTTTGTCTGTTTTGAAAAAGAAAATATTTATCTTGTCTTTTCTTTTGTTATCGGTAATATAATGTGGAACAGATGAAACTTAAGAAAAATAACATAATTTATATTTTTATGTAAACGTTGAGAAAAAAATTCATTTTTTTTTAACCTTATATTTAGTCTATTTGATTTGATTTCCATATATTTATACATGTGTTTGTTATTATATATTTTAATTTATCTGTTTACGCGCGCGCCCATGTGTGTGTAATCGATATACAACTGTGTATATATATATATATATATATGAATTTATATAAAATACCTATTTATATGAAAAATGAATACTATTTATATGAAAACTTGATACGTATGTAAAAGAAATTTAGCAATTGTGCTTTTCTTATTATTTGGTGCATCTATAGAAGTAGATAATTGCATATACAGATTTGCCACAGCATTTTTAAAGAATTGTAAAGAATTTATTGCGAAAAATATCTCTTTAGCAGAGATTATAAGATTCAAATCAGTTCACTTTCACTTATTATTGTTTATTCGCTTGGAATAAAACGTTTTCTTTAATATTTATCAGTTATTGCGATAAATATCACAGTGCCTCAGTGATCAAAATGTAAGACGTATTATCGGGAAGTTCATATCAGGGCTTATTACAGTTCTCGGGTTGAATGAAAATGGCAGAAGTGAAAAACTCATCTAATTATAATTGATTTCATCTTCGGAAATACGAAATTATTCACGCGAGCGAGTTCAAATCATGCAGCGAGGTGAAATCATGCAACAGTGAAGAAAAACGATTGTTTTCTATGTATATTGAATAATTTAATAAAATTATTATAATATGATAAGTATAAAAATAATGTTCGTGATATTTCTGCAATATCGAAAAAAATATAATGTTGAAAACGAAAAAGATTACATGATACATCAAATCTATTTAGTATATCGGAAAGCGAATTTTGTAGTACTATAATGTAATGTAATGTAATATATGTATACTTTATGTAGTACTATAATATAGTACTATATACAGTACATGGTACTTACAAAATTTTCTTATTGCCACTATTGTATTGTAAGTGACTTCTTGCAAAATCTTCATTATTTTTTATATAATTTAATTAGAATCTTTTTTATTTTCTATATAATGTCAATTTAGTTCTCTATATTTTTTTCTAATAATTAACAAATTTTTAACACTTCTAATCTCACTTTCTTTATTATGACACTATCTGTTTCGTGAAAATAAAATCACCGTACCGGAAATACTTAGTTATTTCATATTTTCACTCAATAGTAATTCCGCAAGTAAGTAATCAAAGTTATGTGAAATGACAAAATGTAAAAGATGAGTAAATTCACCCCAAAACCGGCTAATAATAGGCTTTCAGGTTCGAACTTTGATTAAAATGACATTTTTCGCAATAAATTCTTTACAAAGAGTTTAAAAAGGATGCTTATTACAAAAGTTAAATCAACTGTCGATTTATAAGTATGTGGATTTACTGTTCTATAATATATTATATATTATAGATTATATTATATATATTATACATTATATATATATAATATAATATATTTTTATAGAATAGTATGTAAAATACATTATATATAATAGAAAATTATTATTAGTATTTAATTATTATGAAATTAAAAATCACCAAAACAAGGAAAATTTTAATAACGATTTAATGAAAGATACAATTCCAACATATTTTTTATATCGGGACATGGATTTGCCGATAAGATTTTTCCATTATCGTGCGTGCTGTCTGTTGATTATCGTATTACATAACATTTAATATCATATCATTAGTCTTTCATTTACTACAAGTAGCGGGGATACACGCGTGGCAGTGTATCTCTACTACTTGTTACTTGCAGACACGAATCTCTCTGTAGTAGAAGTTTTATATTCATCAGAGTTTATTATCATGGCGAGTGGTTACAGCAACAATGTTGTGCATTACTTTCCGCAAGAGTTGACCAACGAGGATAAAAGATATGCAGCTACAAATTTGAATGAGACTGACGAGATTAGAGAGAATGCCGTCACAGAGATCAGACACTGGATCGAGGACGAAATGCGCATAAGAATTGGTAAAAATAGCGTGTTATAAAATGTCACTTGGCGAAATTTATTTCAACACGGTTACTTTATCTTTAATTGAAAGTGAATTTCGACAATAACATGATGTCTGATATTCACGTCAGACACTTATCTTGTTGAGTTAATTGATTGTGAAAAATTGAAATGAAATAAAAATTATGAAAATAATTAACAAATTGTTTGATTACGAAAAGAAAAACGACAATCTGAAAGTTTCCATAAATAATAATAAATAATGAAAAATAGTAATTTTTCTGATAAATGATTATATATTTGTTATCGTACTATTGCATTTCACCATTCTCTCACAATGTTTTTTTTTTTATTTAAATCTTCTATTTATGTAATAAAAGAAAACAAAAAAATGTGCATATGCATTCAGATGTTAGAAATTTGTTTTTTAAAATCACGTTATTTTCCCATGCACAGTATTTAAAATTTAATTTCAAATATCTAATAGATTTCAATTCTTTCATAACTTTTCATAACTTCATAATTTCATAACTTTTTATTTGAAGAAAATCTTTTTAATCTGTAGATGACTTTCTTATCCTGCGATTTTTGAGAGTTTGTAAATTTAATCTCGAAAGAACTAAAATCAGGATACGAAACTATTATAAGTTGCGATCCGAGTTACCAGAATGGTTCAGGGATAAAGATCCATTTCGACAGGAATTGCAGGAGCTGCTTGATATAGGGTAACGAATTACAATATTTTAGACTAATCAAATTTTTCGTTATTTTTTAACCTTATCTGTTTAAATACTTAGCAAAACACAAATTGCACCGTTAACTTTAATTTGCGTAAAATCAGAGATAAATTTTGGGTTAATACTTCCTTTGTTTTGTTCCTATTAAGAATTTTAAGAAGAATATTTTATTAAAAAATTTCGGAAATATTAGATGTATTATTAAAATTAAAAGGAAATTTAATTTTTTTGAAGATTCTGAAATATTTTATTCACGTTTAGATTATTTTTGCCTTTGCGGAAGCCAGATAATCAAGGGAGGTTGGTCATTATCCAGCGCGGTACTCTGCATGATCCGAAAAAATACAAAATTTCAGACATATCTAAGGTAAAGAAAAAAATAATATAATGTTTAAACGATTTATGGCCAATGGCGTCACGATGAAGTATTTTAAATTTTTATTATGTACTATTTCAAACAATTTTTTTTAGATTGCTGCCATGGCAACAGAAGTGGCCATAAAATATTACCCCGCAGCATCTGTATATGGTTGCGCATTGTTCGAAGACGTTACCAAGCCTACTATACGCCATATTATTCAACTTCGACCCTATGTAGTAATGAATACAGTCCACATGTTGCAAAACTGTTATCCTTTGAGCTACGAAGCCATTACTTTATTTAACGTTCCAGCGTTCTTTGATGTTGTTGTGAAGATGATCAAATCTTTTATGAACGAGAAGCTGAAGAGCATATTTCACGTCTATTCAGATATATCAGACTGTTTCAAGGATATTCCAGCTGAGATTTTGCCTCCCGAGTATGGCGGCAATGGTGACACATGTGAGCAATTAACAGGTAATTATGATAAATTATGATAAATTGAAATGGAATAAATGTGACGCATTTAATAAATAATAATGTATGTTATTAAATAAAAATTACTCTAGAAGAAATAAACTTCTCTCTTTTCCAATTAAGACAAGCAATCGTTTAGACAACAATCATTAAAAGTTAGTAGTATATCAAATTAAAAAATATATTATAAAATATTGTTGCATCCGCTCGCGCCACCCGATGCGTTTTGAAGAGAGAGCGTTCCCTGGCAACGGGCCGTCGTTGTCTAACAGCGATCGTTGTTGTTGTCTGATCTTTCTAAGAGTACGGACGTGTTATTTGTATCTCGTCCCCTTTATTAATAAAGAGTTTCTTTAAATAACTATCGTGTGTTAATTCTGCTGAGGTGGAGAGTGCCGCGTGTGTCAGTGAGTGTGTGCCTGTGTTGGAGCGGCTGGCGCAGAGGCGCAACAATATATATAAGTACTTGTCTAGCATAATTATTTAATAATTCAATGCAAAGTAATAAACATTTACTTTTGCAGAATATTGGAAAAAATTGATTGAAGAGAATTCTGACTGGCTTAAGCATGATGATGAAAATAACAAAATCGAATAATAGGAGAATAGTTTTAGAATTGTCAGAAGATGTTTCAAAGCGTATACTTGGATACATTTATTATCACATCGAACATATATCGATTACGTTTTTTTTACAGTTATACGTCAAAGATCAAAATGCACTTGCATAATTCGTATATATGTGTTCTGCGTTTGTTATTATCATAATAGCAAGGTAACTGCAATGGCATTGAAGACATTGGCATTGAAGATAACTTTGCACAAACAAGTTTTTTTTTACAAGATTTTATCTTGTAATACAATGATTAAAAGCATTAAAATATCGCGTGCACGATTTTTCTATCAGGAAAGAAAACATCGGTGATTTTTCAAAAAACTCAATAATGTATAATTTTTTAACTCAAAAAATAAATAATCTTGAAGCACATTTGGTTAATTTTATCCTACTACCCTCACAATTACATACAATTTCTTCTACTACCCTGATTTTACCAGCATAACTATTTATATTGTCTTTTTACGTTAACTTTTTTTCATTTGTTGTTTGTCTTTAATTGACGTCGATGTAATGTAAAATTTAATTTATAGATATGATACAATACAAAAAACTACATTAAAAAAAAAAAGAAATTGATTTAACTAAATCGATTTGTCACGGGCTGCAAATAAATTTTTTTATTGGGACAAACAAAATTTTCTTGTTTAAGTTAAAAATTGTCAGACTGAACAATTAGTTAGGATAACAAAAAATTTTATTGCTTTAGTTGAACGGTTTAGTTAAATCAGCTTTTTTTAGTGTACGTCATATTGCTCAATTACGCGTTAATGAATGTAGCCCATGCATAGAACTTTCCTAAAATTTAAATCCGTTAATTTCTGCAGACAGCATGGTTACTACTGATTTATCATAAAAATGATAAGAAAAATCAATAGATACCGAAGAGCAGCGTTATCGCTTATCGCGTATTACAATACATCAATACAATTCTGTGCGAATTAGTGTCACTGTAGCCGTTACAGGGAACAAAGACGTTTCCTCTCGCTATTCGTTGTTGTAGAGTCGGTCTATTTCTTAATACATTACGCATTCAAGCATCTGCGATTTTTCTCGTCAGGTATGGATTTATAGAGAAGTCTATTGGGGGATTCTTCCAAAGATCTAGCAATAGTAGAAAACATTTGCTTTTAAATTGTTATTTATTTTAACATATTTACTATTACTTTCTTTTACTGGGTGTCAAATAATTGTTTTTCTTTTTCTTCCACAAAAGATACTTGACAGTGTAATGTATGATAATGGATGTACAAAGTCAAGTTTTTAATAAAAATTCCCTATATTCCTAAATTACGTGAAGGTTGGAAGAGAAATTCACTCTGTTCGCGCGCTTAGAACTGATTTTGTCTTAGATAGTTTCAATTCTTTAATTCTAAACACTAGACATACATTTTAAATTTTTTATGTAAAATTTATAAGTAACAATGTGACTATAATCTCTCTATATTTTTCAGTTTATCTTATTTCTAGTTTGATTTAGAAGATCAAATGCGCGTTGTGCAATGTAAAGAATTAAAAAGTTAAAAGCTTCTTCGAATTATCCTCTCGAAGATGGGTACCAAGTATCCATCAAGTTCATCAAACAGAATCCGTCATTGTCTATTATCTGCTGCAGATGGCGCATGTATCTGATCACTGATTCATTGCAAAAATGATTCCAAAGAACACGTAGATTCCAAAGAGCCTGTGATTGTGTATCGCATTGTTAGTCAATTACATTGTTGATCGCGCGTGACTCCAACACAGAGCACGCGGCTTGCACACGAGAGTCTTTCCGGTAGACGAGGCCCTTTGTGTTCACCAGTGTTCACCACTATCGTTGCGATGACGAACAGTTGCAGCAATATGCCTGACGCTTTGCAAGAGTTGACCAGCGAGACCAAGAATTATGCAGCGGCATATTTGAACGAGACCGACGAGACTAGAGAGAATGCTGTCACGGAGATCAGATGCTGGCTCGAGAAGAACGACGACTTATCCGTACGAATCGGTAAAAGAGACTGTGATCCCATATCGTGTTGAAATATCGCTTGGTGAAATTCAAGTGCTGAGGCTTATTAATTAATAACGGAGCAATGAGACGAAATTGTCTTTAATAGGTGGCAACATCTAATACTTAGCTTGATTCGTTCTTGATCGCGCGAGAGAAAGAAAAAAAGGAGATATAACAAGTGGCAATTTGATTTCCTTGAAAAGAAAAGAAACGATCGGAGTCTTTCATAAATAATGGTAAATAATCTTAAAAATAATCTTTAAAAAAGTGACTTGATAGAAAATTTAATATATGATAAAATTTGTATTATATTATATTTGAACATTTTTTGATCAACCAGTTATTCGATCAAGTTTTTTACATCTTCTATTAGTCGAAGAAGAAAGAATTTATATTAATAATTAATATATTTAAAAGATAAATGTGTGTATTTGTAAAAAATATATGTATTTATTTTGATACAATAATTTTTAATTAATTAAGTTAAAAAAATGTCAAGAACAGAGAATTTTAATAGTATTCTGCAAGATATTTATAGAACGCAAAAAGCACACGAAAAAAACAAAATATTCAAAAGTTGTGGACTCTCGATATAATTCAATTAATAGTATGTAAAGATCAGAGAGTTAAACGCGGTTATAGGTGTATTCATCCGCAAAAAAAAAACAGAATTACGAAATTCTTTATTTGGGACGTTTTGGTTCCTCTTCGGGCCACTTTCAGCAGTAATTAACAAAGGAAAATTATATCTTCGTGAGAACTTATAGAGTGAACATTCCACAAGACTCGTAAATAGATTGGTTGTTCAAAGTCCGTAATTATAGTAATAAAAAGATGGATTTATATAAAATAAATACAGTCTTCCGATATATCTCATAATGAATGAGTTAGATGTTGCATAACGTTTGTTATGCTAGCTTGCTATCCAATTAATAGATAATTCTCTATGATCACTATTATCATGTGTTGAAAAGTAAAAAAACATCCGTTTATGATAAATTTTTCCAATATATAATACTTTATTAATATATATATATATATATATATATATATATATATATATATATATATATATATAGTATATTTACTACATACATTTTATAATATGTTTTTATTATATTAAAAAATAGATAAATAGATTAGTAAAATAAAAACTAGAAACATTTTAATTATCTAAGTAGAATAAAAATTTAATTATAATTTTTTAGCAATGATCTATGCTTAACAAATAAACAATTTTATAATTTAAAATCACATTTGCAAATATTGATAATCAAATGATTTCTTGAAAGCTTAATTAACTAGCCGCTTGTTATGATGTGTGATGTGTGTGTGTATGCGCGTAGTATGTACATAGGATGTGCATAAATATAAAATTTATAATTTAACTTAAATATAACTAAGCTTATGAGTATATAATTAAATTACTTTTAAATAAATTTTCGTGAATATAATTAATAACTAAATTTAATTCCAATTAAAGAGATAGAAGTTATTAAACGAGTGAACAATTATTCTTCTTTTCCTAAAATGTAGCATAATAAAAGAGATCTTTAATGATTTTTGTTAAAAAGATATTATAGAATTTGTTCCTAAAATTACGCTACTCTAATTTATTTACAATATGTGACGATAGCATTGTTTGATAGCATTGTGATTTAGCATTGTTTTAAGTAGCTTTTTATTTGAAAGGAATCCTTAATTTGTACAGATGATTTCTTTATCCTGCGATTTTTGAGAGTTTGCAAGTTTAATCTTGAGAAAACTAAAATCAGGATGAGAAACTATTATAAACAGCTATCCAAATTACCAGAATGGTTCAGGGATAAAGATCCGTTTCAACCGAAACTGCAGGAATTGCTTGATTTAGGGTAACGACCATTATTTTAGATTATTAATCGAATTTTTTCTGAGTTTTTATCCTTCAATCTTCCTTATTTATTTTGGATATATGTTGTATGACTGTAAAGTTAAAAGATATTTTGATTTTTTTTTGAAGAATTCTAAAATACTTTATTCGTGTTTAGATTGTTTTTGCCTTTGCGGGAGCCGGATAGTAAAGGAAGATTAATTATTATAATACGCAGTACTCGTAATGATCCAAGAAGACACAAAATATCAGATATTGTTAAGGTAAAGATTAAAGTATAAAGTATAATATTTAATGAACGATTTATGACACTAATGTCGTCACGATATCATGCCATATTGTCGCGATTTTTAATTCACGATCACTGTTTCTCGATGGACGATTTCTTTTAGATCGGTGTGATGGCGACAGAATTGGCAACGAACAATTACACCGCAACATCTGTATATGGCTGTTCAATTTTTATAGATATTATCAATCCAACTATGCGCCATGCTGTGCAAATGCGACCCCAAGAAATAATGAATTTGGTCCACGCATGGCAAAACTGCTATCCTATGAGGATCCAGTCGATAAACATAATCAATGCACCCGCATATACCGAATTTATTTTCAAAATGTTCAGTTCTTTCATGTCTGAAAAAATGAAGAGTAGATTTCATGTATATACACAAAGGACGATGCAGAACTGTTTTGAGGATATTCCAGTTAACATCTTGCCTGTTGAGTATGGTGGCACTGGTGTTACATTTCAAGAATTAACAGGTAAATGTGATTAAAACGGTATAAAAATGTGACGCGTTTATTGGATAAAGAATATTGTTATTAAACAAGTATTGTCGAAGTAACTGGACTTTTTACGGTTAAGCCAAACGTTTAGGCAATCATTAAATATTTGCTAAGAATTTGAATATTGAATATTGAATTGTATTAAGTACTACATTCTCATGTAATTCAAAGTATATGTGATACAAATACTTTATTTTTACAGAAAATTGGAAGAAATTAATAGAGGAGAATCGTGACTGGATTATGGATAATGAGAAGAATAAAATTACTATTTCGGAGCAGTAGGTTCATTGATAAAAAATATACATTTGGATTTATCATCATATCATAAATATATGTTGCGTTTTTTCTACTTTACAAGTTTTGCGAAAAAAAGAAATAATCATTTCTCTTTTACATATTTTATCAGTGATATAATACGAAAGAATGGATGTACTATGGAATTTTTATTAAAGAATTATTAAAGAATGGACTGCTTATTTTTATAGTCGGTAGTTTATATCTTTAAGTTATGTAAAGACGAATGTAAAATTTATTCTATTTACTTTGTACTTAGAAACTTACTGTACTTAGTTCATTTGAGATTTCTTTCGTTAAATGTTTTTAAATATATATTTTAATTTAACATAATTTATATGTGATATGTTACACAATCATATTATTATATGTACAAATAATAATATAATTGTATCTGTTTATATAAAAATTTGTTTTTATATTTGTATGTATTTTATTTATAAAACTGGTATGCGTGTAAAATTTAAAAATTTAGCAATTAAGCTTATTTCATTGTGCATTTAACACATCTTTTACAAAATAGATTGTGACCATTATGTACAGATTTGTTACAACGAATTTCTGAATCCATTACCTGCTGCACATAGATCAATTATTGAATATGATTTATCGCGGAATGATAGTAAAAATAGATCTGAGAGTATTGTCAATTTCATTTATCATTGACTACATGTCGTAGTTATAATGCACGTTATAATTTCAGAACAATAATTTAAATTTCAAGTTGATTAACTTTACTTCAACGCAGAGAATTTGTTGCAATTTGTCGATTGTTACTTGTCGAATTTATTTTTTTAAACTGTTTATGAATGTGGAGTTAATAAATAAATTACATGTCTACACCGATGCAAAATAATTTATTAGGTTAATTTAATATCAATTATGCAATAAAGCAAAATAGAGCAATGTATAATTGTTAATGGATAGTCAAGAATACTTCTTATTAAGCTAAAAATTAGAAAAGTAACTTTTCTGTTAAGATTGCAATAATACAGACAATTACTCAGGCAACATTTGCATATTTATATAATTTGTGTAAGATACATTTAAATAACATCATTTTATTTAAATTATGTATTGAAAAAAGTGAAATTGGAAGAAAGTTCGAGGAAAATTCTGAAAATCAACAACGAAAGATACAAAAGACAACAATTTCGTGTAGCACTGGATTCGAGATAAATCGCAATTAATTGTTGAATTAATCCACATGTAGGTCACATTGAAGTGATAATAGAGCGAAAAAAATAATCTTATATCAATACAATGACCTTCTGTGAAAAGATATATGTGAGTTTCTATGAAAACATATATATGAGTTTCAAATCCCTTTTTTATATATAAGTAAAATACAATATACATTTTTGTATGTTGTCGAGTTTTCTTCTTGGGTCGTCTATTTTCGTTGACATTTCTTGTTTTTTGTTAAGCAACAAATTACATATAATTTTTCTTTGACAACTTTAACAATACAATGATTCACGCATAACAATTACACTTTACGGACCAAAACATTCTAATTTATTGTGCATAAAATAGTCATTATTATCGTAAAAAATTCTTTATACGTTGCAACATATTACATACGTAAATCCGCATTCGTCATTTTTTTTAGAGTAATTACATTTTTTATAATTTATACGTCACTGAAATGTTTGTGGCAGATAACTTTTGTTCCGTGAATGTTATCGCAGTTCACGAGCTATTAAGTCGTCATTAATGAACGATAAGGACTTACAAAGCACGGCGTCGTGATATATTCTTATATAACAAGTCATTATACATATAAATATACATATGTATCAAAACGTATGTAAAAATAATAATGAAAGAAGTATCCTTTTAACACGCGCCGCGGTACTGTCATTTTTTTTATCCTTTCCGATATCGTTGCGAGTTAAATAAAATACCTACACACTTAAAGTCATGGGCAAGTAGAATCACGCTACAATTAACCAGCTACTTAACATATTATCTATTAATTTATGTAAACTTACTAACTACGATCCCATTTTATTCCCGGGATGATGTTTACCAAGTCCCCTTCACCATGCCAGATCTCCAACAAACGGCTTCGTAAAGGTATCACACCTGGTTATGCCAGGAAGGATTACATGCGGTTCAGCGATAGCATCGCTTATTATCCGCGATGTTAATTCCGCGGAATTAATTACGAGCGCATAAATTCTATTCGCGATATTCCACACATGAATAGATGCGACGAGGGTAGGGAAGGGGAGAGGAGGAAATAGAATATTGTTTCTAATATACATATTTCAACATGCACAATACTATTAAACACATTTTCACTATTTCTACTTTTGTTGAATTATTTAAGGGAGGATTCTAGAAAAATTTTTTATAGTATTTTTATAATATATCTTACACACAAGAATATCGAAATTATTTCGAAATTCGAAGTATTGACGAGTTAACAAGCGATTTAGCGTCCGACTGTTCGATGAATTCAGATCAATTCATCAAAGATCGAAAAAACAGAAGTTTGAAGCTGTAAAAGGAGCTTGTTTGATGAAGAAGGATTACTTTATAAGAAAAGAATAGCAGATTAACTAAAAATATATTGTAAGTAATAAGGCAATAGCACCCGAAATACTTGAAACGCGTTTCTCTCGAAACCATATTTTTCAATTCCGTTGACATCAGAACTCAAAAACTTACAATGAGATCAGCTTCAGCATATAGGTAATTCAAAATAACAGTTACATTTTCGGTGTGAATAAAACCAATAAAAAATTAATAATAAACTATTTCTTTATAAAAGGAAGTGTCGAAAATGTAACGAAAAGTTAAACTTTTTTTAAAACAAGTTTCTTTCTTTTAGAAAATTGTATACCCAGATTGAGGTTCATGCTAAAGAGACATTAATAATAAATAAGAACACACTTCCTTTATACTTGTGTTTCAGATCACTCGAACACTAGGATCAACGCAAATCAAGATAACGTGATGCCTCGTGTGATACGAATAACTCGGCCAAATACCCTTAGTATGAAATATCCTTTGCAAAAATTTGTATTTCTTTATTAAATATCTAAAAATTTTAATTTGATTGGAGTTACAGTCTCTTTAAAAAAATTGTTAAATTTATCTTTGTTGAGCACCCTAGACTAGAATCCTCTCTTAAATGAAAAAAAAAGAATTAAGCACAAGTAGGACCAGAATTCATTCGCTCGACGTAGTGAGGCACTTTATTCTGCGAGTTCTGTTTTCTGCGGTACGATTTTATATAATATAAAATATTTTAGTTCATACGTAAAAATAAACCAACTCTCACCTTTGTTTATATCAATAAATTATACTATTTTTGCAAAGTTAAATTAATATTACACGTTTTTAAATCATTCGGGACATTATATTATATAATCGCTTTCCCCGTGTATTGAAATTATAATAATTTGAGAGTCGACAGAAGTGGCTGAAAATCATGTAAATGGAAAGCGATTCTATTCCCCTCGATTTCTGTCATCAGATTCCGTCAATCATTCATCAGAGAAGATCGATTCATAGGGAGAACCGTGGCGGTATCGTCGAGCATCCGCACTAATTTTTTAACAGACGCCGAGTAAAAATATGATGCCTACAGACGCACGAGGAAAACGTGGCAGTTTCACGCATCATCATCGTAGATTTAGTTTCCATTATACATACACGTACATACATAACCCATACATACATAAGTATATGACACAGACATACTTGCACACTATACTTAAAAACACATTAAACGCATGATATACTTTAGAAACACATTAAGCACGGGAGCATCACATGTATCAGAGGTCCATTCGCGACGGAGAATGTTTCGAGATCGTCGACATTTGGAGGCCGATGTACCGACCAAGATCCAGAAATATTTTATACTGCCGCCGATTAAACGATGACTCGGTTTACATAGGGAATATTTCTTTCTCGGATGTTATCTAACATTGATAGAAGAACTCTTCGTGGATTGCAGACGGCGCAGTCCAAAGAAGAAGTGCAGAAGTTCTTCAATGCCCTTCTTAGCCATCGACATTCAATTGCGTCGACAGTCGACTCTCCGCTAATTCCGTTCCTAACTAACGCTCCTTTAATTTTGACCCCAGCTATAATACATCTATGAAAGGTAAAGGAAGAAGATTGTCTTCGAAGGATCACTTCGCTCTCGGATGGAAACGCGAGTCCCGAGTCGATGTCACATCCATCGAACACACCACATTCGCCATTGATTCTTGATCGATTCGTTCCTCTTCGGGAAACATTCGCTCCCTGATTCAAAGTTCTCTCGTCTTCCGTCGTGGAATGTTCGCGAGTCACTGTACACAGAATACAGTCTGAACGCGAGGGCGAAAGTTACGAGCTGTTTCTTATCCGCGCTTGAACTTCAGCACCAGGAGACTTATCGTCAGAAACGCGACAATCCAGAGAATGGTAGAGATAAAGCCATTGTAGACATCCGGCTCTGTGATGCTCCAGCCGCGGGTCAGCATGGAACGCAGGGCGGTCGTCGCCATTGTCAGTGGCAGTCCTTGCGAGATGTATCGCAGGGCCGTCGGCATGCCCTCCACCGGCCATATTACACCTGCAAAACAAAATAATCGAGTAAACCTTAAGTAACTGTAAGATGGAGTTCGTCTATTCGTCGAGCGTTTATCTCTTTTCTTCAATTTAATTTCTTTCTTCCAAACTTTCATTTTTAATTCTTTTATTTCTTCTTTTATTTTTAACTCGAATCTTCTGTAGACACTTGAAATATTTACGATTAAATTTCAGACAAGGAAAGTACAGAGTGATCTAATGAACAGTTTGTGTAGCAATTTGATTGTGTAGAGCACGACGCGCCTGTATTGATCGACTTTCACTTCTGGTACGGTAAGGATTTTTCAGCGTGTGACATTTAAATCTAAATAATCGTCTAGTAACAACGACTCGGTTAAATTTACTGCATATGGGACGATTGTCATACAGTGATATTAAGCGCATATCAGTTCAATCATCAGTTCCATAAAAAAGCGCATATCAGTTCCATAAAATGAGAATTGCGCAGATTTAATTCTCGCATAAGTTTCATACTCGTAAGTTTCATAATCGTAATTTTTAAATATCATATGGCGAACAAAAACTAAAACAAAAATACGCTTATCTTTCTCATCGAACACTCTGATACGTACCGCTAAGAAGAAGCGTAGGATAGAAGCTGCCCAGAGCCAGCTGGATGGCATTCCTCTCGAGTTCGCAAATCGCCGAAATCACGAACCCTGTGAAAAGTAGGAAAATCCAGATTGTAATGCATCTTTTGTCTTCTAATCAATCAAAATTCGCCTGTTCAAAAAGCCAGGAGAATGCGTATTTCATTTGTACTTTTTGCGAAAAAAAATCATTATTTTCAGAAATTGCAAAAATTGTCAATTCGCTGTATTATTTTAACAAACACATCGCGAAGAGTGAGAAGTCTTCACCCTTACCGAAGCACATGCCGCAGAGACCCTGAAGAATCGTCAGTATGATAACCCAGCCGATTTCGCCTTTACATTCGACATCGAACACCAAGATCATGAAGATCAGCACCAAGGCCGTCTGACCACACATAACTACGAATTGCGTGACCACGTGAGAAAACAGGATTTCAACGGGTGACACGCCAGCAACCCAACTTCGATCCAGCAAGCCTTCCATCCTCTCGATGATCAGCGCGGATGACGTTAGCGCGACCGCCAGGAAGAAAACAATGCTGTCAACAGAAGTCAATTTTGAAAGATTATTCTGGTAAAAAAGTCTTTTTAAAGTGTTTACATGAGAAATTTTGAAGTGAATTTATTAGGAAGATTTTTGATCTTTTGAAAATGAGGAATGGAAGTAACTCGAGGATAAAATAAATATTAATAAACTTACGTTAATATTACACCAGGTGCCACGAAGTCTGTGAAACTGGGTTCGTTGGTACCATAAATAGGCTCCTTGAATTGAATTGGCACGTCAGCCAGTTTCGTATTCTGCTCGCAGACCGACAAAAGATCCTTGGCAAAATCTCTATACGAATATTGGAGATTTCTCGCCAGCATCAGGCCTATTTGTTGATCTGAAGTTTTATAGAGGTTTTAGTATATCTTTAAGCAAGTGACGTTCAAAATGTGGCTTTTAGTATACACAAAAACGTGATAAATCACATCTATGAATCGATACGATAAGTAGTAAATGATTTTAAAGTTGCACGTGCAAAAAAAAATAAAGTTTGATTTAGTTATTGCACCATAAAAGCGGATTAAATAATACGATTTTCAAAAGTAACTTAACAAATGTTTTCGATACAAAATATACTTTGTCGGAGGTAATTAATAAATGCTAGAAAATTCGAGAAGTGCATAAAAAATAAATATTTGAGGTAAATCGGAGCAAATAAGCTTAACGTTTTTTATTAATTGCTACATTAACGCTTTTATTAATCCACTGAGATATTTACTAGACATATCCAGCCAAACTCTGATTTCGCTCTGATCTAAAGTTTCGTCATCGGAATCCCTTCCTAAGGCCATCCTCGCTACGAGGGCGTCCGTGAAGTTCTCCGTGAAGTACAAAGTACCCCAAGCATCTCCATTGCGTACGGCGTCCATCGCCGATTCCGGATCCCGATAATATTCCTGTAATAGAAAATAAAATAGAAAAAAAGAAACAAAAGTCTATTACGCTTGCCGCAAATCGACTTCTACTTTATTTAATATTATATGGATTGTTTTCACATTTATAATGTAATTGTATCGCGTTACGTTAATTATGGTACGTTGCATAACGCATTATATATTATATAATATTATGTATTCTTATTATGTATATTTTTATATAATGATTAAGATACCTTTGTTATTGTATCGTCATCTAGAAACTCGAGATATCGACAACTGAGAAACGTGAAACTGCAGTTCGTATAAACGGGGCACGACATGTTCTCGTAAAACATCTCATGGTTCACTATGGCCAATTTCAGTCCCGTAGGATCTCTCCCAATCGCCAAACAGAAGAGGATTACTTGCATCACCGGCAGAGCGAAGATAAACAGCATCACGCTACAAGAAAATGATTGTTGTGCAAGATATTAGCATATTTTTTTCAAACAGCATAATTAAGCTGCTTACATTATCTTCTCATAAAAAAGTTTGTTAATTAATTCATATATCTATACGTGAGTGATATATATGTTTTAGTAGGAACGTTATAACGAAATCAGAAAGGTAATCAGTAAAATATCAAGTGTGTACGGAAATTACAGTATTAATTATACCAATGATCAATTTATTTAAAAACATACCCGATGTTTCTCCACATACGTAAAAAGTTCTTTTGCAGAAGCGCTTTAATCTTGCCCCAACTGGTGATCTTATAACAGTCTGAGAAGTCGCAATCGTTGTACTCCAGAATGGAATTGGCTTTCGCACCCGACAGCGATTTGCCATTTATCTGTTTTGTGAAATCGCCATTAAAATGATTGCATATGAACAACAAAAATTTTACTAATTTAGATTTTTATTTTAAAGTTTACTAAATTAAAGTTTAGTAAGAGTGCAATTTACTTATTTAGCTCCTTGGTCAAGAAGCTTTTGAGCGAGAGACGCAATGTTTTCTTCAGGAACAATTAATTAGCTAATAAGTTGACGTAATAAGAAAGAAAAATAATAAATTATTATTTATAATTCAATGTCTGTTTACATGTTTAAAATGTGAAGATCACTGAGTGATATAAATTGTCGAATTTAATAAATTGCAAATATAAATAATCGTGTGTAAAAATGAAAGAAGAAGCGCATGTGCGTGCATTGTCGACTTCAAGTGGACTTCATGTGCCGTGTAAGATTTGCATTGGAGTAATCTCTTACATCATAGTGATTCGCTATTCCGTTGGTAGAGTCGTAGATCAGAGCCTCTTTGCTTTGGTGGAAGTTGAGACCGACAACGCCGGACTCGTCCGTCACGTATACCGGTTCGTCTTTTTTCCCCCAGTTTAAAGAAGCCTGTGCGCAATAAAAGAAAAGCGTGGCCGGTGGCAATAAAACGTGTTGCGATATTTAATTGATGCAAATAAGAGAATGCAAGACTGGCTGCGGAAAGGGTAAATAATTTTTTGCACGTCGTGAATACGCGTGTTAATCATATGTATCACAAGATGAATTAAAAATATTCAATAATAAGATAAGACAACGTAATTTATTTTATGACTGTTTTATTGTTAATATAATATGGCATGTTAATATAATATAATATAAGAATTCAGAAATGAGAAATCATCTTAGGAAATTTAAAAAAAATTAAGAAATCTGGAGAAAAACTAAAAATTAAAAAGCTAAACTTAACACGAATAAAAATCAAACTTAAATGTGATAAATTAATGACAACATTGATGATTATGAAATATTTGACAAAAATATTATAAAAGTGACAAGTATTACACTGTACAACAGAGCTAGTGATTGAATTACTTTCATTAAATTTGATTACCTCTCTTACATAGTGCAACATGCCAAACTCGTTAATCTTAAACTTGCATAAGACTTGCAAAACAATAGACGAATAAGTGTCAAAATGGGGAAAATGTTTTTCTTTTAAATTTTTTTGCTCACCAAGCTGATGTTGTTCGAGATATTGAACTCTGTCGGCTGTTGAGCGTACTGTCCCTGCTTTCTGGAAAGCTTCAGAAAAACCTCTTCGAGGGAGGCGCAATTATATATTTGCAAGAGGGTCCTGGGTGCCTCTTCGGCCAACAATCGACCGCTCCTCATCAAACCGATCTGTTAACAAAAGCATATTTTTACATGTTATTATTCTTATTATTTTCTCAATTGATGGTGCAAATAAAAATCGATTGTTGTGAAAAATTAAATTTGTAATTTCCGCTTTCTGAAATTGAAACCCATATTGAAAGTTGCCACAAGAAATGCTTAAATTTTGTTTTGCCTGAGCAGTTTTAATATTCAGATTAATTCCGCATATTTTTCAGCGTTTTCAGTTTAATTGCGAGTCGGGAAAGAAATTATATCGAAAGAGGAAATCTTTCAGTACGATGAAAGCGCTAAGCATTCTGAAGTTATTTATCACAAGAATTGCCGGCAAAAAATCGAGATTGGTCTCTTTGCACTGTAATTTATGCCTGGCGTAATATGCAGGCGGAACAAACAGCCAATGGCATGGTAATGACATGCAATCGACCAACAAACGTCAATTGACAGGATTCGTTATTCGCGGTGCGATTCGTGCCGATCGAGATCGTTATGTTAATTTATTAATCGTTTCTTGAATATACGAGGTTAGACACTTTCACTAACATTGACTAATTTTAATCATGATTGTCGATTTCTATTTTCAATCTGCCAGAAGAAGAAAGTTATCTCAAGATTGAAATTAATTAAAATAAAAATTATCAAAATCGATGTCTTAATTAAACAAAGGATGACGATATTACCGTGTGCGCTTGTCTGGCTTCTTCGATGTAGTGGGTCGTTATGATGACCGTCTTGTTACCATCTCTGGTAATTTGAACCAGGTGGTTCCATATGCTGGAAAATGAAAAGAAAAGGGAAAAGTAGCTCATAGCTTAATCATGAATGTGTGTGCATTTCAAAGTTAGATAATATGTTTACATAAAAAACATTTTTTACACACCTGTGGAAAAAACAAACGTGTGTATAATTGCATAAACGTCTGATTAAAAGAGAGAAAGAGAGAGAGAGAGAGAGATTAAACAAAATAAAATACATACTTATAATGTAATGAAATAAGCAAAAATAATATGCGAGTATCTTTTTGCAGAGTCACCATTCTTGCGACCGCGACAGATTCCGATCGGGGATTCATGTGATCATCATTCGCAACATAATCGATATACATGCGTATGTGCTGGTGTGTTTATGCACTCATGTATTATTTATGCGGTATTCCGCGCTCACTTGCAGCTCTTGCACTTCTTGCGTTAGCTTGGTTTTTCACACCTTGAACCTTATAACACTAAACCGGACTAAAAAACGCCAATAGACTTTTTCATATTCAATAGACGAAGGATGCATTATCACAGAAGAGTAAAAAACCTGACACGGACTGGTAGACTCGTATTCGAAAACGATGATTCAATTTTTCGCGAACGGGATAATTTTTCGAGCTAACCGCTGCGCAATATTGTGATCAGTTATTAATTTATAAAACTAGACTGTAACAAAGTAAAAGTTGAAAGTCGCTGTGCTCGATATAGAGACGACATTTGAATTACTATGTATATTATTAAATATCGACACATGTATTGTACTTATATTTTTAAAAAGTTTTTATTAATTTTTTTCACGCGGCAGAATAATTTGATTAAGCGTGTATTGAAGGTAACATAAGAAAAGAACTTTATTCAATAGATACACACACACATAGACAAAAAAGAATTTTTAAATGATTAATCTACTTTGTGAAATTTAATATGCCGTGATATTTAATATTTGCAATACCATTACATATATTGTATCTGCATTTTAACTTTTTTTTATTTTTCTAAATGTTAAAAATCGAGTATGGAAATTAATAAATTGTAAAAAATAAATTATATTACGTAGATAATATAATCCAACGTAATTAGAAATTCAATTATCAATCCAGAAAATGATAATTAATTAACATAAATTATGGTATATTTTTAAAGCGCGGAACACATCGAAATGAAGTTGAAAGTGAGTCATGACTTTCCTAGTAATATTTTCTTGGAAAGTCATCGGGTCCATAAACGTTTCGCGAGACAATTGTGCACAATCAAAGAATGAGAAAAGTGAGATGTAAACGATTAACATAACAAAGTCATAAACTTTCTCAGATAATGAGGTAAAGAGCTTAAAGCTTTTGTTGAATGCTGCTCACAAGTAATATTATTTTTTACTTCTTCCGTGTGAAATCTATTTACTTCGACAAAATCTAAGGAAAGGGAGGTGATCTTTGTACTATAAAATAAATAAAAAATATTGTACTTAAAACAACAATAAATTCGCTTACTTAATTGGGTGTATAGCGGCTCCTAAGCATTTACATGAGTTTTATTTCTGTTTCGTCACGTGAATAAATGGTCATAGAAAATTTTCTACGCACCGGGGAGACCTTACATTACCGGAAGCGAAGGTGACAACAACATGGTAATTACAGTAATTGATTTTTCGTTGTAAAAGTAAGATGTTATTGTAGAAAGCACCTCGGTTAATTATCCGCTTCATTTGTTTCGCGGACTTTTCTTCCGTGTGAAAACTTCGTTCCTTCTCACAGTCGAATACAAAACGTCATGTGAAAACAAATATTTCATAATTATTCTTCTACTAATAATTTACTGTATTTGTAGATTAATTCGAAATAATCTATTTTGGCATTTATTTTAATATAATTCGTGTTTTTTTTTTTCAAAAATACTTTTCTAAAGCCTGTTTATTTCTCTTTATTTATTATACACCCATATTACCACTCTATTTTCTTGAGACTCGAATTTGACATAGTTCTAAATTTTTAGAAAAATCTTTTTATCAAATTTAAAAAATGTAACACTTTGATCATGCAGGAAAATAAAATGTTTACAGAGATGAAGAACACTAATGTTGGTATCATTACTATAATTAGTTTCAATTATTATATAGAAAGAAACCTTTAGCCATTTAGTTTTACCATTTCCTGCATATTTAAATATTTATAAATTAACAAACCTTGTACAATTACGTCTTGATTTATTGCTCGGAGCTTCTCATTTCCATATAAATGTGAGAAATGTACTGGTATTTAATAAAATTTCCATTAGATAAAATTTCCATTTATTGCGATTTTAAGAAACAGATATAATAAACTTACTATGACTCAACGTTACAATTATTATAAAGGAATCTAAAACTGATCGATATTATTTTAGAAGTCAAAATCCATCCGAAGATGGACTATGAATATTTTAAAAAACTTCTCTATAAATCTAAGCAAATCTTAAATTTGACAATACGAAGAACGTTCATGTCATTCGATTGGTTTCATTGTTACAAGCTTTTGTCATTTATAATACTCGAGTCTTGAGTGATTTGATATAGAAACAGAAAGAAGGTTGCGTGAAAAATTATGAGAGGCGCGCTTCGACAAGTTTCATTTTCTTATTTTTCGTCCAGGTCATGCGAACGACTACTTTCACTTACAGTCAAGCTTAAAACGTGACTTACGGATTCAGTACATTGGTAATGGGTCCGCTAATATGCACTTAATCGTGATATTTATATTTTCAATAAAAATACGAACAAGAATTCTTGTCACTTACAAAAGACTCGCGCTTCCATTCTTTCATTTGCTCTATCTGAGAATAATTATGAAAGAATAATTATGAAATAACAAAATTATTGAGAATTAAAAAAAATCTCTATATACTTAAAAAGTAATACATACTTTTATTATTGATTAAATAATTAAGAGTTGAAAAATGATACAATAATAATACTTTCTATTGTATTCAGAAAATATAATAATTTAAATTCTTATACTAGACATTTTGCTCATGCGTATTTGCATACGAAAGGTCTATCTTTAGCCAATTTTAAATTGTGTATAATATCGAATTTATTATATTCATTTTATTATGTCATGAACATATGCTTTAATCACTAAATGAGCAGATTTATTTATGATTCCTGTATCTCGTGTATGTCATCAGTCACTAAACTAGTGGTAAATAAAACACGATACATTCTCGCAACTAAAGTTTATTAAAAATTTAAAAAAGATCACGCACCTTTGTCTTAACAGCGGGTCCACACCTACAGTCGGCTCGTCCAGGATCAATAATTCCGGATCGTGCATAAGAGCCACTGCAAAAGATACTCGTCTTTGTTGACCGCCACTAGCAGAAAAAAACATCCCATGAATCAATTAAGTGTAGCAAGAATTTTAGTTACCTAAGACTTTTAAGTCTTATATAAATATAAATAGGTAAAAAAATATAAGTTTTAAACGTAATAAAGTATTAATAGATCTCTAGATATCTTTTTTTTTTTTTCGAAAAAAAGATGATAAAAAGTGGAATTTTAAAAAGTGGAATTGCACAAACCGGATAAAATTACATGTTCCAGAATGTAAATCAGTTGCAAAACAAATACAATTTTTTTTTAGACTTTTGATACTTTCCCGCAGTGGCAACTTTTTACAAACGTTTGCAAATACGAATCCAAGATCTTGTCTTGTTGTTTTTACAATTTAAAATTAACCGGGGAATATATTTTATTTTTATGGTTGCAGGTGTAAAAAACGCATACCTAAGATTCTTCACTAAACGATTCTGCGAAGGTAAATCGAGGAATTGCAGCAAAAAACGCAGCCTCTCGGCGATCTCGGCTGTGCCCATCCCGAAGATCCAACCAAAGTACATCATGGTCTCACGGATGCTGAATTCGCCATAAAGAGCGATCTCTTGTGGCATGTAGCCGACCCTTTTTCCAGGCACTCCGGAGCCCTTCGTCCCGGGTTTGCCGCCCAGCACCCAGATCTCACCTGAATTTAATCTTCTCCGGCCAACGATGCAGGATAACAGAGTGGTCTTGCCGCATCCGCTGGCACCCAGCAGCCCGTATCTAATGCAAACAGTTAACAATTTATTTCAAAATGAGCATAAACATCCCGCAATTGAGCCAGATCCAGATCGAACGAGCGAGCGCAAACAAACACGAAAGAACGATTCGTTTCAATAAAGGCGTTGTGTCGTGTTATACACGATAGATTTAAATCTAGCTTTAAGGAACAAAACTTTACAACAAACTAAGAAAAGATCTCGATATTTAAAAACTTTGGTAAGTAGGAAATTCGCTTGAATCTCGAGACACTCTGTAGAAGAGATCAATTTTTATGAAAAAACAAGTTAGCTGATGAAAAACGTTAATTTGTATGTTTCCTAGAGGCTTTAACCTTCGAGACTATTTTTTGAATAAACAAATACAGAGGAGAGTCATTTACATTTGCAATTTTCATTAGAATGCTAACGAAAACGTCAACTGAAAGGCTCGTAGTTCTTGACAAGTCCATGTAAATTAAAGTTTCCGGGGAATCCTAGATATTAGCGATCTGTTGGAAATCGAGCAATATGTATATTATTTGCATAATTGACAAACGAGAGTCTTTCATCAAATGGGACACGTCACGGCCGCGTTACGAAGCGCATGTATTTTATCAGAATGCATAAACAAATAATCAAATTTGAATCACAACGGTGGTCAATTGAAGGCCGAACGTGAACGTACATGATGTAACCCACCAAATAGACCATGGAACATTACCTTCGTACCGAAAGTGAAATCACAAAGAAATTATTATTGCATTATACCTTTCCGCTTACAGGATATTTTCACCGCTTCTCTATTCCCAACAGAATTTTCTTTTTCAAATATGGATTTTCGATTAATAGAAAGTCGATTGTTTAAGCAAGGAGATTGACAGACATTCGCATTTCTAATTGTTATTAACATAATTAACGTAAGTAAAATTAAGTAAAAAATAAAATATATCATAATTAAATTTAAAATTATTTTAAAATTACTCCCGATATGAACGTCGATTAGAATAGTCTAGCGTTCTTTATCATCTGGAAATTTTATAAAAGCAGATTGAATTGTTTTTTTTTTTAGATTTGTGTTATGTACTAGTTAATCAGAATGTGCAATTTCATAATAAGAGACATTTTCAATACATTTTCTATGCGATCAAGACAACATAAGTTTTCTAAATGTTATAGTACTAGAACATGAAAATGGAAAAGTACAATTAATAAATTATCGATATGGAGTGGCTATTAATCATCGATTATCTTACAAAGTCAATTGAAGTCTAACATAAATGTTACTTTTGTTATTTTCAAACGACTTGATATTTTCATAATTACAAAATTTGTACCACAATTATGCCTGAAAAAAAAATTACTGTGACTAAATGTAATAGAATACGAGAATGGGTGTAAGAGAAAGAAAACATTTTTCTTTACAACATTTACAGTATTTGACATTTTTGTGACATTTTGGTGTACATACTAGATTTGACTTCTATCCTTTGTATTATAATTTGTTCTTCCTTAAAAATAAATTTAAATATTCAAATGACAAATTATCGCGATTTCAATTCGGAAGTTTCAATTAGTATTTGTGGTATTGTTTAAATTTAGTTTTTGTATTTACACATAAGTACACTTTTATACTTGTAAATTAAGAATAATCATTATTTATGATATCCAAGTATTAATTATGTCCGTGACTGTGAAGGTCGAAAACAAGTTGTCCTCGAGATCAATACCTCTATCTGCATTTTTAAAGAATTTATAATTCAGTTTTATGCAATAAGAAATTTATTTAAATTATAGCCAATTAAAATTATAGCCAATTCAATAAAACAAAAGAGTTTTAATACATCAATTAAAAATCCTAAATTCTGTTTCGTATTTTGTCAGAATTTGATAAATTGTAAACAAGTTGAAGAACGAATGCCAATCACCGGAGGCGGGAAAATAATATGGAAGGGAGTTTCTACAAACACAATTTTTAGAACACTGACCCAGCATTTTCAACGTATTATTACGAGTCGCTATTAAATTATTTGATAAACATTTCGTCCCAATTCTTAGCACGCCGCAAGACTATATTATTATGCCCTTAGCTTTGTGTTTTCATAATAATATAATATCATAAAGTATATGATTTTGGTTTCTGGCATAATTTAGACCAAAGAACTAAAAGGAGCGGTTGTGCAGCTCAAGACGCATAATTTACATTAAATTGTTGCTTCAACTTCGTGGCGTTTAACAAGAAAGGTACAAAATCGCGATCGCATAGCGATTGCGAAACGCGTACTAAAATGATTATAACGGAAATCGTCGTTTTAGTTTCCTGGTGGCCACATAGTGCACATTGTTGTTTCGCGTTATGAAATGACTATCGCGATAAATTCGTTATCGCAAATCGGGATCTCGCGATTTGAGCCACGGTTGCCGCGGATGAAAAATCGCATTAATTAATTACGCGCAGCGCAGAATTAGTCGTTACGATAAATGGCTCGTCAAGATAGAAAACGAGTTTCTCGCGTAGCTTTCTCGAGGTAACATATTAGGCAGAAAGGTAAACACATTCAATTTTTCACGATTTCGATCTCCATTACGTGAGGAGCGGTATGAGGATCAGGAAGTTAGGCAATATCTTGATAGCAAACGAATTTATAGCAGTATTAAACATACACGTAATAAGGAAAATGAATTAAGATCATTGTCAGTGTTGATAAGTTATCCCTGCTTCTTGGAAATACGTTAGACCGGTCAAAGACTTTACGTTGAACATTAAACATCTCACCGGATTTTTATGCCTAATAATCCGGATTTATATGCCTAATAATTAAATAATCACTGTACTTACATCGAGCCCTTGGCCACGGTCATGCTGAGATTCTGTAGGACGTGGTTTGGATTTTTGCTACTGCCGTAGGTCTTGAAGGCATGTCTGACGCTAACCGCCTGCTGACGATTCCAAGTTGGGTTGTTCAACCCCGGCGTCGTCAGGGGGTTGCCCGACGTCACCATCGTCAGATCCATGTTGCTGTCCGTGTTGTTGCTCTGCATCGTCGTCGCGTTCGCGAGATCGGCGGCACCCGCACCTCCGTCGCTGCAAACGAAAGCGCACGTGACGGTAACGAGAAAGTAACTGGTGGAATTACGCCGGAATGACACGATATCTTGTACGATATGTGATTCGGCAAAGATCTCTCTTTGTGCCGTGGCGTATTGCAAGGTACAACGTGCGGCGTGTAAAATTGCAATGCACAGCAACATCGCAGGACGTTAATTACAATGTGCTCTGCTAAGAGTGAGAACTATTGCATTACCGTTTCTGTGAATGGAAGACGTGTAACAAAGATGTGATTAACTCAAAAACCGACTACATATGAATTTCTCCTTTCTATTTCGAGAGCTTCCTAATTTCGTGGAAAATGAAGGTAAGCGCTTTTCTGAAATCTTATTGAAGTGATGAAGATATAATTAATCCTTATAATCCTACTTTTTTGGATGTTTAAAAGAATTATTTAAACTGGCAAATATTAACTTTCGGATAAAACTAGCAATTAATTTATAATTTTTAAGCTTTTTACTAAAAAAACGATTTCTAACTTGGAATAAAAGATTACGCTAAGTTGAAAGAATGTAATAAGTCTTCAAAAATATAGATATATGTTTTACTTTAAAGTTACGTTGTGTTATAGATTAAATTGGAGAAGATTAAATTTCTTTTAACACTTGGCATGCGGGTATAATTCGCCGTCGAATTACGAATTCGCCGTCGAATCTACTAAATACGTATTTTTACGTATTTACCCGCGCTCCAGTGACAGACTGCAAAAAACGTAAAAATACGTTGCCCGCATGCCAAGTGTTAAGTACTTCCAAATTTGATTAAAGAAGAGACGATAATTCAAAATTTTTTCAGGACGTTGAATATTTAATTACGTATAGTGTCAATATATAGAACTAATCCTAATAGGACCTAAAAGAGCGACGGTCATGTGAAACTACGTGTTACGCGAAAGAAATGGCGAGAAACGATTCTGCAAATCTCGGCGCGGATTGCGCGGCATGCGTATAGAAAGAGTTGAACGATGCGGTTGCGCAACCGGGCGCGCGGCTTTCTTTTCGCTTACGCGTGTGGCGATTCATTGGGCAATATGTGAACACGCGTTTGTATGTGTATATGTGTGCGCCTCGTGTTTAACATACAAGTATGTTAAAGGTGTATGCTCGAGGGGATGCGGAATACGTAACGCATGTGCGATGCAGCGCGGCACGCGCGCGTGAATTTTCGCGCTCCCGTTTCACGCACGCCGCTTCAACGACCCGGCTTCGCGATTTCCCTTTCTGAAAACTGATGAGCCGAATTCGCGTCTCACAAGCTCGAAATTATTGTGCGCCTTTGATGAAAGATACGTCGCTTTAATTATACATCAGCCCGGGAAAGCGGTTCTCCATTCAAATGTCGAAAGATCCCTTCCTTTTTACCCGACGCATTTAATTAGAAATGACGTGGTTTCACTATGTTTTATCATTACAATTTGTTGCGCAAATTTAAGCGTACAACAAGTTTAGCCTGAAGAAATCGATCGTCCGGCAATCGATTTGAATAGATTCCGTTTTACTTTCGGAGTAAGCAAAAGAAAATTTCGAACGTGCTATCAATCAGACGATAAAATATTAATCATGATAGAGGAACGTATACTTATTGCTAGCATGATAAATACGGTGTATTAAATCAGCAATATATTAAAGTAATATTAAATCACACACAACACAACACACACACACACACACACATAATCATTATTTTTCATTTAGATATGCGTATAATTTGTATGTATACATACAGTTAATAAAAAAGATTTAATAAAAAGATGACAAACTGAATTTATACCTATGGACATTGCGATTTTAATGTCATATTGCAAAACTCGTGTTTTCATATTTATTCATTGGATTACCATGCATCGCGCGCGTGAAGGGGAATGATTTAGCAATGTTTTATCGTATGTAATTACCCCGAGTTGTAGCCATCGGCATGCATGCTGGCCTGAACTGTGAAAAACTGTATCGCGTCTGTCTGTATCGCAAAATCGCGTAAAATGCATGCGCAGGCCGCGCGCAAAAAATTTCGCAGTGTTCGCGTGTTATGGACGGCATGGGATTGCATCACAGCTCGAACCGGGTTTTAAGCACTTAAGCATTAGTGTTGAATTAAGATGTAGAAAGTATTGCGGATTCATAATCTACCCATGTTGCGAGATAGAACGACTGTTGAGAATTAAATCAATAATTATTAAGAGCAATTATTATCAAAATCGATTCCGTTTACTGTCACTGATCTCTCGATCAGTCCCACACCGTAACGGTCCATTGAGATAACGTATTGACTATTCTGTAATTACAGTTTCATCGGGTTAATTGATTACTTGACCTTACTTTCAAGGTAATGTGTACCTGCATCGCCTATGTTAACCAGCACTAATGACCAATTTAGTTCTTTGCTGCGGTGGACAATTATTTTATAAGTGATGGCCGTTTGCAGGCAATGAAGAAAGAGAGCAATTATTTTCATTAATTAAACATTATTTCTATTAAGTGTTATACATTGTCATTTTTAAGACAGATATTCGATCGTCCGATACGAAAAATAAGTAAGAAAACTGATAATTGACGAATGCAACCTATTGAAATTAATTAAAACATGCTGTAACGTTTCAATCATTATAATTAACGTTAACTATGTATAGCGATACTTCCGCGTGTGACATTAATCATAATTTATTGTTAATTTTCCTATATATCTATTTTCCTTGTTACTGAAAGGAATTATTCATTTAATTACTCAAGAGAGAGTATGATACCAGAGAGTAAGATACCATATTATTAATAACAATATTATTAATGATGTAACGCTATTTTGTGATCCATGTGTATTACATTTCCTAAATATATTATTCAATAGAATAGTAACTTTCGATTTTAAACAAAGAAAACACCGACTAAATAAAATATAGTAAAACTAGAGAACAAAATTTAAATTAAATAATATAATACATACAAACTTATATTTAGATATCAAATATATTCAGATATTAAAATAATACCTAAAATTAATATATAATTATTATATATATATGGTTTTATAATATAACAAAATTTTACGTATGTTTGATCTAACTATATATAGATAAAATTTAATTCATTATCGTGCATGCAACATCTAATAATCATATAAATTGTCACCTGAGGAAATCCATCGAATGAGCTCATCTATCTAGGTCATTTATCTAGGTCGACACATAGCGACAATAACAACGTTTCTGCGATGTGCGAGGACCCTACGTATCTGTGATGCATTGCAACAACGGGTTACCGGACACGCAGAATGCGTATTACGAGAAAGAAAAGGAAAAAGCCGGACACCGTGTGTGGCATTGCGCAACTTTTGCGGCAAATTCAACGTCGTAGGAATGAACACGAAAACGAAAACGCTTCCGGATACACTAATAATGCTATAGTCGATCGCACGCAATCTTTACAAAACGACGATCGTGTCTGTTCCGATTAAGGGCCGTCTTAGACGATCATATAATTCACGACGAACGGAGTTCCGTCTGTGATCTCATGTGCCATGTAAGACATAAAACGTTTGCAGATTTGAAATGTATACAGAATGTGAATCTCAAAATAGGCATGACATATAATGCATGACATATAAAATCATATAAAAAAAAAATTGCACGCGACTTGCAATCAGGTTGCTTTGCACAATTGCCTGTCTGCGTACGTGCATTGTAAGAAATGCAATTGCAGCCGTAAACCGTAGCGTTGCGAGATGCGTTTCGAGAAATATGAGCTGGCACACCTTTTGACACTTGCATATTGATTTGTGACACGTAATCATAATAGAAACGCCGGAAATAAGAGGTAATCTTCTGCGGTGCGCAAACAACATTGGCATTGCAAAAATATCAGAACGTAACGACTAGTGCGCTCGTGAAACTCAATTATCAGATAATAAAACAAAAAGTATGAAGATTGCAACATCTAGTGCAACAGGTAACAAATCCAACTGAGAGTGTGAATTAAAAACAACCTTTGTTGATCAGCCTGCTCCTGTGACGTAATTTCAATGGCCGACACGGAGCTTGATGACAAATCACCGACTCGAGCCCCATGCCTTTTTTTAGTTTTTCTTAGTCTGTATATAGAATAAATTAATGTTATCAGATTACCTTACTTTATATCAGATAGAGGAACTATATGACCATGTACCATCACACGGTTACATATTACACCACGATCATTACATCACACATTACATCACGATTAGCGATGGATTCATTCTCCGATTTTCTTTCAATTGAATTAATAAGGCGTGTTGAAATGTATCATTAATTTCAGCGCTTTCTATCCGAAAGTCATTACACTCACTACATTACTGTTAAAAATAATTATTTATTAAATAATTATTTATAAAAGCTAGAGAATATAAAGTCTACATCTAGTTTATTGAGAATGTAGCTTTGTGTGTGTATAAAAATGTAATGCGACTAAAATATTTTATTATTAAAACTTTTTTAAATTTAATAAATCTTTCCTTAAATGGATTTAAATTTGTAACAACAGCTGAAATTTAATATTTAATGTATGTAATTTTGAGGATGACTCATATGACTGTTTCATCATAGGAATGATAACGATCATTTCCTACAAATAGGAACGAACGAGAATTCTCATTTGAAGCCATCGCTAAAAAATTACGAATAGCACAAGGACCATTTACCGATCGGATTGCACTCGCTGCGTGAGCTCGATCTCGGGTAATTGTGATGTTGTGGACAACTTGTCGTCCCGTTTGCGTCGCGTAATCATCTCGCGTCTGTGAAAGAAGATAGCTATACATCGCCGTAAACAATCAACGCGACTCAACCTTCGTATTCCCTTAAGTTCGATAATGATATAATTTTTTTGCAATATTTGTTCGCTTCATTATTTAATTACAACACAAAATGCAGAATGATATAACTCTCATGTCAGATAAAACTGATAGATATGTAATAGATACATATATATGTAATAGATATATGTAAAATAATAGATAGTTTAACAAAGACATAATAGGTGATTCTTTAAAGAACGTTTTAAGTTTTTTGTATTTAATATATGAATTTTAATGAGATATACGAAGGCCAATATGATCACTGTAATTATCATTACCGGTTATCGTGTTTCCGTAATAGGAATTTAGGTCTGACTTTCGTCGTGGGCGGGCACGATTTGACATTACGTTTGCATCTCATGGTTGCGTTGGCCTGCGAGAGGAAAAGCATATTTCTGTGGATACGTAAAGTAATTGGATCTGAGATCAACACATCATCCAGTATAATAATATATAATTTTAATATGTGTATATTATTATTGATAATTTTAATGTAAAAGTAAAATTACATCCATAATGATTCTTCGTTAAATGATTGTTTTTCAGTGTAAATACGCATGTTGTTTTTTTACCTTATATAATAGTAAATTTATTAGTTTCTTTTCCTTACAAAATAATTTAAAATAAAAGTAGGCACTTTACTTGTGCCTTAATTGAAGGTGTGATAAGAGTGATAATTGGAACAATGCAGATATATTTTCTATTTAACGTCTTTCGAGTCAGTGATATCAAGCGCAAGTAAAACACAATAAACATGCTTTGAAGGTATGGTAATAATTAATTTTTCACTTTTTCTCACAAGTTTATCAAGGATAACAATCATCTAACAATTCGGTATTGTTGTTTAAATTCAATCCATTCTCTTATATAAATCATTTTTTTTGCTATGATTATCTTGTAACAATTTAATTTGACATTAAGTGTTTTACAGTTCCTAGTCGAATAAGTGGTTGAATTCTATTAAATCATTAATATAATAACCGTATGTTTTTGAAGATTATAATGTAAATAAGATTTGTATTCTTTTAATCTTGTTTTTCTTGGTTTGACTTACATATGAAGTGAATTCATTATTTACAGTTATTTTATAAATTATTATTTTATAAATTACATTATTGCTTTCTATTGGCTTATTCTTATCTTTTTGTCCTTAACAAACTTACTAAGCTTGTTTAAATATTTGTAGCTTGTACAGAAGATTTTATTTATGATTCAATGTGATAAGTTTCCGGGTTGAGAAAGAGAGAGAAAAAATGGACATCAATTGCTATTATGAAATAAATATGTCACTGTGTCTCAGAGTAAAGTAAACCTCTTGGCAAATCGATTTACCAAGGTTATGTTTATTCTTACTAGACTCTACATCTTCCTCGATCCGCGGCTTTCTTCTTCATATTTATTACCATTACACACATTGACCATTTGAAATTGGTCGTAGAATTCAACAAATAATGAAACAAAACCATTAAGGAATAAGTAATAATTATAACTTTTATAATTTATAACTGTATTATGTAGAAATATTTCCTATTATAAAATTAAATATTTAATCATGTTCCTTGTACACGATAAAAATTGAAGTAAATTATAAATTAATAAAATTATAATTACAATTTATGAGGAAAACATTTTTTACGACATAACGCTAATATGATTAAAGAGACGTAAAAAACTCATTTTGCGTTGCCTCGTTATAAGCGCTTTAGCGACAATTATAAACGCTTTAACGACAATTATATTTGTATCGTGATTCTTGAGAAAATTTGCATGATTTGCATGATGTGAACAGTTACACCTTTGTGACGACAAAAGTTGAACAAGACTCGCACGTATAGCCAAGATAATTGCGTATTCTTGCTTACTTAATAGTAGCACCGATGTCGGGATTCACTGTTCGTCGTCAATAGCACTTAATACTACATGAACATAAAACGATATGGTCACGGTCGCGTAAAGACTGCTTTTTTATCCGATAATCCTTTCGGTAAGGAATATCGTGATTTCTTTGAATAAGTATAAATTACGTTTCCATTAATTACAACAAAATCATCATCATAATCATAATCATAAAAATATTATATCATAAAAGTACGAATCTATGCGATTCGTGTGAATGAATAAGCAATGATGTACAATTTTATATGTATATAGTTATTAAGGCGCTTATAAGACTTACAATTAGATATCAGGTTTTTCTAAATATTTCTTTGTATTTTGAATTTTTAATTTTTAGCCAATAGTTTACACATAAGTAATTGATAGATTTCATCATTACTAGCTATCAACATATTTATAGTTTTATTAGTAAACAGTTTACTAGTCTGGTTTGTAGATGTTTGTGGATTTTTCGTTAGGTAAATGAACAGGTTTTTATTAATGTTTCGGAGCAAAATGTTGAATTATTTAAATATCACTAAAAAATAATTTTGTACCAGCCAGCTAGTTTTTATATTAAGAAGTTTATATTTATTTCCTTCCTGTTTTCGTGCAAGTCGAGCAAACAGGCTTTAAATATATACAAATTATATATATAATATATTTGACTTATTGGCCTGTATATTTCTTTTCAATTGTTATATAATATATATGTATAATAAATATCAATCTAATTTGTCTCTATTATTGACAGTTGCGTCAATGAAATAATTATATAATAGAATCTCGTGAATAAATATTCACTTGTTTTGATCAGTAGCATAATTTCTATATATTATTAGTGGCATTTTAAATGCAAATTTTAATTGTGTCGTCACGCTCATGTTTGACGCACTTTGAGTCGAGAAATTTGTCCTACGCGTGTCTCTAATTGACGTACATAATTTTCACATTAGTCACAAAAAAGGAGCTTGCCGTTCAGCGTGGCTTACGCGTGTAAAACCATGTTACCGCGAATTTCGCGGTATAACCGCGAACTTTCTGTAATCCGATAAATTCCGCGGATTAATTCCATGTTCGTCATCAACGTGGTTTGTTCCACCGTGACACGTATAATTACCGTTACGATTGATCGCTATGAGCTTACGACGTCGTGATTACGATCACGTTAAGAACAGGCCGCATTACGAGCTCCGCCGTAATGAATGACGAGGTAAACGAGTGCGCAGCTCGTCACGATACTGAAACTTACACGCCGGTCATAGATACGATCGATTACATAAATACGGAATACGAGTTTAAACTGTAGCCTCGTTCATCAGAGTTATACCTCTCTATCGAACACGGTCAATTTTTTTTTTCGAATAATTTCTTTGGAATAATTTTTTCCCCCTCTCGAGTTTCAAACGTCGGATGATTTACTTATTATAACTGCTCGACAAATTAATGGCGTTTTACAGTCTATAATTGGTGAGTCGACGAAACTTAGGCAACACTTCCCCCATTGTCCGTCTGGGCCGAAAAGGATGGTTGATAAAATTTTATGACGGTCATTACAATACCGACAAACTAAAAATGCAACCATAAGATGATCCATAAGATATCCGCATGTTGTTATATTCATATGTCTATTGACGTCATCGTATTAAGTAGTTGAAGCTCGCAATTCGTCAGGCAATGCCGCTCGCGCGGATCTATCACGTGGACTTGCTAATGTAGTTACGAAGTTTGCTAATGTCGATGAGACCGTCTACGTAATGACGCTTAGTATTCGAAAATCGATGTGCAGGAGCGTTGCACAATGCGACATTCCGCGCGAAAACGTGGCGCGAGGACGCGCATGTGGAAAGATCAGCCTCTTTGTTTTCTGGGCCATGGTCGAAACACAAATCCAATGACGATCAATGCGAAAATCAGTCTTGCCGCTTTTCCCGTGTACACGGTAGATTTGATTTCGTTTCTCAAAGACGAAACAGTGGAAAGCTTTCTCTCGCGCGTTCTCTTCGTATCTTGAATATCTTTTTCCACAATAATCGTCAGAAAACGTGATTCGTGATTAGAATTGTAATTCCTCGGCGATAAATAAACTGCGTAATATTTAAGTAAAGCCTCGATTTAACGGACTAATAAGAGGAGAAAAGGTGTCCGTTATATAAGGTTATATAAGATCACAATAAGTTAAATCAAATTTAACATAGAAAGCAATTTTTTACTATTTTTGTTTCATTTTTAATACAATATACAGTATTGTATAATGTAAAATTATTAAATTATAGCCTGAAGTACAGTCTGAAAGAAAAGAAATCCCCCCAGCTTCAAATTCTTTTGAGATAACTGTAAATACTGGTGTCCGGTTCATTAAATTCAAAATCCAGATCTTATATCTGTTAAATCGTGGTTTTATATCGTTTTACGTAACTTAACATCATTAGCAAAATAATAAATAAATTTTAAATTAAAGATTAAACTTTTATAAAAGTACTTTTTGCGCAGCTTATAAATCTTGTAAATAATAATCAAACCATTGATTCAAAATTATACGATTCATTAATACGTTTCTGCGAAATAACAATTAAAATCCTGTTGTTTACACCGTTGCGATTATTTTTAATTAAAGCAAAATTACTTTGGAAGTGTATTGCAATGCGTTATTCACTGATGCACCTGTTTGTCGCGCGCTACACTCATTGTTTCTCACTGTTTCCAATTTTCATATGTACATGAGAAGGTCATTTAATTAATCTTTGTTCGATTTCGATTAATTAAGATCGAGAAAGCAATTTTTTACTATTTTTGTTTCATTTTTAATACAATATACAGTATTGTATAATGTAAAATTATTAAATTATAGTCTGAAGTACAGTCTGAAAGAAGAGAAATCCCTCCAGCTTCAGATTCTTCTGAGATAACTGTAAATACTGGTGTCCGGTTCATTAAATTCAAAATTCAGATCTTGTATCTGTTAAATCGTAGTTTTATACCGTTCGATACCTTCTCTTGTTTGGCACACATAAAAATTATCATGCTCTAGCTTGCGCTTGCTTCTTCTTTTTTCCAGTATTAACCATTATGGACATTTTGGAAAAAGTTACAAAATTGGAAAGAAAAAAAAATGAATTTTTATCACTTAATTATGTGTTATATTTTTATCTAAATTTATAACATATTTCACAGAAAGTTATAAAGTCATTAAAGATGTTGAGTGTTTATATAACTGTGTGTGCGTTAGCAACTCCATTACATTCCATGTGTGAAGACACGTGCGATGATTTTAATTATGTTCGACCCCACATGAGATGACCTTGAGAGCTTTGCAACAGATATTCAACTCGAACTCGCGTTCAAAAATTTTGCAGACATCAGCGATCGGCATTTATTTCGTGATCCACAAATATTTTTATGTTGTACAAATTGAACAACTAAAATACAAAATTATAATTTGGTAAATAGTTTAGTAGAATTCGTTACTTCATCATTTTAATGGAATTAAGCATTGGATAATATCTAAATGTAACAATCGTAAACATAATCTTTATATTACTTTAAGTACATGAGTTAACTACCTCGGGTGATAGTTAATTGGCAAATAATAACGTCACTTACGCTTTTATTAGGTTCTCAAGTTTAATAAACTCTTCATGCTTATACAAACAGAATTAATATATCCGAAAGATTTATAACATTTTATCCAAGTAATTATTGTATAATTATTTGCATTCCTTCCGAGCTTTGTTGAATAAAAAGTTACGTCAGTTCGATGTGCAAGTTATGACATTCTTTTTTTTAAATAGATTTTATAACTCTCCACATATGGGTATTCACGAAGCTTATATAATTATAACGTAACGATGGCTTATTTTTTTACGTGAGAGTGCTTATTTATTATTCGACGACCACATAATCACCTTTATAAAGGTATCTCATGAGGAAATAGAATTGCAAACGACCTAAATTCAGTTCGGGTGAAACTTTACAGGTGGGTATACAGTGACATAAGTCATTGAAGTCACTCTTGATTTATGATGTCAGAAGATGACCGAATTATATCTATGTATATATACACCTAAATAATCCACGCAACTTTCGATCGCAGAAGAGATCTCTAACGTCGTTCCTCCATAAAGTAGATTTTTTTTTAAATGCACATTTTTTAATAAAGTATAAAATATTTTTTAATAAAATTGGTATTTGCTCAAAATGTGCAGCGTCAATAAACACGACAATAGATACGTCGAGGAAATCCCCTGCGAATTAACTTGACAATTTCTGCAAATTACTTCGACGACACTATCTAGATATTCGATAAGTCCACAAAGTTTCGCTCGTGACGACGATTTCGATGGTAGTCTCTCTTGTTACGATATGTTTACGTTACATACAATCGCGCGTTGCGCTTTTACGTAAGCGCGACGTTTTGCAGCGTTGTTGGTCTCGCCGGCGAAGGAATCGGAGTTTGGAGAACGCCCGACGCGCTCTTCCAACCGGCATCCGCGCAACAGACAGCCGTTGCACCACTTTCGCTATAAAATCGACATCCGTGACTGACCTTGGCACATTTCCCAACGCGATCGCGATATCGCATCGTTGCTGGCCACGCAGATTTTCGAGCGTGACTCCAATGACAAGCGTCGCGATTCCACTCGACCTTCGCCGGGTCGATTTCTGTTTCGTTTCTCTCCTTCGTCTCGTCGCGATTCCGTTGTTCGTCTTCTCGACAACGGCGATGACTTCCTTGCGTAACGCGAATTGAAAAGCCGAAGGCACCGTTCACGTCCGCGATTATCTTCCGCGATCGGCCGGCCACTGCGGATGTTTCTGCAATACACCTCGATATTATGTGTCGCTCACTTTTATTAATTTGTTGCGACTCTCACTGCAAAATTTGGGTGGTTTCCACATCGAGCAAGTAAAGATAGCGACGTTCGATCTAAAACGTCGTTCGATTCAAACGAATCTTTATTGAATCTCGACCAATAACCAAGTCCTTGCGATTTCTGTTGCGTAACGCGTGCGTTTGCACTCGGCGATAGAATATATACGAGCTTCTTTTTATCACCAGTTTTTGTTGCCGTCGATATTAATCACGCTGTTCCGTAACCCCTTCTGGAGATCATGCCTTACAGGCCTCCGCGACTTCAAAAACTTGGCAATCTTGTATTTTGAACTGCGGTATTTTTCCGAGATTCACGCGAATCCGAGCACGAAGTCTAGCTAGTTTAGATTTGGTTGCAAAGCGATAAATATTCTGATTGCTTTGTGGATCTTTAATGACAAAACGAACGAAATCTGATAATATTCTATAAAATCTATAAGCTTATTGGGGGACTTTTTGTAAATAGAATCAGTTTTCAAAATTAAAAGTATTAAAAAAGCATGCGATAGAATTACGTGTTCATTCATGGAGATTGAAAATGCGTCAGTGCAATAAAAACTTCCTTTGAAAATGTCTATTGAATTTAAAGTTATCTGGGAGCTATTAAATTAACATGTCAATGTCATTTTATCGAGCAAGTCAGCAAATTAAAAGAACTTATAATATCCTTACAGATAGATATATGCATAATTTCTCGGAATGTATTGTGTACGATGATGCTGCCTTTTTTTTTCAAAGATTTTTATTACGTTTTGATACGCATACGCGAAGAGAAGCATTACTCATTGTCAATTGTACATTAGTTGTTTTATTAATTTTGAATTTGTTTCTCCATAGTTCAAAGCATCATCGTCAATAATTATCGCATTAAAATATCACAATTAATTGATATAAATGTACAAATAATTTAAAGAAAAAATATTACTAACAATAGTATAAGTATAAATTTAATATATGATTTAATAATATAATTTAATCACAAATTTACATGACCAAGAAATTTGGATTAATTGTGTATTGACAATGCGTCGACAAGTCAGTTAAATCTGCATAATTGATGTATATGTAACAAATTGTTGTAAATATAGTAAATATAATAAATAATTTCCATAAATGATAATTAAATAGTTACGCAAAAAGGTAAGTAAGCACATCCAACGTATAAATCTATTATACATATCTATTACATGTAAAGTCCAATAAAATAAATAATTAATCACTGATAACGTAATATAATCATTTATGTACGGACTAAATAACATAATTTTTAAAAAATTTTTGATAAAATAGCGATAAGAGATATGTTATATATATTATGTTTTTAATTTTTGATATTTAATATCTCTTCTTTTTTATCTTAAAATTTCTGGGATTTCGTCCTGTATTTTAACTTGTACAGTTCCACCAATCGAATGTTTCCTTTTCTTGAGAGATAGATGACCAGCTTTCTCTCAAGCGCGCTTGACTGGAGATTTTCTCGTTTCGGCTATCTGTAGTTTAGCGATTCTTTCATCTTAATTATTGAGTTTTAGTAGAAGGAATTAGATGTAAATATTTTTATTAATTAAAAAAAATAATTGTTACACAATTAATAACAGGAAAACAGAAGACAGTATCAAAAGAAGAAAGATGAGAGTACGCTACAACTCTTTAAGCGTAAAATACAATTTCTCCGTGTGTGAATCCGTCATAACGAAGAGATTTTCCATCTTTTCCTCTCAGATAGACGAAAACGGTGCATATATGTGTACGGAAAATCGCGCAACAAAATGAGGAAGCGAAGGACTTGAATAATTCTCAGTTTTTTTTTTTTGCGAGAAAGCGTGCGAACCGCGCGTTAACGTTCTGTTCCGTCTCGTTTCGTCTCTTGTTTGTAAGCTTGTTTTCAGACGGCGATGCCACCGTTGTTATCGCGCATTCATCCGTGTGATCTCGCACGAATTAACGCCTGCTAGTTAATCTCCCGACGCAATCCGCATGCCATTAACCACGAGCGTGGCAAATTGGAGCATACTTTTTCCGATCGCGTCGTTGTTGCACAACCGACGTTCCAATTACTATCCGCATCAATCCGTCAAGAGGTACCGAAATTTATGAAAGTCCGTCCTTATCCCCGTCAGTGGAATATTGTAATTTATTCAATATCTCTCTAACGCGTTACGTATTAAATATTATATAATTTTGATAGACTTGATTTTTGTCACGAGCTAAATTTCTGCGGCGAGCTTTCACGACGAAGATCAGATTTCGTCACGATGGCAAGGTACACTAAAATAAAAGGATTAGACATTTTTCGTGTGTCGATCGTGATGAGCCTTACGGAAAATGTCGGATGAAAGTTATGTTAGGGAGATGTTACTTTGACCTTACGGAGTAAGTTGCACGTTGCGCGAGACGAAACAATACTCTTGAGTACGTTTAACTTGCAGTTTCCTAGCGGTGTCTAGAAAGTATATTTCTCTCGGTCTTTCACATCGCGACTCGATATCGTCGTGGGATTTTCTTTACGCGTTATTATACGCGATAGTGTTCGCCGGTCTATCTTCAGGTAATGAAACCGATTAATCTGTCAGACATTTTACGATAATTAAAACGTCAGTACATGCGTTGTACTTAACAAGGTACTAGCTTTTCTTCAAAATATTTCCATAATGGAGAATTGTCGTGAGAATATTAATTGTTATAAGTAACCATTAAAGTTTCATTAAAGAATCATGTTGTCAAATTCTTAAATTTCTAAGTCTTAAGAGCATAGATTTTTTCCAGTTTTTGGATCCTTGAAAATTTTAAAAATCTGTAATTTTTCTAAAGATATAACTTTTTTAATTTGTGCTGTTTAAAATGTAATATCTCAAAAAGTTTTAAAAAAGGATTTAAAAAACAAATCAGAAAAAAAGAAATACCATTCAAGGATTTAATAATATTTAAAGAATTCAAAATTTAATAATGCGAAGATTTAACAAATCAACGATTTAAAATAATTAACTTTTGTATAGTAAAATAATTGACCTTTTGAGAAAATTACCTTAAACAGATATATTATCGCGGTGAGTTAATTTACGCGACGAGTTTCGTTCGCAAATCAAGAATCAGTCGGAAATCAGCCTTCCTAGAAACGAGAGATTGGAAATGCTAGTGTGTGTGAAGATGTGTTCGAAGACGGTCGTCTGCCTCATTACGTTCGATTTCACTGCGATGTGTGTTCCGGTATCGTCAGAGCACGACTCGTGTGGCTTGTATTACGTGAGGCCGACTCGCGCGACGCGAATGTTTCGCGAATTTTCACAATGATTGCATTGTACACGTGTTTAACGCTTATTCTGTACGCATTTAATAAAATTACGGCATTAGCGTGCTCTATTTTAAATTTAAAATGTTATTTGGATGTAAATCAAGTCGAATTCAAAATGGATTAATGATAAATTAATATGTTGCGTATATGATGATGATACGATCATTGAATATGGTAATTAACATTTCATTTTCATGAGAATAGGAATAGCAATGGAAATAATAATGTATTCTTTGCACAGAGAGTACGCTGTCATTAGTATATTATAAATTCTAAAGAGATGAGAACGGGAAGATTGACATTTTGCATGCGAAACGGAATGAAAAATGGAATTTTAACACTAATAGAGATGTTTTCTTCTTGTTCCAAGAATTATTACTTTATCTTCTCCGCAGTTTTTAGATTCTCCACATTAAATGTAATTGTCTTTTCTCTCTCGTCTCAAGCGATTTTGCCATGATTATTTCGACTCACAGTAGGATTATTAAATTAACACGTCGAAACTCTTTTCCCACGATTTATCACTTTCTTACGTCGCGCAGAAAAGTTGAGCTAATCTAAGGGGGATTTCACTTAAACGGCAAATGAAGGATATGTGTGCCACACGAAGTTGAAGAAATTTCGTTGACCCGACTTCCGTCAGAACACGAAAGTCAGCGAGAGTACGAACATCGGACGTGTAATTTTCCAGATTTGCAGCTTCTTTAGATATTCTTAACAACTTTTTGCCGACGAGATTATCTTTTCTTAAAAGATGTTTTAGACTTTAGATGTTAAACCGTTATGTCAGAATCTCGATGAAGATAAGATGACGTGCATATATTGGCAAACGTAATGGATCGTTTAAGAAATCGTAGATATACAAAAGTACATTTAACTGTCCTCAAAAGATAAGAATCTTATAGAGAAGTATTCATTCTAAATCTTCTTCTACATTTTTCTGTGCCAATTTATTTGGTTAAACGTATTTCTTATTATACATCTCGTCTTACATTACTTATACATCTCGTCTTTGGAATTTTCGCTTTTCACACGAAGTCAAAAATCTGATTGATTTTTGTTACGTAATTAATAGAATTAATAGAATATACTAAAAAGAACAGAGTTACATTATTAGATCGCGTTACAATTTTTACAATTTGCAACTTACACATGCTGTGTATCATAAGGAGTGTATAAAACAGTAGAAAAAGGAGCGGTATCAATCCGCCAAACACAAAAAACCCATCCAAAATCCATAACGGTACATCTGAGATTGAATGGTAGCAATTTTTAACATTCTCTATGTGCCTGACAAATTTATAGCAAACGTCAACAAAAAATATCTACGTTTGCAAATGTGTTAGGCGATGTATGTGTGGATGTGGTATAATTGTGTTAGAAATTAAAACGAGTGACCATGTACATAGTAAGTCAAAATAAATAAATTTTGAAATAACAATGTCTTACTGACAAATTCTCTGATGTATCACACAAATATTCTCTTTTAAGATTCATCATGTTGAAATCTATAAATCACATTTATGATTAAATTAAATAGCTGCTGAAGAAATGGTGATATTTTAGCTTCGAAATAAGCAGTCTTGTCAGTTTACACTTATAACTTGCTCGTTGAAAGCGATGTCTGAAAGACTAAGATTTATACGATAGATTTACATTTTTCATATCTTTCGTCATTTCTTTTAGAACGCTAATTTCACACCCATCTTTACCTTTCGCAATTCCGCGGCAATCCACCAACACCTTCTACTTCTCGAAATCTCACCGAGCTCACGTATAATTCCGGTCGTAGGTGGACGCAGTTGAGGGACGTGGACAAGAAGAAGCGACTGGCAGCATCTGGGGTATTCACCAGTTATGTCGTTCACACACTGACACCCGGATTTTACACTAAAAAGCACCGCGAGGAAAATAGATGGAGACTTCCTGTTGCTGCTCGAAGAGACTGACAAAGACAGGTATCAAGTCGACTTGGTCGCGAATGGGCAGCCGAGGGACAGCCAGCTGATCGATCGGTCAATTGCCGTCCTCCTTCTCCGTGACTTTCGAGTCCTAACGCGAGACTGACTCGGCCATAGGCTCGGACTGGTCCCGACACTGGATAACACCGCGCTTGCCTCCTTCTTAGTGGGCTGCTCCGGACGGTCTCTTTCTAACTAATGCTTTCCCTCTGCGGTGAGCATTCCTACCCACCTTCTCTTCTACCTGTTGCTCCTTCACGTTTGGTGCTCGCTTTTTATCCTTGTCTTCGGCTTCACCGATTCTCCAACGTCACGCTCATTTTCTCCCCTAACGTCCGACCCGGGATTTCCAGCCTATTACCAGAGCACGGATCTTTCCCTTTCAATCGCGGTGCATCGTCCTTTCATGTACTTAGTAAGTTATTTCTTTGATATAATGTTAAGTAGTAACTAGCATGATGAATGTGCTAAGCAAAAATTGAAGATTTGACAGAAAAATATCGAAACGTTTTATTTTTGTTTTTCGCAAAAGATTTTTTCTTTAGAAATATTCAGACTCATTAAAAGATTAACAAATTGCAGAAATGGAAATCAAAAGATTATTTAACTATTGATTCTTAATAATATCTAGTGATGTAGAAAATATTTTATTTCGGTATATTTAAAACTCGATGGTTATCCAGTAATTTTATTTGAGAAATAGAATACTTAAATAGTAAGAATTAAACTTTAATTCGCCTTTTTACGGTCGCACCAAGATCTTTTTTGGCCAATCAATAATCTGCGAAATCGCAGTACACAATTAAACATAAGTTGCGCGTCGACACTTTAAACGCAACCACAATCACCAACTTAAAATCAATTTGATTTCAAATGATGGTGTTAATAAGACTCCCCATCTCCTACATATAAATAATTTATTGCAAAAAATATTTATAGAATACTTAAATCTAAATACTCTATATCCGGGTATTCTTTTTCACAGTGCATTTTACCTGTCCGTTCAGTGTTACTTGCTATCGTGCCGGTAGAGCCGATTCCGCTACTTCGAGAGAAGCGGATCTGCGAGCGCTTTCGCTCATCTCGCTATATAGTTACCTCTTCCCATCACCTGCTATTCCCTCGCGAAAGGCCGCCTCGGCGCACATCGATCCAGAGGTCCGTTTTGACATCGCGAGATCGCTTTCTCCGCTCTTTCTGCGCTTATATCTACAATATATCCAGACCTGGGATTAACTGCCTTCTTTCAGGCAGTATCTTGTCTTATATCAATTTCCGTTTGTAATACTTGATGCAATCTCTCTCTCTCTCTCTCTCTCTCTCACTCACTTTTTTCGCTTTTGTTTTTCCATTTTTTAAGGGGGGAAACCACATTAGACGGTTCAAAAAAATCGATTTTTTTTTATTGCATAAATCGTTATAACTATTCAAGATTATGTTCCCAAAATTTCAAAATGAAATTCGAATTCCTATGCTATGAGTATAAAAGGGAGCGCTGCTTAGTTCACTGCTGGAGCGCACAACAGGTAGAATGGAGACGGTCGCTCAGATAATCCCTTACTTACTTACCTGGCTTATTCGAGCTAGAGTGCACGCAAGTCGAAAAAAAGTCGTTTCGAGAAAAATGCGTTTGAAAAAAAAAATTACCGAAAACTAGAAATTCAAGACAGTAATAAATTATAAAGTCCTTAGCTTTTAATCTACGATTCCAGGACCATATAGCAATCCTTCTTCTTACACATGTACTATGGGATACTTTACACATGTACTATGGGATATTAGGAGGGGAGAGGGGTATTTTTCCAGGTGTTTTTGTTTGTAAATGCTCACTATAGAGGGTTTGTGTAGAAGCGTCGGCATTATTTCGAATATATTTTGGTAGAACGTCGGTCAACGTCAGTTTAGCTTTGGCCATCCACGCGTGTGTTGAAAGTTACAAGAGAAATATGTCAGTTGGCTCGCGGAGCTTTAATTACGCACAACAAATGGACGAGCTGCGCGTGAAACGATAGAATAGACGCAGCCCTTTGGAGACCAAGGAAGCTCGGAAAGCAAGAAAAGAGGAGATGCAAGTTCTAAATGATGCTTATGAAGAAGAAGAAGAAGGATTGCTATATGGTGCTGGAATCGCAGATTAAAAGCACTTTATATAATTTATTACTGTCTTGAATTTCTAGTTTTCGATAATTTTTTTTTTCAAACGCATTTTTCTCGAAACGACTTTTTTTCGACTTGCGTGCACTCTAGCTCAAAAAATTATTGACCGATCCTTATAAAAGTTGTAGTTATTCTTTATTAAATTATCTATCAGATGAACCAACTTTTGGGATAATATCATAATTTAAAGTGTATTTTTTATTTGAAAAAGAACTAAAAAAACGGTGAAAATTGAGATTTTTTTTTTTAAATTCTCGTAAAACATTCAATTTTCAACATTTTTAGCTAAAACCTGGTTCATCTAATAAGAAAACATATTAATAATGTATGAAAACCTTCGTTTTGCTTTCAGATCAAAATTGTGATCTCCACATTGCACGCAAGCGACTAACTCTGATGACGACCTTCGATGGGCGGCAGCTTATAATTTTGACATTTTCGTCAAAAACAACTTGATAAAAATCTGAGATGTAGTTCAAAACATGAATAAAATGACCTCAAAGTTTAAATAAATTCTAATTATTTTTTCTGTCTCAAAAAAATTCACAAAAAAAGCTTAAAAATCAGCCTTCTAATGTGGTTTCCCCTCTTAATTTCATTCTTTGCTATTTCTATCTCTGCTTTCTGATTCCCCTTGTTCCGTTTTTAGTTATTGTTTTGAAATTGAAATTTGTATCACGCTGAAGAAATGTTGTTTAACGACGATTTTTATTTCTTCGCGCATAATGCGCTTGCAATTCGTTTTATCCGCTTGCTCAATTTCCGCTCTCAATTTTTTCCCATTAAAACAAGTACGTACATACATCCTGCAATTTTTTTTGTCTGATCGCCGATTAACGGTCTTCTGACGATAATTGTAAGTTTTCCGGCGTAAACATTATATATAATGGGCATGTTTATGCGTTAACTATTTTTCGGGATTTCGAGAATTCCATGTTAGTCTGCAATTTCCAATTTTGGCATCTATTCGACGAATAATTTAACGATGCGTGATCCCAGTTTAGTGCAGCATTAGCGAGCAAATTGCAAGCGGCAAGGGCACAAGTTCCTGAGCCCATTCACGTACAGCTTGGTCACTTCCGGTAGTTAATTCGGTAAAACACTTTGCTATGCCATTGTCATCGCCGATAATAAGACACTGAAGATTCTCTCGATGTCGCGCGACGTTTATGCCTAGCGAGGAGCATCCATAAAACGCAATGCATGAGCATTGATATGATAAAAGTATACTTTTTATTCTTCCTTCTTACTAAGCGCTTCCTCAAAAATAGGAAATCAATCTTTTGCTTTCGTATGTACGTGAAATGGATTACGTTAGTAATCAACAATTTAGGAGAGGTCGATCAAGACAATTCACATAATAAGGCAAATTAATGGATAGACGAAATCCAATTATTTTCCTTAATACGAAAAATTCTTTCTCTCTCTCTTTCTTTTTCTTCTCGTTTATTTAACGGCAAACGAGATAATGCAGTAGAAGGTTAACGACCGTAGAAATCACTTAAATCCTGTCATTGTGTACGCTTGCGGGTAATATCACGCAGGCTTCGTTACAACCCGGATAACAAAGCAGAGTCGTGAAATCTGTCGAACGTTAAAACATCGTATCAAAGTAAGCGGAGAACAATTTTCTCAGCACGAATCAACGCATTGTTTATCGAACGCGGTAGTAAATTGTCAATAAACTACCGCATTTAATATTATCATTAATGGTTAACAGCAAGCAATATTAGTCAGATGTAGAATATTAATTCTTGAATGTCTTCTTACTTACTTTTTATTTTCCTTTTTTATTATTCTTTGTGCTCATACATTTTTGTATTCATATATTTGTCTTGCACAAAGAGATTTGTGTGAAACGGTGTTGTTTATAAATTTTCATCATTAATAATAATCAATAAATCAATAAATTTTGTCACAGAAAACATCGCTTCTTCTAATTTACATTAATGCTTTGTCAGTATTTCGATGATCACACAGTTTTATCGACGTTCGTCATTGTCTTCATCATCTCATCGCATACGTGTTTGTCATTTTCGTCTGTAGTATTAAATAACGTTTATCAATTAATCTTTAATAACTTTTTTCATTAAGCCATCGATTTGAAGAAACGTTGCATATTATTAAAAGATCTGGCGATCTGCGTACTAGCGAGGTCTTTTGGCGGCCTAAAAATGGGCGGTGATAGTCTTTCACTTTTTTTTCCTTGCAATGTTCTTAACGGAGGTCGCATTCAATATATTTATATGTCGCCGTTTAATGTATTTTTCATTATCCTTAGAAACGTATCCGTTAGAAATAAACCATAAAGGTACAGCGAACAATGGAATAACAAAAAAAGGAAAAAACAAAAACTTATTAAAATCGCTGATCTTTCTCGTGAACTTTTCATTGTTTTTTCGTATATCAAATTATATTGCTAAGTAAGGTTTGATGATTTAATATCTCTTTGATTTTTATACCAAAGAAGGAGTAAAATGGAAACTAATTTAAAAATAATTTATAAATGTATATATATATTTTTTTGTCAAAACAGTCTGTACTATTTGTTTTTTACACATATGATACACACGCGTAAGATTTTGATACGCATTAAAAATTCTGTGTCCTCTTTTCAGGAGAGGTTCTGAAAAGTCGTATAATTTTTCATAAAACAACAGTTTTTCTCAATAAGAAAAAAAAGTTCCGCAAAAGAACTTGCGACATAAGATGATTAAATATCGCATGTCGATTTTTCTCTTGCTTTTTTTAATAAGCTTTAGCTTTTCGACATTTTTGTTTTTTGCGTTCGATTTATAATATATCACACAAACAACAATAAATGATAATATTTCTTTTATAATATTTCTTTTTACATCAATTTTTTTATTTACGTTATTTGCGGACATTCAAATGCAATTGTTTTTGCAACAGTCGACAATTTTATTTCAGGTCAAGAAGTAGCGACCATAACGGTGGTCAAGACGGCCTGCACTTTCCCTAGCATTGCGCAACCATAGCTGCGGCACCTGACGTAATGTGGACCTGATTAAATAACAGGAAATTATAAATTTTTCTTTTTTTCTGTCGAAAATTGGACTACGTGCGCGACCCGTATTCAAAATTGATATTTACGTATGACATGTGTAGCATTTCTTGTTTCAAGGAAAAGATCGAGCCCATTATCTTTGGCCATTATGTGTATGACCATTATCTTTAACCCTTAGAGTACACACCTCCAAAAAATTTCAGTACACACAGGGTCAAAGCGACCCCGTGTGTACTCTAAGGGTTAAATATTTGATGATTGTTTGTGTCACGTTATAGATGTGCTATTGAATAAATTAAATTTCGTATAATTTAATTTCATATAAATATTATAAATCTTCGGCAGCCGCGTCCCATAAGATTTCTTGATTTGAATTGCTTATTTCATTTTTATTGCTAATTCTAAATAATGAAAGTGATTTGCTTGTGTTTGCGAGATAAAATTATATTTAACGAATTTATCTTGAAAAATTAGATTAGTGGATAAACTGGAAAAATTGAATTACCATTAAATTACCATTGGCTCGCGCTGATGTCGGTTAAGTGATCATCAAAGAGAAACATTCCCTTATGACATTTTTCGTAGAGGCATTAATAATTATGCAAAGACCGCAAGGACGTGCCGATCGCCGGATATCGTGTGGATTTCGAGATGGACAGGCTTGGATACAAAATTACACGGATTAGCATGACTAGCAACGAAGGAAATCGCAATGAATCGTCCGCGGCTGGCTGATCGGCATGATACAACGAGAAATTTGTAAAGCGCGACTTCCGATTGCGTACACAGCTAGCTCGAATCGAAGTTCGTACAAAAAAAGAGAGATTGTTGTCTCTGCTGGATCACGGAATTCGTGAGTTTTCAATCGCGTCTCGTACGAAGGTACAGCTTCGTACTGAGGATTCTCGCATCAGAAAACTTGCTCAATAAAAAGAATATGACTACTAGAGATGAGGAAAGAAATGGATTATACAGGCGCTATCGTGTAAAAGTGGACACGAAGGCGAATGGTGCTTGAAAGTGATGGAATTTTTATTTAATGTCTATTCAAAAAGTGAAAGCAACATCACGTACGGAAAGTATACATGCCGTTTTGATCCTTTAACCTTGGACCAATTATTAATTTTTACATGTATCGATACTCATTCGTGATGAAATTTACACCTTGTCACGTCGTTTTCTCCGTTTACACCATACGTCGTTGTAACGTATTGCTGACGATGTCGTTTGCGATAATCGGCTGGTTTGCTGACGACGCAGATGCGATAATCAACCGGCAAAGGAACCGGTATGTTCGCTGTTAGTAAGCAGGAGTACAAGAGTTTTGTCTCTGAAGGACACAACCTTGAACTTTATGTTTCAAGTGAAAGAAACTTTGGGGATTGGAATCTTATTATTTCTATATATATTTATGTTTTCACTAGAAAGTTATGTAAAATAAGTGAACGCCTCGCGCAAAGATTTTCTTGAAAAATTTTTATAATTTTTTTCTTCTTTAATTTATACTAAATTAAAACGATAAGGAATCGTAAGAAATGTTAAGAATCTTTAATCAAAATTTATAAAATTATTATCTATATTAATATTTTGTTTTAAAAATATAATAAAATAAATTTATTCTTAAACTCTTTAAAGTGAGTTAAGTTTTAGAGCAGTATAAATAGTGAAAATTGTTATGCAGCATATCATGTATTATTTTTTGCAGCTATATATGATTAAAAATAAAATCATAAACATTTCGTACGTGTCATGCAGGATAAACGTGCCCAAATTCGATAGCATTAATGCAAGAGTTCCGATATAAAAATACCTGCAAGTGCAGCTGGATGGCCATTAAGATAGCTGCGATTAAAAACATTTCGTTGATCATATCTTTTTTTTCAGCTGAAAGTCGCTAGTTAAAAAACTTATTCGAGTTCTAAAAGTAAACGTGTGCAATTTACATATATGCACACGTGTATTGCATTTAATTATTAATAAATAATAATCGAATATTATTTCCCGATTTATCAATATCTCACAAATAACAATTTTGCATATACAAGACATCTACATAATAATTTGCATTTTAGAGTAATTTTTTGAATTGCTTTTTGATAGCTTTAAAAGGTCGCAATCAATATTTCTTTTTGCAGCACTGCTAGTTGTTCCAATAAATAAATTTGACAAGAATATCTGCTAAATATTTTTTGCTAACTATTCGAATTCGAGTCATCAATTTTCAGTAAATCTTCGCAGAACTGTTCGCGCAAAAGCGAAAGTTTTCGCTTCGGTGCGCATGCATGATCGTTATCAGGTCAGGCGACAGCACGCGATCCTCATTACGACAAAGACTAGGATCGATCTTCCCAAGATCGATCCGAGGGACGTTCTTTCCATCGTCCATCAAGCAACCTTGACCTGTTTCGAATTTTTCTAAATTTATTTATTATTTTTATATTTTATGTAACAGACCATTTTCACCCTATTTATTGTCATATTTGTTGTCGACGCGTTTATGTACTTAACATTACACAATTTGCTGCGCAGTTCATTAGTTGGTTGTAAGTAAATTACGATCCGCTAATAATCCACACGATTCTTAGCTGCACTTACGAACGAGCGGCAAACGATAAAATATACAATGTCCGTAAATGAGAAAATTTCAGGGTATTATCAACGAACCAGGTCGCTAAACGAAGACATGGTGTAGATGTGAAAGTGGTTAGTCCAGCTGCTGCCGGATTACGTAAATCCCAGGAAAAGTGATTAAACGTCTGACATGGAGGATACATTGTCGATGCGTGACATCGATATTCGGACATATGTGAATTCCATCCTCCTCGCGCGAACTTGAGGCTGTGATCCCACGTTTGAGACACGTGACGTGGCCTCGGAATCTTTCGTGTCTTGGTGACGAAGTATTAACGATACGTGACATAACAAAGTAAGAGAAACTTACTGCGGATATTCACGTAATAATGTGCTTAATGGGCGCGTCCATAATTAAACACGATCGCGTTTTTCACGAAGCGATGCAGAAGAAAATGCTAGGTTTCCACACTTCCCTGCCGTAGAGCAATATGAACGTTATATTCTTTTCTTAATTCTGTATATTGGAACTTAAAATATTGTAGCAGATTACCTTGAAAAAGATGCGCATCTCTTTATTGAGTACAAGTGTACTTAAACATTAAGGATACTTGTTTATTAAAACGCTATAATCGCCAACAGTGTGAAAAAGTAAGCCATTTGCAGTTAGCGTTGACGTATTTGCATTTTAATGACTCGTAATTTTTTCACGATTGATGTCAAAGAAGAAAAGAAGGAAAACGTGTCTTTTTGTTGATTCACAATCGCGCACGGTACATAATATTTTCGACGATTTTCAAAGAACGTGATGAAATGAGAAACTGTGATAGATAATCTTTTTAAACTGATTCGCGATGGATCCCGATCGCAAAAATATGATTGACGTGCCGATGCTTGTTAAACAAAGGCGTGAAAAATTATATCTGTTACGTCATCGATTTATTATGCGTGTATAATCTTCGACCAGCATATCTTGCATTATTAGTCATATCGACAGATTAGGCATTATATCTGACTGCCAACTAGCGGAATAAATAAACATTCACTTTGTGAAGGTAATAATATCGAAGAATATTTAATGTATTTACGTACATTCTGCTATTTGCGTCAAAAAGGTCGAGTTGGATAACTACGTGTGTAGTTATTAGAGACTAGTTCTCAATTGGGTAACTTATCGAATAAATTAAATTCTGAGAGTTATTGGATATAAGTTTTATCTATTTGTTCCTCTTCAATATGAGCAAACTTATAATTGCGTCTCTTGAGATATTTTCAAGCAGTTATACATATACTCTAAAAATGGGATAAGCAAATTTGCATAACACAGAAAGAAAAAACGACAAGAAAACCTGGAATTAATTTCGTGGATTTTTTAAATATTAAAAGTATTGTTAAAATTTCATTAGTATCACTACATCTTTGTATAAAACAGGTAAAACCTTAATATTATTAATATTATTGTAAATAAGTTTATAATTTATTTAAATAATGAAGATTTTATGTGTTATTATTTCTTTTTCCTTCTGTCTTACTACAATTGTGTCCAATTAGCAAATAATTAATAAGACGAGAATGACGCAACACACATTAATTAATGAAGTATCCGGTATCCGTATATTTATTATCTATTATTTTTTAATGTTCAATGTTTTACAGTTAATTCTTTAAAAAGTTCTATATCAAATAATCAATAAGCCAATTCAGGTTAGGGGGTCTTAGCCGATTAATTTTTCTTTGATTAACGTTACAAATTTACCGTTACAAATTTACGGACAAACGAAAATTTCTTCGATTAATGTACCGTTACAAATTTACGGACAAACGAAAATTTTTGCAGAGACATACCACTAAATACATATTAAAATTTAATATTCACGATATTACAAATTTATTTATAAAAATTTCCTTTCCCCAATGCGATAGTTTTTATTTGCCAATACCGAAATCTTATTAAAAGATTTTATTTATCTATCATTATTAATTTTTATCGAAACGAATTCAGAAAACAAACTTAAACAAGCATGATGTTTTTAATACCAGCTACTATGGACGTGATCATTTATGATACAAAAAAATTATGTTTAATATTTATCGAATGTGTAAGTAAAAAAGAAAGGAGAAAAGGAAATAAGCAAATTTTTTTCAGAATGACCTCAATTTTGTAGACATCAGTTTCTCGTCTACAAGGAACTGATAGAATGTGTGATCCTATATTTTAGTAATACACGTGATATGATAATTATATACTTTTGATACTTGATTGACCGTTATTATTTACAAAAATAAAAAAGGAAGAATTAAAAATGAAGAATAATATATTAAACTGTATAAGAATTCAGTAGACATCATACATGTACTATGTATAAGCGAAAAGAGAAAAAGATTTATAGATAATCATCCAAATGTTATTAGATTTTGACAAAAATTCGATAAGAATTCGTTAAAAATCTGCTCGATAAAAGAATCTATTCAAATAAGATTTAATAAAAAAAAGAATTTTTTTGTGAGAAATAATAATAATACGTTGTAATCATTTCACTTGTGTTTAATCACAAAAAATTTCAAAAAATTGTACAAGTCATCCTAGTATTTTAAAACTAAATTGGCTTGCACTAAACACACACACACACACACGCGCTCGCACACGTGTGTGTATATATGTAACATACAAATTTAATTACACTTTAATTACACTTAATATAAATTTCAGATATTTTTGCCTTGTTGACATCAAACGTGACAAAAAGTGTTATAGAAATGATAACAATATCGCTCGTTGAAGGTATACGATAGAACAATGAATAATTTTTTTCGTTAATCACTCGATCACAAAACAATGAGATACTGATGAAAATTAAACAGAAAGATAACTTTCGATTGATGGATAAATATTATTATCTCTATCGTGTCAATGCGAGTATGCACGTTATTGTTATGCAATTATATAAAGCATTTCATGTTTGCAGATATGTCATCTTTTGAAATTCTTTTTGAATTTCCATGTATCAGTCTTTTGAGAGAATTGATCATCTTTAAAAGCAGAAGTATACGTTAAAAGCAAGAAAATGAGAGGAGGCCAGGGGAGGGGGATAAGTTCTTCAAATTAAACAAAGACTCTTCGCTCATTGTAATCTCATATCTGCAAAAATTGCATATGCTGTGTGATTAAGGCTCGGTTTTTTATTCTGTGATTAACTATTAACCAATTAATCGACTTCTTATCTTTTTTCTATTGTTTAAGAAAAGACAGAAAAATTGATTGCAAACTTCCAGTTAGTAGTTAACTATGGAATAAAAACCGAATTTAAAACACTTACTTTGTAACCTATTATAAAGATTAATTGTCAGATTATTACGAGAAAGAAACATACACACACACACACACACACACAGAAAAGTGATATAAGAAGAGAAAATATACATTTAAAGAATATCTCTCGCTAGATATTTTCACAATAAAGATTATTTGTTGAAAATAAAGAAGTAAAATCAAGAATTTAAATCAAAGTTAAATCTTTCAACTTTTATTCGATTAAAATTAAATTTTAATCAAATATCCTTTGAAGCTTACTCAACAAAATTCATAATCAGCTTTCTTTAAAAATCTGTAAATTTATTATATAGAAGATCTTATATATATTAATATATATAATATATATTAATATCTTATATATATTAATAATTATTGGTAATTTTGAAGAAAGAGAAACTGCGGTTAGAAGTGCCATTAAAATTACGCTTGCAATGACGGCCACAAAGAGATCGATAAGTTAGTCATTTCTCGTCTCAAGACATTTGCGAAACGCGAGAAAAACGATTATGCTAATTCGAGCCTTGAAACTCTGTCGAGAAGATGAAGTTGTGGTGCCATCTCTTGGAAGAAATACCTAGCAGACACACCTTATACCTTTGAAGATACATTTGCGAATAAGCACTTTCGTGATCTCGATATCGATAACTGAAGAAGATAATGATTGCGTGTCATTTATTTTTTATTACGAATCTTTTAGACTTGATAACTTTTGTTCGTTCACGTAATTCATTATTTTTGAAAGGGGGGACATTTAAAAAAAGAATAAATTTATACTTTCTAAGAAAGAAGAAATTCAAGAAGCTATGTATATATATATATATATATATATGTGTGTGTGTGTGTGTGTGTGTGTGTGTGTGTGTGTGTATTACTTCTTGAACTTCTTTTTCTTAAAGAGTGTAAATTTATTTTTAACCCTTCTTTTAGAAATAATGAATATATATATATGAATATATATATGAATCTAATCTTCGCATTATAGGCTCTCAAAGTTGAAGTTTAGATTGCAGCGTTTAAGTGCCGAGGAAAAAGACTCTGGTTTAAAGTGTGTGTAAAAGAAATACTTTTTATTTCTCTTTGTATTTGAAACATATAGCGACGTGTGGAATTTCTGTGGTTAATTTCCCGTTATCGAATAAATAATTGCTGAAAATTACTGTCACGCTAAAACCTCACGCTTGGCCACATAACAATTGTCAGGGAGAATACGTTGCAATTTTATGCTTCGGATGACACTTAAAGTGGCATCTGTTGCGTGCGTTCACCAGACTAAAGATCGGATAACGAACAAATCACGCGTTTCGAATTTCACACTTCCTAGTCACATAATAGCACACATTGTTGTTATGCAATAAAGTATTTCATGTTTGCAGACATGTCATCTTTTAGAACCTTCCTGAATTTCCGTGTATTCTGTAAGTCTTTTGAGAAAATCGATTCGATTGTCTTTATGTGTTAAAAGCAGAAAGATAAGAGGAGAGGAAGAGGGGATAAGTTTCTTCTAACGTCAAATTAAACAAAGACTTTGCTCATTGCAATCTCGCATTTACTAACAGCTTCCTCGAAGTATCTCTTTTTGCAATTTCCGAGGCAAATTAGAATACCTATTAATAAATAAATAGATTAGATTACCCAATTAATCTATTATCTATTAATCTATTAATTAAAAAATAAATAATTTGTTTATAATTTACAATTAATTAAAAAACGGATAGACATGAATTCATTAAAAAATCTCAATGTTTTTCGAATTAATCGCTTTAAATAAAAATTTACTTTTCTCGTTTTTATGTAATCTCTTTCTTTTCTGTATTCACAATTTTTTCTTTGCACTTTCTTCACGCATGTTCTCCTTACGCGCATTTTTCCATTCTCAATATGTTACTTTATCATGGTATTTTTCTTACTCATGGTAAGAAAAATACCATGATGAAATAACATTTTTTTTTACCGCACCTTTGTCATTGGCATGCAGTGTCCCTAAAACAAATGTAAAGTATTACTATTTACAAATCCGCCATTCGTCGTAAAATTGTCTCGACGGCGAAGATGCGTTACGTATAATTGTGTATGCGTGAGTGCGTTCAATTGCGTTTATCCTTTCACTACAATGCTGCAGTCAGGCAAAGGCGCGCGGTCTGGTCTCTCGCTGCACTTGCTGGCCACTTTCACGCGCGATTGCGAACGCAATCCCGTCGAAGTAAGCCGCGCAGGGACTCATTGCTGAGTGGCATACCGCGCCGTTCCTACGACGAAAATTATGCTTTTGAAGAAGAAAAAACGAAAAAGAAGAAATCCCGAGTGCACGCGCCACTTTTGCCATTTGCACGCCATTGAACGGAATGACCTAAAACTTGGAGTAATCGCGATTGGTCTTGAGCCGAATTTCCTCCTTCGAGGAACTTTCGAGGGTCTTTTTTGAGAGATTCAAGCCTGAATTTTTTTTATTTGTCTTTAAGTTACAAACGTAAAAAAAATCACAGGAATTGTCTTGTGCGAGACAAGATACAAGAAGACGAGTTTAAGAATTTGAACACTTGTATCCTCCGGCATTTATCGGAAGGTTACCTTCCTGTTTTCCATAAACCAATCATCTGTATTCTAAAGCGAACTCGCAAGTTTCCTCCGTATAAATTAGTTTTTGTGGCATATATTGTAAAATTCCACGGAAACGGTGCGTCGCGCCGCATAGATTTCGCTCCTGGATGTCGCGTAAGTCGCGCATAATGCAATTGAAATTGCAATATCGCACGATTGCCAATACTCGATGATTATGCATGCGCAAACAGCGAAGAGCTTTCTTAGAAACCCATGTTGAAGAAAGTTTCGCTGGACCGTAAAATATGTTCAGTGTGCGTATACATGAATTTCGATGTATAATTAGCTAATCTTGCGAAACGAAATCTTGGTGCTGATATCTGTGTGTGAGAGTTCCCAGATTTTCTACCTCCGTTCCCAGAAGAAATCTGCCGGATCGCCAAATAAATTTAATTATTTTTAAAATATAATTATTTTAAATATTGTATATAAAATTTAAAATAAATAATTAAATAAAGTTAAATAAAGTTAAATAAAAAGAAATGTTGAAAGTTATATCAGATATTTTTTTATTTAACTTTAATTATTTATTTTAAATTTTATATGCAATATTAAAAAAATAATTATATTTTAAACATATGATTTAAATATATGTATGTGTATATGTATACATATATATATAAATTTTATAAAAGAAAAATCTTACTTACATAATTTTTTACGTCTGAAAATTGAAACGACATATTTGCAAAATCCGGGAGATTTTTTTCACATTTCAATCTGCAAATTTTGCTTTGTGACTCACCCGGTAAGTCCATCGGTCCAGCTGAACATTCTCCTTATCTTCTCCCGCTGCATCTGATCTTCACCCTGAAATCCCTTGTTATCCATTGCGGATGCTTCCACTATTGTTTTACTTCTCGAACGGTCTTGAAGCAGGATGAGGATTTCTGCGAGAACTCACGCGCGAGAGTTCTTCAGCTTGACTCAACAACAATGATGCATCTTTTGTTTCCACGTTCCAAAAACACGTCACCCGACACGTGCGTTGAGCTGAAAGTTAAATAGATTATTGGAAATTTCCTAATAGTGATGCGTCACGAGTATACTGAATAATTAATCAAACAAATCTTTATTCGCCTCGTGCATTTGAATTACCGCAATAGAAATAAATTTTTTCATTATCAATAAGAATTTTACGCGAATAATGATTTCTTTTTTTATTATTTTGTTACATCTTATCTTAAATATTTTTGTAGATACATTAAAATTCGATTACAAATTGCTGATTTAGTATTAAGAGTAAATTCTTATTTGTTTTTGCAGATATTATGTACTGCTAAATGTTCTTATCTTAATTATTCTGCAGACATCTCTTGAATGTAAATTGTTTTAAGTGATCTTCGACACACTACATGTTTCTCGATATCGTGATACCGCGAATGAAAGCTTGATTTTCCGTCGTGGGGGAATCTTACAATTGCCTTAATGAGTGCACACTCATTCATGACAAATAACGGAGAGTGAAACTTTAAACGCAAATTTTATTGCGACCGAGCAAAGTGTGCACGCTCGAGGTCATTAGGAAGAAAGCGTGGCATATAACGATCTGTCGGCCACTGGAATAGAAAATGCGGCCACGCCATCACTGGAAACAGCGATCATTTTCTTTGGCTTGTTAGGATATCTTGATCGTCACGGAGGATACGATGCAGTAGCACGAGTATGCAGCCGCTCGTCGTCACATAGCAATCGAAAGTAAGAGATCGTGAATGTGCCAGTTCATTTATGGATGTTACTTAATCCTGTCATTACCATAGAAAACACTTGATCGCTGAAGATCGTTGAGAATCTCGATTGCTGTAAGAAATATCATCGTTGCGTTAGAAAAATATAAATGTGACTAATTTTTAATTATAATTTTCTCACAATATCAAAATATTCTTTGTTGCTATTTAAAAAAAAATAATAAAGGATAATATTTGCGAGCAGAAGTGTTACATAATTATAGAAAATAAATTTCTATCGTCATATTACAACGTAATAAAACAATTTGGATTATTTTAAATAAAATAACAATTTGCATGATAATCAACGTAGTCAAGATATTATTACAGGTTCAACTAATTAAGAAGATTCATCCATGATTTCTTTATGATTTCTTACGACAATTACGATGACATTCTTGTGGTGACGACATAAGTGATAATTCTTCCCGCATTAATGGCGTGCGACTGCATTTCACGCCACACCTGTCCAGCGATTCAAAATTTTGTAGTGATTCATTCGTTATCGTATTTATATCATTAACAGTTACATCGGCACTCAGTTGTTTCTACGTGTTATTGCACTCTGTGCATCGCGTGAGGAAAAACAGAAAGAAAAAAAAGAGAAAAAGAGAGAAAGGGAGAAGAAAAATCTTTATCTTAGTACGTCGTGTCGTATCCTAAATATGTAAGGAATTTTAAAATGACGTGTCCTTGTGTACATAATAGGCTGCCTGTGAATATTGGCGATGTTATTGCAAAGAAAAAAAAGAGAGGAAGAGACAGAGAGAGAGAGAGAGAGAGAGAGAGAGAGAGAGAGAGAGAGAGAGAGAGAGAGAGAGAGAGAGAATCGATTCCCTGCCATGCGAATAGAGATTTTTAACGTAGCAAGAATTTTGTAGGACTTTGCTCTGCGTTTACCTTGACGGCGTTTCTCTTGGCAGAATCATGTGTATACGCGAAAGATATTACTAGTCTCACTCCTGCTTGAAAAATGTCCCAGACTTTTTTGTGAAAGCGCCAGGAAATACCAGGTCGTTCTCAAGATAAGAGACTCTCGTGAGATTTCGGTCGATCTTTCTTCAAGAAGAAAAAAAATTAAATCGGGACAGTGTAAAACGTAAAGATTCTAAAGTTCTAACTCAATTTTAATTTACAGATTGTTCCGTGCATTCATCAAGGATTCGAGAAGATGTGATTTCATTTATCGTTAACGCGTACTTTTATCTTTTATATTATTTATTACTTTTATATAACTCTCTCTTGTGTTTTTAATCTCATTTCTCTGTTGTGCAATTATTTTATTTTTATCCGAAAATTACTTGTAAAAATTTAAACAATAATTTTATTTTGTACAAAGAACTTTCTTAACGTTGAATGTTCTAAAGTTTGCTCACTAACATTAGTTCACTATAATGCAACTATACATATGTTGCAACTATACATTTGATAGAATAATGTGACCATATTTGTCTTTATGGTATTCATCTTTGCGATTGTTCGCGTGCAACTTACTTTCATAAAAGCGAAATTTTAGGTCAGCATCGTCAGCAAGTCGATTGGCCGTAACGGCCATTTCTGAATATCGTATGCTCGACTAATTAATGTACAGTATATTAATGTTTGAAGATGTGCTTAAATATCTGCATGTGATTAAGAGGCGTGTAATCTCGGGAAGTGAAATTCTACCGCAAACCACACGACACAATAGATATTCTTAGCAAATAGGAACTTAAATCGCGCGAGAACATACTATTGATTCGCGTATTCATAATTCGGCCCTTCTCAAGTGAAGAATGTTACATTTGATAATGTGGAATGGATAATAAACTGGCCAGACGGGTCGAAGATATTGAAACTTTTTTAAGATAATGTTTCGTGTGACACTTATCGAGAGATGGACACGTGGTTCCTCTTTTGATTCCGTTCGTCGCGCAAACAAGAAGTACGAGAAGCGTATGGAGGAATAATGATTACATTTGCACTAGACGAATGAATTATTCGCGTCACGCTTCACGGTATGTAAGAACGGCGTCGCAAACAATTGGATAATCTGTTAATGCGTAGTTATTGAACGAATTGCTTGAAAATCATCACGAAAAAATAACACGTATAATTAAAGATTGTGATGCTTTAATAAATCATTGAACATTCAATTACCTATTTTTTTTATAAATATATAATTATAAAGAACTTTACATGTATATATATTTGTTCTTTATGTAAAAAGATAACAATTATGATATTCTTGCAATTTGTTAAATAATCCATTAATAAATTAAAGTATAGGTAATAAATTATAGTATACGTTGTTAGTTAAAATAAATTAACAATTAATATTAATAAATGAACGCAGCATCTAATTGTTAGTCTCAGAAAAACAAGTTACATAAAATCTTTTGATTGATGATCTTGAAAATATCTAATAAGATAATAAGAAAGAGTTTACAAATAAAATGTTACGATACACACACACACACACACACACACACACACACACACGCATATGTAATAGTTCTTTAGTTTTCTATGATTTGTATCTTGACGGTCGTCGACTCATTAGCAAGATACCCGCAGGGCTTACATTACCCAATAGTTATATGTAGTCATGTAATTTTCAATGTTGCAATATGCAACATAGATAAAACTGTTGGAGCATAATATTAAATTAATAAATTTTATCATACTATCCAATATATTTTACGACAGATTTTAATAGTTTTTTGTTGTCTCTTGTGTGTAGATGTCAAAATTTTAAAAATAATCTTGAGGATCATGTTTTACACACACAGGTTTTCCTCTTTCCAGATTTTTAACTTTCTTTTTGTAACTTTAGAACAAAGTTTTAATTTACAGAATTTTTGTTTATTATTTATTTCTACTGTATGTTGTTTAATTTATCTGCATTCCATCTAATTTATTTGCCGTGGTTAAAATCTTCGAAAATCATAAATCTTTCAGTTCAATTTGTCGAATAGATCCGATATCCCTTTCGCTTCAAGACGTCTTCTCAAGATTAATATCTTATAGTTAGCGATGAAAGTAGGAAAGTGCGGTGTAATGTATTCGAATTGAGATCAGAACTCTTACTAAAGACAGCGCTCTCAGATATCAAAGATATTAATTTCTAGCATATGTTTCTCCATGAAAACATATCGCGGATGGATATACGAGAAATATCTCCTTATATTTTATACGCAAAATATAAAGTCGATTGATCAAATTTCGGTTAGAAAAATTGTCAACGTCGTATTTCAAGATTGCAGAATTTGCTTAGTATTTTATCTACATCGAAGCATTCCTTTGACGATGACAAAATTAAATACGTAATATTGAACAAGTGAACGTGATTTCAGACATCGTACGTATACACTTTCTCTCACGTATTCGCAGTCCTTTCGTATTCTCAGTTTTCAAAGTTAAACATTTTGTCCCACTTTAACCGCGTCCTTACGTCGAAGTTATTTCCTTTGCTCGCACCTTGGCTACTTTGTATCTTTAACATTTACGCCACTGAAGAAAATCAAACATTTAGCAACTAATTATGACGATGAAAAGGAAAGTTGAGAGCTACTTCTCACGTCAAACAGAACGCACGACTTTTTTTTTTTTAATATCAAGAGATCCAATTTTTCAGTGATCAAAGAATGTGACTTATCACTATTTTTTTTATCACACGATGGGATTTTCTCGCACCTTTTCACGGTCGTCGCGGGAGGTGTGTTTTGCTCTGGTTCCGATGACCTTCGAAGGAGAGCTCCGTTTCGTCAGCTCGCGCGGGATCTCTTCGGCGTGCCTCGCGCGTGCACTATTGTGGAGGAACGATTCCGGAGCTCGACACAGCCGCGGATGTGCAATACAACCGATCGGTTTGAACGTATTTCTCGCACTGACGGAACGGAGTCCGGTTGAGCAATAGACCTGCGGACGCACATTCCCGCTCCAACACATGCTTTCGAGAGACACATGCGTGCATGCACGAAAGGTGTATCCATGTCGTCTCGTTGCATTTGATGTGATAAACTAAACCGGCTCTTAGTCTTACACACTCACACACAGACAAAATGTAACACACACAAATGTAAATCCTTTATTTTATTAATAGACTCCAGAAAATTTATAGGGCGATAAGTGAGGAATATCGAGGGATGAACTGACTTGCCAAAGGAGATCGAGGAAAGATTTCGGAAAGTGCTTGTTTTCACAAGACGTTTTCGGGAATAATGTAGTTTTCACAAGGGAGATATATAATCTTAGACATTTTTAGACTCTTTAAACTCGGATTCCAGAGATTCCAAAGATTTTTTCTAGATGTTCTAAATCCTATGTTCCTACTTTCTCCTTCGTGTCCAAAGTGGGAGGTTCTCGTCAGAATCCTGTATGTGAATCAGCAAGAAGAAGAAACTTTCGTAGATTGAATAATAATTAAAATATAATAATAAATAAAATAAAATATAATAATAATAATAATTAAATAGAGTTATTGTCATCTTTATTAAATTTATCTTTATCCGTGTAATTATCATAATTATGAAATCTTAAATGTCATTGTAGGATGTGTCTCTGCATTGTCTACGCGCATTGCGTTAAATGTCGTAGGTGCATATCTCTTATATTTCTAAATAATCTAACTAAAGTAAACGTGACTTCATTATTTTGCCATTATTGATACTGGAAATGTCCAAGGATGCATGCTAAACCAGATAAATGTCTCGATCTGCAATTAGATGATTATATAAACTTATTTTTGTTCGTATTAATATCAGTACTGTGATTATTGCATGTATTTTATTAATATATAATTTATTTATAATTTCTAGGTAAAGTTGTATATTTAATTCTAACGCGCAGTTAATATGACGCACAGTTAATATGTTAATACGCAATAACATCAACGAGAGTTTTGGTCTTTGATCCACGCACATCAAGTGTTTTCTTCTTTTTGTAATGATACACGTTTATATAAAAGGCACTCTTAATATTTAATTGTTTAAAATAAAAAATATCAAATTATTTATTTATTTTTAATTTAAAGACTACTGTTTGAGTGCAATTTAAGTGCAAATTGTGAGATCTTTTTTTAAGTTGAGAATATTCAATTAAAGTATCTTTATGCTGTTTGCCAAAGAAAGACAGAGAGAGAGAAAGAGAGAGAGAGAGAGTTATAATTTTATAAATTATTGAAAATTATTATTTTAAGCAGAAACACGAAAAACTCGTATTATAACGCAAGTCGTTGCTCGAAAGGCCGAAGTTCTTGTTGGCAAGGACATTCGGGCGAATGGAAATTTACAGTAGATCTTAGAAAAATACTATTTTTGTATATCTATCATATAGATCAATGCAAACAAATTGAAAAAAACTCACTCGCCCACATGACGACTAGTTCTCATTCGTGTGTGCTAGAAAAAATTTCATTCGCAAGTGTATAGAAAACTTGTTTCTCATACATGTATGTATGTGTGCTCACTCAATTATTTCACATTAACCGCTTTCGTTCGAATCAATGATATATATATACACACACATATATATACATGTCATCATATATATACTGTATATATACACATATATACACATACATGTGCATTCTAAATCGCAGCGGTGTGTGTGTCATAAACGAAAGTATACTCGGTACAGCCTACAGACCTGTGGCCCATAATCTTCCGCGGCTGTTTTATACTTAACATCTATAAACCTTCCAAATAAAAAAGAAAGAGATACACTTGAAACATTCCATAGAACGATGTCGGTCGTTTCTTCCTGTACGATAGTCATTTTGCCTAAATAATGATAAGTACCGTTAAATTTAACACGCTTCTTGCTCACAAAAGTATAGCTCAGTATAGTTCACAAAATCTACATATAATGGGTATTCATATCTGTTAACATCTAACAGCAGTGTTTATCGCATATGATGCTCATTAAGCGTAGTTATAAGTAATTCTTAAAATTACAATCCTTCGACAAATTATTTGGAAGAAAACGAATCGGAATTGCAGGCGTTAGAATATGTTTGCAAGATTATCTCATCTCATGTCTTCAGTAAATTTTAAAATATATTATCGACAACTTATTATTACATGTTTATTAACAGGCAAATCGTACAATTTCGCTTATCGATTTAGTTCATGTAGCACACCTGTAAGTACGTATTTTCTACGTCGTTGATATTACGTAAATATAATGTAAATCGCAGTATGTAAAGTAATTCTACTGGAATATAAATAATTATAGCAATTACCGTAATTACATTATTGAGAGTTTCAATTTGAACTCTCGTAGGATCTACCTGATATGTTTTTAAAACAGTGTAAGTGTCTTCTTTTTTGCCAGTGATGGGAAATACCAGGTGAGGAATGTTAAATGACGTCAAACTGGCATAATTGATATAAAAAATGATGTTTAATTACTACGTTTCGACCTCAGATTTGGGTCCTTATCAAGTAGATATTATCTACTTGATAAGGACCCAAATCTGAGGTCGAAACGTAGTAATTAAACATCATTTTTTATATCAATTATGCCAGTTTGACGTCATTTAACACTCCTCACCTGATATTAATTTTGTTCAACTGACATGATTTCAAAAATTGACAAAATAAAATAGACGTACGTATATATATATATATATATATATATATATATATATATATATATATATATATATATACATATAGAAACAAAATAATAATATAGAAACAAAAATTTACTTTAAATTTTGGAAAATTCGATATTTTTCTGAAAGAAAAGGTAAAAATTGCAAAATTGATTGTTTGTGAGATTACTCGATATTAGATGTGACGTAATGTGATTAAAGTTGTTGACTTATACAATAATTACTAGTTCGATATTCAGGCACGAGTTGTAAAATGTAAAAGAGCCTTACGACATTTCGCATCATTGGGAAACGATTGTAATGTTTTGCATTCATACATATTATATAATAAATAATAAGCATAAATTTGCTTACTTATTATCAAAATCTCCGTTCGGTGTAATGCCTGCGAAAACGAGTTTAATAAACTAAAATAGCAAATGATTCTCTTATGAAATTTTTAACTTTAATTTTGTAATATGTAAAATGCTGAAGGACAATTGTGTAAAATAATAGACATTTAATAGATAAATTAATTTTAAGAAAAAATTTTTCTAGATAACATTTCATACATTTCTGTTTCATTCTCATTATTTGTATTAAATTCCTGTTATATTTCCATTTTTTTCCATTTGTAATAATGCGAAAGATTATTTTTTAATATTTATATGTACATTATCTATTTATATGTACATAGTTTGGTTAATATAAGAAATATAAGATGTATAAGAAATGATGAGAAATGTAAGATGTAAGAAACATTTAATGTTAAATTTTTTAAGGATCAGCAAGCTATCTTGACGTTATACAGTAATAATTCGATATGACCAATTCTTTAAGTTGACTGAAGTAGTGTTTCGTATCATATATAATATTTAGCCACATGTCTTTTCATCATCATGTGCAACTATTTACGTCCTTTAACTTATTTTAATCAAGTTTATCTTAAAGCAGATCTTTACTTTTAGAAGAAAAATTACAAAATCATTTTTTTATGAAATATTTCTATAAATAAAATATGAATCCTTTGTTGTGTAGTATGAGGTGGCAGGGTCATTCTTGATAATCTCAACTAATTCTTTCACTAGCTCTTTATCAGTTACGTTAACAAACTCATCTTCATTAGCGCCCATTCTGATTCTATTCGCGCCATGGGCTATTATTTTCCTTTTCTTCGCTGACGCGTGGAATTCTTTGGCACCGGACTTTATAATTTCACGAATGTTATCCTTTGTGATACCAGCTCCAGGCATGATCACTATTTTTCGAGTCTTTAGCAATAATGTTTTTATCAATTCTAATCCTTCCAAAGCAGTATTTTTCTGTCCCGATGTCAGAATTCTGCGGAAACCAAGATCTTCAAGAAGTTCCATCGACTTGATAGGATCAGTCGTCAGGTCGAAGGCGCGACTGAATGTTACCGACAAGGGACAAGCGGCAGCGACAATTCTCTCGCATGCGACAAGGTCAATCTCGCAGTCGGGGGTCAATGCACCGAAAACGAATCCGTTTACATGGTGGTCCTTGAGAATTTTCAAATCGTGTAACATGGCGTTGATCTCCTCTGGATTATAGACGAAATCGCCGCAGCGAATGCGGATCATGGCGTAAAGCGGGATCGTCGTGAAGCTTCTTATTTGTTGAATTAAACCCGGACTAGGTGTTAAGCCACCCTCTGATAACGCCGAGCAAACCTCCAACCGGATGGCACCACCTTCCACCGCGTTTCTAGCGGACTCTAAAGAATCAATGCAGATTTCCATCTGCAAAATAAAATAATTAATTGATCGGACAATGACACATCTTTCCACAGATGCAATTTCGTTTTTTAAATTAATTATGAGTTTTCTTTGTATCAATTAATACACCTTTCTGTGCATAAAGAAATTAAAACAAGATTATGAAAAAAAACTAACAACTTGTTTTTTGAGAAATTATTTATGTATATGTAGTGTATAAAAAATGCGACAGGAACTAATATTCTCGTATATATAAATTAATATATATCGTGTTTAAAAGTTTATCACCGTATGTTGTCAAAACAGTATAGGGCAAAGTTTATTGAATACATTATCGACTGAAGGGAACAGGAATTATTTGTAAAATATTTTTTTATTTTTTATACAGCAAAAAGGCTTAATTAAAGCAAATAAAAAATTGACTTACCTCTTAGTTGATTACTGCAGTTGATATAGCTTCAAATAGTTTCTCTGTATATTAGAGACTACTATACAATTGTATTCCGGATGTTACGTTATTTTCATTCGACAGGTATTAGTTTTAATTAACAAATTTGTTTCGACGATAAACGATAAAATTCTATGCATTAGTTTCGATATAACCGCACTGCGAGAAGATTTTCTAGACTCACATGAAAGAGCTGCATCAGCGGATGGCACTTAACGTGGCTGCCGACATGTCTGGTGCGTCTGTGAATCGAAACTTCACGCGCGAGTCTCGCCATCTGTACTATACTTTCGTGATATATTGTGAAATGATAACGATATCATATTTGTTGATGATGACTGCGAGCTGTCTGCCGTTACCTATTTGCTTGACACAAATTTTGCGATGATAGTAAAATGCAAAGTTGATTGTAAAACAGCTTGTTTTCTGTAATAATGACTAAAAATAATGCTGAATCTAATAATAACTTTTTCCCGAGTTCTCAATTGCTTACGATTATCATATATTATCAGTCAGGCGAGTCAACAATCTCGTACATAAATTTTGTTATGATGTTATTTTGCTTCATCAACACATAAATCATATTTTTTGATTTACTGATAATTAATACAGACTTACATACAGACTTGTGAGGCTTACGTAATAAGTGTAGATTCGTATAAAATTCTTATTTATTGAGGGACAGGTTCGGATACAAGATTCACGAAATGTAATATTGTATTATACAACATATATAATAAAATAATACCAAGTGCGACGTAAATAATATTAATAATAATTATAATATAATAATAATAATAATAATAAAATCAATAAAATAATAATAGTAACAAATATCAAGCAAATTTTATAGTAAGCGATGACAATAGAGAAAGATATTCTGTGAGAAGATATTCTGTAGCACATCGCAGTTATACATCGGAATCAATTGTTTTCTTTTTCATTAGAAAGTTCAGAATAAATTTCAGTTTAGCGCAACTTGACAGGCCAAGAAACTGCGCGCATTTTTTGTTACTTCCCCGATACAATTTAAATTCGTGCATTCTCGATTTACGAACAGTTAAGAAAATGCATAATTATCTCGTGTGCATTCTTTCCATTTTGTTTGTTCAACGTGCTTGGCAAGATTAGGAAGATTCGAACATAAAATGAAAGGATTTTCGTATGTAAAAACTGTTTTCTCGGAATGAGTCTCCGATCATCGCGATTAATTCCAATTACCGTTAAATATACAATTACACGGGAATAACGTAATAAAAAATGTACAATTTATCGTAATCATCATCGCGTTCCAACCATAGGCGGATCTAGCTTACTGTTCAGGAGGGAAACGTCAAAATATAAAAGATATATCTCTTCCACGGTGATTAATATCCATTCCATAATGTATTTCCGCGAGGGAACAATTCCTTTTAAATCTCCCTCTAGATCCGTTCATAAATTCGACTAAAATTCAATAGCGATGGAAGCTAGGAAAGGATTGAGGTGGAAGACACTTGGAAAATCAGAGATCGCCATTCGAAACCGCGATCGGCGAAGGGCTCGTGGAGTTGCTGGAGTTCGTCGCCCATTTATTCTTGTGCGGGTCGACGCCGAAGCCCTCGTCGTAGTTTCCCCGTGTGATAAAGAGCTGCTTGAAGTGCGGGATGCAGTACAGCTTGCCGTTGTTCAGAGTGAAGGAGTCCATCCTGTTCAAACACATTACGTCGTAATAATAATTTCATGACTATACTGACTTAATAACTGTATTTAACATTCCTGTTTTCGTCACGTAAAGAATAGAAGCTCGAAAGGAATAATAAAAACCAAAAAAAGGACTAACAACTATTATCCACTCGTAATATCTGTATATCTGTATGTATACATATATCGTAATATTAAAAGAAAATTTTCTTACATTATTTCCGCAGACAGATCTATTTATATATTATTAATTATTAAAATGTTTTTGATAATTACACTGCGGTTCTTGATACTTTTGTAGAATCTTCATTTTCATTGTTAAGCGGAACAATATGTTTAGCTTATACAGGATATTAATATTATAAGGAATTATAATTAGAATTAATATTATAAATAATATTAGAATTCCTCTATTTTTAAATATAATACAAATTCTGGTAAGAGAGGAGCAGAAGTTTACTCGTGTTTTTTTCCGTTACCTTAAAATGCAATTGCACTGGAGACACCGGAAGCATTGCTTATGGAAGATTTTGTTATTTGTCTCGACCTTCTCCAAGGGGTAGACTTTCTTTTCGCAGCTCTCGCACACCTCCGCGCAGGTCGTCTGGATCTCCTGCACGATTGTTACGTCAGAAGAGGATAGTATGGTAAAATTTCTTACGAATACTCCGCGACAACGACAGGATAACGGGGATTTGTGTTTGTCGAATGTTTGATGGAGTATGTAAAGAGAGATACACCACGTGAAGAAGAAAACGAAGAGAGACCGCGCATCACTTCTCGTACTAAGAGATTCCCCTGATTCCACCCTTCCCATTTCCCTTCTACACAGACAGATTTAGCACCTGTTTTATTTATCACTTGTGTATTATTGTAATAAATGTTACACGTGAAAGGTAAACAGAACAAATATCGTTATACATCAATGAAATGATGCACCAAAAGACGCAGTAAACTAGTATTATCGCTATCTATGCTATACAAATCAGAAGAATTCGAGAGAGGCCGTTAACAAGGACTTGCAATTTGTTGTGCGAGATCGTCTCCGATCGACATCTCAGTCAACGGAAAGAATCTTTTCGCAAATTAGAATCAGCTTAGCGCTTCCTGTTATATAAATCGCACTAATCTCTTAAATAATTCGTGATTCGCTTATTCGCAAACGGAAGCTATTTATTGCACGAACGAAGAAAAGGAAGACGGAGAAATATTCGCTGTCGAGAATATACATTTTCGATCTTTCCTACCTCTCTTTCTACAGCACTTAGATACATGTCTAAAAAATTCGTACAATGCTCTCTCTTAAAAAGTGGGCCCTTCGACTCGAATTCGAGGAACGCGACAGCGTTTTTACCCTGATACTCTACGACCGAAGTCACTCGCATCCCCATGCTTCTCCTCTGGAAGTATAAAACGTACCGAGAGTGGCATTGTGTCTCTATGTCGATCACGTTTTCATATCTAGCGTAGAAAATGTCGTTTCTACGAATTTGCAAAACATTTTAACAAAAGTAACATTTAATACAAATACTTGCAAAAAGTATAAAAAATAATGGACATGACAGAAATGATAAAGCCGATGAGAGAACATTTTACGTAGTAATTAGGTAGAAATAATGTGCAATCTAGGATACAATACAATTAAGAATATAATACATTAATATATTTGCATTTTTTTAAACAATAAATACGTAGTTGCAGTTTTTCGTAATAAAGTATTGCACAGGCGCCTAGATGTGTAAATATGTAACGTTCGCGAAGTATTTTAAACTTTCGACTCACAAATCCGGGCTCGAACGCGACGACACTGAGAACGTTCCGTTTTTCTTTTACACGAGTATAAAAATCTACCGTACCATCGCGCTAAGCGCTGTAAAAAGATTCGAAATTTGTAAAAGCGATCGAAATAGCTACGTCCTAACGCTAGCCGGTCCTGGAACACCTAGACAGTGCCCTACACTTCCTCTGTAGACAATTTCTTCAGGTCCTTATCTCACACGTTAAATTTGAAAAAGCATCACCTGTCGCCTCTCGTTCGCTACTCTCACGCACTTTTTTTCCCTTTCGCGCTCGTACTCTCGCTCTGTCTCTCTTCTCATTCATGTATTAACGAAAAACTTGGCACTTATGAAAATTAGAAAACGGTAGAGAAAGATCGTAACGATGCGAAATGAAAGCTCCAAATCTGTTAGTCACTTTACATGCCTCCAATATCGACGAGACAAAATAATATTTGTCATTGCGATCTGTGAGAGTTTTGTTTTTTATTGTTTTCATATTTGCTCAGTATATTTCATAATCCTTCACATACATAATCGCCTTCTAACAATTTATATTAGACTTGTAATAATTCTCTCTTATTAAAATTTTTTAATGTCCGTATTATTAAAAAAAATCATATATATATAAAAAATCAAAGGCACATTATACGTAGTGATTGCATCAGTCATGAAGATTTAAATCCGTTTCGAATCAAAATCACAGTTTGAAAAAGTCGTTCAAGAATTTAATAAAATTTGGCACACTGCATAGACACTATAATCTTTGTTTGTTTTAACAAAGGTTATAGTGACGACCTTTGTTTTAACAAAGGGTTAAAATATTGCTTTCACGTTAACATCTAGTTACATTAAAATTTTCAGTTAATTAATAAATTACGAAAGTAGCATTAAACTATGAAAAATTGAATGCGCATCGTTACGAATTTCACTGCTTAAAAGCGAATCCATCTTGCGTTTTACATCTTATGATCTTATAATTAGCACGTATGTTGGTAGAAAAAAAACTTTACACTTTTTTTTAAGAAAGACCCTTCATGACAATCACAAAGTCGCACACCCGACATACGTACAACACAAAGATAGACGCTCGTTTTTTTACATATAAAGTAAATTAGTAGATAATAAAGTTCTCTCTCTATTATATGTATAAGGATAAGTCGAGCGTTTCAGCATAACAAGTATCTCCGCGACTTTCCGATAAATCCTGATTTCTACTAGTTAAGCAATGTGAAATTTCGCAGCTATTCTATTTATTCTTAAATACAGATTTTCATGAATCCATTTTATGAAAAAATGATGATTGATAGATCAACATTTTTCCCATAGCACCGTAATGTACAAATCAATATGTATTAAATTCCTCGCATGTTTTTTTCGTGACTCAGCATATTGCAGCCAACGCTGTTTATCGCCATCTGTCTGGAATTGGATCTTTTTTTTAAGCATATATATATCTTCCTTTATAATTGGACGAAACGCTCGACGGATCCAACAGTCGCGCGAACTCTCATATAGTAGAATAATATAATATATATTAACACATAACATATGATACAGTCTACGGACTAAGATTTACTATACGAACGTAACGCGTGTGTTAAAATCATCCCTAAGAAAAACACAAAGTCGTTACAATAATCGACGATAACCGAACATTTTATTGCCGTTGTTTAATGCACGAGATTAAAAGAAAACTGCTTTTTTCCACCGCGGTTGTCCCAACAGTGCTCTCCTTCCTCCATCGATCCTCCTCCTCCTCCTCCTCTCAATCGAATTAATCCAGGTGTCTTTCTTCCGTTTCTCTCTTTTTCTCTTTCCTTTACTGCTCCGCGTCACAAAAAGAAGATCACTTGATTTCGTTTGTGATTACTTTTGTTTTACGTTACCACACGACACAAGCGGGCAGGATTTCGGTCAAAATATCGCAGGCAGATTTCAAACGAAGAAAAAAAACAATGTCAGAACAACAACGCCAAATGAAAAAAAAAATATATATAAAATCACATCATTCATGCTAATAATAATCAGTAAAAGAGTAAAGATAATTAAAAACGTCGATGCTCACACATGGAATTTTAATTGAAATTTAGTGGAATGTGTATTCGTTAAATTTTCTATTTATTTATGGAAATGCAATTTTATTTCACTTGTGAACAAAAGATTAACCTTAATTAAAGTTAAATTTGCTTTTTGTACCGCGTATCAACACTTTATTTATATAGAAATACGTTTCATTGTAAAAAAAAAGATTTTTGAATTTTAGAAATGTAACGAATCAATTGCGATAATTTTTAGTTATGTACATTGTTTAGCACATTGCTATTATTCTAAAATATACATATATTTATAATCCCCGTAGTCTTTTAATTATAGATATTATTTAAAACTTAAAGAAAAAAAATAAATAGCTTAAAAATATATTAAAATATAACATTTGCCAATCGACTTATATATTATTATATTAACATATAATAACTTTATAATATTGCAAACTGGAAGTTGCAGCGCGATGAGAAAATGATCGTATCTATCCCATAAAAAGTTATAATAATATAGTGAGAGCGCATATATTCGCAGAATCTATTAAACATACGAGACGAAAAATTAACACATTAAATCATTATAAGCAAGAATTAATTTTTGTAGAATGTATTATATATTTACATCGCTAGAGAGTAAAGAGTGCAAAAATATATCCTCGTTACATAAAAAGCGAGCCACATAAAATAAAATAAAATACAATAAAATCTCTGTCGTGCATTTCTTCAAGCATTGTTCAAATTGCGTCGAAATATTATATTAAATGCTGTAATTTATTAGCCCAAATGGAAAGTTAATTTTAAAAATATTACATTTCATCGCGCTTTTAAAACTTTTAAACGCAATATAAACACTGCTCTCGACTAAAATACATTTATAATTTTAACATATAAACAGCACAGGCAGAATGACAACAATTCAAAATCATACCATGCGCATACTCTATGATGCCAAATCGTCCATAAACAAAAGAGGGAATTTATCAGGAAAGATATTTAATCTTTCGAATTCCTGACTAATACGATTAAACGTATAAGCCAGTCAGAGAAGTATATTTATACAATAAAAAAAAAGATATCCTTCAAATTTAATCAATGCTAGTTGAAGATCAGGAAGAGTGATGATGTGACTAATTAGTAGAAAGAATAAAGTGTTGATTACACAAAAGTCGCGATATTGGAGGACCAAGTCGAGGAAACATGCGCGATTATGTGAGCCGAGAAGACGTACTTACCACAAATCGATTGACTTTGACTTTCGGTGTGCGCGGAGACTCGTTGGCCTGCGAGCCGAGGGACTCGAAACGGGCCCTCAGACTGCTCGCCGACTCTATGCTGGACTGTTCGCCTGTACCCTGGGCCATCTCTATTTCGGCGACATGGTGATTGCTGACCTTACCGTCGGTTTCCTCCCAGTGCTCGAACTTAGCACGTAGAGTCTTGGCGCGCGCCGCGTTCTGCGCCTGTTTCAAGAATTCATCTTCCACCTAACCCGATAACAGAACGGAAGGATTTCGTAAATTATAGGATGGAACCATGTCGATCGGGAGCAAAAAGCTGCTTTTCCGAAATTTTAAACGCGAGGCAACGACCTGCCCCGAAAGTTTGCCGACTTTTTAGAGTCGTCTGACAATGTGTCCCACCTTTTGGGACTTTGGATCTTAATTTATTTAATAATTAACCCCTTAACAGTTTTGCCCGAACACCGCTCGGGTGCTGCGAAAGGTCACTTTTCTGATTTGCCCTTTAAGTAAAACTGCCAATTTTTCGCTATGATTAAAAATTATCATAAATTATTAAATTCAATACTTGTAACAGTTTTGACTGCTGATTTGAATTTATATAATCGATTTGAATACAAAATTGTTTATCAAAAATGTGCTTATTTTTGGACACAATGGCAGAAAAAGAAACTGTTAAAGGGTTAAAGCGTAGGAAATTATATACGTCTGAGACGTGAAGAAAACTTTTTAGAAAAGAGTAAAAAGGAGAAAATTTCATAAAACAGTTTTCAACACAATATTCTCTGTGTATTTTAACTTACTTTATATTTTAAGCAATAAATATATAAAACAATATCTGCAGAAACAAAAAGAACCTTGGAAAGATCCTTTCATCGAATTGTTATACTAATCCGTTGTGAGTTATGTAACTTCTATATTGCTCTTCCTAGTCCTTCATTCATATTTTTATATTTTTTATCATTTCCTTCATATCTCAGACTCTCAGGTAATAAAAACAATGTATGCGACACAAACCTTATCAGAAGCACGGACGTAGTTGGGATCTCTCTCTTCGGCGCTCTCGTCACCCTCGGACTCCTCGCCCTCTTCATCCTCGCCTTCCTCTGAATCCGAGGCCGTCGGTTTGGCGAATTTATCCTCGGGGGGCGGTGTGAAACGTTTCAAGGGTTTCGGACCATCCGGCAGTTCTTCCTTGCACGCGTTTTCCTCCATCTGCCGGAAGATGGACAGCATCTTCCTCGCTGTATCTGTGTGCACCACCTCATCCACTCTGTCGTCGGCTCTGACTACATCTGGATCACGGTAAATCTCACGATCCGGCGAATCCATCTGCGAAAGATAATACATGTTAACATAATAATCAAATATAAAAAATCATGTTAATTGATTATTACCCTACTTCTATTACAAAGAAATCTGAATTTCTTTTATTCTGAACAATTTAATGTAGAAGACTGCATAAAATTTACAAAACACAATTTACCGTACCATTATTATTCTTACATAAGGTAACGTTGAACGATGTTATACTTCATGAAATAAAGTATTTTATTTTTGCAGATGTATTGATATTTTAATAAAAAAATGTATTTTTAACTGATAAATTGTTCGATAGATTTTTCATGTAAACCGTATTATTTTTTAAAAGAATATTTCTTTAAAGTTCAAAGAAGAAAATATATTAAAAATAATATTATTCTAAAATTAAAAAATTGTACCATATATTTTTTAAATTTAAAGTTGATAAATTAGAGATGCAAAACCCTTTCATAAAAAAATTAGATTATACACAAATACGATGTATTAATAATTATCTTACTTACAATATTAATTAATTATTAATAACATGTATTCAGTTTTTACACATTAGTTATACATTATATGTTTATACTTTCGCAAATCTGTTTCATTTTTTCCGAAATTTTGTAAATCACCAATATCACGAGGTTATTGCACGTTGGATGTCTTCGACATATATCAACGCTTTTATTTGTTGTCTACATAACTGCCGTTCCAAAATTAGTAGAGAAATAAGGTGGCAAGGATGACAGATGATGAACGAAAAAACACACCTCGTGTGTGTTGTTTATCACGTGATAATTTTGAATCGAATATTTAAGTCATGATGCGAAGGAACCAAGCTAAGATCGATGGCCGAAATGTTTTTTTTTACCAACCGTATCCGCATGAGTCACAAAGAAGAATTTTAAACGTGGGTGGTGCGACTATAAATCTCATGTCGAAAATATACTGACTCTTTTTTGAATCGAAAATATTACGTTATAATATTCTCGGGAATTTGGCTAGAATTAGAGGAAAAATATTCATCACACTCAAATAATAATCTTGGAAAAATCAACGTACTTCTAAAAAATAAAATATTATAAAAGGAAGAAATCACACATGCAACGTGCAAAAATAAATATTATAATAGATGTTTGCATGCTTCGAGGTTCCAACTGATTGTGAGTGCTGCAATATTAGCAAGGATTCCTATTATACAAAACAGGCCATTCGTCTCGAGACACGAGAGGCCCTTGTCGACCCTCCTTTGGCTTGTGTGCGTTACCTGAACCCAAATAAGTCAGGTAAGTCGAAAACCTGATTGTTGATCATATGGAGCGATCAAAACTTGAGACATTTTAGAGAAGACCACCCTCGCGTCAGTTTAGGTACCCGACTCGGAACGAAATTCGGACTGCCGACGAGTTATCGGTTTTAGTTGGACAAAAGGGTTGTGCGATACGCTTCAAGGTTGACTTTTAAATGGCGATAAATTGACAGGTTCAAGAGCGGTACACGCACTCTGCAGTGGTCAATTGCCGTCACTTGCAATGTGATCTGTCCATTCGCTTCTCGCTTATGCCGACAAATCTGCGCTGTAGCAAAAAGTACGAGTCGTTTAAGCTCAAGAGCGGCGAAGAACGAAATTCTTGAGAATTTGAAATAAACAATATCGAAGCGAAGTAAAAGTATTAAAGTAATTGGAGTTGAAATAAAAAGCACGTGTAATCTTATTTGATTCTGCTAAAAAAGGACCAAAAGAAACGACTGTGGATATTATACATTTTAATAATTCTTCGCATCGTTAAATAATTGTTTTTAATTTAAAAGTGAAAAGATAGAACCGAAAAAAGTTAACTTATTGAATGAGCGCATATTAAATTCGAATTAATCCAACTACAATTTCCAGTCGTGAAAGCGTCAGGAAATGAAAAACCGATAATTCCCGCGTTTCTATTGAATTATGTGAGTGTTCTGCGTTTACCGCATCTAGTTTGAATCTGAAGAAGTTTTCGTCCGAGTTACTATCACTATCTATCCGAGTTGTCGCTATCTACTTCCTAAATCAAAGCCATAAGTCCGTGAATGCGAATATTATACAGAAATTACGCGAAAATAGAAAATAACAGGAACAAAAAAATCAGTAGCGTGATTTCTGTATTCTCTAAAATTACCGACTCGTTCTGTTCTCGTCATGCTTTAGAAGTCTGTAAATTGACTAAAATGAAGGATACAGTTTTCGGTTACGACGAGACGGAAAAAAAAACAATGTGTGGCAATATCTTGGCATCGCATTCTTGGTCAGATTTCGCGTTGTGGTAATAGAGTCGAGAGGATCTACGGGAGAGTACTTCCAGCGGAATTCCATAAAATCACCAGTCCAGAAAGGATATTTGATCACACGGTATCCCTTCTGCCGGTACATCAAGCGGCAAATCAAGCCACGGCAAGATTGCGCTTCCCCGAATAACGTCCGTTCCGTCGACGGAAACGCTCTTACGGTCGCACGACAAAGAAATCTCGATTGTACATATGTCGGAGGACAATTATCAATAATTAACAATTCGATGAAAACACGTTGCGGTTACACATATTAATCGCTCGCTCTAAATATGTCTGAGGTAATTGAAACTTTCTTATGAAAGTCTCACGCAATTTTTACTGCCTGCGAGCACATCAGAACGTTCAATATACAACAATCTACGATCTCGCGTTCTGATTAACAAATATAGAGATTCTGGTATTTTGAAAAAATACAATCTGCTATCTTATATTCTTATATTAATAAATTTGGATCTTATCTTAATCTTATCTTATATTAATAAATTTGTATAGCAGTGCGAATGTGTAACGTAATTTTAGTGAGTGAATTAATTGCTTAAAGTTAATTATCTTTCAATTGACATGGCTGTGAGTGATGGCCGAATTAAAATATGTCATTCAAAACATTTCGCAATTTTCATCAAAATAAGTCAATCAAAAAATTCGATCGCGCAGTAATACTCGGAAATAAATGAAACGCTCGTGTATATAAAGTGTATAATTTTTATGGAAAGTGGAGCACAGCGTTCCTCCTTGAAGAGATCTTGGTATCCAAACGGTACCTCGACAAATCTTATATAGTTATCACAGAATACGATTAACCGCTGCGAATTATTTCGCGATTAATTGCCAGAAAATCTGCCCGGTATCAATTCTATAAATAAATACATCACTCACAAAGTAAAACACAAGTAAAAATCTTCAATTAACCGCGATTTCAAGTATCAAGTAATTATCGATTTCGTATCAATCTCGAAGAAGAATATGCAAATTGATCGCTTTTGCGGATCATTGACTACAAATCGGAGTGCTCATTATCCAGGCGTTAAAAGTTTGCCAAAGCCATTGCTTTTCACAATGTTTTCAGAAGAAATCTCAGGTAAACTGATGTTAAAAGCACAGTATTCCCGATCGCGATTACGAGACGACAACCGACCGTTGGTCGGACCGATAATTACCTTTCCGTGATTTTTAAAGCCCCCTTCGGCGAACGGAACGAGACTGAGCGTCGTCGTTCAAACTGCGTGAGTCCGATCCGCCACTTCGGCGTGCTTCTCGAGGGAGGCTCTCCTTCTCTCCGGTTCGTGAGAAGTTCGTACGAACGGCGCGACAGCCGGTTGCTATGCCGTTTCACAGGAGGATAGGGGACCGGCGGTGTGTGTCCTCCCTTCGGAGTATGTGTGTGAGTTACTGCGAGGGGCCCCGTCGCGCGTCGCGCCTTCCCTCAGTTAAGGTTCCCGAGCCCGCCGGTGCTCGATCCGGCTTGTATTGCCCGCTTGCTCTTCACGAATGGAAGGATGTAGGAATACTAACGGTAAAAGTATGGCTGCTGCTGCGCTGACCACTTCGGGAGGGGGTTCAAGGACAGCCCGGTTTGTTGGAATCGACTCGTCGTCGTGGGTTCCGTGCGCGGCGCATTGCCGCCGGTCTCCCGAGAGATGCACGAGGCCCCCCTTTTATAAGCCGCGTCCGCGAACGACAGTGGGACTCGTTATCACGTTTCGATAATTATCGATAAACCCACGTCTCACGCCGGAGATGTACCGATAGATAAGGAAAGGCGCGAGGGGGTTGCTGAGTGTTCACACGAGATAACGAACGTTTTATTCTCTGAATTAGGGATATTTCATCCCCAAAAATTGAAATTGTGCTCCGAACAGAATATTTTATTTCTTGAAAAATATCGGGAATGCCATTTATAAAAAATACAATTAAAAGAGTTTATTACTTTTTTTATCATTCGCGAGAAATTCGTTTTACTTGAGATAAAATCACAAGGAGAGTTGAAAATGCTGTTGCTTCGTTTTGGATGATCTGAATTCTTTCATAATTGAAAAAAGTAGCTCGAGGTTTACTTTTAATTACATATAAGATATCAATTTTAGTTTTAATAATTTTAATTTTTTCTCGAAAAAATTAGAAGTCAGATAAAACTTAGTATCTCGTCAGATGAAACTTTGAGCAGTTGTGTTAAGCAATAAATGTTATTTAATGGGGAAAGTAGTACAAAATCACGTTAGTATCAAACGAAAAACGTACATAAAAATGCAGATGATTAAAGGCATGATGCAATTTGAAACGGCCAAATGCGCATGAGTGCAAATATTTCTCCTATCTTAATTGAAAATGAAATATCACGTTGTTTCACGGAAAATCAATATCTCATGTACTGAGACACGAATTTATGTATATGAATTTATCTCTTATATCCACAATAATAATGTAAATCGTGTTTTAAGATATCTTTACATCTTTGTTTATCGATAATCTGAAAGTTTTTAAGATTAAGTCAATAATGCCATTGATAAAAACACTTCGGAATACAATATAAATATATTACTATACAAGAAAGTTAATAGTACAAATGGAAGAGAGCCGTTAATAGCCATTATCTCTTCAGTAATTTACCGTAACAATTTTATACATGTCTATTTTTATTAATCCAATGTTAAATATTAAATATTACATAAATAATAATAATTTGGACAATAAAAAATTATTTCTTTCAATCGGGAGAATATTTAATTATTCCTATTTTCTACATTTTTTAAAATTCCACAGACGATAATAAATTCTTAAGCAAAGACATATTCCCCAAATAACGTAGTAAATTATAATAAACGGCAATTTAATTAGTTAGCACGCACAAAATTGTTAGATTGACAGAAACGTGAATCAATCAACGACAACAAAGTCGAGGATCGAACCTTGACTTGACCGTCGCGAGGCGGCGTAATGCGAAACTGCTTTCGCTGTTTCTCCGGTTCCTTATAGGTCTCAAAGAATTTGAATTTGTTCGATATTTCTGACGTTTCTACGTGGACCTCCTCGGTCGTGTCTGAGCTGCGTACCACATCGTCTGAGACTTGACGGCCCATGAACGCCTTTCTCGCAAACGTTCGGAAATTATTAGGTATCATCATTACGTGATGTGTTTTGCGAAAAATGTCACGTTTCCCTCGTTTGAAAAGATATGTTTGAATAGATAAATGAGATACTTTTCTTGGTAAACTATAGCTTCGAATAGCGAGCAATATCACACAAAAAATAATACAACCTAATAATATAACAATAAAAAATATTTTCTAAAATCTCATTTCAAATAGAAATTACATTAAATAAATTTATCTTTAAATACAATTTTTTAAAATAATTTGATAATTTTGAAATTAATTTTCAAGTCACACAAATAAATAATGAACCATGTATAAAAGATAAAAATTCTCGTAATTGTTCTCACATAATTTGAAACAAATTCATATGTTTTAATGATTTCAAAGATAAATCACGAACTCGGCTTAATTGAATATATATGTGTAAAAGAACTTACGTCTCGCGCACGTCGTGGAGTTTCGGTTGGCGTTTTTGGATGAACTGGCGTCACTGGACGTCCTGTTTTCGCTGCAGAGGCGTCCAGTTCCAAAAAGAGCGACCGTGACTTCCTGCTGATACCTGTGTGGCGTGACCAACATAGATTATCATAAATCACTCGTAACTTTAAACTGTCAATTAGCACAGGTGATGCTTTCACCGTGCACAATTCGACAACTCATAACGGTCTATTTCTGCTCGGGACAAAAATAATTTCTCATACAAAGCCGCTGAATAATATTAATAATATGACCTCTTAACACAGTCTTCTATTCTGTAGAGAGTTTTTATAGAGCATCTTACATATTATGAGGAATACTAGGTTGCTTTCGTTCGAGTTTTTCTCTTAATGAACGTAAGACGTAGATATTAATATTTAAGATTTTTAAGACAATCCTTAAGAAAAGAAAACTTTTGTATAAAAATTATTAAATGCCTTTATTATCAACTACGAATAATACTATTTATAGTTTCAAAGCGGAACGATACAAGCAACAAGAACACTTGTCATATTTTTCATTGACTAGATTTTTTTTATATTTTCAGAATCGTCGCGTAATTTCTCTTCATTCCTTTATGCTCACGATACCGTGGCAAATATTCAATCAAATATTTTGCCAGTCTATTTCGAGTTACGATATCTCGAAATAGAACCAACGTTTATGTCTTTTCGCAATTCTCTAGTCTTCGCAACTCGCAAGTCACTTAATTGCTGAAAGCCCATTTCGTACCTGCTGCGATCACCTCCTCGTCAGCTTTCTCTGGTTTCGGTTTACTGTCGGTTTCGTCGTCCGAGGCCGCGATTGGCTCGCCCCTTTCAAATCTCTCTTTGAGGGAGCGAGCGTGGGTAGTCGAGTGCTGGATCTCCTCCGCCGCGTTTATCTTTGTAACGCGGTCGCTTCCGGCTACCGCCTGTTGATACATCTCCTTCATCTTACCCTGTTTACCCTGTAAACCGGATGAAGAGAGAAAATAATAGCGTAATGGCGAAAGTACAATGTAAAGCGAAAACTATCTATCGTATTTAAGGAACAGATTTTTCTGAGGAAAAACTCGCCAATAAACGTCGAGAAAGAAGTGTGTACAGTTGTTCTCTGACAGTTTAATTTACACTTTTACGATGTTATACGTGTAATAATAATAAAACGAGCATCTATGGTAATATCAAGACTATTATAACGGAGTTTTTTTTATATCAATAGTCTAGCATGAATTAATAACAAAACGTACAATATTTTATTCTAACACTTTTCTCTATGCTTTCACAATAAAACAAATTACCAAGAACAATCGCGAGCGGATTCCTGCGATTTCTTCCTTCCTAGCCTCGCGCTGAACCTCGCGCCTTCCCTGTTGGCTGGTGGTCTCCCAACGATTCTTGATGTCGTCCATCTTCGAAAAACTGATCGGTCGTTCGCGAGTGGTGCGTTTCGACTTCACGATTTCGGTTTCCACTTCTGAAACGAAGAAAAAGATGTTTTATTTTTTTTATCAGTGAAAGATTAATTCAAATTTATCCAAGGAGAACAGAAAGTCAAAATAATGTCCTTTTGACGTTATATTGATCAAATAATGATAAAAACATCATGTTTTGATTATGATTTGATCACGAGTTGGTCAATATGACATCAAATGAATATGAAATTGATGTTATTTTGATTTCCTGTTCTCCTTGAATAGAAAAACTTGTATTCAATAAGTCTTAAATCTGTAGATTGTGCATCTTGTTTTAAATATTAGTAGTGTTAACTCTTATTAATTTTCTTAACTTATTAATACTTTACCTTCGGTTTCCTCCGTTTCCGCTTCGTCCTCACTTTCGCTCGACTCCTCGTAAGGTATACCATTGAGAGATTCGTCCGCCACGCCAATATCCATGCCTTTCGCCTGAAATCTAGTTGAGAAATACGTGCACAGTAGTTACGGACGCTACAGACGGGCTCACGCCATTATGCTTGTTATAACATATTTACTCCATGTTTCTCGAGTTTCAAGCTATAAGAAGGAAACTGCTGACTGCTGACCGCGAAAACTTCATATTATACTCTATACGTTAATTCGCAGACAAAACAAGCTAATTAGATTATTACCAAGAATTTACATTTAAATTAATAATCGTTATGATAAAAATCCGAGCATAATCACGATATAAATCTTGAAATCTCTCTTAATATGTTTTTTTTATAAAGGTGCCAATTATTAAAAAAATCATAAAATCATAATACAATTAACAAGATATATTTATGAGTGACAAAGGACGATTTCACGAGTACCGCTATTAATGTTCTTTTCTTTTATACATTTATTATAATTATTATACTTTTGCATTATTAGTTTAAGCTTTTAAAAATAAACGCGATGGTAATTGCATGCTTCGTTACCGAGAAACGTTAATCTGGCGAAATTACAGGCTCATTATTGAATATCTTCTGCAAATCTGTGTCACGGTATATTATGTTTTAGAATTATCATTCGCGGGGAGAGCTATGTCATCGAAGAAAGATGCTTGAGTTTACTATGTAACATTTACATGCAAAAATATAGTCGGAGTCTTATATAAATTTTACATATAATTTTACATATATAAAGATTTTTTTTTTATTTACAACGGTTTACGCTGTAAGGAATGCATTAAAAAAAATATCACGGATTGCTCACTTGGCCAGTTTGCTGAGAATACTCGGCGATCTCTTGACGGCAATCTGTGACGGCGATCGTTCGATCTCATTGGCGTTCTCCGTGCTGGCTTTCTCGAAGACCTGAAAGCGCGACTTGACGTTCAGGCTTGAGAGTTCCTCGAGTCCCAGATCGGGTTTGTCGGAAGCTGAAATTCAGAAAGAGACGTTCTTACTCTTCTCTTCAGCGATACTCGGCGTCGCTGTTCAAACATTTCAACATTTCACTCTCTCTCTCTCTCCTTTTTTCTGGCGATAAACTTGTTAGACCACTCGAGAATGACGATTCGCGGAAAAAGCAAGGTTGCACACACGGCACGAAAATTCTGAAAAGCGTCGAAGATAATGAAGAAGTCTCGCTAAAATGATTCGTGTCAGGGAGAGAAAATTAAACCGATCGTTCCCGATAACATTCTCAGGTCAAGTACGAGCCACAGCGTGGCTTCGGTTTCAAACATCGATCACGTTACGGCTCTTACAAGCTTCTTATATTCTTCCCATGGACGTCGCGCCGCATACCACTACGACGAGATACTGTCCGGTTGTTTGCTTCTTCGGCGTTTCGCTCTCGAGAACTCTCGGTATATCGTATATAATGTAATATATGATATCGTATATAATGCGCATATAATGCGAAAAATGTTCACGTTTCTCGCAAATAGAAAATTTGTAACAATATCTATTTTTTCTTTATTTCAATTCTCCAGTAGTTTTGCAAACTGTGTATGACTCTCGTACTAGTGATAAATCTTTTTAAAGCTGAGGCTAAAATAAGATAAGAAAGACACATAGGCAGGCACGTACGATGCGTTAAAATATACTGAAGGTGATTTTGCACGTGAGTTTAATACATGGAGTCTGTTAAGAGTATTATTCACTAGCCAAATAGTATTGGCCATTATTCTTTTCATGCAATAAAAAAATTAATAAAAAATTAATTTTAATATTGAGAGCGGGATTATTTATGTTATACAAGGTCAATATCTATAGGTTTCTATGGAATGCATCGGTAATTCACGTCGTCTCGTAGGTCCCGAGAAAAACATGCCGACTAATGAAACCGTCCGGCGTCAATAGCGATTCGTGACCCGTTTTATTAATCGGCACACCAGTGCTGGACACGTTAGGCGATTTGATGCACAGATAAATTTTCGATTCAGCAGCCAATCAACGGTTAAAAAGCCAATACGGCACACACTGAGCGTTAGGAACAATCGCCAGATCGCGTTCCACGCCACTCACACACGTCGAACGTTGCTGTTGCTGCTGTTACCTCTGACCACATCGGGCGGCAACTCTTTCGGCTCGTTCTCCCGTATGATCAGCTCCGGCTTTCGAGGTCGCACTGCGGAGTTCACAAGACAACTCTTTGTCGCATTAACGATACCTCTCATTCCCTTTGCGCGCGGTAATTATACGCGGGGGGGAAGAGAAGAGGAGAGAACTGTAATTCTAGCCCCTGTGCTAAGAGACTTAACAAACTGGGTCTCAGACGACCCACTGACGTGGCACTCGGGCTTTAAGTTATGCCGGCACATTGAGACAGCATTACATTGTATACCTAGATTTTCTTATGCTATTGTTCTTCATTACATTAGAGAAGCGAGCATATTTCTTATCTTTACATCACATGCAATCTTACTTCTAATTCTACATATTCATCCTCTAACTCATACGTATGTGTGTGTATGTGTATGTGTATTGTACGTTGAGGATGAATATGTAGACTATAGCAATTAGAAGCCCGCTCGTTTCTCTATGTAATGATGTGTGTGTGTGTGTGTCGTGCTCCCTCAAATAAAAGGAGGGATACACGAATAGAACTATAATTTGAAACGAGCACCACTGGAATTAATCAAGTGTGCTGTTAATCACGACGCGAAAGAAATTTCCGATCGATAACGAAGAAGGAAAATTTTATCTCTTTCAGATTTCCTATCAAAGCGTATATTTATATGTCTTTACGCTCCTTCAACGCGTTCCGACCAAGGGGCTTACTTCGCCCGCGTACGAAGTTTGCCTCTCAGCCGAGAGATTAGCGGCGAGCTGGAGTCGACGATGGAATCGACGGCCGGCCGTTTAAACATCCGCGTAAAGATTTAACGAGTAATTCGTAAAGACGATCCTTTTAAGCAGATTAGGCGACTGTAATGCGCCGGTATACGCGCATACGCGCGGTATCGCACGGGATGGTAATCATCTTACCTGGTTGGTCGGACTCCTCGACCGGTTTCGGTTGGAAGAGTTCCTTGAAGTGTGGCTTACAGTAGAGCGTGCTCTCGTGGCTCTCATAATTGTCCACGTTGAGCTGCTTGCTGCACTGCACGCACCGGAAGCAATTCTTGTGCCAGACCAGACCCTCGGCCTTTGTCTGCTCCATTTGGAACACGACCTTGCCGCAACTGCGACAATTCGTATTTGCATCGGCATTCTGGCCCACCTGCAACGCGCCAGTGCGCCAATTAATTAACACCTTCGCGACTTTCACTTTCTTCCCCCTCGAAAGAAGCGAGCTGACGACACTCTAGTCTGTTAAACGTGCGTATTGGAGCTTTACGTGACATTCGAAATTTAACAGAATTCATCGTTCAAGAGATAATGATTTTAAGCGCGACTTTAATTTAGAAAGAAGACGAAAGATTTTGTCAAATTTTGTTAATGAGGATAATTTCAGTAATTTATTTAGTCTATGTATTTATTTATTCAATTTCTTGTCACTATGATCGTCAAATAAACACTGTAGCGACAAATGCTGCAGGTTTAATGTAAAATTAAGAACAGAGACTCACGGCATTCAGTTGCTGTTGGACTTTTCCCGCATCGACTGAACGTACGTGCAGTACTGTTTTTTTGGCAAGAGCGTCGAATTTGTTGAAGCTCGATTTCTGTAAATACAAACGACCGTGGTATCAGATAACAAGTACTACGAGTCCAGAAGTTGAAAAAGAAGACAAGGAGAAAAAGATGCGAAAGTAAACGTTCCGCAGGCAAACATGTTTTAGCATCAACGGAGCAAGAAAATTGTATTCTTCGGCAACCCTTTACTATTGTCAAAAATGAGATACAAGCAGAAATTGGAGAAAAAAGTAAGCAAACAAGTCCACCATCGTGCAAAATTATTAAATAATTGAAGAATTATTCATACGATTGAGATATTCAATTCATAACTATAATTTTTTTAAGAAAATAATTTCGTTCAAGAGGAGAAAGCAATGTTATTATATAATTATATAATAATACAATGTTATGAATTCCATTTTTGCACGTTGCGATTTGCACGAGGGTGACATTTATTTTCCGAGAAGAGATCGTACAAAGGTTTGAAAACAGACAAAATCAATCGCAAACTAAGAAAGCGAAGCACATATTATCTCTTTCTGAGAGCAGCAAAAGCAATAAAGAGAGGGGGGTAAAATTCGAGTCAAACCTCTGTACGAATCGACCTTATCACGCTAAGGTTTTATCTCCCTCTTCCCACGTCGGGGTCTTACCTCGAGCTTCGGCCTCTCGCATGCCCGATCCTTGTCCTTACCCTCGTCCGTTAAGCTTGCCAAACTACAGTAGGAAGCCCTCTGTCCCCCGGGGGTCGGTTTCAGTGATTGTCAATTTTAGGGTTTCGCATGCCGGGAGGAAGTGTAACGTTGCGCAAAACAATGAGAAGAAATGGGCCGCGGGTTAGTACGGTTTGACGTAAAAAACGAACACACAAGGCGAGACACAGTAAACCAATTATTACCATATCTCATAGAACGCAGCAGTTGGCGAACTCGCAATTACATTTCGCATTCACGGCGTTGTCGAACAATGCAAATTTGAAATTTTGCGATCTGCGTATTGACAGAGGTATCTCTCACGCGGTTGAGAATGAGCGTGCGTTCTCGAAGATGGAGACAATGCCTAATATTTATTTTCGAGAGTATCAATTTGTTTCTTTTTCCAAGCCAGTTTACCGTACACTTCGACAAAACGTATGCATTATGTTCTCGAGACGAGTACACAAGAGAATGGGATTTTCCGCGAAGAATCGCGGCATAATATTAAAGACATCTGCTACACGAAGCACCTCATTGCTAATCGGTCTTTCCCTAATGCGATTGAATACCGCATTCGCAGTCTGTTTCCCGCGTTGAATTATTTACAACTTCTTGTGAAGAAGGTTTAAAAAAAAAGGAATCTTTCTTTAGTGTGGCAAGCAAGAAAGTACGCTACTTTTGGCTCGCATGGAATACGCGTGAGGCGTTTTAATCGCTGATCGAAGCTCTGCCAACTGCTGTGTCGGATAACCAGGGGAAAGGGGAACGAACAAAACGAACGGACAAAAGACAACATTGGAAGTAGCACGGAATTACTCGTTGAATCACATCGGGCAATTATTTCACGAATTCACTCTTTATTTATCTTAAGCTGGCTTTGCTTTCGGCTCACCTTATCGAGTACCAGGATGCATTCTTTAGCACGATCGCAAAAAATCACTTAGTCGGTCAACCGATTTTTTAATACAAATGCTTTGTTAATGATATTTCTATATGGCACATGTAATGTTAACAGTCAAATTACTGTACTATTTTCTTCGTAATTATTGGAAAAGAAAGAATTTTAAATTAAATATCATCAATTGCGTTATTTTCAGGTAAAATTGAAACAAAAGTTGTCAAATCACGTTAAAATAAAATATACTGCACTAATATTATATTTCTCAATTATAAAAAAAATTTTTTTAAATTAAATATTATTGATTCTGTGATTTTCAGCTGAAACTTGTCAAGCTGAAACTTTGAGCGAAATTTGTCAAATCAATTTGTCAATCTAGAATCTTAATCTTTAAAAAAATAAATGACTTGTTTATTAATAGTCATTTATATGCTTAATATTAATTCTATTATTATTTTCTGTTTGTTTTACCGAGAAACAATCACAGCTGTGTTTCAATTTTTGTTTCAACTAATTTGTCAATATTGTAATTTCAAAATCAAGTTTTGCCACGTTTAGCGAGCATTATGGTTTCGATTTATTATGGACTCGTTACATGTAACTCGCGAAGAAATTCGACCTGCTTCTCTCGCTTTTTTCTTCCCATTTACACTCGGGATTAAAAACATGAAAAACCATATAAAATTTCAACAGAATGCATGTATCTCGAACGGTCCAAGGCACGTCTATCCTTCTACCCAGGAAGGCTAAGTCGCACGTTAAAATCTCGACAATCACGTGACCGATACAGAGTAAAAAAAAAACTTGTAATCGACATCCGGACCTCGCGTTTCCTCGTAATCGGCTGAAGTAGGGCAAATAAGTAGTCTGTTATTATCAAGTCGGCCCTTCCATAAATGGAGAGACGGCATTCGCGGTGTGACGGTAAACTACTCCGGCATGCGTGCGGCGAGTTCTCAGAGTGCGTAGCGGTGTACTTGACCGAGCGTTTATTCCGGGGAATGTACCCGAGTACATTTTTACGAAGATCGTTTTACGCATTTCTCATGTTTTTCTATTAAATTTTCGACGACAATCGTCATTTTTACGAGAATGATGCACGAACATCGCGAGTACGTACGTCGAATGCAACGACCGTGTCTCGAACGATTGCGTTCGCTTCGCTTATATTCGCGACTAATGCGGTAAATGCATAATCGGCCGCCTCCAGGTACCGTAGGATAGAACAATTACACGCCCACCGCGAAAGGCTCTTATAGATCGTTACTCCCGAGTAGAAACTGCTGATCGAGAACTTTGATAAAATTCTAGTTTCATTAGACCGCGCTCGCGCTTTATCTAATGTTATTCCACTCGCTCGGCTGACTTCAATGTTGTCCGCGTCGTTTACGAGAAGTACTTACGAGGGCCTTGACCGACACCCTGGCGAAGACGGGTGCGTCTCTGCTGAACCGCGAGTAACCCTGCTCACATACTCTCAGATCACCCATCGACCTCGCCTTCTACGATCGGGGCGAGAGCGTCAACGAGAATACAAATTAGCGGTGAGTCGTTTCGAGAGACGCGAGCTCTGTGAAATATATTGATCGCAAGCGATAACGGGTCCGGGTCTTGCCGAGGAAAAAAATTCGATAATTGACGTTAGAGTTTTTCGAAAAGTCACCAATAAAAATATTTCATACCGCAATGTTTTTTTTCCAAATTTTGCACATAATATCTTGTTATTAATTTTTTTTATGGGCACAAGACTTTAACAAGATAATGTTGTTTGATATAAATAACATTAATTGAAATAATGAGGCTGTACTCGATTCTATCTCGCGTAAAAAGATAAAAATACTTTATGCAGAAAATATTTATGCTATTATTAGAAATTTGTGTCACAGAACTCGCGCTCCAGATGTGATTAGTATACTATCAGGATGTTTAATTGCTTGGAATTTATGTAATATTGTCGCCACATTGTAAAGCAAATATCGAAAGTCGCTCATGCAATGACGAAGGTTACATGATGCGTTTTTCATTCCTGTCATAGACGCCGGAAATTAATTTGCAACATCGTTAATAAGCATTCGCATGCTTGCAAATTTTGTCTAGGCAGCGGTGATCGACCTTCTTACTTTGTTACCATGAAAGAAACCGCAAATAAACAATATACTAATTATTAAAATATTGCAAATACAAACGGAAATTTATTCGTATTTATCAAGAAAACAAGGCTCCTGTTTTTTTCCAGATAACTACTCATAAAAAATATGTCTTCTACCTTTTAAAAGAATCTCATTTTCTTCGAAAATATAATTTTAAGACTATCTTTTTCATCGTATGGAAAGAGATTTTGAATTTAAATTAGAAACATTAGTCAAAATTTGCACGGCTATCATAACTTTCAACTACATCGACCAGGACAAGAACAAACACGAGACAATGCGTGTGAGTTTCTAAATTAGTACTGTATACAAACCTCCTCGGTTTCCATCGCGTGGCTCGCTTTCCCAAAGGTTGCCTGATCGCCGTCGCTCATGTTCGAGATGTCGCCAAAGCTGCGACACTGTTAGTGACAAAATATGTATCTGACAAAATGTATCAGTTATTAACGAAGCAGATTTGCGGCGAAAGCGTTATTATTATTAAATCGGTATCTCATCGGTCGAGAAAAACGAGGCCTTTCCGATTCAAGAGGGGGGAAAAGGCCACGACGGAGAATAATTGACGTCACTATCTGGCGTGTGTTCTTCACGTGTCTCGTTTCACTGTAAACGCGATCAAATCGGCTACATAGTTATTACTTACTAATTGTTTGATGGACACGCCAGTCGCAATCCTCTCCCTGCACAACTTCTCCTGATCGCTACGACTCGCCTCCGAGACATAGTTCTGTGTCTGCATGCGCAAAAAGAAGAAGGACAAAAATGCAGGCAGGTCAGTATGCATGCGGATACATTCGAAGCGGTTTATGTAGTCTTACGCGATCGCAAAGTCACAATTACGCAAAGTGTAATTTTCGCAGAATATTTAGCTCAATGAATTATATATGTCAATACCAATAGTCATACGTATGTACTTCGTTCGAATTTGCCTCAACAGGAAAAATGTATACTACACTTAGTGAAAAGAATTCAAAACATGCCTCGTCATATCATAACTTGTTACCCGCTTACTCGGGTGAAAAGCGCGAATTTTTAGCGTTCGCTGGGTCATACTTGTGCGACAACAAAGTTACGCACGCAATTCTCGTAACAACGTAATTTCGTCGGCGAGTTTAATGAAACAACGTACATAACTTTTAATTGCTTAATGGAGCGATTGTACGCCTGCTGCGCCCGCCGCTAATTATTTAGAGTCGCGCTAGCCGTTCCCTCGCATCTAGTAGATCACGAGGTGAGTGGCCGGAATAGGATAAATCTCTACTCGCCCGTCTATTCATCTCGCCGGCTGAGAAACGAAGTTAGAAAATGGTACTTGCATCTCGCATAAATGCTACGCGTGAAACGGCTTTGCCGAGAGAAGTGAGGGAAACGAGAAGAAAAAGGAATGTCTGAGAACACAGGGCGTGATCCGCAAGATCTGTTTTAAATGTCAAAAGTGCTCCTTACGTTGGATCCTATGTTCTCTGATAATTTAAACATGAGTTATGCTAAAGATTAATCTCCAAGGAGTGTAATATCGTTAATAAAGATCGAGACCGAAGGGTCGAATTACAAATTCTGATAGTAATGATTCGAGTAAGTAATTTGTGATTAATTCTCACAAAGATACGTACGCTTCAGCGCAACTTACCAGTGACTTAACATTGACGTTCGACAAATCGTCCTCATTGGAAAAATCGATCATCTCCGAATGCGATCGTCGAGTGCCCGTATGCATGCTTGCGTCTCGTAAGCTACAGTTCTGATGGAAAAACAAAAGAAACACGAACACACTGAGCATGCAACTGCATGAGAGATTAATAAGCTGCGTCTACGCTAAACTTGCCGTTAGTCGCGTATATGCGATAATCAAAGGCAGGGAAAATTATCACACGCTCCACACCGAATTCCACATTTCGTTCCACGACGCATTCGGTATTTTGGAAAACGGATCAAAGGGACACTCTAACATCCGTTCTTTCGTTCACAGATATTTTTCATCGATCAACATTTATTCTACCTTGCATTTCTGAACTTACCAAGCTTCATCTTTCAACTATAAATAATTTGCTACACAATCTCGCCCTCACGGACGTCCGGGCGTAACTAGGCAATATTGTACAAAAAAATGTGTTTCACTCATAAATAAAAGAGATATCGCACATTTTAAACATAATCTACTCATATTCACGCAATAAAAACTGTAATACGCTGCACAAATATGATAATAATAGCATAGACTTAACGTTTCTCTTTTTCGTTCAGTCACTTTCGTTTAGAGAATGTCTAAAATATATATTATTTAATAAAATAATATCTAATCATCTTTCTTCCTACCGACGTTAACATCATAAAGGATGATTCTCGGAACGGAAGTAAAAGCTCCAGCTTGTTAGTTGTAATTGCGCGCAGAGGACGAGCCCCGCAAAAAGGAAACGTCGCGATCTCGAACGATATCGTCCGCGTTCCACTTAATAGTGCTTCGATATCGGTCGCGATCGCGTATCAGATCCCCGATTCCGAGAACAACGTCGGACGGTAGAAAACTCGTTCCTATCTGTGCCGACGAAATCCAGAAAAGCCAGCGCATGCAGATGAGATACCAAAAGTGCGAGTTTCCGGTTTTCACCGGCGCGATGACGCTGGCGGCGAGCTTTTACCGGGCAAAGTGATAATTAGCGTGATAACGGTTCCACACACGGTGATTTCGTACTCTCGCACATGTCGGAGAACCATCCTCAGTTATATCTCGCGAGAGTAGCGAGCTGGTAACCGATTTGTTGAGAAAAAATCGCGTGACATATATACTCCTTGTCGACGATCAAATTAGCAAATTAATAGATACGGTATAATAGTTTGACGTAGGATGTCCCAGGACAAGCGTCGCTTTCGCTTACATTAATCCTTTTACTAATCTCGTAAATCTAACAAAAATCGATAAACCGATAACCACGGGGGACTTCTATGACGTGTTCATAGTAGTCCGATTCTTTCGATTCTTTAATATCACGTGGAGTTTAATTCAACAGAACTTTTCGATTTGACATCCTATGAAATTTTGAGCCGGGGAAAATCGACGATTAGAGAACGTACCGGTGAAAGGATAGCTGCGGGACATCCCGTGCGCGCGTCTATCAAAACGATTTATAACTCACCACGGAGATGTTCTCCTTCTCGAGATCGTTCTTCTTGCTCTTCTTGGTTTTCTTTGTGCGTGGCGTAAGGTTCGGCGAGGTGGCATCGTTTCCAGCAACGCCCTCGATCTTCTTCTTCTTCGTTTTGGTCCCGCCCTTCGAGGAGGTCACCACGGTGGAACTTGTGGTTACTGTTTCCTCGCGGCTTTCGCTCTGCGACGAAAAAAAGAAAGGAAATATATACATACATCGGGAATAATTTTTTTACGCATCTCCCACGTCTCGAACGATTTAGAGTGGACGTTTAGACGATTTCTTCATGATTGAATGTCTCTTTTGCCTACTGTCACGTGGGCGGACACGAGAGGTCTTCAGGAAAGGAATACAGACTCGGGAGAACTAGATTTAGCGTGCACCATTGTGCCGCACTGGGATTCAATGGTCTTTATTACGCACGCTAGGGTAGGTGAAACGCAGTCTTTGCGGTCCGACACGGAAGTTTACGTTACGTTCGCCTAACAAACATGATTTGCAAGCAATAATATCGATTTCACGGTGTTGTAACGCAATATTCCCGTCGAACGTAAAGGTACGTCGGTGAAGAGAGTAACATTAGCGCGTCCATTACGTTATCTTCGCCTCTGACGTTAAGCTGACGTTGAAGATAAATCTTCATCATTTCATCGTGCGCAAAAGAATTTTTGCAAAAATCTATTTCCTGTTCGATCGCGAGTAAAACCTCGATTGTTAAACTATTGTGGATTAATCGTTTGGAAAATGCAGGGCTAGGTTGTCAGAAAGCGCGCTAAAGAAAAATTAATGAATTAAATTATACGTGATTTTTCTTAACAGCGTAGTCGATAAAGTTCTTAACGGTTTCACGGTGGAATAATATCTATTCCGACACATCGCGCACTTCATTCCCGTTTCGTTCCCGACGTTTCAGATTCATTCTCGTTACTCGAGACGTACGTGCATAACGCGATCGTCCGCACATTAGAAAGGCAAGATTTCAAACGAAATATTTGTTTAATCGCACCGCTTCTCTGCGAGAAGTGAAAACTGGCCCGATATCTCACGCCGCAATTAAAACGTCGCCTACGTGATTTTCAGCTCGATTCGTAATTGCCCGACTGGTAATAATCCGAGACTCGCATTTACGATAACGCGTTATGAGGTAACGGAATAATGATGCTAGATAAAAAAATGTAAAAAAAGGAGATATTAGATGGTAAGATTGTATGTAAAAATTGAGATTACAATTTAGAGAAGAAGAAAATGTATTTTCCTTCATCTCTTCGTCAGGTACGGCGATTTCGCTTCAGTCCGTTTCGGAACGCGAAAGCAACGGCACGTTTCGGACGCGGGTATCAGAGACGACTGATAAGAGCGTTAAGTTTTTCATGGCCCCCAACGATTTATACGTGATGACGTAATTGCTTGACAGGTATGGGCATTCGACAAGGAAGATTTCCGATAAGCCGCGTGCGCGGAAAGCAATATTCCGGAACGGAATATGAACTATGCGAGCGCGACATAATGCGCACCGACGCAATCTCGACCGCGACGTTTGGCTATTAATTATCTAGCAATCGGCACGACACGATTGCGTCACTACTCGAAATTAACCAACAGTAAGCTGATTAGATGAAAAATATAAAAACCGAATAAATAATTGCTAAAATAAAATTTCTACGTCCCGAATAAGTCGAGAAATAGTTTAATTAAATGAGCCTTGTTGAGTATCTACAATGAACTTTTTTGTTTAACGAGGAGAAGAGATGAAAAATATGATAAACCAGCGAGCAACATTTCTCCCAACGAATTTTCTTATTTTAAATATTTAACAATGAGAAAATTTAAAACATGCTCTGCAAACCACCGCTTGAAAATAATCCTGGCACACTTCCCAATCCTCTTTCAAGGTCCTTGCGAACAATTGAAGCTTGTAATAATTTCTGTGCGACCACCAGCAGTTTACGGTACTCCACCCATACTCACACACACTCTCTACCCGAAGCACAAAAGCGAAGTTTCGAGTCTACGCTACGATCTCTCGATTATATTCGCCTTGTCTCGAGAAACCGGGAAGAGACAGTCGTCGCTTCCGATCCTCCATGATACTTGCCGAGAGAACTTTCTCGCGAGAGCAATCCCAATCACATCACCACCAGTTCACAACTTATATCACTCCAAAATCCGAACCTTCTTCCTCAGATTTATCCGACGCTGATCCGAGTAGCCTCTAGCATCGGCACCGGCCACGCACTCAGAATGACGAACGCGCGTCCACCTTGGCAACGGGGTCGACGAAAGCCGATGAAGGACAGAAGGAGAAAGAAAGAGCTGCCAGAGCTGCAAGCGTGAACGGGATGGTCGGCAACCAAAGCGAGAGTGGGAGCAAAGTATAGAGAGACAGAAAGAGAGAGGGAGGGAAAGGGAGAGAGAATAAGAAGAATACAAGAAGAGACCGAAGGAAAAAAGACGAATGTTCTTGTTCAACGACCGTGTCGTCTCCGTGCGCACACCTCCCCCGCTCACACTTAAGTTTATCGCGACCCTGCACCAGCGGATGAGTCGAACCGATCGTACCGTCCAGGTCGTACCTGATCGATGATCATCCTCGAGATCGCTCCTCGAGACGTAAACGAACAACCGCGCTGCTTGGTGCCACAGAGATGTCTGAGGTGCCGTAGCGTCTCCTCTCCCGAGGAGAGCGTGCGTCTCGTAACGGGTTCAGGAAACTCGATGCTCTCCAAAGCGTGGCACGCAGCGTGTGGCTTCCCGCCGTCAACGATTGGCCGTTTCCACGGGGCACGTGGAGCCGGTTGGCCAGGTAAGAGAACTTGAGTTCTGCTGCTCGGCGAGCAGAACCGAGACGAGGAATGTTCCAGGGGCAAGCGGCCGCGGAGGATTGTGGACGCCGTTAAGAGATTGTGCGCAGCGTACGATCGACTTTGACGTGACCTCGATCTTGGTCAGCCCTTAACCAGCGACATCCGTCTGGGCAGCGTGGCCTTGGCAGCCTCTCCGAGAGCTTGATTAATTTTTTAAATATCTTAAATAATACAGTTCCTCAAGATCTAATTTCCCAGGCACTTCGGCGAGTGAAATAATTTATACGATCGCTGAATGTCCCGTTTTAAATTTTAGCCGCCATTTACCATGTTAGCGGTAAAATTAATCACAAAAAGGGCCATTATCTTTCCTTAAAGCTACACGTATTTATTTACAGATAATGAAGGTAGAAACCGCAAGGAAATAAATCGGATATAATTTCAGATATAATTATTAAGCTCAGCAGACTGCCCAGACTATGGGACGTACCAGTTTAAGAGACTGTTGTCAATTAGGGATTAAACAGACTCGAGCTTTTGGAGAATTAAACGTTCTCCAGTTTCTTTCAGTTTGGTCGAGTACGAAATACAAGCCGTCGCGTTACAAGCACGAGTTGATACGAAATTCATGACGATAAGCCGGCTTCCGTTGTGACTGCAGGTCTTGCATTTGCATGAGATTTGTAGCGTGAGCGATCGTCACGCGCTGTTGATCGTAGAAGGGTGTACCTTCGAGGGTATCGAGAAGATAAAGGCAGATAATACACGTTCGCGTTTTGCGAGTAATGAGTTGTTGCGAAAGGCATGTTGAGTAACGTCAAGAGGCGATTGCGCAGAAATACCATACGTGAAAATAGATGGGCAATCTGTAAAAATAGGAATACGTATAAGGAAGAGGAGAATCAATTATTGACTCACATTCGGACTCGTATTTGTCTCTGGTTATTCAAGATAAGGGTTGGAAGGTTCGAACCGAATGAATCGACAACGTTGATGTATATTCCTTTAGCGATTTGCGTTGCTATAAATAGTAAGAGAATATACATTTACTAAACTTAGCGCATCGGTACCGTGGATTATGCGAGTATCCGCGGGCATTCGCGAGAATTCCTTACCTGGAGGCTCTGGCTGTTGAAAAAAAAAGGATAAACGAGATTAATCGCACCCTAACGTGTAAAAACATGCGTAGGAGTTACATAGAGCAATGGCGCAATTAGTCTTGCAGAAATTGCTAGGAGGATCGGATCCACAATGCGTTCGTAGGAATTATCCGACGCAAGCAACAACCCGAACGCGCTGCTAAGTTATGGCGTTTGTATTTCTCTTGCACAACGTGCGGAATATGAGACGCGTTCTACGCCGAACGTTTGCAGCTTTACGTCACAAGTGCAAAGCAACCCTATCGATATCGAGGCGCATAAATTATATAATCTGAATAGTGTGTAAATTGTGTGTAAACATTACGACGCTCGGAATTACGAAGCTCGGAATTATGCCACGGGATTCGATCGGCAATTCGGATGATAAGCAGTATCACACGAGGAACGATTAATTTTCAAGAGATCACTCGCGACGTTGACAAAAACGGAGCAAATCAGGCGTTAATTATCTCGATGAGTCATGAGAACGATTATTACCTCCTACCTGTACGAACGAGTGCGCTGACTCGAAGAAAAGTGCTCGCGCTCTCACTCGAGGCTGTGAATTTTCTCAATGTTTTGTATTCGTGAGAAATATTACACGATATACACGTCATCGTCACAAAGTTTACGGTAGTAACATGGCCGTTAATTAATTTTACCATGAAAATAGTCGCGAGTGCGAAGTTTCGATTTATGCAGACGCGAACGAGATCCTATCGGTTTTTTCGAGTTCTTTCCTTCGGGCCGCTTCCTCGTCGCTCGAGTTAATTCACGAAAAAAGCACACTTACGTCGCAGGCGTTAGAAACATCGCTCGTCTCCGTCTCGTCCGGTGTGGCCAGGGGCGCGCGGGGGGACGAGGGTGCGAGGCAATCGTCTTGTTTTCCCTCATTATCGCCCCTCGTCGTATCGTCACCGCCGCATTCCGCCGCGGTCGGCACGTCTCTTCGTCGCTCCTCGGCATCAGCCGAGTCCACATCAACGGACTTCGTGGCCTCCTCGACTGTGGTCCACGAGTCGAGATTTCCGATCTGCTCGGTGACGAGCTGCCTCGTCTCCGAGAAGATCGTCACTCTCGTGTCCGACACCACAATCTCGGTATTCTCGATAAAAGTCGAGTCCGACGCCGAGAACTCGCTCGAGGATTCGTCCACCGGGTTCTGCGTGTCAGGACACTCCGGCGATTTGTTCTCGAGGATAGAGTCCGGCGTTGCCTGCGATTCGATCTCCGACGACACCACGATCCGCGGTGTCTCCCGATCGGTTTCCTCACTCAGTACACGGCGTTCTGTGTCGAGGAATTCCTGCGTGCTGGTCGTCTCCGCGGACATCTCGGATTGGCTGATGACGCCGTCGTCGGAGATACGAGAATCCTCCAGTTTCGAATCGGTCTCTTCGAGCGTTTCGGAGGGTGACGATTTCTCTTGACGGATCAGCGACGCTGGAGTCTCCTCGTCATCTTCGACACGATTGTCTCCATAGGAATCATTAAGTATATCGATATGTTCGTTTGTGGAAGTTTCTTCGTTCGAAGGGGATCTCTGCTCCTCGAGCCTTCGACTCTGTGAATAGAACGGCTCGTCGAAATTATCGGATAACTGAACGGCCTGCTGGTCACCTGAAAGTGGCGCTTGCTCGGTCCATGTGTCCGGAATCTCGACGTCCGCGTTCTTCTTTTCCTGTTCGACATCAGTGAAAAGGAGATCTGTGTCATCTAGCATCTTCTGCACCAGTTCTTCCTCCCGTTGGTATTTATCCACGGGACAACTCGCGGAAATCGGGAAAGATTGGGAGCTCGATCCGTCTACGAGGTCGCTCGTGACATTGCCGGAATCTGGATCATTCGTGGGAGATGTGACTTCCTTGACGATCACTTGACATTCACTATCGTTGCTAACATCGACAACCTCGTCGCGGCTCGACTCCTCATCGCCTTCGTTCGTCTTCTGAATAATTATCGGCGCAACGTCGGCTTCCGACTGCTCGACGAACGCCTGATCCTCTTCCTCGTCGTGGAAACGCGCCGGTTCTGGTTTCACGACCTCGACGTCGACGTGCGGGGACACGTGGCCGTTCCGATGGCCGTACGGTTCCTCGATCAGAGAAACGTGCTCGCTTTCGGTCGCTATGAACTCCGCGTTAACGTCGACGGGATCCTGTCGGCGATCCAGGACGATCCTCTTGATTGTTTCCGGTTGAGCGACGGTATTCTCGGTTTCTTCAACTACCTCGTCGTCGCTGTTGCTCGAGCAGATCCTTAGCGCCAGCTCGCTCTCTATCAACTCCTGCAGGCTTTTGTCGTCGTTCTCAAGCTCGTTACGCGTATTGTTTGTGAGTACAAGATCGTCGTCGTCGTCGCACAACGAGATTAGTTGGGTGTTACTCGCAGTTAGATCATCCAAATCAATCAAACCGTTGTTAGACTGAACACCGCACACCTCGCTCTTCTTGCTACTTACTACATTGATCGATTTCTTCGTCGCCACCTCCGCCATCGTGGTTCCTCGTGCGATCACACCGTGGACACCTGGAAGGAGTTTCGATCGTTTTAGATTATCAAGAGATCATCAGGAGCAGTTAGAAATTGTGTAATTTAAAATGCGCATTTTAATACACTTTAAGCGGCATTAAGGCACGAGTCAGAGACGCTATTTGAAAAATATTAATACGATAATCCTATTAATTTCTTTTATATTTGGATATCTTTATAAGAAATTTTATAAGAAATAGACTGGAATAATAAGAAAATAAGCGCTTTTTCTCTCACTCTCAATCTCTTTTCTCTTTCTCGCACGCATGAAAAGAGCGCATGAATTTATAGATGACTGCGGATTAATACAGAGATGAAACTGGGCAACGAGAACGCGAAATGTAGGATCGATAAATAACACTTATAAGCAACCGGTTTCCCTATGTAATTTCGAGCTAGAAAGTGCGAGAAATAAAAATTCTTCAGGACTCGCTACTGTAGATTGAAAAAAATGTAAGAATGCTGCACGTCAAATTAACGTTTTGAGCGACGCAATAAAATAAATTAACGTTTTAATCGATGTAGTAAAAGCGACATTTATTTCGATGAAATGGCATTTTCCATATTAAAGCATAAAAATATATACGATACGATCGTATTGTCGTAAAAAATAAATTATATATGTATTAATATCAAGGTCAGCTTTATCAAGGCCGAAGTAAAAAATCCTAAAAGTAAAAACTTTTATATTTAAATTCTTTAGAATCTTCTCTATGGATTTTATCATACTTGTGATTTTTCTAATCAATAATCGCTGGCGATTTATATCTCAATATAATCCGTTTTCTATTCAACATATAATATGAGATCATGTGAATGCGATCTTCTCGACCCGCGCACTTGACTTTCTCCATATCGGCGTGCAAGGAAAGCTCTTCAGGTACGCGTATAACAAACCGTGCTGTCACTCGATGAAGTAGCGCCGGTTTATAGTTATGCAAAATAAAGCCCGTGCAAGTGGTCCTGCAAGATCACGGTCGAACGGATATATAACGTGCTTGTTAAGCAACTTCTGGCCGGTCCAATAATGCTCGACGAAATTTGTTACTGCGATATTTTGATGCGATTAATTCTTGGGGCGATGATACATATCGTTAAAGTTATACGGGGATATATTCGGCGAGGAAGCATGCGTGAGTGCCTGCACATTTTTTTCATTGCGTCACGTTAATTAAATTTGCGTTAAAAAACTAAATAAGAAATGAAAAAGTAAATCACATACATAAAAATTTAACTTATTGCAGACGTCAAGTTTTTTAAATTTCCTAAAGATATTTACAATTTGTGACACGTAAATCATTTGTAAGTAAATAATGTAATTTGATAAATAACGGACAGCAATTTGCTTTTTTGATAACAGCGTCATATTCTGGAGCATCGTATTTTCGGAGCTTCGTTACTACATTTAGTAGGCATTTCATGCGCACGGCTTTGCAAGAGTCGCTTACGAAATCGCGGAAACCGTCGCAATGGAATGCGTGCCGTCTTAATATTCTCATACGCGGATGTGCGGGCACCAAGACACATCAGGAGCACCAAGTCTGTCGCGATATTAACGGAAGTTACGCCTCTATAGAACTCGGTCGTGACTGCAGACCGGTGTTGTTGGCTGGCAAGCCAACCCTCCTATTATTAGCCATTCCGCAACGTCGCGTTTAAGCTTCTGCGACGGAATGCACTTTCAAAATATAAAATCTAAAACTGTGAAAGAAATACTCCGACATGAAGTCGTTATTTATAACTGCTTTCACACATTCAGCGTTAAGTATTTCAAGAAACAAATCCCAAATCGGGATCTCATCAGAGATAAGTGGGTACAACAGTTTTGCTCTATGATCTATTTAAAATTCCAGTTCCAGTTCTCAGTTCACAATTAAAAAATTATCCGTGTCAATTCAGGTTGCGATCGTACGAATTAAAAATAGGAAACAGTGTCAGACAAGACATGGCGCCTCATTTACATCGTTTTTATTTTAATAAACGTATCCTCTCGCGTATCTCTCTACTTGGCCGCTCGGGCGGCGTAACTCCCTGCGGTAATTTGACAAATTCCAGCGTCGCTCACACATACACACACATCCCCAGCCGTAAGAGTTTATAAACAGAAGGGCACGCGGTGGCCGATCACGTCGTAAACCAACGCGATGCGGAGGGTTCAAAATTAGAAAGTGGTGAGTGATCTCGCGCATCTTCGCCGCGTCCGCTTCTCGGTTTCTCTTCATTTTCGAGAGATACGCCGCGATACCCGAAGTCGCGAGCAAAATTTTTAGGGTCGCTGGTGAGTATCGCCTTCGAGTCTCTCACTTTTTCTCTCTCCCTTTTGCGCTGTTTAATTTAATCTCCCTCCCCGTCCGCGCGTCGTTCTCCCGCGATTCTATCTTGCCTTTTCTCCTCCTCTTAACGTCCTCGTCTAACCTGCTCTCTCTCTCTCTCTCTCTCTCTCTCTCTCTCTCTCTCTTGCTCGTTTCTCTTTACCCGACGTTTCACCGAGGTCGTTCCTCGGGTTCACGACCGAGACTATGGTGGTACTCTTTTCATCTCTCTCTCTCTCTCTCCTTCTTTCGCATCTCGCTCTCTTCTTCTGCCTCTTGGTGCCTCTACTCTGCTTCGCCTCTCCTGCCACCATTCGCGTTCTCTCGCGTCTTAGCTTCCCTCTCATTTCAACCTCTCTCTATTTTTAGAGTGACACACTACCGCGATTCAAAGACGCGCGCTGGACGCATCGTGCTCATCCACGGAAAATGTTCTGCCCAAATACGGCGAGCGGACGAGAGTGAACGTTATGGAAGCGGAGGAGAAAGAGAAGCAGGGAGACAAAAGGAGTGAAGAGTCGAGAGAATTTTTTCTCTCCCAGGTCAAGCGACAGGTGCACACAATATGCACCCTGCGGTGCCTGTAAGGTCGAGTTGTAACCGTCCAAGTTGCAGAAAAGTGAAACTCAAGAGATCGTCAGAGTGAATCGTGAAATGAAAATATAAGGGATGGAAGGAAGGGGGGGTAATTTTTTTTTACATATCCGTGTCAAATCAAGGAAACCCAGAGAGACGAGACAAGTGTAAAAAAGATATGGAAATCTCGAGAGATCAACGTTTAATTATTAAACTCGAGAGACTCTTATTAACTTAATTATTAAATTGTTAAAAAAATGATTGATTAAATGTTAAAGGTAGAAAGAGTTACATTCAAAGTCTCTTACGAAGACTCACATGTTTCGAAAACTCCTAATCAATTTTAATTATAACTTAGATACCCTCCGTACATATAAAAGCCACAAGAAGCTTTGTGTAAACGTCACACTAATAAAAGATAATTGATCACGCGATTGAGTTATGTTGGGCGTATCTCTTGTAGGACGACGTGCGTTTTTACGATGAGACGGCAATTACAACCGCACAACAACGCAAATTACCGTAATAAATAGAGCCTTGTTTACGCAATTAAGCTCTATGAGGAAAAAATGCTTCGGCATCGTTAAGGCCGCGGTCCAAATAGCTAAATCTAATATCGACTCGTGCACTCGAGAGTCGACACGAGTCGATGAATGCACGCGAGGATACATTGCACATATTGTCCCTTTTCGCAGGTATTTATTTAAAATGTTTGCATATAGAAGCGCGCTAAGTATATCTCCGAACATACCGATTCTACCAGCATGTGTGAAAACTTATAGAGCCGTTGGAAGCGTGATGTTCTATGCGTTCGTAAGAACACCCACCGTTCGTATACCATACCACTCGCGATTCTCCGTGCTATGAGAATTAAATTCTCGAACGGTACCGAGAGTCTGCACTTAAATACGAACGCGATCAATGAGATAATGAGCGAGATTACTTTCGGTAAAGTTCACATCGAAACACCGTTAAAATTCTAGCCTCACTTCATTTCTAGCTTCACTCAGAGAATACTGAATGAAGAGAACATTTTGAGTATTAATTAGTTTCGAGGTCTGGAGAAATTAAAATTGCGAAAACAACAGCTATTCATGTTTCAATTAACTTCTATATTTCATTTAACGAGTAATAGATAAAAGTCAGTTCTCATTGTCTTCATTTGCGAATGAGACATCGCGGGCTTGTCTTATTGTTAGTTATTTAAATCCACTAACTAGGTGTAAGGAAGATCGCGCGAGGTGCCAGGTGAAAACAACGGCGATTAATCTAAACGATGTGATTTAAGGAGTACACAAACACGGAGTTCTGTCTACGTGAGAAATCATCGTGTCATGACTACGGCTCACGAGGATGTAATAGCTTTCCGTCCGTAATCAATAATGTAAATTTTACTTCTCCGCTTCGTGCAGAAAGTGATGAATAATGCAGACGCTGTCTGGACTGATCGTGATAGGCCTTCATCTCGATAACATTTTATCGGGATAACATCGTGCCAGTGACTCGATGCTGTGCTATTTTTTTCTTTAAATATCCGTATCAAATTAAAACGGGTCATCGAATAACCGAGATCTACCTGTGCATTTCCTTATTCGACTCTGCTCTCGGCTTCTTCAGGTGAGTCCAAATGTACGCTTCACTGAATTAATTAGTGGGATATTTTGGATCGTTTTCGGTAACAATAGTTACGCTACAATTTATGATTTTCCTAATAAAAAATATGTCTGCAATATTCAACTTTTACGACGTAGTGACTAAATACTTTAACAAATTGTAACAATTATAATTAAAGAACAAACAAAAAAAAAAGAAAAAATTTTTCTTAGCTCGATGACTCATTATTAAATAAATTTATAAGTTTCTAATATATAATGTACATAATATACATTATCGTCACATAATAAATAATTATATTTTATTTTAACACATATAATGTTAAATAATTAAACAGATTTATAAATCAAATGTAGATTTAGATGACTAACATTTAAGAGTATCTTTCTTAAGAACCCTCCGCGCGAAATTATATTTCCCATGATCCCTTAAATCACCCCCAAAAAGTTAATCTGCGGAAAGGTTGCATACGCACGCACAAATGCGGCCTTCTGCGTGTCTCACGCATGATATGCTTTCGTTGCACAAGCCGAATGCATAAGGCGCGGTCCCGACCTGTTCTCTCTCTCTCTCTTCTTGTCTCGCTCTTTTCCTGTCGCACGGATGTACGCACGGTGTCCCCTTACAGATTTCCATGTGCAACTACATATAATTAGGTAACCGACACCGGCAGACTGCTGCCGCAGGAATCTCTGTTAGCCGGTAAGCTATGCCGCGACGGAAAGTGTGGCGCGAATATTTTCGGCGTGAGGAAAGCCGAAATTAAACGGCCGATGCACTTTTACCGCTCGTATACATACTACCGCTCGTATACATACTCACTCACACGTCTCTCCGTTTTCTCGCCTCTTCCTCCTTTTCCCCCCTTTCCCGTCATTTCCCTTCTACCTTTTTTACTCCGCCCTCGAGAAATGCACGAGCGAGCGTCTCTCGTTCATATCTCGCGCGCGTTACCTCGGAGAGGAATCTTACTTTTTGTTTTTCTTTTCGCCGCGTATTTCAAGCTAGAACTCATCCCACCGTTCGGGGAATTTCGCGCGATTATTTCGCCGAATAATATTTTTGCGCGCGACGAAATCGGCATTCGCGCTGGCGCGAATCCAAATTTTTATTTTCCCGGAGGAAGAATGTCTCTTACGAGACTTCGTGAGAGGTGGATTAATGAGACGAAGTTCTATGTCAAGGACTGAAATCCGATCGATCCGCGCTGATCGCGGATGGGAAATGGAGAGAGCGGACGGTGCCGAGCAGCGACACGTGATCGCGCAGCTTCCGGCCTCACAATTTAATCCGTCGCCTTCCGCAATTTCTATTTCGATCAGCGTATGTGTGCGCAGCACATTTCACTAAAATGACTGTTCAGACACACATTACATTTTTACTTTTTTTTACAAGAGTACTCGTTATTCGAGCATAAAAAAAATTATTTTCTATTTTGTTTAAATCGTGTAATAGAATAGATATTAATTAAATTTCAATTCTTTAATTTGACATAAATAAAACGGAACGTGAACTTTTTATCAAGATCGTCATCATCTAGTAACTGTTTTCCTCACGAAAACACGACGGTTTTGGAGAAAAATCGGCGAAAATAGTTCGTTTAAAACCGTACGGGTCGAGTATTTTCGGAGCGCACAAATATTTAAATAGAACATCTGTGAAGGTGTAACCAATTCGAATTGAATAAGAATGGGATGCAACTTCTTCTTTCGACGTTGTTCGAGGCAAAGAACACAGCGTTGATATACGGCTCTACGAATCCCTAGCTGGCAAGTATAAATGATACGCGAACCGACCCGAGTCTTTATCGTTCGCAGGTGCAAGACCGGAATCTCTCTTTCGATGTACATTGAAGAACAACGCTATATAATTTGACAATCGCTCTATAAATCTTGGAAGCTGTATTTTTGCGAAAACTTTCACGACGCGTACTCTCACAAACAAATCGACAAATCACATACTTTTGCGATTATTTGCAAATTAAGTCTTCAGCTTTGAAAACAATTGCTCAATTATCTGTATACCATAAAACTCATTTTTTCTCTGGAAGAATTAACGAGAGACGCTGAAAAATTATTTCTCCTAAACAAAAGCCTTTCTTGAAAAATATTTATCACCGAAAACATTTCAATTTTAATTTTGTATCACAATTTTATATAGCTTTTATAAGCTTCTTATGACGGTTATCACAGTTTATTCTCCATTCTCAGCGCTGCGCGTTCTAGGAATGCAGCTGCATTAATCAGATATCGCGCTTCGTCGCCTTCATCGCGCTACGATCGCTCATCGGCTTTCTCTAAATCTGAAAAACGACCGTGTAACGGCGTTAGGTGAAGCGGTCACGTAGTGTTCGGTCACAATAATTAATAATATAAATCCCGGACGATTTTTAAACGAGCATTCCGTCACGTACCAGGAAGCCGCGACTTTTCGACGCAAACGAGCATTGTCCGACAATTGAGTTGGCAGACGTCGCCGAGCCATGCGTGTGTGCGGCACGCATGTCGGTACACGGCATTTACTCGCTCCCGCCCCATCACACACATTACGCACGCAGAGCGCGTAATGAGAATGGAGCGGCGCGCCGCGATCCTTTACGAACGAGCTGTGTATAGAACGCTCTCCGCTCGCAGCTGTCGATCGTGAGCGCTTTGTTTCGAAAATAGCCGCGAAATTGACGGTCATACTCTCGTGGCTCTCCGACCGCGAAATCGCGTGGGTCGCGTGCAGAAACCGCGATACGCGTAGTTTCGCTTGATTGAAACCTTATAAATCGACTACTCGACATTCCCGTGGTATGTATGTAATAATAAAAAAAATAATATATCATATATAAAACAATAAGCGATACATAAATTGTTTTAGATTATCTTATTTCCAATGTGTACGGAATGTACGCACGTGTGGAGAATAAAATGTAAATGTTAAATTGAACGCCATGACTTTTATTCTTTCTTCTTCAACGTTCGCCAGCGCACATTCATTTATCTCTTGATTAGAAGTTAATAAAAAGAAGTGTGATGAAGTCAAACAGTGTCAATCTCTACATGGCCTGTTGTTTTCGTCGGACTGCTCGAACATTTGGTATGTTTATTTCATGAAGAACAGAATATTGCAGCATCTGCATTTTATTGGATCCGCGGAATTAACTTGCAAAATAGTATTTCGTAACGATTTCCGTCGGACAGAGTAACGGTGACGCAATTAGCAAATTACGCGATTTCGAACGATTCTTGTAGAATCGAAAGCGCGAACAATAAGAAAACATTTTTTTACATTAAGTTTCGTTTTACATAAAAAGCTAAGAATTCAAAGTATTTTAAAATGGCGATTAAGAAACTTTTTCTCAGACAAAGGAACCTCACTTGATTGAAACCTTGTAAGGATAGAAGTTAATAAATTTTTTTGATCGATAAAAAAGTTCAAAATTTGTGACACAATTTCCTACTTCATTTTATCTATCATTACTTTCATCATTATTATTATAATGCGCTTCTCGACGGAGCAGTAACCGGACACCCTGGCTACATTTCTCTATGTAAGACGCTTTTTTTTTTTTTTTTTTTTTGGAAAGACGCGTCGCGTCGCGTCGCGTCACGTTGCGCCGATGTGCATTCGCCAAGCTTTTCCGCGATCCAAGCGGAATGATCCGAGCGGGTACGAAGCGGCCGAGATGGGAGCTGGTGGTCCGAGTTGCGCGCGCGGCGAGTTGAACGACCGCTCGAGGAATCGGCATCCGCGGCATTCCGCGGAACGAATGAAGATGACCGAGCGGAGAGGTCCGCGCGCGCGCTCCCGCTCCCGTCAATTACCGCCGATCGCGTATCGCGGACAATGAATGAGAGTCTCACTCGCTTCGCTTTCTCAGTAAGCCACTTTCTCAGTAAGCCGGTGCGAGAACAGGCATCGCTGAACGCCGGGACGCCAAGGTCACCGGAAACGACCGCGAGCGCGCCGGTTCTCTCTCTCGGCGGCACATGTTGGCGAACAATACCGTAAACGGGGGAAAAATGCAGGAGAGAAAAGACGCACGCGTGTTACCGCGTTCAGATCCGCGTGTAGCGAACTGCAGTTAACGGAGTATTCTTGAGAGAATCATTCGACTAGAGCGCGGAAAACACTGGTCTAGTGTTCTCCACTTAGAGATATCTTGCCGTACGCGAAATACCATATCGAGAATTCAAAGATTGTGTTATATGTGCTATATCGCGTTCGAGATAATTATTTTATAAGAAAGACAACTGCTCGATGACTTTGTTGAGCAAAATTTTTTTAAATTTTTTAAAATTAAACGGAAATAAAAGATCGCATTATTTACTTGTAACTCCTGAAGATCATTTAATTCACACATCGAAACACACTTATGTATCGAAAAAGTCCGCTGCATCCCATCGTTCTTAAATCACCTTGTCATAATCCAAGTGGCTCGAGAGAGCGCCTAATGGATTCACGGATTAACTCGGGGAATGACTTGGAAAAATATTGGTTTCCGTCAGGATCGGAGGTTCGCACCACGCCACGTGTTGTACATTACAGCTGCATTTCACATGGCCGACGTGCAAGCATGCGTTGCACCACGCGCTCGCGCATTATCTCGCGACATGCGTTTTCGCTCCGAGAAGCGGAAAGCATGTTGCAAAATTTGAAACTGCTACGTCAGCGACACGAACGCAACACCTTTCATGAAAGAAGTTTAATTAAATTTTAGCGGAGTGTCTTATTTGCTGAGCGAGTCATCTCTTCCTTTCCTAAGACCCCTATTTTCTTCATTATCTGTTTAACTTGAGGAAAATTTTAACGGAACTGTAGTTCGTAGACTAATTACAAAGTTATTTCCAATGTTAAACAAAGTCACACACATATAGTCAAGTTTCAATGAGAAAACATTTATTTTAAATTAAAGAAACTTCTGTAGATGTGGAAGACCCGACCAGTACCCTGTATCATGAAATCTGACTGTGAACGAATCGAAAATACCTGACTCGATCGTGTTTCATTTGCAATCTGGCTAATTCGCCGGACATTCGTACATGACAGGAAACTTTGTAAAAAGTGTTGGACGACGCGGAAGAATGCGGGTGGCTGCAGGTCGCAAAACACAGACGAGGACCCGGTGATGCGCGACGTGCAATCGTTATGCCACGAGCGAATTAATGAAGCGTGCCGTTTCGCGTGGACGAGAGGAGCTCACGAAAGAAAGTTGATTTCGCAGTCGGCTGTCACATTTTTCTTCCGGAGTACCAAGCGGGAGCACCCTCGGTACCCCATTTACCGCTGCTTCCTTGGAGCGTTTTCACATGTCCGCTGTCTCTCCATTCTTAATCGCGGTCAATCGTCGTATTAACAAAAAAAAAAACTGAACCGCGAGAGAAAGAGAGAGGTAACTTAGTCGGAAGATTTACGTTTGAAATGCCAAAACACGTTTGCAAAGCAAAACGGTGTAGGCCGACGATGCACAGCAATAATGGAGAGTTGCACGAGTGTTGCAGCGAAGAACAGAGATATGCGGATATAAACGCAGCCTTTGAAACTTGCGAGGCGAGTTCCGCAACGTGGAAATTGTCAGGCTGTTTATATACTGTCGAGATTAACGCAACGGCGAAAAAGTTCGAGATCGAATCCTCTGTGTCGCGTGTCTTATAATAAAAAAAAATTTTATTTTAATTTACCGATTATATAGGAGGATAAAGTTCTACTCGGCAGTACACAAATTTTTGTGAAAACAGTTTTAGGAGGCTTCGTAATTCTGAATTTTTTAAAATAATGTAGGTAATTATGCAACTTGAAAAATTTCTGTTAGAGCTTTTGTTACGTAAGAGCTACGTGATCGGGCACACGATGGAAGATAAAGAGAGTTTTTGAAGCGCGACACGCAAATGAGAAGAGATCTTCAAGTGGTCTCCCGCTCTGCTCGAGTCGCCGAACTTAAGAACCGAGTAGATTTAAGTGTTCGGGCCAAATAGCCACCCGTATAAATAGACGCTTGTCCTCGATTTCTCGATGAGCGAATGAACCGGATGCCGAGATACTTAATACCATACCAGATGGTTAATACAGCACTTCGTTTCAGTATTGATGAGGTCTTAACGGCGTGAAAAACCTGCATTCAGAACGACCGGCCGCGCAAAGGCACGTCGAACGTCTGAAATCGATTTGCCGGAATAAATGTTCGATATCTGCCAAGATATCGATTTACGTGACGTCTCGAGTACGTTTTCGACACAATGCTTACTTTGTCTCATCCACACTTGTCCCAAGAATCGCACTTTCGGCAGCTTAATTGGCGACTGGACTCGAACGGGATTTTCTACGTCGCAAAGAGTTTCCCGGTGTATGTCGCTCTCTGTAACGTAGCTGCAGCGATTGCAAAAGACAAGGCAATCGGATCGAAATGTTTAACAATCTCAACAAGATAATTGAAATTCACATCTCCGATCGTCGGAGTCAAAGCAATCTCGAGTTAACTGTTAACGATTTCTCGCTCATCGTAAAAATCTAATAACCGATAGTCGGCGAGTTGATTTCACCCTGAATGCCTAACTTAACTGGTTTCGATGATTCGCGCGATAGCTTTTGGTTACAAGCACGACGAGGAGATGCAGGAAGGTGCGATCCGACTCGCGCGAATAATTCGCTGCCTAGAATTTCGCGTGAGAGGCCGCCGAGTTATTTCATCATACGGCGCCATTTAAACACAATCGCGGATTTAAGTTTTACCTGCCACGAGTTGACGAATATCTTACGAGTCGTCTTCCTTCTTCGAGAATACACCCAGGTATCGCGCTGCCGCGGAGAAACCTGTTTCCCACCGTGTACATATATGCGAAATGCTTGCAATACTGTACGTATTGTAGTGCGCGCTCGCGTTAAGTATAGAATCGAACTTAAAAGGCGGAAAACCGATTATGTACGAGCAACAATCGCGAGCTGTAAATCCCAGTTTTTACGCCAGACTCGACAACCGATACTAACTTGGTCCGCGAACATTATCGCGCGTTCTTGTCGCGATACGTTGAGAATCGCTCGCATTTGCGGCACAGATGTGGCACTAAAAGCCAAAGTCATACTCTGCTACAACATTAAGCCTCCGTGTTTAATTCGTTCAATCTCAAATAAATTATTTCGTCAGGCAGACCGCTAGCATCACGACACACGCCGTGTCTTTACGATAATCTAATAATAATCGCTACTTGGCAGTTTACTTTTTGCACAATATTATTTCATGCGATGTATATTACCACCATGTGTGTGCTTGCAGATTTGCTGAGTAATCTGGAATCGCGTCTGCCAACTGAGGTAGCGTTATCTTCCCAATATTAAAATGTTCTCCGATACACTTTTAAATTGTCGTTTCGCGGATTCAGTGCCTGAGAAACTGGACTAATGGTAAAATTACAAGAAAAGAATAAACCACGTGCCAATCGTCACGAGACACTCGATTTGGTCTCGCAGTGTGTCAGTGACATAGAAATCGCAGGTCGCGCAAGTGATCTCGATCCCTGAACTAGTATCTGTATGTTTCCAAGTAGCTTTTTTGTCGCGTTTCCAGCAGCGTGGCAGATAGCTGTGAATTACATTGTCGTCGGCGAAGTTCCGTTTTGCGATTATTGCGGCGGACTCACGCGGATGAACCTGCGTTTTCTCCGGGGTTATTGTGCGCGACATTATTCGCGTAACAGGTTTTGCGTTATTTTACGATCCTACAGGCCTACATTCGCATAATAACGATGGTAGCCGCCTTCTTCTTGATGTAATACGCATACCAATGATAATGATCTTTGGCCAATTTACTCAGTGCGCGAGAGATCGCTCGATACACGAATTAATTAAACGCGAATTGGGTAACGCAGGAAAGGCTTGGAGATTTTAATTGAAACGATCAAAAAACGGTTTTTCTAACGGACGCAATAAGTCAAGTCTTCAATTAAATCTCTTGGAACAATGCCAGGCAAATCTACCACACAAAATATTAATATTTTAATACTAAAAAAAAATTTAGTTCTATTCTATTTTTCTGTAACTATTAAGCAATTAATTTCAATTTTAGCTTTTTTTGCAGCGCACTCCGATTGATTATCGTCTCAATATCATTATCGTTAGTTTAACGTTTCATAACACTATTTCTCATCATATACCTATAACTTTCAACTGTGGGAAAAAAATAGATCCGACCGTTGCACTTCCGAGTCGGTCTCTTCTCCTAAATGCGGTCGCTGGTACGGACGTGCCGTCTTAAATTAGTCGTACGATCGTTGGCACGACGGCGCTATACATAGGTTTAATTAAAGACTCGCCAATTGCACAACCGCGTCGAACGCGGTCTCTCCCGTCACGTCTTTGTCTCACGAATGGATATAAATTCTCTACCAGTGCACATTACACGGCCGTGAACGCGGTTAATTACCCGGCGCGAGTCAATCAACGATACTCGCGAACGACCGACTGCGCTCGCACGGAAAGAGAATCCTTCGAGCGCTTCTCTCTCTTTCTCTCGTGTTCACAAAAGGCGTGTAAAAGTAGCGTACCACCCGGACCGGTGATGCGTGCACACGCATATCTTTGTAAATCAACCGGCAATTGATACATCGATTACGGGCCGGCGGACCCTCGCATTAGAGCGGTGAGATGAAAACGCGCAGACCCTCCTTAAAACAATTATTACATTGTTGAGACGCGGCCGCTGCTGCTTTCACCGAGCTTACTTCGTATCGCGTCTATCATCGCTCCTGTTATTCTAATTTATTAACACAGTTTTGCTCAGCGCGGATCATTCTTGTGTGCGAATTTTCTTTTACTTATTTATGGAAAAGAAAATAAAAGCGAGATAATCTCCTGTATGTCACAAACAACAACGTATATTTCGCGGTCGTATCAACAGCCGAGTCGATCCCACTACACCGAAGTCGACCTATTTACCTCGTCCAATTAGAATTTCACGAGAGCGATGAATTTTTTTCTTAACGAACCTGCTTATTATGTGAATGTTCTAACGTTCGCGCGCTCATGTGTTATCAATGCTGAGATCGCGACTCTCCTTGCGGACGCACCGCGTCAGCAAAACAGGCACCCACGACTCACGCGAGACGTCGACGAATCTTTCGAATGCGTCATAGTGTGCAAAGGCTCGGGGCAGATTTTACACGCGTGCGTGACTTTACGCCACGCGGATCACGCGCTTGCAGGCAGAATGAACGAACTCAGGAAGTGGAACTCACGCGCGAATTCGTATCGCGTCTCAAGGGTTATCGGTCCCCAGCCGATAAAACGCGCTCTCGACAATTCGAGACATTCGTCGTCGTTCACTGGTAAATCGCGAAGCCTACGAGGATTGAGAACCGAGATCGAATGGCTGGATGGCCGTTCGATGTAACGACAGAATCGACGAGCATCGCGGAAAGCGATTGCTTTGTGAGAAAAGACGATTAGATTGCATCGACGGTGTAATTTTGCGGCAAAGCGGAAAAAAATTGCGGTGCTGAGAAAAATTCATCGCGCCAGATAATTAATATTCATTGGCAGCAACAATTAATGTTATTAAAAATAATTGCTAACTGTAATGAAGAAGTAAGAATATATAATTAATCTGGCATGCGCGTACGCGTTGAATCTGAATCTAACGAATTATTTTGTTACGCGATCCTGCGATCCTTGTCCACTGTAATGCAAGATTATTTCTGCTATAATATGTAACGCATGTAATACTTTATAAACGTAATATCCAAGTAAAATAAAAATAAACCTGCAATTTTTTATAACTTAAAAGCAAATTTATATGAAATGGGCAGGACAATAATGCGAAGAAAGCAAGAAATGATACAGGTGCATTAACAGGTTCACACTCGAGCGAGTACTGCGTGGAACGCATTGGCCACATTTCATGGGTGAGGAAGAGCGTTAATATTGGCGTTCGATTAATAGCGTTCGAACATGTGAAGGTGATATCATGCCTTTCCGTTTCGTTCGATATGCAATTCCCACGGACGTGACGGCGGCGAATAAATTCGTTTCACCCATCTCGTTCTCGGTAACAAGGCAACAAGACGCGGATCCTATAAGACAACACACCGCGTTTCCCTATTCTCCTCGTGAAACTCATTACGATATTAATATTTTACACCGAGTAATTTCTAGGAAAAGACTGAGTCACAAAAACGAACGATCGACGAGCTGCCTATAAATTAAGGAAAAGCAATGTTCTCCGAGCAGATCGGCGATTATTATCATCGTGAAATAAACGGCAGTACAAAGTCACGGCAGAGCAACGGCACGAAAAATCGTTTGTGCAGATCGCAGGATTGGAAGATACTACGCGGCTATTTCTCAAGCGAGATTTGAAAAGGAAGGAAATAATCTTGATTTGTTTCGAAATGAAATATCAAGATAAAAGGAAGATGGATTTTTTTTGCACGAAAAATTTTCTCAAATTTTTTCATCTTGCTTTTCTTTCATTCTTGCCGACAAGATTATTATTTGTTTAACGCAGGATTTTCATGGCTTATAACTGTTGTATTTTCGAGTAATCCTGTCATCAACATGCGTGATTGGTTGGCATTATTACTGAACACTCACTGGCGCCGGTCTGACCGCAGCTAATTAGAAAAGAACATACTGTGACTGGCGACGCGGTGACTTCGGAGAGGCATTCTGAAAACAATGCGCTTGAAAAATCTTGCCTAACGAATTTACATGCTATTTGTAGAAGTACATGGACATAGAGAAATTGTATATTAATTTAAAAAATATATATCTACTTACAAAAGTATAGAAATTTTGAGATTTCCTTTCGCGTTAAAATATACGTACGTAATTTTGCTGTTACGCATTAAAATTTAAAAAAGTATAATTTTGCATTCGATGCGCTTATGTAAGTTTACGCCAGTTCGAGTGGTTTATAGGCTGTAGGCACACCTTAAGATGATCGATTAGATTTCGAGATTGACCGAAGAGAACGCTTCATGGTCGTCTATACGAAAGTATCAGATAACGCTCGATTATCGGCCTGTATGATTCACGATTAATTTGTTTTTGATAATGACGAAAGAGTTGTAAAAAAAAACCTAAAGAAAGGCACGCGACGATAAAAACTAATCGCCAAAAGAACAGCGGTTTTACAATCTGTTTGATTATTTAATTCCAACTAAACTCTTTGCTGATCTAACGTAATCTGTCTGCATTAAAATCACATGATTTCCGAGAAGGAGGTGGCGTTGACCGGACGAGCGACGCGAAGGCGATTAATTCGAAGAAATATAATGCAACAATAGAGAAAGACTGATTTAACGCATCGAAGACAACCGTCGGAGGCAGGAGCGGTACGGAAGACGATGATGCGGAGATTCGCGCGGAATGCGTTGACAACGACGAGGGGGAAGGGAATGCATCGTCTCTTCACGTCGCTTTTAATTGCAGCCCCGCCGCCTGTGACATACTTCTTTAATCGATAGACCGTTACATCGGCTTTTCAACGAGCGCGGCTCCTGCATTTCGACTCGTCGACCATTATCGTGAGACGATCGTGACACATTGAAGATCGAAATGAAACGGTGGACGAGCGTGTCTAAGCGGACCGATGCGTGATCCCAAGTAAAATATATAAAAAGCTTGCGAGCCAGCAAACTTTCTTGCGATCCACGAGCTTTCTTCTACAAGCCGATTGACGCTAGCTTTATTAACCTGTCAGTTCCTGTTATTATTCATAGATTCTCGGAATTTATATTACAGGAACGTTACACCTGAATTTAGATGGCAGATTAATTTTGGAATAATTTTACAACGCTTGCGCGTTCGCTGAAATACATGTGTGTGTATGTGTGTGTGTATTTAGCTTTAAACATATTCATTTATAATTATAAATATTTATCGCGTTGATTATTTTGGATCGATGACTTTTTCGCCCGGCTCGAAATTCATTCTCAATTGTTCGCTCGCGTGAATATATACGCTTGTAGATACGCGAAGGCGGGAGCGGCACGTTTTGCTGGACTAGGTTTATGATTCCGTGTCTAAATTTATGCACGGCAGTTCTAGAGCGTGTGCACGCAGCCTTACGGGATTCTCTGTATGTATATCCGGGATTCTGAACAAGTGCTGCGCGGTTAGCTTGCTTACGTAGATTGAACGAGAGCCAGGGACTTTTCGGCGATTCTCTCGAAAGTATACACGGAGGTGCGAAAATGCCCGATGGTATTCGCGGAAGCGCTTTCCAGAATTATGTGACGTGAGATCCAATTGCGTAGAAACTTGAGCGTAAATCCGTTTTATTTCAATCTTCGAGAAACCTTTTTCTGCTTGAAGATAATTGCAATCGAAATGTAGATACGCGTCACAATTAATTTTATTATTTATATGATAACTCGGGTGAGCTGCTGATTTCTTTTAAATCTACGGCGGAACGGCTTAAAGTATCGCCATTGTTCATTTATGGTCAGTTACACGCCGCGTGTGTCCCTGATTCCACGTTAATCCATTACGTCGCTGTCGAATGAATCAGGGCAGATGCATCACTGTCTCGCGATTCTCGGCGATTAGTCAGTATTACCGGTTTCAAGCGTGTCGAGTCCTCGATCAAAAGAACGAGGCCCGTTTGCAGGGCACAAAACAGCGAAAGGATCGCAAATCGCGTAAAGCGGCTTCGACAGAAGCTTGAAGAGTGCGCGCTTGAATAGGATATAATTGCAGCGACGAAGAGGAGTCAAACGAGAAACGGATCGCCATAAACGTCGCGCAGAGTTTCTTTTTTCGTTCTGTCATTTGTTGGTGCTTCGTGCAGTGGTACCTTGCCATCTGGTCGCAGCCAGATTCTGCCAAAAGCACGAACGGCCGTGAGTCACTCCGCACGGTTTCTGGTAGTCGGATTTATCCGAATCTGTATAGGGTGTCGTGTAAGATATTACCAAGTTTCTTTAGACGAAAAAAAGAACCCTGGAAAATTTTACAATTCAAATCCAATTCATTTAACTGGAAAAAATTATTTTTCTCAAATTAAAAAAAAAAAGTCAAAGAAACTGGAATACATTGTACCGAATGTTTCTATTATTCATAAGTCACGCACTTTCTGTGAAATACATTAGATGCACCCTTTCATCGTGGATTTCGCGTCGCGCTTGAATTGCAACGAGCGCCAACTCCTGCGAGGACAACTCGCTCCCAACGTTCTTTCCCTTTTGCCGTTACATAAAATGACATCAGGAAACTCCTCTCTGCCTCCTATCCATGTATTATGCATTGCCTGCCGAGAGTCCTTTGCAACTAATAGCTAATCCCGGGGTGTACGAGGTGCCTTTCCATTCGAACGGGTGTCGTGACGAGGAACTGTATCTTCCACGATTTAATCTGGGCGGTGAATCTTTCCGCGCGAACAGTCGCTTTCGATCTACGCGGGCATGCAAAACGACCGGCCGGCCGGCTGTTTTTTTTTCTTTTTCACAAATGCGAACTCGAATCCACCGTGCGATCGCTCGCGGCAACAAACGTTTAAAATAACTATAAGCCACGGAGAACGGCTCGAGAAATCTTCGCGGTATTTCTTCGACTGTAACGCGACCAAAAGAGCGAGTCCTCCGAGGAAATCCTTCTTTAAGTGCGATCAAATTATTGGTTCTAAGTTGTGAATAATTGAACGACGAGAATAAGGTAAAATTATTCTATAATCATATTACAAATAAATTGTGTTTGAATTTGTGCAATAATAACTGTAAAAGGAATCTTATCCGTTTTGAGGTCTCTTAAATAAATTTATATTTAAGAAGTTTTTATAAAATATTGAGTTAATTTATATGTTCGTGTGAATTTTTGTCTAGTTGACATTTGAATAAAATTAAAAAGTAATTTGTTTAATTAATCAATTAATTAATATATAATATATTAATATTAATTTATTAATATATAATATGAATTAAAAATTATTAATAAAATGCATTTCAATTTTTATAAAAATTACCGCACGAATTGAATGAAACCTAATACTAAAAAAATTGTAACTAAAATAAATATAACTCAATTCGATATATGTTTTGATTTTGTATAATTTGTTTTATCAATGGTTAAAAATGTATTCGTTTAAAACTGAGTTTTAAAACCGACACAAATAATCGACGCGTATTTTACCGAATTGGAAAAAATATACAAAATTCACACAGAATTATTACTATTAGGCTACCAAGATCTAGCCTGATCGAGAAATGGCATCTTCTGTAATTAACTAATTAATTTTTAAAAATTTATTTGTTCATAGTAGTAGCTTATTTAGAAAAATTTCGAGCAACACTTTATTATTTACGGACTGTCACGCATAAATTGCACTCGCATTTTTTCGTCAAGACTGTCACTCGGATACTGAAACTCAATATGTAACGTGTTACTTATACTGAAACTTTCTTGGTCCTTACACAATGAATTCCGTTACTTTGAGCGACACTCATGTAAAATGGACCAAGAGATAGTCGTGTCAAGCGATGACAGAAATTGGACCTGTCCCTGTTTCGCGACGCTCGGTGCCGGAAATAGAACATCCAGTCCCTAGAATTCCGGCTGTTGATTGCGCGATGGAATTGCAGAGAAAACACTCGCGTTCGCCGATGTGTGTCATCGCGGATCCGGAGTCGTTGCGATTCTATTACAACTTATTAAATGTTAAGGAGCATGCGCTCTATAAAACAAACCCTTTAACTCCGAAATATCATAGATAATTTTACTTTTCAAACGAACACCTCTGTTACAAAAGAATAAGAAGGTTGCGATATTTACCACGTGTCACGTCACTCTTTCTGAACATGGCTGTAATACAATTGCTTTTCGTAAGCACCTGTTTCGATAAAATTAAAGCGATGCGAGCACGCTAGATCGTCACACTACCATAGCTTCCACGGTTGAGTCAACGCGAAACACTTCCGTTTGACGAGGACCACTCCGTGGGCCGAAATGCATGCCTGCTGATTCACCCTGTACGCCGTTCGTGTAGATATCCCCTCTCTGCGGATTGCAGTTACGAAAATATACCGGGTGTACGTGGAAAATTTCGAAGATTCTTATGTAATCCGAAACCGTAGAGTAGGTATTATTTTATTACGAGACGCGGCTTCGCCGACGAAGACTGACAGTTTAAGAATAATTTAAGAACAGTTTAATCGAACGAAGGAATATTAAAAAATAGAATAAAATTGTATTAAAGTTTGAAGAAAATCTGTCGAATTAAAATCACTTTTTTTATTTGTATTTTTCGAAGAGATTTTCTAAAAGAAACAGGAATCACATTTCGGAGAAGCATTTTGCATTAAGCCAGAGTACATTTAGGCGACTTAGAAACCGTAGAAAAATTGTAATGAGGCTAATGCGGCTCCATCAATCGATATGTCATCGAATTTAATATATAGATGGGTAATTTAAATATATATAATGCAAGAGTCTTTAATTCAATTATTATTCGTAATCGACGGAAAATATTTATTATCTATTCTATTTATAATCTAGTAACAAACATTACGACTACTGAAGCGTAATATTTAATCGTGCTTGTTAAGATAATATGTAATAGTTACTCGGATAAGATAATCATCGATAAATGGTAACCAACGACCTTCTATCAGAGCATTGCATATGTTTATCTTTTATTAATCTATTGTTTACTGAAGATTACTTATGTTTTTTGTGTATGTGTGTGTGTGTGTGTGTGTGTGTGTGTGTGTGTGTGTGTGTGTGTGTGTGTGTGTGTGCTGTCTCTGTTACTGTTATCGTCTCAAATAGAAAAAGGTTCTGCATCGATAATATGTCTATAATATATTAACAATACTTATATTGAGGAGCCACATACCAATTAATTTTAATTTATATATTAACAATACGATACTAAATTTTCAAATTTTTAATAATTTATTTAATTAAAATTATAAAATACGTGTGGTAGTAGTCGAGCAAACAGGCTTTTCTTACAATATTGCTCAGATTTTGGGTATCGTTAGATAATGATATTATCCATCATATGCCAAAATTTCAAGAAGCTTAGCGGTGTAGTTTAGGAGATATGAAAGTTCAAAGTTTTTAATTTTTGTACAGGAGAGATAGGAAAACATCTGCTACGGGAAAAAATTAGGGACAAAATCAATCATAACTTTTAAACGCTTCTTATAATTTTTTGAAAAAATCAGTATGATATAATTGATATTGTAATTAAACTGTATTAAGTTGAAAGAGATCACATAGTATTTTAGTTAAGTTTTGATAACTTTATAAAATTTTACAAGAACGCGGAGCAAAATGGAAATATGACAACATCGCTTTAGTCGATCTCTATATGTATATATGAATCTATATGTGTAGTGCTCTCAGCGCACTATACGCAAGCTACAAAATGATAGTATAGAGTAAAAAAACAATATGTAGACGCATACACTATAGTGCAGTGAAGCAGTAACTATACATCGCTCGACTACTACCTTAAATTAAATAATATTCAAATTATAAAATTCTTAAACATATTTTAAAGTTAAACATATTTTAGAGTTATTCATAAATAACTCTAAAATAAATATAAAATATCTGAAAGATTTCCTTATACAAAAACGATAAATAAATTAGATGGCGAGCAATTTTTTTTATGAATTATCAAAGCTTAAAACTGTCGCTCGCGTTATTTTCAGAAAACTAAAAGAGTGCAAAATTCGACGTATCTCTTGTATTATTTAGATTTACATTGCGAAAGGATATGGACCACGTGGCTGGCTGACTTATGGCGCCAACATGTGCCGCGATGGTCTTTATAAAAAGATCACGCTGTTTCGCTCGACTCGCGCATGCAAAAATTTCCAGAGGAATTCTAACGCGCTCTCCGCGTTTACATCACCACCACGAATTCTCGCATTGTTAAAAGTCTCGATAAAATCGAGTTAATAATCTGTTAATTGATAGGCGAATGTAAGGTAGACATAAATTTCTCATTACCACTCTCACGTTTGTTGCAGTCCGCGATCCACGATTTTCTGTGATGTTTAAACGTCGTGCAGGACGCGAGCCTGATAACGTATGCCCGTATGTTCTAATAACAGCATAATCGCACGTATGAGTCACAAGTCAGATGTAGCGTGCCAGGATGAGAAGCCGGCTTGGAAATCATTCCCGATGACGGATTTCTTCCTATGTGAGCAATCTGACTGATGGAAGCTCATTAAAACTTTTCTTGTATCATTATCATCGCTCTTCTTGCTCAGTGTTTTGTATAAATTAGCTAACGATAATTCGTAGTCTGTGAAAATTGTAGATCAAATAAAAAAATTTTGTCGCTTTTTTGCGTCTTTCAGAAGTATCGACATCAGGAAACTCCGATGAATTGAGAATAAATTAAAGCAGTTAAATTAAGAAAGAAAACGCGCGCGCGAACCTACTTAGTGAGATAAGTTATTGAAAAAACAATGGAAATAATGGCGAACATTAATTAACTAAATGGTACGCGAAGAAAGTGGTGACTCGTACGTAAACGAGAATCGTTCCACGTAAAGTATTTGCTAATTTTAGCTTTGACTGCAACTCATAGAAGACCGTATTTCTTTGGTCGGAGCTGCGCTTCCGCCAACAATCTATGAGTTCACAGTGTAAGTAAGGAAATACGTTAATATAAATGCGAATAAAGAAAAGACGAGAACTATTTCGCTTCTTAGAACATGATATCGCGAAATATGATGCAATGGAACGAACAGAATAACTTCTTGAATTTTTAAAATTAAATTTCTGTCAAATTTCTCACATATTTACCTTTCTCTCTAACATTTTTATCATTTTATCATTTTATAAATATTTATTTATTTGGTCGACACATACCGAATATTCGAAGTTGTAACGAAAGTCAAAGATAAAAGTCCTTGAAATTCTAAAATGTTTTTAAAACGTTTCAATTCAATTATACAAATCGCTCCAATTATACAAATTGGTGCTCGCGATTATATTTTGCCGAGTCACGTTTAAGGTCCACACACATTTATAGTTATTATTTCTTCAAAATTTTATTTAACAAGAATTAACTTTTCTCTATATTTTCTCCCGTGCCAACGCTGGCACAGATTGCACGCAGCAAAGTCACGGAAGAAAACACGATGTGTCACCCACTCACTTTCTCTGCCCTCGGCATCTATTTGTGCATGTGCCGCATTTCCCTCTTCTCGTCGAGAAATCAATGTTGCTCCTTCCGCGAGGCTAAATTTTGCGAGGAATTTGACGAAATGTGTCTGCGTGTGACGGACATCGTGTCTCAGCGAGGAGAATATATTTTTACCTCGCTCATTCCAGCAGAATTTATAAGCACACGCGAGTATTTGTTAGCGAGGAGCGATGTAACGTCTCGAGACATTTATTAGCTGTTCAACCATGTTCCTCTTGTCTTGTTGTCAAACCGAAAATAGAGCGGGCAAAATCCATTTGTCGCTACTTTCGAGAAATATACACATGCCCCGAGGACAATTTTCGAAATCGTAAAATTATTTTCGTTTACTTTCAAAAATAAGCGCGATATTACAAAGTCAATGCGATATCGTAAGATCGCGTTATTTATTAATAGCGCGCATTAATCGGTCTATCGGGAAAACGATCGCTTTCAACGCGGACTTTCACGCGGTTCGTTTGCTCGATACGATTTAATCGCCGAAGACTCTCGGCAGACGTGCTTCACTGATAATTGAAACGATGAGTTGCGCCGCACTTAAACCATTTCGTCAGACGCATTCTAAACGAGGCTCGCAAATAGGGGGCGGTATATTAATGCTTCCGCAGCAAATTGCATGGAAAAAGAAATATGCGGCCCCGAAGGAAGGAAAACAGAGAACTCAGTGTAGTGCTGGCCAACAACGATGCAACGAGCAGCATAATTCATCGAGTCTCGCTAAGTCGTCGCTGACCTTTTTGATTGTTGTGCTCCGAATGTTATTTGATTTTCGAAAATATATTTACCACATTTTTTTATATTAGATCAGAAATTTCAAATGTCTGAGAGTAAGTCTGAAGGAGAAATTGAATTATAAAAATAAAAAATACTTTTCAAATCTTTTTATTGCCAGTGAATATTAATAAACAAATTTCAATTTTCTTCGACCCGTCTGGCAAATTATTTGCGTGCCGCCGACTAGATTTGTCGGACATGGAAATGCAGTAAATCGCCAACTTTAAAATCGATATCGACGGGTCGATGAAAAATGAAATTTGTTTATAATAAAAAAGAAAAACAAATGTTACAGTACCAGATTTATAAAGAAGAATAAGGTATCTACCACAAACCTGTTTAAAACCCGAGATACGAAATATGTATTGAATTTCTCGCTTGCATCATTTTTTTTTAATGAAGAATGTTGGACTTACTAATATTTGATAAGATGTGTCACTTAATGGTAGCTTATCAAATATGTACGATAGCCACGCATCCTCGAATTTATCACAGTGCGCGCTATTGTGCTGCTATCGCGTCGCTTCCTATGTCTCTTTTTCTTTACTTGCACGACATATTGCACAAGACAATTGCGTGCTCCACTTTCCTGAAGAGCGATCAGCGAAACCCGCGATATTTTGAATATGCATAAGGACCATGTACTAGAATTTCTTTTTACGCTGGAAGTATACGGATGTTAAATTGTTCTCACTTGAATCGAAAATCTAAAGACGCAACGCAGGCAGTTAATTGTTCAGAAATAAAATATATAGATGGTACATACATACTGCTGTACTATATAAAATTATAAATATTACAATCAAATAACCGTTTTCTTTTAAATATGACGTTGCGAAGCGGACTCGCTTGTTGAATTCTCGAAATGAGCTACAACTTTGCGAGTGCACACGGAAAGATAATCCTGCGGTGAGATATCGCAACATCCGCGTCAGATATGTGTCACCAGAATGATGGAAACGTGTTGCGACTTATCGAGAGAAACCGTATTTCTTTCGCTTATGAAAATATTCGGTCTCTCTCTCTTAAAGATAACAGAACGACCTAAGAAGCTGTATCACGCGAAGATAATTTGTCCCAAGATAATTTTAACAAATCACATTTTTTTTGCTCCAACGCGCGAAATGCATTGTTGTTCATTCTCGTTAAGCCCTTCTATCAAGCGGGGTCACGCTTCCTCGCGGTTTATTTTCGCCTCGATGACTCACGGCGAGTTCGTTACTCGCGAAACACCCGCGAGTTTTTTATGCAGCGAGACGTCGCGCGAGACAGGCCACATCCCGTGCACTCGAATGCATCGATTCATGCCAGATCAGCATTGTGTAGTAAAACAAAGAGGGCATCGCCATCATGAAACTTTCCTCCTCTTCTCGGTTGACTCTTAATGAGAATATCGGAATTCTCGTTCAAAGACTTGAAACGTGCGCTTTGTCGGAAATAAGATTACACCTGATATTTACTTTACTATTTGTGTGATAAATCATGATAAAACTAAACGACCTCAAAGGTTCATTTATCATAACTTTGACAATTTTGTTTGAAATAACACATCGTAAAATCTTGTTGTATGTATTGTACGTAACTTTATTGCATGCTTTACCGCACATCATCAACGAAGATAATGCTCCAGGCAATAGTGCGGTTTAATTAGCATCACAGTGCAATATCCCTCGTGTCTCTTATACGTCTATTCGAAGGTCATTGTATACAATAGAGTGCAATGAGTATTGTCTACAATGGAGGAAATATTCTAGCGCATTAATACCATTAAAATAATAGCGATGAAGCATTTGCAAGGAGCGACGATTCGAAAAATTCAGAATGCGACTACGAGATATAACATGAAAAATGTAAACGAGGCAGAAGACAGCGAACAAAAGTTTCGTCCAAACAGCATAAATAAATATTTTCGATGTATAATAATTTTCTGCGAATATGCATTCGTCAGTCGCGTGTCATTTCGCCGTGTGTTAGATCTCGTTCTTTCTCGCATCTCGTTATTATATCGGGGACGTCTTGAATCCGCCGACCTTCCTTTCCAGGGAAAAATCGACCGCGTCAAATTAGCCGACGAATCTGCGGTCGAAGGAACACACGGTGGTTGCGTGACACCGCCCGTACCCGACTGCGTGCTGTGTTATATCCACTTTGTATGTATTTCGGTTGTCGATTGTGGGAACGAACGCGCACGCCGATGGCAACGTTCGCGCGTCGAGTGCATCCACAATTGTATGGTGAAATTAATGCGGGCGTTTCACGCATTAATTATCGCGAGCGTGCAACGCGCGTCCCCGCGCGTAGATCCTCGTCTGGCATCGCGCTGGAAATTCGGACGATTCCTCTAGGTCGACGGCCTTCCCGCGCCAGGTCCCGGGACAAAAGGATCTCTGTGTTCGGGAATTCCTTGCCCACCCTACCTCCCTGCCCCTCGCGTCCTCCGAACACCGATGCCGAGCTCTTTGACGTCTCTCTGACGGGTTTCGGCGACTCGCCGGGAAGAAAATGAAAGTGCATTCGCGCGAGAGCCGCGATATTATTTGTCTCTAATCTGCTAATTACCGGAGAGTTCGCTAATTTGTCTCGGGCACGACGCGATTCTTGTCCCCGTCGAATGTGATTGAAAGTCAGCGAGAGCCGCAACCTGTCTGTTTGCAAACAATCAGTAGTATTCATGCTTACACGAGAGAATCATCAACCGTCTGCGTGAATAAAGCCTGACAAATAAATAAATTCGCGCCCAAATAAAGACAAATAAATACGAGAAGCCGGGGATGAATCAACGATCGATCCATCGATCTCTTCGGCAGCGCTGAAATATTAACATCAAAATGAAAGAGAATAAATTCCCTCAGAATGAACGAGAGAGTGAATTTCTTCAAGCAAAGGAAGATTCTTCGCTGCTTGAATGAGAATCGACGAATATCCGACATCGTGTCGTTCTAAATTTAAGCCGCGACCAAAGCATATCTCTTCCGGACGTGACGCTACGCGACGCGTTGATCAGAACCCGGAAAGGATTAAACCGTATTCAGAAAGCCGGCGGAATGCAACGCGCGGGAATTCCAGCTAGCTGGCTTGGAAATAGCGACGCGACGCGTCAAGGATTCCGGTGCGCGGAGACCGTACCGTATTTCCGATCGGTCACGTTCGGCGACGGCGGATCCTCGTAGGTAGGTAGGTAGGTAGGTAGGCAGGCAAGAGACTCGCAAAAGAGAGAAGCGCAAACCCGCGCGTGCATATATACGATAGGACAGGACCGGACGACCGACCGTCGTTGGCTTCGTCGAGAACGCGGCGCACGTTTTCAGCACGCGCAGTAACCGTAAGCGAATTTCACCGCGAGGTAAAGGGTCGCCGGCAAGGTCGGCATGATGTGTGTGTTGTGTGTGTGTGTTGAAAATAAAATGTGTACACAATAAATGTAGAATGTATATAAAATAACCCGCACGTATGATACAGCGAGTCTCTGGGGATCTCTTGGATTTAATCTCTGGATGCGTAAGAAGACTTTCTGAGAGGGACCTTGAAGTATACTCTCTTCTTTATATCCTCCAAATACCTCAACCCGAACTCTCTTCTGCTTTCGGATAATTTTTTCCAAGCCATTTTTCGATTTAGAATTAAATCAAAATCTTTCTGCGGCTATTAGAGGTTTTGCAAAATTCATTAGAAAGTAGAAATGTAGTCGAGAAAGAAAGCGTCTTATTAAGATGCAAAATAGATGTATGTTCGGCTCGCAAACAAGTTCGTTAAATGAAACGGGGAAGAAATTGAGAATGGTACGATAGACGATCAATTTTCCGTACACGTGAAATTTTTCTCACGTGAGGCTCTGCCTCATTGTTCGCTAGAATTTTTGAAGACGGTCAAAAAATCGGACTTATTCGCGTCGAATGTCAATGGGGGAAAGGCGACGACGGTCTCGGGTGCGAGACGGCAGGGTAGATCGTTATTTGCGGCCGGCCAGACGACCATATGCAAATCACGTTCGTCGAAAGGAGACTTCGGAGGCGATCGTCGATCGCATCGCGAGACAAGTCGTACGTGAATAACTAGGACGACGATAAAGGTGACTCGCTTTCAACGAGGTCGCGTTCGTGTATACGGCTTCGTGCGAGAGTTTCCGATCGATCGGCCGTCGGAGGAAGCGAAAGGACTCTAATTCAGAACGAATTTCCCGCTCGAGAAAGCACGTGCACCTTTCCTCCGCGTGACTCCTCGGAAGCGCGACGGATACATCACGATTCGAGCCTAGTCGCTCGAAAATAAAATACTTGATCGAAGGACGCGCACGGAAATGTGTAATATAAAAATATAAAATCGAGAGAAAAATCCTGCAAAATTCACGCGCGACAATCCGATAATATCTCCGCGTTCCGCCAGGACGAATTCAGGGATTTAAAAGCTGCGACTTACGAGGATTTGCGAGGTATGTGCCGGGTGGAAGATATCTAATTTCCCAGGAAAGACAAGTTACACCGGGACACCGAGACACTTGGGGAGACATATTTTATTCAACGAGACGAGTTAATTAACGGATCTATGAGACTGGAACGATGATACGAGCGCAGCTCGACTGGTCGGACCGGAGCGAGTACCAAGGCGTGGAAAATGTTGCTAAAATGCAAAGACATTGACCGATAACGAGGAAAAATTGGCGATCGCCGTACCTGTTTGTTACGGAAATCGATTTGTATGTACTTCCTGTGTGTACCGAAGCATATTCCATTATTTGTAGCGCCCGTTGCGATCGGCGCCCTGTTCGCGTCCGTTATTTCAAGCGCTCACGATCGCTATCTTAATTGCAGCGTATACGGAATAATATATGTACAATATATTCTGCAATGTACCACGCAATTAAAAATTGAGATAGTATATCTCTCGCGCTAGGAAACTTTTGAAAAACACTTCCTTCAAAGCGCTCGCTCATGCTGCCTTAAAGTTGAACGTTCCGCGTGAGATTATTTAATCGATCTGGAGCCTTAACGCGAAGGATATCTCTATCCTTCGGCTGGGTAGAAGCGAACGCGCTAAGAATTTCCGAGCTGTGTTTCTCCACGAAATGTGTTTTCGCGTACAAGTGCTCTCACTATTATAGCGCCATAAACAACCCGGTACGTACCGTGCCGGGGTAGGAGAAAACAGCACTTCTTCTCCTGAGAGACACGCGGCTTTTGTCATTCGCCACTGTATTTACAAATATTGCCAAATATTAATCATCCGACGTGGAATCCGCTTCGACAGCGTATGTATTATACATATGAGCATGTACTTTGTCCCGCTAGCTCATGTCACGCGCGTGTTTCGGCGAATCTCTCAGGAATTCACTCGCGAGCAATTAACTTCGCCTTTTTAATTTCATCGCGATGTCCTGGCGAACTTTTATCATCGTTATTAAACCAACGCTGATATTGTGTATCATTCTTCTCCGTTTAATCAGGGCACACAATCTTATTACCGAGAAACTTGAGATGCTCTCATTTTAATATAATAACTGTCGTATTTTTACTTTATAGAGCAACTATATTAAAAAGATTATAACAATCAATATCGGATACCAATATCGTATGATAAACGTGCACGTGCTTTAAAGGGAGTAAAGTTGTGCATTATTGCGCAATTCAATTCTCAGGCAGCAAGCGAAATGATGTTTCTGGCGACACACTTGACGCTAAAATGACGACAAATAGCGTCTCTCAGCTTGCTGTCTGCGTTGAAATTGAAAGAGCTTTGTTCTCAGAACCGCTCTTGCCCCTAAATGACCTTGATATAACACTTTCTTCGAGATTAAAGAGCGTCTTCTGGCCTATCGTTCATTAAAGTATCAGATGCGATTGCTCGATTCACCCTTCATTTAACCCTTTAACTCTTACGGCTACGCAAATACGCTCAACGAACGTTTCGAGTATTACGGACACTTTTACATCCGTCCGTTAGTTAAAGCCGTCTTTTCGCGTATCGATTACACTTGCCAAAATATTCCGCTTTATTAAAGGCTTGATGTAATTTTTATACAAAGCCAAATGAATCGAACTCACTAAAAACGAAAGGGTCAGGATATGCATGGGCGTGACAAATTTCCCCTCGAGGACACCCAACAACGCGGACACCTTACTCCCTTTTGGCAAATCATTCCGAAAATCCGACACCCTCGCCCTTGAATTTACCATTTGCCGATTCGGGTCGATAGTATTCGTCGGGCACCACTGCGTCTCGCCCCCGCCCGAGTGACACCTTGAAGGGGAGGTCGGAGCCTCCTTCGAATTCGTGCCGACCGTGAGACGGGGGGAGAGAGATAGCAAGGGGGAGAGAGAAAGAGAGGATCTCCGGCATGTGGTGAGCGGCCGCTGGAAGGGCGAGGGCTCGTTGTTGTCGACGGCAGCGGCGGCGGCGGAGGCGGCGGCGGCGGCGGCGGCGATGGCGGGGCACGAGGAAATCGATGCCCGACGTCTGGGGCTACGAGAGGAGGTTTCCGCGCTCGGCCTCCTCCGCTCGGCGACGAGAAACGGAGCGGATAAGCGAAGAACTTTGTGAGACGACCTCGCGTCTTTTTTTAAAAAAGAGAAAGGGGTCAGCTAAGATCCCCTGTGTGCACGTAGGTGTACTCACACACACTCGGCCTTCGGAGTAGCTCGCAACAATCGCCGCCTCGTCGTGGCGGTCTCCTCTCTTGTCGTGTTGTCGCACCGCCGGTACCGATGTCGATCGAGGGCACAGGATCGAGGAGACACAGGGCGGAGACACGGCGCGTGGCTACTGGGTGTGATAAGCGAGCAACGTTATCCGGATGACACCGGCGAGCCAATCTCCTCTGCGCGTATCCTATCCCGTACGACACTCCGCGCGACACTGCTCCGTGACAGGCCGGGAGATTACTACCTCGCCTGAGTGGGTGTAGGGTGCCGGAGGAGGGGGTCGCATCCGCGAAGAACGTACGAAGAAGGGAAGGTATAACCAGCCGAACCACCACCTCGATCTCTCGCTCCGTTCGCGCGGGTGTCTCGAGCCTGACTGACACTCGGCTCCGAGCTTGGGATCGCGGCACCGGTCGACCCCTTCGCTCATGCTCTCTCTCCCTTTCTCTCTTTTTTTCCCCCTCTTCCTATCCTCGTCTAACCACCGCCGTGCCATCGCCACGTCTCCCTCGCACCGATCGCGATGGTGTTATCCACATCTGTCCGCCCCTCGCCGCTCCACTCTCACGTCCGTCGTATCGCACGTATCGGGTGGTTTTCCTTCGGCCGTGCCCTTCACCACGAACATCTCCTTGGTAGGAAGTTGGGAGTCAGAGCGACACCCCGTATGTGGGACACGCGGACGAACGAGCGATCTCTCGTCTCTTGGAGCCAAAGTGCCCGAAGAGATTGATTCGATCCGAACCACCCTCCCCCTCCCGTCGTTTCATCCTGATAAGGGATTCGGTATCTGCACAGGTGGGGAGTTAATTAACGAATAAAAATGGGAGCGGGAGGGAGGAGCCTGTCTGAAATGATACGATTTCTTCTTGAAACCGATGTCATGTACACGCGACGAAAGTCAGCCAACTGAGAAATAAACGTTTTTTTTTCTGTGTCCTTTATTGATCTTATAAAGTATGTAACAATTTCGTCCCGCAAGATACATGATCGTATACCAACTAAAAGGGGGGTGCAATTTGAATAAGAAAACTGGATTGACACCTTGGTGCAAATATTTAATCACGGAGATTTTACGGGGATTAAAGAATTTAATTACATGCAGGTGCAGCTGGATGCTCATTACAATTTTCGCATTTGTATCAAAATGATCAATACGTACAATCAATAGATTATTTCCTGAAAATAATTAATGTGAGAGACAGACTGTTCATATAAATAAACTAGCTAGATTACATAAATAAATTCAGTGTATTCTTCGAAAATATCGACAGACTTAATTAATCCGGCATTTTTTTACATGATTCATGTACAGAAAATGACTTCGCATTAATTAACGTCGTTTATATCGGTTGCAATGTATCATATGATGAAAGATATCGATTCAACTGGCAATAATCGTAAAAATGACATCGTAATTTAGGCGAGTTCTAGAGGATATCTGAAGAACATCTGATACATCAAGACACCTTTAGACACCTTTTGGATGTCAGCACCGATCTCGTGCTCGCTCGATATACTAATCAGAAAGTTGGGTACGAGAGAAACGATCGGAGCAGAGATTCGGGCGAGGAGCCCACAGGATGCTGAAATGTTAATCTAGAAACCGACTTTCTCGTCGGCCTTCTCATGCATGTCCTCTATCATCACGCTGTCCGTCGGGACCAATTTAACTCGATCGGACGGCTTGGGTCTCATCAGAATGAACGGCAACTCGGCCGTCAGTTCGCCGCCCAGGGCGCCCAAGTAAAGCTTGACCTTAACGGCGTAGGACACAATGATGCCGAAGGTGTCGCGCACATCCGGCGAGGTCAGCAGAGTGCTGGATGCGAGTTCGCTTTCATCCCGCTTCATTATGCCTTCCAGAGCAACGCCACGGCGGTCCTTGTTGTTCCCCAGACTGGGCTTTAGGTAGAGCACCTTCTGCAGGTTCGAGCCGGGATTGATCGGGCAGCCGTCCTGCGTTTCAATCGCGTCTATCACCGTCCGGAATTGACCGTTCTGGAAGATTACCACGTCGATGCCCTGCTGCACCAACGCCTTGATCTTCTTCACCATCTTGTTGCTGTTGTTACGTACGCAGACGTTGATAGCGATCGGCTCGTCGTAATGGTACAGCTGCTTGTCCAGAGTAACCTCGAGCTCGAGCTCACCCGGACTCAGCAGGAAGTCCTTGCGCACCACGGTACACGGCTGACGACCCTCCTTCGTAGGCGCATACTGGATCTTGCGGATGCCCATCAAGACGGTGCTGCGCTTGTGAGTCATGTCGGTCTCTGTATCGCCGCAGTACACCTTCACGTAGTAACTTACGCCGCACGGCTCACCGATCTCGTCAGGTCCGGATTGAAGAGTCACGCTGGTCGGCGCACTCTGCGGGAACGTGAAGGTAAAGGGTACCGCGTTCGAGCCCAATTTCTTCAGCAACCTGTTCGAGGGAAACACACTCCGATTCTTATACTCTACCCATCGTCGAAGTTAATTTCGTTTTAATTTAAGTAGAACAGATGATATCGATTTTGAATTTAGTAGGTTTTTTAATAAAAGGAAAAGTGGAGAAATTTAAGAGAAAATTAAAATTAAAAAATTTTAAATATTAGGTATTCTTACGTCATTAGATAGTGATTGACTTTCACTTTTCAACATATAATGCGTAGAATTATATTTTTTTCAGATTCTGAGTGTCATTAAAGAATATTCCTGACCTGTCCTGCAACTTGGTAAGATTGGATTCAGGCTTCTTAATCCGCGGGAAGATCTGCTCCGATACTAAGAAGAGATCCTTTCGAAAGTTGAGTCCCATCACCTCGTCCTCCTCACGGCCGTACCGGAAGGTGCACAGCAGTTGACACCACACCTTCCTGCCGCTGTCCACATATTCCGGACTGATCAGAACTACCCCGTCGATCGGCTCGATGCCCGACAGGTAGTCGATGAAGTCACGTTTGCCCAGATAGACGGCGAGTTTGCCGTTGGGCGAGCATTTTTTGTAGACCTTGAAATTCGCCACCATGGTGAAAATACCTTTGTCTCTTCCGTTCGGAGAAGATGAGTGATCGCTGAGCGAAAGATCGGAGACTTATATACCGGGTATATACAGTGACGCATGATGTATAGTGAGACTTCTAGAGCTTCCTAAGGCGTTTAGCGACGGATGAGACGTTCGTGCGACAATTTTCTGCGTTTTCGAGATATTTACGTAGATTATTTATGACGTCCCGCTAATTTTTTCTAATTTAATTTAATTTTGAGAATATTATTGCGTTGCGAAAGAGGGAAAGAAAAAGAAAGTAAGAGAGAGAGAGAATGGAATGTGATTTCATCAATATGCGCATACATGCATATTGCATAATGTTGTTTAAAGACAACTTAGTAGCTTCGTGACTTTGATTCGTCTGATTGATTTTTGAGTTTCTTAGGCTTCGCTTTAACGCTTGAAGGCTACAACATCTTAAGGCAGTATTATACAACGGTCGTTTGGTAATAAAGCAAATAAAATACGTTTTTTGGGGGGGAAAAATCGCTTTTGTTAGTCAATACAGTCTCCATCAAGAGCTATACACTTGATCCAGTGAATGTCCAAATATTCAATACCGTCGGAAAGTAGTCTGTCTCAAAGCCTGCAAAATATTTGTTGGCGGCAACGATAACTTCCTCATTTGACGAGAATTCCTTCCCACTGAACGAAGTTTTCAAGTTCAACAGGAAGAGGTCGCACGAGGTCAAATCAGGAGAATAGGGTGAGTGGGGAATCAATTCAAAGCCCAATTTTGCCGTTGCGACGGTCGACATGTGGCATGGATCTTGATAGAAGAGCATTTTTTTGAACGCCAATTTTGGCCGTTTTTTTCAGTTCTTTTTTCAAACGGTCCAATAACGTTGCATAATATCCAATAACGTTGCTCTCCTGTTATTGTCTTACCCTTCTGCAAGTAGTCAATCAGGATAATTCCTTGGGAATCCCAAAAAACAATGACCATCATCTTTTCAGCCTGCAAAACAGTCTTCGCCTTCTTCGACACACTTTCCAGTTATCTCCTGCTTTGATTGCTCCTTCGCCTTAGAAATGTAGTAGTGGATCCAAGTTTCGTCCATAGTCACGAATCGATACCAAAAGTGGATTGCGCTTAAACATCTCCAAACACTGTGTTGAAGCGTCCTTTCGCGTGCGTTTTTGATCGACGGTGAACGATTTTGGCACCCATCATGCACACAGCTTTTTCATATGCAGTTCTTTCTGCAGGATGTTATACACTCGTTCCGTGGAAATACCTACGGCCTCAGCAATCTCACACGCCTTCAGTCTTCCATAACCATACCATAGATTTTTGCCATGGAATCGAATATGATAACCTCAAAGGTGTTCTGTGGACGTTCGGAGCGCTCTTCATCTTTAGTACAGATTCGGTCATGTTTAAATTCATTTAACCAAAAATAAAAAATAAATGTTTAAATTCATTTAACCAAAAATTCATTTAACCAAAAATAAACCATGAACTTCGTCTAACTCGGCTTTGATCTGCGCTGCTGTCCACTTCTTTAAATAAAAGTGTTTTATTACTTCACGGAATTCGGTTCTTTCCATTTTCGGTTCTTTCCATTTTCAATTGCTAAACTCGGTTCAAACGATTACAAAACGTCAACTGACGTCAACTACGCATCACTTCTGGCTGAAATTTTGCCCTAAGAGGGTGGTTTGAAGGGTGGAACTTTCCAGGCATCACGTCACCAAATGGATTGTTATGCCATCGCATAGAAATTTACCAAACTTATCAAACCACCCTCGTATGTCCTCTCCTCTCTCTCTCTCACCGAAATTTGTTTACTAAACTTTACTAAAAAATGAGTTTTCTGCTCGAGATTGGAAGACAACATCCTTTTCTTTGATTTCTTTGATTGTCTCTAAAAAATAAAAAAAATTCTTGTTATTTACAAAATAAAAATTACAAAATAAAAGCTGAAAACAAAATGTTACATATATATATATATATAGTGCTCTTCATCTTTCTCTTTTCCTAGTTAAAGATGTAATAACAAAAATATTTATATAGAAACCAAGAATTTTATTCATAAAATGAAATGATTAATCAGATATTGCAAAAAGATGAATGTTAATAGAAGTAAATCTTCATTTCAAATTACATAACTTCTTATGTACATATCTTTTTAGTCAATTATTTTTATGTTATAAATTTATACATTTTTTAAAATTTGATTTTTATCTCGTTTTGTGTAAAACTTATAAAAAATTTAAATTCAAAAATTTTATTGAAAATTTATTTGTTTTTTTTAAGCATGAATTATCTCGACTTGATAATGTAGGAAACTAATACTTCAACGATTATGATATCGACAGAGCAAGTCATGTACTCTGTAGTTGTATCATTTTTCGTCACCCGGATTAGGAGTCATGTTTCATCCTGATCCTTCTAGAAATTTTTCAATACAGTGATGTTGTTGCAAGCCACACGTGTTTGTTGATGCACGAAGATGTCAAAAATTTCAGATGTTAACGATGACACGGTGAGTTCATTGCAAATGTTATCAACGTTTTGACACGTGTGAAATTTTACTAGATCAAAAATGATACAATCTTCTGTAGAAAAGTTATGTAAATGTCGAACTATAAGTACATCCGATAAATATTAAAATAATCTCCAAAACTTCAGTGTTTCGTATCTTCTTTTTTTTATTTAAGTGTGATGTGTGAAGATAACCTTCAATATTTTAATGTTTTCATATCTTCTTTTCTAATATAAGTGTAACACGTGAAGGTAATAATCCTCAATATTTCAGTGTTCTCATATCTTCTTTTATTGTAAAGCAATGATACTTCCGATTCTTAAAAAACTATATATGAACAATTAAAAACAAATTTTATTTATTTTATTAAATTTTATTTATTACAGATGAAGTCAATGGCTTTAGCCATACCACCGGATTCTCCAAAGAAACCTGTAAAATCAACCGCAGTGGTAAAATACTCTACGGTCCAAACACCAGCGACGTACGCTCAATTACAATGTAACACAGACTTGAATCTTCCGCCCAGCAACTGGCTCAGCAGCTCGGCAGAAAGTTACGGTCTGCAAAATGTCTGGTCTCAAAGTACAGGATTCTCTAGCTTTCGCATGGCACATATGTTTCCTGATTGCGTCGGCGAAGTGGATGTAGTGTCAGATGCTGAAAATATAAAGAAATTACTTAAACTGCCTTACAATAATGATGTAATTTCAATGATGGTGCATCGTATAGAAAACACACTGTTGCTGGATGACTTTGACATACACAAATATCTACTGAGACAAGCCGAAAATGACTGGGAGTGGCTGAAAAAGTTCTTCTACGAGCATATATTTCAAAGTCTCGGTGATAAAGAGAAGCGTCTCTTTCATAAAGCATATAGTAGAAATAGTTTGCAGCAGAGAAACCTGGTATCCAAGTTTCTGTATCACTCTATAGTATTAGCGGATAAGAACAAACAGAGCGAAAAACCTCAATTACCTGTGAAAACATTAGAGCCGTGTTTACCTGAGCCGACGCAAGAGGAGAAAGTACCTGATCCAAATTACAACCATAATTTTTCGAGGAATGTTGTATGGACATTTGAGAACATACAAATGCTTGTTGGAACAGACATGCCGATATTCGGTGGTCAAACGCATCCGTGTATAAGTCTACGACTGAGAGATATGACAAAACCTATCAATGTTTTAACGGGAATAGACTATTGGCTAGACAATTTAATGTGCAATGTTCCAGAGGTAGTGATGTGTTATCATTTAAATGGTATTGTACAGAAATATGAATTGATAAAAACGGAAGATCTTCCAAATTTAGATAATTCAAAGTTTAGCCCTAAAGTGGTTAGAGACGTTGCTCAGAATATTTTGAGTTTTTTAAAAAATAATGCGACAAAAGCTGGTCATACTTATTGGTTATTTAAGGGTATGTGTTTTATGTTTGATGTATAAATGTTACATTCGCTTACAAATATTTTATTCATGTGTAACATTTTTTTTTATTAGGTAAAGATGATGATGTTGTGAAGCTATATGATTTGACATCACTGTGCAGCGATGTTTCGGAAGAAAAGGGACAAAATCCCTTTACCGTACCTGTTGCAATGTTGTTATACAGAGTAGCTCGCAACATGAAATATTCTCCTGATTATCATCGTCATCAGGGTACGATCAGAATGCTGCTGAAAAATTGCGTCCAATTGTTATCTAAGGAGAAATATCCACAGATCGTTACATCCGCGCATTTTATGCTTTCGGATTTGTATATACCATCGGATACAGATCCAGCCAGTCCAGGGTTATCAGATCAAAGCGACGAAGAGGACGTTCATAGCGAGTGTGGTACGAGTCAAGAAAACGAAAAGGAGGAGGAAGAGGAAGAAACTTGCGCTATCAAGTCTTTGACCTTAGCCAACAGTAAATAAGCCTGACTTCGATTTCGTCACTTTTCATTTTTCACGAGAATTAATATTGGTCGTTCTTGCAGTGAAAGAGCAAGTGGAACGTGAGCAACCAAAGTATAAAGCACCACCAATGTCCGGTACCATAGAAGAGAGATGTCTGTCTGGATTAGAACACGTTACGCAGGGACTCGAATGTCTTCAGTATTTTCCGACTAATGATAGCGACGAGGAGCAGAAAAAAGCGGAGGAATATGAAAAGGAGAAACGGAAATACGAGGAGATGCATCCGAACGTAGCGAAGCCTTTCCAAGCAATTCCCATGCCTTACGCTCCATTAAATCAAAAAGCTGAAAATGCTACGTCTGAAAAAAGTTCGGAGAATAGTCCTGCGCATAAAAAGAAAAACAAACAGAGGAAGAAGAAAAATGAGAAGAACATTACGAAGGAAGTAGCGAACGTGAACGCCTTGTTGTGTAAACCGAAGACGGAAACATTGCCAACGTGGCATGCGCCGAAAAAGAACGACAATATCTGCTGGAGCGCTCATTTGAAAACATTATTATACGAGAAAGCGTCCTTGATATTTGCCGTGCTCGCCGAGAAAGAATACGTAAATAAAAATTACGGTGCCTCCTTAAGATATATGCTTGAAGTACTGTACTGCCAGAAGATATTAGAAATCTTTTGCGGCGTAAGAAATGACAAATCGATCAGTTATCTATTAGGTCGCGCGGGGGACTGTTGCTTTATGACAGTGCAAGACTGGTGCAATGTTGAAAAGCATAGAAAAGATTACGATACAAAGAACGAAATGGAGGAGAAAGTAGTTGAAGAGCTGTTCAGTATGGAGGACCTGGATATGAGTAAGTCGAAATGTTGCTTAAAATCTTGCAATAAAGGTAATATGTGAATGTTACCAATGTGCGTTTGATTACAGATGGTGCTAAATTATTACCCAAGGGATTAGAAAGTCTAGAATCTACTTTAGTTTCATCATATAAATGTTACGAGAAAGCTCTGTCTCTGGAGCCGATGGATATGGACAAAAATAACTTGTTGAGACGACTGGGAAATATTCATAACGAATTGGGCGTTCTCTACATGAATCAAGCGGGATGTATGTAGACTTCATATATCTCAATGGATAATAAGCACTCGCTGTTCATTAATCAAGAAATTATAAATTTTTATAGCTCGATATCAGCAAGAAAATCAAACGGAGTTATCGAATTTACCGGATGTAACCACGCTTCTAACGCATTCTTTGACCCACTTAGAATCCGGCGTTAAAGCCTTCGAGACTGTCCATGACGAGGCGAATCTGGCGCTTTTGCATTCCAACACTGGTCGACTTATGCGACTTTGCGCACATATGCATGGCAAACAAAACACGCAGGAGCGTCATTTTTACAACAAGGCACTCGTAAGCTATCAGAAGGCTTTGCAGGTTTTGGGCGACAGGAAGACAAATCCGGCGATATGGGACACGGTCATGTGGGATTTCTCAACGACGTTATACACAAAAGCCACACTATTGCAGGATTATCCTACGGCTGAATATAAAGTACGTAATTAACTTAACTAACGTGTAACTTTTTTATCATTGCATAAATAGATTGAGACATTGTGTTAATAGACTTTCCCTGTTAAAAATTCAATGATAGACTAATGAATAAATATGTGTGTTAATGAATTCCTTCTTAATTTCTTCTTACAGAATGAAGAGGAAATGGAGCGAGAAGTGGTAGATACTCTCCAGAAGGCACTCAAACATTGCGATGTAGACACGCCGGGACCACGTCAGCCGGTTTATCAATTCCGCGCTGCGACCATTCAACATCGATTGGCTTCGTTATACCATCGCATGTACAGAGAAATGGAATCGGACGCGGATAATAGCAAGAAAAAGACGAGTTTGCAGTTGTGCAAATTGTATTACGATAAAGCGGCGAAGCTGTTGCTCTCGTTAGAGCAGAGCACGGAATATTTGACGATTCAAATGGAAAGAGTCGCCCTGGCGGAATACCAAGCGCGTAGTACGTTTTTCTTTTCGGAAAGCTATCATTCTTCTCAAAATTTAAATTTTTTTGCCAACAACAAATTTTTGCTAATAAAAATTTTGATCTTCCAGATAGCACTACTTTCAATAGTAAGTTGAAAGCATATCAAAACGGTCTGGAGTTAATTTTACAATGTATACCTATTATGGAAATACTATGCGAACGAGGTAATGGAACGACGAAACAAAAGATACTTGATAAAACAGAGAATGATAACGCCGAACGCGAGAAAGTGGCAGAAGAACAAAAGTTAATAGATGATGAGGAAAGTCTCATAGTTCTGCTGGAACAAAGATTACAGTTTCTTCTACGATCATTAACTAAGCTATTCCTAGGCAAAAGTCCCGTGCACAATAAAAAAGAGTACGTTGCTCTTAAATGACATAATAATTATTAATATTCTAAAGGTGGATGGAGGTTATATTCCGCTATTTTCCATCATTTGAATATTCTATTTTTTATGAAATTTCAGGCACGAGACGCTCGCAAACCTATACAAGCAGTGTTACGTTCGAACATTACGACCGAACACAATGTCAGGATTTACTTTAATAAAGCACATGACGAGGGTTCTACAGGATGTCGACAATATGTTAAAGCAAACGGAATCTTAATTAAATAAACCACTGTGTACAGTTACTCAACTCAATTCTTAGTAACGTAAGAAGATGTATATAAAAAAGTTGTTTCTTAAAAAAATCAACAGACATGTTTTTTAAGTTTTTAAAATTATATAATGTGTGTGTATATATAAAGAAAATAATAATGATTGTTATATCAGATGGAGATTGATCCTTTTTATCTTATCTGCGGCTATTGAGAAACATTACTCTAACATATAGATCCAATCAACCTCTTATAAAACCGAGGTAGATAGGATTAGAGAACAAGAGAGAGAAAGAAGGGAATCAAGATCGAACACAGAATCCGCGGATTACAAGTCATCCGCTCTCACGTATTCACGCATTATTCCGAATTCATAACGAATTAATATTAAATTCTTCGATGGTCTCTTGCCCTTCCATTTCTCATCAAGCCTAATTAGTATCTAATTTCGGTGAGAATCTCATCTTATCTCGCGACAGATGAAGAGATGTCGGCGTGACATTTTTAATTAAAGGTCGAAAGATGAAGTTAAAGTCTAAATCTATTGCCAAGGTCGGGGTTTCGTACGTGTTCTTTTCGTACGTGCCTTCGTGTAGCCTGTCTTCGGAAAGACGGATGGTGGTACGAAAGTTTGAATGAGTCTCGATATACAAGTTTCTGAAAGAGAGAGAGAGAGAGAGAGAGATATACACATATAAATATATATATATATATATAAATATATATACACAAACAGGGTTGTGTGCTCGACTCGGTTCAACTCGGTTCGGTCGAGCGAAAATTCGATAAAAAACTCATTTATTAGAGAATCCGAGATGAACCGTTGTTGCGTGGCCGAGAACCGCCTGATCGAAGTCGAAGATTAAAGGCAGCGTACCCTGGGGGAGCGAATCACTCCTGTGAACTTGATTGTACGTATGTCGGAAATGTTTCACATCAACGAGAGCAACAAGACTCGTTTTCATTAAATATCAAAGGATTTGTTCAGTTTTGAGAAAATATAGATGTATGTATTATGATATAAATTGAATATTTTGAATTGATACATACATATCTTCTCTATGATTATTACAATTATCTACCTAAATATGTATATAAACATTCCCACAATTTTTAAGCTTGGTTTATAGACTGCTTAAGAACACGTGAGCAAATGACGCTGGTTTACGAGCAAAACATTTTTATCGCTAATTTTATTACTTATTTACGATTTTATTGGTTTTATTTATACCACTTTTATTGATTTATGTATCTGATTTATCTCCTCAATTGAATCTCAATCTAATGAATTATAAATTCATTCACATAAATTTCATAATTTTGCAAGGATTGAACACACAGATCCCTCTATTTCATCAAGATCGATCAGTCGCGAGTCCAAACTGCAGATTCCTGCCAAGGACATCCGATATATTCGACGAATGCGCGTGCGGCATGCATATACCGAGTAATATACTGCGAATTGTTGCGGGCGGTAGGCAAAGGCACAATCGAGCCGGTGCTTTACTTGATTAATTTTAACGAAGGTAGGAACCAATCCATCGCGCGGACGACGGCAGCGGCGGCGACGTCGTCAACCGGTCGAGGATCGATGAACTACGAGCGGGTGTCCGTCTGGCTTGCCGAGATATAACAATTCCAGCTGTCAGTCGCATCCCTCACGCTCGAATAGATTCGACTCCGGAAGAGGAAAGGACGGTACCACCGGAGCATATGTCAAAGACAAAACAAAAGGAGCAGACGGAAGAGGGTCGGTCGATTCGCTGTCTCCTTCCTGTTTTCATTCCCCGCCCGATTCTGATTTCGTACCCCACGGAATCCCGTAGCGCAGACCGTAGGAGTGGCGGATTCGTCGACGATATTCCTCCGGCTACCAAAAGCTCTCTAAATTACGCGTTGCAAATCATATGAATTATAAAAAAGTCTTCTCCTCGCCAATGATTAACGATCCAAAGAGAAGGGTAATATTTGGCAGCAAACTGGCTGTATAATGTAAGTCATGAATTAATATATTATAAAACTGTAGCGCGATATAATAATAATGTGACACCTTTCCTTTCAGTACGTGAACGCTGTTTAAAAATATATTGTTACACAAAAATATATTGTTGAAAAAGACCAGAATCAATAGTCGAAACGTTGAGAATATAAATAAAGAAATTACAGTCAGTTTGCTGTCAAATATCTCTTCTTTTTGGATCATATAAATTGTTATATCAATCATATAATTATGAGAATTATAAAGTTATAATTTTCAATTCTCTGTTTCTCAGAGAGTCTGCAGCTGTCAATTGTTGACTTTTGCAGAAGCATGCGATAATTGGGAAATAGACTAACATTTCACTGAATAAAAACCAGATGATAAATATATTTCTTAGAAACAATAAATAATTGGATTATCTTGGAGCAAGGAAATTCTGAAAGTTTCTACAAGCTTCGAGTTCGTTAAATATATTTTTCGAAATATCATCGGGATCTCGAGATCGCAACACTGCGATTTTGATATCGATGTTGCGCGACATTGCGGTTAAATATCTGCCAAGCAAAGACGCGACCCATCTAAATCCACCATTTTTAATGGAACCTACTTGACGGGGGGTGACAGGTGTCGTGAAAATGTGTGTTGCGGAAAGTTCGGATATATCGCGATTTATTAAAAGATAAACTATGATGTGTAACGATTCGATCGATCATTCGCTTGACATAATCGATTTCTTCACGATGAACGGCGTTGATAATCGTCTTTTTTGTAGCTAAGGGAAATTGTGAGCGTTAATTTTCGAAGGATTTTAAGATCCAAGATAAATTGAAGAGAGACGTATGTGTAGAAAATAGTAAAAAGAATAGAAGATACATAACAAAAATATTATATACTCTATAAATCTTTATAAATGAAACATAATTGAGACTTAGAGCAAATCGGATAATTTTAAATAAAAATTTATTATTAAAAAAAGTAATTCCACTTATCGGAACCTACTGCCTCCGACATTTTCAGAGATTTTCAAATTTATAGAAGGAAAATCTCTGAGGAAATTAAATTCTACAGATATATACGAAATATATATAAAAATATGCTTGTATATTGTGAAATGACATTTTTATCGCGTTTTCCCTCATTTTGCACTCCCGAAAGATTATTTGAAGGGAAGTCTATTCAGTCGCGACGAATAAAGTCGCGCTTTTGGTAAGAGTGTCTTTTTTTTATCTTTTCTTCAAGGTTCACCAAAGGTTTTCGCGTGGGGATATCACGTTACCCTGGTCCGGGGATGGATCCTCCCCATTTGTCCCCGATGTCGCGTTCGTTATTTGTTCCATCTCCTGGATCTGGCGAGGAGATCTCCCTTTTCGCCTTACAGGAAGCCGTCGCCCGCAGCCGCCGCCGCAAATATTAATCCGCGAAGAAATTCGCCGCGGAGTGTGCCGACTCTGTCCTCTTCCTCATTCCCTCGTTTTTCTCATCCCCTTCGCTCGCGTGCGCGTTTATCCTCCTACCCTCTCTGGATTGAACGTACGCAATTTATGGCCCTGGTACCTTATCTTCTGCACGCTTTCGGATAAAACGGTAGACGCAGTGGCGTAAACAGATGAGGGTGCACTCGAAACGCCCAGCATTTAATCCTCTTATCCGATCTACTTTTATTTCATGTTTAAAACGCGACGTGGATTGCCCGCAGTGTTCTTAGATGCTGTAATTTTCTTACTTTCCTTCCTTCCAATTTTATTTTACATAATATATTGGGAAATGAATGTCCACAATTAAAATTATACAAATTATACAACGTTTATTTTGAATTCAAATATATGCCATTGTATGAGTAAAAGAACAAAAGGCTTAATTCTTTCCGGGTGAAAAATGATATATCTCAACTAAAGATTCTAAAATATTGTTTAAGCACACATTAAAAGAGAATTCCAATCTATTATTTCCCATAAATGCCACTTGTCACGTTAAGCAAGTCCAATAAAATTCTATTCCCAGCGATGCCGAATGACGCACTCCGAAAAAATGACAGAATAGGGCAGAAAGGCTCCGCCAACGAGCGAAATTGCTGCGAAGACGTGGAATTTCATGGGGAGTCTCTTCATGGTTCGTTTTTATTCGGCACGATCGTCAGCGTTTTATCTACTCATATCAATTAGTTCTTCGATGGCGGTGCCCCTCTGTCGGCGCATTCCGACGATTCTTCGTCGCCTTTGTCCCGTTCCCCTGAGACCGTTTCGCCATTGCCCTTCGACCTTCGGCTCCTCGGCTATCGGCTCGCTTCCGACCGATTGGTTTTTCTAAGAGAGAATATTTTCGGCGAGCCTGGCGTTCCAAGTCAGCGCGGCTGGCACGCGACCACCCCCGCGTGATAGCGGTTCTCCTCAACGTTAGGGCACTTCCGACGATCGTCTTCTCGTCTCTGACGCGAGGTTCGATGTTCGGGAGACCGTAAAATATGGAATTCGACGCGACGTTTTTTGTAGACCGTCGATAGAACGATGAGAAAAGTTTCATGTAGCGACGCGAAAAGAAGACATTTTAAAGTATTTGCGGTAGATATTAAATAATAGAAAATTTAAAAAACTCTTCTTTTCGCCAGTGAGTAGACAATCCAAAAAGAAAGGTAATTTTTGACAGCAAACTGGCTATAGAATGTCTTTATCTCCACAACGTTTCGACCATTTGTTCTGGTCCTCCTTTCAAGTGCTACAATATATTTTTAATTTAAATTAAATAATAGATATCGACTCGGTGTTAAAACGTTCATTGTTTCTGACTTTCGTAACTCCAGAATACAATTCAACCCAAAGAAAACTCTATTTTTACCGATATTTAAATAAATAATAAAATCTCACAATGCGTAATATAATAAATTGCAAAACAAAAATTATCCTCATATTTTTTCAACAATATTTTATTGTTACACATTTAACTATCATTGCTTGTCGGTTACAGAAGAAAAATAGCGTTGCCTTGTAAAGAATTCAAGAATAATCAGGTGTTAAATAATCAATCAGGTAATATCTCCCCAATTCTCACCTGTGTCTCACTCGTAAATAATCAACACGCGTTTCACGCGATGACGTAAACCTAACATCGTCGACAATATTCCGCACATATCATACGCTCGCCGTTAAGTTTGGAAAGCGGGGTGGTATCTGGGGATGAATTATAGCGGCGACAAAACTGGATTATTCTATTACGGCCGGCCGGCGAGGACAAACGCGTTGTAAGAGGTACTTGTAACGCGCTGTAACACACGGATTTTAAATGGCACGTTCGTTCCGTACGCGAACACATGCGGTTTACGTCGACTTGACGCGACACGGCCGGCAATCTCCTTGCAATTCCGGGGGTGCTGCATCCACCCACTTGCCGGTGCACACCGTGAAATATCGGTTGGTGAACTGCACTCTGGTAGGTCGCGCGAAACTGGCGAAGGAGAAAGGCCGGGCAGTCGTGAGAGGAGGAAAAGGGAGGCGAAAGTTTCACGTGCGTGTTGGAAATTTGAATAAACAGACGGTACGTGCCCGGTTTAAAAACGACCTCGTTTCGCTAAAGAGGAACGGGCGACCAAGTTACACGCGCTTCCGCGAACGTCCGCGTCATCTAATCTCCGTAATTCTGCGAGTATCGCGCGAGTATTTCATAAACAATCTCATTGCGCAGAATTTACATGGCATATAAGTACACCGATGATTGGCGAGAAAGAAAACGTAATTCACCATCAAAAATCAAAACCCTCCCTCTTCTTCTATTAACGTTTAAGTTAGAAGGCTAATATCGTTGTTTGATTTTGTAAGCTTGAACGTCAAATATTTTGATCGTGCTTTTTTACCGTGTTTCAAGCGGTTTGTCTGAAATTAACTAAAATTAAACCGCGCCAGTTAAAAATTATAATTATAAGATTACTCTTGATAGTTTCGTGGAAGGGATATTACTTCGGTATAAAGATATTATTTTCTAGGATGAAGATTGCATTCGCCCTGAAAATCGAATTAAAACACGTCGGGAGCTACGAAGAGCGAGGCCGGTTGCGCGCAACAAGTAACCGATTGTACGCGAGTTCGTGTTACATTGTGAAAAAAATGCCAGACGTATTTATCGTCCGACCTTTTGATTTATATGACGTACATCAAATGTGAAAATTCCCCGGTCTCGTCGTTCTCCGCGCGCGTATCACGAAGATTTACCCACTGCGTGCCCCGACAGACGGGACGATAAGTTCTTCTACACCGGCTCCGTTTCTCAAACGTGACAATGACGAATTACGCCCGCGAAAATCGCGCCGTGCGAGATATTAAGTAAACGCGTGATGTGCGAGGCCCATTGTACACGTCGCGTACGAGTATCGTGAGTAACACGTTCTCGCCGTTTCTTACAGCCTTTCAAGGCTGCGAAATGACGCACTCTATCATTAACATTATTACAACGACATGTATCTTCGTCACTTGGACATCGAACGAAAAAAACGTTGCTTTGTCTCGTTACGCAATTCTCATTATTTCACTTCGTTATTTTATTTACGTTTCGTTTCATTGCTTATTCCTTCGGCGTAAGACACGCCGGCTATCGCTGTATCTTGCAACGACACATCTTTCGTGAAGTACAGTTGTTGCCGTTTCGCTCTGCCGTTTCGTGAAATAAATTCTTATTCCGTGTCTGCGGTCGTAAAAGTTTTGTGTACGTTTTATTACGCCGATACACCACGAAACGTGGTTCGGGATAACCGACAGGGATCAACGATTGAAGGGGAAAACAACGGGTTATTACGCTACGTGGATCATGTATAATACTTTCGCGGACGACGCGCTATATAGAGATATCCAGACGTCTATCGATATTACGGCGGTATTATTAGAGAGCTCTCACGCCGTGAAACAAGACTTTCAGAAAAAAAAAACGTGATTCCCCTGCAAATTTTCATTATTTTCGACGGTAAAGTAGAGTCTTTTGACTTCAGAATAGCGATTACCTACGATTTCATCTGCCCTGTTAGATTGCTATTAGAGAGCGGTTTTATTCTAGGAAAACGAGGGTTTTGCTTGCCGCGAAAAGCGCTTGCTCTTCGCGTGCAACCTCCTCATTACATATTTACTGCTAAACGTGGCCGTCTATTTCGCATCGGACATTCAAAGTGAATAAATAATAGGATCCGGGATTAGAGCTGTCGTGTCGATGAGAAAGAGAGAGAGAGAGAGAGAAAGAGAGAAATGCGAATTATCGGAAAGTGATGTAATTACATACGTGATCTAAAATTTTTAAACGAATTTCGTGATTTTCGCATAGCTTAGCTCGAAGCTGTATAAATCGATGTTACGATATCTTTTAAACTCGTCAACACCCACCCGAAACCTTCAACCTCGAGACTTTAACGTGTTGAACGTTCAGCTGACGATTTCGCACGGAACAATGCGATCGCCCATGGCTATCAGAAGTGCGGGGCCACGCTAATTAATAATGCTTCGCGCTGTGTGTTGCGCGCCAACAAAACAGTGCCGCATTCCTCAACACGAGCATTACCGAAGAGCCCGTGTTCACGTACACCACGCCACCGCTCCCCCTCATCCTGATAACAAATTCTAATTTCAGCATTCGGCCGATCTGAAATTCAAATGAATTAATTAATAACGCGGCCACGCCGGCGCGCCCATTTCCGTTGTTCACTTTATCTCTCTTCCTCTTTCTCTCCCTGTCCTTTCGTTTTCCATGATTTTGGATCGGCCGTGCTGTCGAACCATTTATCTGTACAACTGGCAGTCTTTCGCGAGTATTTTCCCGGGAATACGTCCCCGGGTCGAAAAATACTTCATAATAAATTTCTGTCGCTCATCGGCGCTCGATGTTCCACACGATGAGATTTTGCGCGATTTTGTTGTATTTTGGTATCGTGCGAAAAGGATAGACGATATTAATTCGCAGGCTGTCGGCAGAACGTTAAAAAGGATAACGCTGAAATGATAAAAAGTAACTTGAAAATTTTCTAAAGCATTGGTTTGTGGATTTATACGAGCTCATACGAAATAATATTCTATTTGTGATGAATATATATATATATATATATATATATATTTATGTTGATTCGTAGCCTATTCTGCACTTATTACATTGTTACGCTGAAAACACGTGAGACGCATACACATGTTCCATCATCGCAATAGTCTGTGCAACAAAACATTTTGAATTGGCACAAGGAAATAAACCTTCACGCTATTGTAAGACACTCTTCTCCGACGTAAAATCGGATAGTACGGCTAAGAACGGATGAAATTCAATTCAATTCTCAACGAATCCGAGCCACAACTCTTTTTATCATCCTTTTCACTCGCCGTCGCATTACCGATGCAGTAACGCGCTCGTTTCTGCCGGCGAAACAAATGAATTTCAATTTATGATTCAATTTTCGAAGCATCCCAAACGTCCCAGTGGCTCTCAGTGGGCTTCATACAAGCTGAAACGTCGATAGAAATGAAAATCGACACATCCGAGGGAAATTATAAAAAGAAACTCCTCTTCACATTTAAATGTTGTATGACAGCCAAAAATACTGATATTATTCATTCAAAATTTATTTTTTATACATTATCTTTCATAAATATAACATATGTACAGGATATTTTAAAAGAAAGTTCCATTGTACCAACCACTGTACGTGTTCCATTGTACGCGTTTTTTAACAGTAGATAGAAGAACAAGTGACAGAAGAAAATTCACCAAGGTTTAACGTTTAACCGTTTGACTGCTGACGAACGCGGTCGCGCTCCTCGTGTATTCACCTCGTATATTTCACTAAAACTATGCTGTTTATTTTATTAAAAATGCGACAAACACATTACCACTGTTCATTGTACGTTAATTATAAAAAATAATGTATTGATAAATTTAAAAAAAAATTGTTTCAGTATTGACGTTTAAAGTTAGAATTTATGTTCTCGAATGATAAAAGTTTTCACTTTCCACTCGTCGTTTGCACAAGTCAGTTTTTATGTTATGTGAAAAAGCATTCAAAATTCTTGGTATATAAATGTCCTGATAAAATGAAAAATCAATGTCCCAATAAAATAAAATATAAATTGTTTATTTATAATACATAAATGGAAATGGAAAGATCGCACGTACACCGCATTTTATTCTGCTGCAAATTTGACACCACTCGATCAAACGACGTCCATAGTTCAAACGGTTAAAATCTCCTCGAATCGATCTTTTCCACGAACGCATCAATGTCCGGTTCCCGGAATTATTCCCGGAAAGCCACTCGGATCACGTGTCCGTCTACCTTTACCGCACCTTTTTCCCCTTGCCGTCTGTCTACCGTCGGTCTTTATTCTCTTGTCTGCTCTGCACAAGACCACTCTACTTGCCTCGCTCCTCGCGCGACTCCAGAATTAAGCCGTTCGTTCCGTTCCGAAGTAATCCAGCGGAAAGGCAAATTTTCGTTCAAAATTGCACCCGCTTTAATTACATTAAAAATTCTTCTTAATTAAAAATCTTTGTCCTGGGCGCGAGTATCTAAGATAATATTCATATGCAACACGTAGATTTGCTAAAAAAATGTATATATATAATATATGCACACAATCGTATTTTTTTATCTGCAAGATTCTCAATTTGAAGCACTAGTTTTAACATTTGTATCCAATCCGATACCATGATTGTTTTCGTTCGAGTCGCGCGCGCGATGCGTTTCAGTGGATCTTGTCGGCCCTTAATTTAATCGCGTTGCGTCGCAAATTTCGTTCCGCCGAAATATAAATTAGATCGTAAACCGTGGAATTGATTCGGCCGGATATTTGACGCGGCGCATGCACGGCAGCTATTAGCGCCCCGCGGCGAGGCGGAATTGCGTTTTAATTCGTTCAACGCACGCGTAACGCGCGTGCCGCGTTGACGATCGACACGGCTAATAAAGTTCAATTCTGTCGCGAGATCCCCTCTTGCCGGCAACTGGGCCATCAAAGAGTGCAAATGGCGCGTTTTCCGCTCGACGAAGCGAAACGCAGCGCGAAACTACACGTGCGAATGGAGAACACACTTTTATCTGACTCCACTGCATATTAAAAGTTTATCAAAAAATTGCTCGTGCGTTCTGTAATAAACACAAAAATTCATTACATAAACAACATAAATTGCAGGTCCACTTTTATCTTTTCACATAAAACAATAACCAGACTTTAAACAAAGTTCAATTTGATCTTTTTTTTTCTACTCGAAATCCATAAAATATAATAATCAAGTTTCAATTTTAATCGACCCGTCTGGCAAATGATCTACGTGCTAGATTTGTCGGACATTGAAGTGCAGTAAATCGGCAACTTTAAAATCGATAGCGATAAATTGCCAGACGAGTCGATGAAAATTGAAATTTGTTTATTAATATCCACTGGCGATGGAAAGATTTGAAAAGTAATATAACAATCTTCTCTGCTTGCACTTTCTTGTAGTTACTCGCTCTCCATTAGAGGGTTCTCGCAATCCAACTAGAGAGAAAGAGAGGGAGTTTCCGACCGGCGTATATCAACTGGCGGTTCCGCCGTATTTCATTCTCCGTAGCGAGAAAGATGTCTAACGAGAAGAGTGACGAGGAAAACGGAATTCGCCCTCGGCTCCTCGATCGAACACATTCGTCCCGCGGCAGCACGCCAGCAGGGCACAGATTGATGACGGTGAAGGAGGAAGAAACATGGACGGAATGTACCGGGACCAATTAGCGAAGCGCGGGGGCACCGCATTTGTCCTCGTTACCGAGGATATTAAGTAATAAGAAAGAATAAGGATCCCCGGCGATATTGCCGAGCGCGATACGTGACTCGCCGACTGTAGCGATATATGGCCGTCGCGTTTAAACGAGAAATAATTGCCGCGGGAGAACTCTCGCGCTTAGGAATCCTCGAGGAGTATTCGCGTCACGCGATGACGCCACGTCGTTCGAAACCTTTTGAAATGAATCGCGAGGTACATTCCCGAAAACAGAACTTCGCGAAACTTTGTGGAAGTTCAAACTTCTGCATCAATGGCGTAGATTTTGAGGGAGGTGATAAAAAGGACACAGAAAGAAAGAGAGTACCTAGAAATTTCAGATATAAATTATTCCATTTCCAATATACCTATGTAATAAAATAACACATCTGTTTCCACGCTTGAAAAGCCGAAATTCAATCTGTTATATTACAGACATACACAGATACTTTACAAACATTATTATTATATTATTATTATTGTCGTAATATATTAAATTATTATAATTATAATAATTCTTATTATATAGCACATCTGTTTCCACGCTTGAAAAGCCGAAATTCAATCTGTTATATTACAGACATACACAGATACTTTACAAACATTATTATTATATTATTATTATTGTCGTAATATATTAGATTATTATAATATTTTTTATTATATGACGTACGTTTGGAATTTATAGGAAATGGTTACAAAAATTGTATTCGACCGTATATGACAATCTCTATTTTTTTCTTAATACGAAGAATTTATTTTTAAGTAAAAGTATGTTATTGTTTTTCGAAATATAGCAACAAACAGTAGAATTTAATGTAAAAAAACTACAGTTGGTTTATGGCGAGGGAGTGATGTTAAACTGATTTTCACTATGATATATTTATTCAACAATATCTACAGCTTTTGGTGTTTTCGCAAATAGTAGCCGTGGAAAATGACGGAATTAATTTCACGTAGTTCGGCGAAGCTTGGACTTGAGGTAAGAGGCGGCAGACGAAACTCGGCCGCTATCACGATTACATTCGAGACTGGGGGATCTAAAACCGGATCGCGCGCGAGCGTGTATTTAATAAACAATAGAACGCGCAGGAGGAAAGGTGCAATTGCGAGAGGAGCTGCAACTGGAGCGAAAGCTGCAAAGCGCACGGCTCGCTTTGCGAAAACGAGAACTCGGTCGTAAAGGGGAAAATGTGGCGGACTGGTCGGCCGGCTCTCCGGTTGCGGTTGCCGATCAGCTCGTACGTATACGCACAATGTTGCGAGTGAGAGATCTAGGATAACCGAATTATTCCGCGAGAGTTGCGATTAAACGGATTTGCATTGGACCCGATACGTTGCGCTCGTCATAAGTAGATTATACACGGTACCTCGGATTTCAGGAGGCGGCAGGAACCTACCCTCCCCGCTGCATCGATGTGGGCTTACATACATGTGTGTGCTCGGGAAAGCGGTTGCACATTTTCTCATCTAAATCTCCCCCCTCGCTTTTCTTCTTTCTCTTTTCAAGAGTCCGTATCGTCCGTATCGTGATACTTCGTTAGGATGTCATCGATATCCTTTTGTCCTCCGCGACAAGATTATGGGGTGAGGGGGAGCGTATGGATATCGCGAATCATCTCTAATTTTATCGAATCGTCGATGGTATCTTTCTCAATAATATATAATTCTCAAATTTTTTATGAATTAAATATTACGTGAAAATCACTTTCGTGAAAATAAGAGTTTTTAATTATTTAAATTCACTAATTATTTGAATCGACTAAACTTGTTTTGACTTACTCCGATAGAAACTCACATTCACGCTCTTTATATGCAACAGTTCTAATTTCACTTCGATAATAAAAAATGTAAGATTTTCGTCTAGTAAAGATGTCATCTCGTCTATTAAAATATGATTTAGATCATAGCTAATTGCAGTCTTATTGATAATTAAACGAAACGTATAAATATCTTATCGTGAGTACAGATAGAAATAAATGTGATGTGAAATGAAAATGATGTTCAGCGAGTTATTTCTTGAAAACATGGGTGTAAAACTGATGTACAAGATATGTATTGATTAAATGTCATTACTACAGCACTTCCCAGGCTTTCACGTGCGACAGCATTCTCATTAAATTAATGTACCTCATGTATGAACAATAGGTTCGTAATAATGTGCTCTTAAGGTAGACACTCTCTCATTTTATAATCATCATATATTAAAAGCATCACGACCTCGTCAAGAATTTTTTCCACCAAGAGTATTATTTAAAATTTCGATTACCTCCGTGATAAAGGCGCAAAATCTACATATCATGTAAAATAATCATTTTTGTGACGTGTAATTGTACACATTACGCTACATAATTGTCGAGTAAAAATACACTTTATTTGAAGAAAACTTGATCAAGCTTTAGATTGACTTCGTTTCAGTTAATTTCCCGCCCCCTCTCTACCGCCCAGACCTTCCACAGATGTCAATTTAGATTATCAACGACAGTTTTTATCCTGCACGCGGAATACGAGCTTATGACGTCAGTTCAGATTCGATAAACACGAAGTGGCGTGTATGACAGCGTGATCGATAGATAGAGCGACCTATCTTCCCAATGTGTAACCTACACAAACTTTCTCTTTCAATTACAGTGAAACTTTCGACCTTATCTGCTTCCAGCGTCGCAACCGTCGACCAGCACCCATCTCGACCCCAGTAGTTCTTTCGAGAGAACTCGGTCTTCTTGGTTAATGTTTAATCGGCCAACTGCTCACCGTGATTGGGAAACAGACGGGCGAAGATGGAACGAGACACGATAAATAATGACGGAGATGTCGAGAGGATCGAAAAGAGACCCGAGACGACAAGCTGAAGACACGATTTTCATCCGAGAAACTTTCCGTCAACTCTGAAAATATTTGGCGCATCAGGACTCTTATTTTACGCGCGATTCCTTCTGATCTCAATATCCGTGCCATCTTCTGTTCAAAGAAAATGACGTGAATTTTCCATGAAACCGAAGACTGAAGAAATTTCTCGCAGATATACTTTCCTTTGAAGATTTCTCTTTCATAATGAATGTGATATCTTGAAAATTACAGAGAATATGTCATAAATTATTTTCTCACGATCGTTTGACCTTTTTTTTTAACGTAATAATTTTTTCACGATTTGCTTCTTTCACACTCGCATGCTCTCAACCCTCGTGTCCTCGATACCTTTAAAAAACACATCGCCAACTCTTAGCTCCTTAGTATCTCTCTCTGTTAACGGTCTCCGCACTCAAGGGATAATAGACTTTTCAACTTTTGTCCCCTTCGAGGCAGTCGCGTCAATGACGTTCTAAAATACATACGCATTACTAACTCCAACGGGTAATCGTTCAATTGTCCATTATTCTTTCTACCACTTTGCTCAGTCGACGTTCTTGCGTATAGCTATCGCGTTTAATTCTGTGAGAGCAGAAAAAATAAAATGCACCGCTAATTTGTCGACCGCATCAGCGTATTAAACTAATAAGAGAGCTTTTTTATCATAATTAACGAGAAAGTGATATTAGCTGGCTAAAAATGATGTATCCGATTAATTTTAAAACGTCGTACTTTTCAAATACATGATTAAAATAATTATGGAAAAGTGTCCAACGAAATGTTTTTATTTCTGTAACTTATCGTATGTTCTATTAAGAGAAGAAAAAAATTTCAGAGAATTGTCCTTGATATATTCCATTATAAAATCGTCGGTTCTTTTCGATGTGTTTCTGCGAACATTATGGAATTTAAATTTAAAAGCTGATTCTCCAAAGCGTCTGCATTAAAATTCGTTTTAGCTTAAACGAGTCGATTGCAAGTGCTACGTGCGTCTAACGCATCGTTGAAGATAAAACGATTACTCGAGGGAGGAGTGTAAGCCGATGTACTCTCCTTCATTTTCGCGAATCATTTCAAAATATGCAAAAGAGATAGAAAAGAAAGTGACAATGTTACAGTAAGCACGTTTCGATTTACGTGTCGCCTTTGCACAAAAAAGTAATACAAATATGAGTTTTTATAATTTATCAACTCAAAAACGTATGTACTTTTATCTAGAAGAGCGTTATGATTAAGTGTGCAGTTACAAAAACTTTTTTTTCTAGAATCTATTTTTAAAATAGTTTCCACGTAATTTACAAGAAAAATGACATAAATCTAAAAAGGAGTGGATTTTTCAACTTCTTGTTGAGTAAAAATGGTAATAAAGCACAAATTATCAAAGCTCATGCTTCAGGAGCAATTGTAATGTTTTTTATTATTTAGGCATGTTTAAAATCGTTTTCCTGAAAAATCGTTATTTTTGACTCATGCCAGTACTGTTATTTTAACTTATGTCACTATTTTGACTCGTGTCACTTTTCTCGTGCAGAGGCGATATGTTACAATAGCGCTATGAAAAATTGTAAAGATTTAATCAGAATTTACATTATTGTTACATACGTAAACTATTGACTGTATGTCACAGGTGAATGTTCTGTAAAAAACAAGGTAACAATATAAAAACTTCTCTTTTTTTTTACGAGAGAAAGAGAGAGAGAGTAATTTTATGTATTACAGTGATTCCAATTGCATTTTGATCCGATAGTTAGTTCAATCAAAATCATATTGTATTCAATTTTTGAAGCGTAACATAAATTTAAAAAGTTAAAAAGTAAAAATTATATTTAACAGAAATGAAAAAATAGAGGAATATTTGGTGCACAGCATAATCTACATACTTTGCTTGTCATACACATATAATAAAAGTTCGGATGTTCTATACCGGATATTATTGGCTCGATAAAATTTGAAATTTAGTCGCGTTTATATTGACCATAATGATGACCACTTGTGTATATTATGGTACATTTTACCTGTGTACGTTATTACGCCAGGTATTTCATCACTTTTCTAACGATGAGCAATACTACAATTACGTAACGTAGCACGAGCATAATCGTGAAAAGGATTAATATAACGGAATCATTTTTCTTCTTTCAGTAATGGTATCTTGTGCGTATCATTTTTACAAAATTGTTCGCGATCTTTCATCTTATAAGAGGCGGAATACTATTGTGAAAAAGGATAAGATCCTTGTCCACTTTCGATGGAACGAATCTCACAAGCGCAATAATGTTTCTTGCAATATGTTCCAATTTGTCATGCTACTTTATCCGATCGGACGAGCGTGTACCGGGAGTATCCAGAAAATTATTTGGATGGGAAACGTACAGAGCGTACGACTCGAAAGACGTTCCCGTACACCAAGAAAGCCGACTCTTCCCGATTGCGACGAAGCAGCAGCACTTACGAGAATTATAATTTTCCTGATTCGGCGAAAGTCTCGTGACTAAGTTCCAGGAGAGGGTGCACACGCTCCTTCATCCGCCAGTTTTCCTACTCGGTTTATCTTATTAGGAAGACCCTTGCCTTAAGCAAACCACGATTTGATGGAGATGAGTCGACGAAAATGTCGGAGACCAGCTGGTGAGTTTTCAATTGATTTTTTGAAGTCGACTGTCGAGACCATCGGTGAATCTCTTTTTAGCAGAAATCTCGGGATATCTGAGATTAATCACATTAGTCAGCGAAAACACGACGAAAATATTGCGAGAGAAATATTGCTTTTCCTTATTTAAAATTAGAAACTTATATCAGAAAATCCAAAGATAGATTTATGTGTTTTCTAAATATTTTAAATTTGTGTCAAGTAAATTTAGCAAGTATATTTCAAAGGTTATAATAGGTTTTACTTTAAAATACCAAAATTACGCGACAAGAATAATTGTCTGATATGTTTGCAACTCTGTTATTTACGCTTATTAAAAAAAATTATAAAAAAGATAACGATCTCGAATTAAATTGCAATAAATGCGAACAGAAATATTATAATCTTTATAAAATTAAATATTATAATCTTTATAAAATTATTTATAAAAACGCGACAATCGTTAGTCTCATAATAATAATAATTTCATAAGATTCTCCTAATTATCTCTCTTATTATTAGCTATTTTTTAATTATTTCTTGAGTTTCACAAATTTTGTACTGCATCTCGCTGCACTCTTTCGTACACATACGTGCGAAATGGGCAAATATTCGCAATATAATTTCACGAATGTTTCATCGCGCCGCTATTTACAAAAGACTATGAATATTGCGGTACGTTGAAGTAGGATAATATTTTGAATTTTATTAAAGTCATCGGTGACTAAAGCGCTTTGCTTTAATATTTTCGCACATATCGACGCAGAGTGTAAACTGTTTTCTCAGGGAAGGCAGTTTCAGAGGGTAAACTTCTTTTTTTATGCGCATAATAGCATTCCATCGCATCGTCAGCGTGCCGACGGTGGTTGCTTCTACGCAGGTGCGAAGACGATAGTCGTCTCTTACGTAATACCGGTATCCTATAAAAATTCTAAGAACAGTTCCGTGTCCGGCGAAGAGGCCATTCTCTTGCGAGAAAAGAATCCCTTGAAGAAAAGCCTGACCTTCGATTCAAACCCCTTACGTTTCTTTCGTTAGTCTCTCCTATCGAATTTAAATTAAGGTCGTAAAGTCGAACAAAACGCTCACTTAATACTTACTTGCTACCTTTTATGTTAAGAAGTATTCATTTCTTCAAGAAATCAGAGAAACGAAAAAAAGGATGACAGAACGAGAAAGACATGTAAACGTATAACGTTGACGTATAAACACATAACGTTACAACACTACGGTAAGTTACAACATTAGCAGTAGTCGAAATTGCAGAACAAGATATAAAATTATTGCGAAAAAATAAATTGCGAGACGCGACAATGGTACATCTAATCGACGAGTATGAGTACGGTTGAAAATAACAAGCTGAGCACGAAACGCGATGATATATTTTCACAGGAACATTTCGACGGAGCCGTTTGTCGGTGCTAAAGTTATCCGTGTATTTACAGTGTCCCACTCACGTAAGCTTGTAAACGGTGCGGAAGCTTTGTCGTTTACAAGACGTCGTCGTTCCCACTGGCTATTCGTAAAGAGAATTCCCTTGCCACTCGGATAAAAACGGTAGAGAGACGACGAGCCAGGAGAGTCATCATCGGGCGAGGGAGCAGATATTTAAAAATATAAGTGAAAGAAACTCGAGGCAACGAGGGTACTTAAGTCATTCTTAGAGCAAGGGCTTCCGTCGGAAGAGGGTCGCAACAAGAAATCTTTCCCTTCTTCGGCACTATAAGGAGAAAACATTTTTAATCCCCAACCACTTCGAAACGTCTCTTTCTCGTAATATCGGTGCTGCTGCATCATTTGACTGCGCCGAAATTTCCTGCCATGTGGTTTTTTTTAAATATTTTTCGACAAATTGAAATGAAGCATGAGACGACGAATATTCATGATCGAGAGACGATTACGCTTCGTTTTTATTTCGGCAATCTCACACTCGCTCGTTACCTCGCACGAATCGCGAACTTTGTTTCACGCGTCCAAGCTTTCCCACGAACTTAATCCTTTTTATTCCAGCCTTCGACTAACGCGCGTGTTCGACGAACGGGTTCGCGAATCTGTTCTGCTATTTTTGCAAGGTACCTCGACTCGCGGCGAAGAGAGATTAGCCGCGCCAAGCCGATTTGCGCGGTTTCTACAAATCCCGCGTTTAAATACTGCGAGGATTCGCGGCCGGTTGAAATATTCGTCAGAAATTTACGGGACGTCCGAAGGAAAATATTTCACGGATGGAGTTTTACACGTCGAGAAATTCGAAATCGATGTTGCCTTGACGGGAATAATAATGTAACGTTTATATAACTTGACTTTCTCGTAATCTTCATCTCCAAACGAACTAGCATTTTGAGGCAGATACACGATTCATGTGAAAATCTATGAGATTTATATCCATTGAAAAAAATTACACATTTCACATTCGAGAAGAATCGTGACGGTTTTTCGTCTTATTTATATCGAGTATCTCTTGATTACGCATCGTATCCTCCATTCGACGGTAGAGGTCACGAACACGTAAAATTGCTATCCATCTAATCTGCATATCTCCATTTCGTGAAGATATTGCGTAACATCTCCGGAAGTAAGTCCGAGCACGTCGATATACTAAAGTCTCGGTCTCATTTGCCATCAAAGGCGCACAGAAGCGTCATTAGACGTGAAGGCTATAGATTTTTTTCTACCAGATATTCCCGATCGTTCCCCAAAGAGTTTTGGGATTACAAAAGCGGACAGTATGTTGCATTTTAACATTTCTCTGATCGTTAAATGAGTCAATTATCGTTAAAGGGACAATTAAGACACCGTATTAGCCCTAGTTAAATTAATGAACTTATTAATTCAGTAATTAAATACAGTTAACAGTTAAAGCACAAAAAGTTTATAAATCAAAATAAATCCGTATTAAGAATACAAATGTAAAGCTGTATGAAGAAAAAATTAAATTATTATCGAAAACCACCAATTTAAAGTATTATAGCTATTAAAGAATAAAAATATTTTTCATTTCGTTAATAAAGAAATAAATAATACGCAGAAGAGCTGTATAAAATCAGGATAAATGCGTCGCTTCTCCAGTGATGCACCACCGTCGGTGACGTAAACAACGTTCACGGAGTCGCGCTCGCAACGTGAATGATGCGCCGCTCGGTGCAGTTGGATTGATGCGGGCTGTCAAGGACCACCGTCTATACAGTGAATACAAAGTATCGAGCAATATACGAACGGAGTTTCCAAAAGAAGGAGAGCGAGGAGAAACCACTCTGTCCTCCTGGTGGAAAGAGATCGACGCGCGCACGTCGAGAGGACGCAGAGAATGGAGTTTACTCCGACGAATTCAATCTCCGTGTGAGAAAAGACGAGATCGTCGGCCCAATCGTCTATGCATGCGCCACGCGGGAAGTGTATCCCTGGAAAATGCGGGGCATCGCTCGTCGCATCGAGCTCCTCGTTCCTGCCGGGGAAAGAATCGACCTGCACTTAAGGACGAGCCTCGCGATTTCAAGGGACGTGGGATCTCTCTCTCTCTTTCCCGATAATCGACGAGATCGTCGCTTGTCCGCGATCTCGCCTGAAATATCTGCATAGCATCCCGAGGGCGACGAGGAAATATAAAATGATCCTCCATGCTCGACAATTGGACTTATGCGTGACAAACACGCGCGACAGTAAATATTTATTTCGACGTTACTCGTCGTTGTTTAAAAGCTAGTTTGGTTTCAGTGGTTTGGAAATTTGAAACTTGCGAAATTTATCTTTAATATGTATCGTTACGTTCACTATATAATCTTTAACTTACCCTTGTAATCGTAATTGCTCCTACCAAGGTGCAAAGTTAAATTCTACTCAATTCGAGAGCCATTTTTACCCCATTCTTAGACCGTTTAATCACCAAAGGCAATCTCTACTAGAAGCAGGAGTAGTTGAAACATAACAAATTTAACAGTGTATAATGTAATACAACGGTTTAAGAAAAAATACGTTTAAATATTTAAAAATATTTACAATTAAATTTAGAAATTTAAAACATATATGCAATTATATGCACATGCATTTATATACGTTGCACATCACTTCAATGGAAATATCATATTTCTTATCGAGCTTTTCCTGTCCCGTTGTGCCTCGATTCTTGTTGATCGTCCCGAAAGTGCGTCCCATGATTTACAACATCGCTCTATCGTTGCATAACGATACATGACGTTGCGTAACTCACCCCGGCACCGGAACCGAACCAGCGCTATTCATTAATGTATTTATCCGTGCATAATCTCCGCGCGCTCTCCGGTTAAGGTGATATACAAGCGGTGTGTATTTTAAGTCACGGGGGAATAACGGATGCTGCATTGCGTTACGAGAGTTGCAAATGCGTCTTGTTCGGTTTGTTTGTCGAAGTTTGAAATACCTACAACTCGGAGCTCTCAATCTAGAAAATTTCTCTAGTATTTTTATTATTTTACACACTAGACAGGTATCTATTTTCCTACTATACTGTACTGTAGAAAAAAAATATGTTTCTCTTTTGTAGAATATGTTTCTCTTTTGTAGTATAGATTCTGTGGACCTTTTCTAATAGTATAAATTCTACTTTCCCCGATTCAATTTCTACACATAAATATTTTATTCGAAATTCAGAGAATACTTTTCTTTATTATTTTATAATTCTTTCGATTTTTGTGAAATAATTACCAGTTGATGAGGTAAAACGAAATAAAATTATACATGCAAATTCCATTGTACAATATGTAAATTGTTTTTTAAATTAATGAATTATTCATCATTTGTTTGTGAAATAAAACTTGTAATTAGGAACGCTAGAATACTAATTTTCTATGAAAAGATCAAAACAAGCGTTGAACAAATGCGAATGTTATTCATTTCTTAAAAGACAAAGGATAAAAATATACTAGATTTTCCAGCGCGTGATCCTTTTACACACTAAAAAACTGCGCAATGGTGTTCAACACACGAATCGATAAAATGCAAACGCGGGATTTAGAAAAATAAAACAACGTTGAGAACAAAATATACTTCGATGTGCACGTTCTGCGTGATCCACACCGGACGTGCTACTCATATATATACTCTATATATACTCTTTATTTACGTATTACACATATTACAAGGTTTTTTTACATGACATTGTTATTTGCGCCGTAATAAAAAAGTGGTATATTATTATTAAGATTACATTACAATTGTGAAACGTATTATTTCGCGGTGCATGTTCCTCGAAATTTATGACGTGAAGAGACGTTTTCTTTCTCTCCCCTCTCTCTTTCTCAGCATTAAGCCCTGTTTAACGTGATATATCCCTGAAATATTTTAATCGCATTTTCATACATTTGTATTTAAATTTATAGCCAATCCTCTGTGGCGTGCGGGACGTGATATGAAATAACGAATACAACGTATACCGATAATATGCTAATAGCGATTATAAGACACAAAATTACGGACGTAAAGGTAAAAATAATTAGATAATACGAGAGACAAAGAAGATACGAGCAAGCGGGAGGAAGAAGAATCAGATCGGAATGCACGATCGTAGAGAAGTGCAGCGAAGAACTTTTATCTCTCTGCGAATGTGCGGCACGTTCTTTTCATAATGTGTCGTGGAAGCATTTATAAAGTTGCTGCTATTCGTGCAAGTAGAAGAGGGAGTGCGCGAAGGAGAAGGGAAGGGAGAAGAAAGAGAGAAAGAAGGACGGGGAGAGACATTCTCTCAGGACTCGAGAATATACTCGTTGAAGCTTTGTTCGTTGCGAGATACACTCGGCATTTACTTACCGTCGTACGTCGGCTATTGTTAATTCGCTGAACAAACTTTTTCAATTGCAGGAGCAACGTCGGTGCAACATAGAGAGCCACTCGCAATGGAGAATTGGAGTCTCCGAAGAATTCTCGATCGTACCCAGTCGAAAGTGGAAAAGCCATGGACCGGACTATCGGCGCATTGGGACATGAAGTTTGAACCGTTCGCCTTTCTGTTGCCTTGCTCACCCTGCTCGTCGTTCCGAACAATTGTGCAATTGATATTGATTCCCTTTCGTCCGGAGAAACGTCCGTCATTTACAAGCAATTTCTACCTTGGGAAAGCAGTGCGCTATACAGCTGAAAGTCTGAATAATGTTAATCCTCCCGTTCCCTCTCGAAACAATGCTTTTAGAAAACGGAGTATGTATAATTTCGAGACTTTAATGTGAGAGACACTCCTCGGTCTTTGTTAGACAAGAGGCAAAGAATAATCGCATTAAAAATATAAAACAAGAGCTAAAGTAGATACTATAAATCCGATTATAAGTTTCGATGCTTTATCTGTGAAATAGTATTAAAAAAAGTTTTTTTTCCATTTAATTTATGTGTAAACTCGACTCTACGAAGTCATATTCGTAACAGAGGTGATGGAAAAGCGATTTTTGAAGCCATTCGGCTGCGAGTTACAGTTTGGCGAAGCGGAAAAATGCGTTCCTGAAAAATGCGAAATGCGTCTGACGGAAACCACCTTTGCGTCGTCAGACGTTTTCGTTATAATCCTGGAATCTCGTGGAAAAGTGAAGAGACCATGACGGAGAAGGGAAGTGAAAGGGGATCTGAAAGGCAGGGAGGAAAAACCAGAAAGTGAAGAAGCCATTGACATTGACTTTGTTCCGTTGGCGAAGTGGAAGAAGAAGAAGAAGAAACGATGCGAGGAAGAGGAAGAGAATAAAAAGTGTCATGGAGAGAAAGGAAGAGCATCTTCGAAACAGATTGAAAAAAGGGAGAATTCATGAGGTGGCCAATTGTGCAAAATCCATAGATAAGAATATTCAATTTAATTAATCAGAAAGTACGTACCAGAATTTTTTTCCAGTTGTACATAAAACCCAATCAGCTTTCTCTCTTTCTCTCTCTTTTTCTGTCGTAAAAGTAAACTATCGATTTCGTGTGAGCAATGGAGATTATTTTTTAATTTCACGCTTTTAAGAAAATACATCAAAATTTCAGAAACGCTATATCCATCTATTTCGCCGATCTCTCTGAAGTAAACCATTTTACTGAAAATGAAAAATCCATCTATTTCGCCGATCTCTCTGAAGTAAACCATTTTACTGAAAATGAAGATTACTTGAGAATAAATCTACTCTAATAAAAATTAAGTTCTCACGTTGAAAATTAAACCAAATACGCGTAATAATCTTTTACGATAAAGTCTTTAATGAAAACTATAAAGTAATATCGAATACATTGATAATTAATTCATCATTAGAATGAATAAATCACTCAGTTAATCACATCCAGCAATAACACGCCTATTTCATTGAATTGAATCTCTCTCTCTCTCTGTCTGTACTAAATAAACAGTATTCTGTACTGAATCAACTTTGCGACAATGCATACGATTTAAAGCGACGTAAGCTTCAAAAATCTAGAATATAGAAAAGATAGCGAAAGTGCGCTCGCGCTTGGAGTTTTGTGAACCAGTTTCGTCAGAAGTTCGTACATATCTCAATATGAAGTGTAGTCCCCGTGAGAAAATATTTAGATGCCCTGATACGAAAGCCGATATATCGATCGAAATTCACTTGAGAGGAGTTGTCAGTGACATCGCGCAACAACGAATTTAGGTAACAACGAATTTGTGATATTTCGGAAGTATTCCACGATTCGGAATATCTTCTTGACTCGGTACTTTGATAGTCCGCTTTCTTGATATAAAATTACATACTTTATAAGCAATATTTGAGCTAAAAAATGAAAACAATGTGCAACTTAATGTGAAATATTCGAGAATCTTTGGCATATACCTCTCTATGTTTAATAAAATGAGATTTCGTAGAAATTTCGTGCATATTACAAGGAATGAAGTAATATCGCGCGCACGCGGAAGGACAAACATTGCATATTATCCCAGTTTATCAACAATGCAATCTCGCGCGCATACCTAGCGGAACATCGATCATACGCAGGCATTGTATCGAGGATGTATTGCAAAATGCAGCCGAGCGTGTCTCGAAGTGTATCGATAATTCAGTCCCGTATCCTGCAATACACTCGAGATAAATTTGGCGATCTTGATCCATCATTCGTCGAGAATTCGATAAAGTGACCCGTCATCCAGTCCCTAGTGATAAACTTCGATGGAATTTATAGTATCTCGCGCCTAAATAACCTGCGTTCTAGTTTCTACGAATAATATCGTTGCTACCAACATTAAAGATATAGTAATATAGACGCGAGAGAGAGAAAGAGAGAGAGAAGGAGAGGAAGAAAACAAACGTAAACGTAGACTTGGAATAAGCTTCTGTTCTTATCATTATTTTTTAAGAAAGGATGCAATATTATTATATTCGAAGATAAGTAATTGACGTTTATTAAATTTTTATTTAATTACCAATATATTTATATTTTTGAAATCAATTTTTGGTTTCAATAATAATGTTAATAAAAAAATAGATATTAATAATTTAGATAAAATATTAATCTTCTATATTCGTATCGTTAAGCGTTATTTTTATACTTGTATGTTTCCATATTTTTTTCATTAATAAAGTCTGAATAATTTTGATCCAAATCTCGGGACTTATTGAGAGACATGAATGATAAAGTTTCTGCAAAGCATATTTTATTTCGATCATGTCGAAATTAAAAACTTCGATAGAAAATAATGTATTTAAGTCACGAAAATTTCAAAATTTTGTTTGTGATAATTATATCACATCGAATGGAATGTATAATTTTATGCGACGTGCAAATTTGCGAGTTCTATTTTCGACATTCATTTAATGCATATATAACCAAAAACCAGTAGATAAACTAAGTTCGATGGCATTCATCTCGAGACTCTAATCGAACGGAAGCTTTATTTTCGCCTTCCTGGCGTTGTCCATTTTCTGTAAATTACTTTCGGAGTTCGTGACGGAATGGTCTCTCCACCTTATCTTCCTCCTCTGCCCATTTACTTAAAACCAGTCGCATAGCTTTCTGAACAATTGCCCACGGGATCGGAGTGAGGGAGGAATGTCGAAGGACAAATCGCGCTAAATGCTTTTTTCGGGTGATAACGTAAAAGAGTGCTTTCGCAGATTGTAATAAGACGGAGCAAGGGGCAGAGATATCGAATAGAAAATTCAATTTTCAACAAAATGATTTCGAGAAACATACGTTTCTTTAAAAACTTCCTGTTGGAAGTTTTGTACCGTGCCTCCTGAATGTCATGTTACTTCTCGCGCGCCTAATCTTGGATCACATACTTATCGATCGACTTTATCCAAGAGAAATGAAACGTTCGTTCGCGCACATCACACACGAAAACTTATTATTATCGTACAACTCCGTGATGATATCAAAAGCAAGTTAGTAGCTTAATTATCCTAACGAGATAGGTTTCAAAACTCCAGAGTTTACCTGTTCGCCTGCCTCGTTTTGCACGATCATCCCGAGTCATCTCGCGCGATCTTCCGCACTTGATTGCGAATAGTAAACCCCCAAAATGCTGCGAATAGAGAAACAGACATTCGGATTCGACGTGAGTTTGTCCGCACATAAAACAAGACACGCGTGCGCGTGTTTTCGGTTTAAGCGCCGTCGGTTATAAATACGGACCTAAAAGCACTCACGGCATATGAAATATTCGCCTGGCCCAGCTACGTGATATTCACAAATGCACGGCATATTCCTTTGTATCTTTGTCTACAGGTGACACGGCTAAAGTGCACTTTTCTCCAAGCGGCGGTGAATGAAAAATGAGGGAGGCGGGAGGAACAGGGAGGGAGGGAAGAGAGAGAGAAAGAGAGAGGGATCGGTCGGCAATTGCGAAAGAGGGGTAAGAGAAACATCCGAGATACAACTTTCCCGGAAGACAGGAAAGAATTAATGAGACGGGACCGAATGACTGACTACCACCTTGCGAAAGACAGGGAAAGAGGTGGAAGGAAGAAAGGAAAAAAAGGAAGAAAAGAAGAATTGGATCGCGAAGATGCAAAAGTTTTCTTCAAGCTGCTCGAATGCGTCTCTCCGTCGGTCGGAAGTCACGCGAATCGTTGCTCGCGAAGGTGTCCTCCTTTCTTTCTCGAACAGCTGAGCAGCTTTCTTTTCCTTTTCGTCAGCCGGCGAGCTAACTTTGTAATCTGAATTTTCCGCAGGGATGTCAAAATAAAGAATAGTTGAAAGCGGACGAAAGGTTTGGTAACGAGAAGGTTCTCCATAGCTGGCCGAGTGATTATGATTATTACGCAGTGGACATTTAATTAAGAGAATTTGGATTAATTCTACTACCAAAAATGACGAATAAGTTGTAGCTCGAGAACTGTTGTCGGAGATTAACTATCGCAAAACAAATCGTCTACTATCGAATTGTTGATTTTGTTAGTCAAGAGTCAGGAATTAGGAAGAGTCAGGAATTAGGAAGAGTCAGGAAGAGATCAACTTCGTCGACTCGGTAAATAATAAAAAAAATTAATAATTATAAACCAATCTAATTTAAATAGTTGTAAATTGATTACCGCAAATTCTTCTGTTAGCATTAGTTATGTGTTTGTAATCATTTGTTTCATTAAATTAGAGCAACGTTGTTGTGCTTTTATCGCGTGTTATCCTGCTATTGGTAATCGATATCGTCGCTTGTCATGGAGATAGCACGTATTTTTGCAGGCACATAGAAGAACCGTTCTCTAATGTTCCGAAAATAAAAACGATATTCTGTTGACATTGTCAGGTCACGGTGGTTATTTAGTAGGGCATTTTTAGGAAAGATGGCCTCGTTCCATTAATTTAGCATGCATGAAACGTGCTGATGTTATTTGCGGCCGTCGTTAACTAGCACACAGTAAGGTACCATCTTTCATTTTGCAATACACAAGATAGTTTAACGATCTTTTTTCGTAGAAAACTGAGTATGATAATTAAAACTCTGATAAAGCAGCGTAATGATTTTCCGATAATAAAATTATAAAATTAATGCTACAGAAAAAGCAAACTTAATTGTGTTTATTTAATCGCGATCTTGAAAGCGTTAAAATATTTACCCTAAAAATCGCGATCCTTGCATTCCTTCACTCGTCCTTTCAGTTTAATTACAAGACTCGGGAATAAATAAGCATGTAAGTACAGATTTTAACCGCGTAAAAGACCGACTACTACCTTCAGTCGTCAGATTGCAAAACACGTTGGCTTCGCGTATCTCGAAATTCACTGTAGAATATTAGACCGCCGCATTTATTTGTCTATTAAACCACTGCTCTTCGCCACTGTGTGCTTTGACTAATATTAATTTCGTTTCGCCGCTGCTGAGACGCGTCCCGTTCAAAAACACGAAGAGATCGACTTTAATCTCAACATCGAGTCTTTCACCGCGCGCGTCTCGACTCGCAACATTATCTCGCAAATTCAGCGCATCCACGATCCAATGCTATGCGTTTCACGCCGATCGAGTCTCGAGGATCAATCGCACGATCTCTTTCACCGCCGTCGTCGGATCAGATAATTTCGGTTAAGTGTCTCTCAGGAAACGATCGCATCGCGCCGGAGCGACGCAACGACGGTGTCGTTCCGTTCAATGCCTTCCCTCCGTCTCCTCATCGACTGTTCTTGTCTCACGCTATTCGACCCGTGACATCGATCTTCATCTCGCACTCGTAAACGCAACCTCTTCCCACGCGAGAGGAACGAGAACGAGCAGACCCGGAGAATAAGAACAAACGCGCCGTAATGACGAAGCTTTGTCGAATTAGAGCTTTCCTTCCCAGCCATTTCGCGCTTTTCCCTTCCCACATATAGCTATTCTTGCCCATCCTCGCTCACGGCAGCACTCGTATGTCGACATGTGTGCCTATCCCCGGGCACATAGGTCTACGTACGTCGGTGTTCCTTTTCCACCCCTATCTTCCTCTGCCAGCTGTGTGTATCTACCGGCAGACATAATTAACAATTAGTTCCCCCTCTCATAAGTCGGGCTTTCCCTTGGTATGCGACGCGTTTCTATTGTTCTGTAAATTACATTGCCTTCTTTGACGCAGAATCACGCGGACAAAATCGCGTTCGTGACTATCACTTTTGTTTTCATAACGAGGAATATCGAATTTGACGATCGGTTTAAAAGTTAAAAGTAGCACACGGAGTATTTTCGGTCCCGATAAACTTCACTAGATTCACTCTGTAAAAGTAAATTAATAAAGAAGCTTATTCTAAAACAGGAGTCTCAAAAAGTTTGGACTTAAGGTTACTAGACACCTTTAATCACGACTTGGAAACGATGATCAATCGTGAATTTTTCAGTACGGTTTTACGTTAGAACGACGGCGTCGTTCCGTATCTGATTAATTGCGCGACTGTGTTCTTTAAATTATTTTTATCACTCAGGCTAGATCAATTTGTGTGACGAGAAGGATTTTGTTTGTATGTATGTAAATGCAAATAGAGAAACTGCAAACTTGTACGCGCATGTTTGAAGTGGATGCTTGCAGCGAGGAATTCATTTGTTCGGCAACGCCAACCTCAGCGAATATCCGCAGAAAAACGAGGCACAAGTCGTGGCGCGTGAGAAAATAGTTTTGGAATGAAAATCGGTTGTTTACGATTCCGGGAAGTGTATTTTCCCGGTGAACGTTATTGTGTGACAAGATACCGCGACCAAGACACGGATTCCAATGTTAGAAAAATGTGTTCTGATACAGTCATGAAATTAAAACGTGATAAACGCAGTGTCGGAAGAACTTTAAACGCATTTATTTATGCGTAATAACTAATAAAGTATTAATAAAAAATATAATATTATTGCCAGAGCCGTTATTTTGTGCCGAAAAAAGCGATTTCAAACGTTTTTTTATTATCACTAATGATGCTTGTTTCTTCTGCACTGTGCCAATAAACGCATTAACGTGTCGCTAACTATCTAATGAACAAAAACTGAAACAATTTCAACGCCGACACATGCGTTGGGAGCGAAGGTGACGTCACTCGGTGAGAGGAAAAATTAAGAGCGCCTTTTGTAACAATTGGTGAAATTAAACTCGACATACCCCCCCTCTCGCGAGACTTGGCATTTTTACATTCCGAAAGATTTTACCTACTCTTTATTGACGGCTTAATAATTCATGACTTCGTGATTCCGTCGATAATAAAAAAAGCTTCGGGTTTACATCGCGAGTACGCAAATCAATCACTTTTTTTTCCCCCATTGAAACTTCCTTCGCTCTCCTTCGGCAAACTTTATTCGCAGATATTTCGTCCGACAATATGGAGGATTATTTGTGTGTAAAACTCTCTCTGACTCGGGGATAAGTACAGAAAATAGCGTTGCATTCTTGAAAAGTATTTCGTGCCTTTTTACAACTTCGCTTTTACGTAAGCTTGAAAGAAAAACCATGCAAAGATAAAAACAGACATTCCGCTACGTAATATACAGTCGAAGAATGTATATATATATATATTCATCCATGGCAAAGCACTTAAATATCAAATGTTCCAAGATCGACTATCGCAGTGTATACTCGCAGGAAAATAGAAGCTCATATTACAGGGACGAACGTTTAATAACGAGATTAACAACGCGTAATAAACTAATCAAATTTGTAATGCGTTTGCGCAGTCGACCGCCACACGTCTATACAATTTGCAGTCTACACGATTTATTAAAACCGATCCTCTTTTCTTCCACACGTTAATTACTTTATTCGTAATTGTATTTTATTCGTAACAAAATTATAATTTCAGTTATAATCCGTTTACTCACACTCTGCTTATTTATTTATTGATTACTTTATCTGATGATTGGAGTAAAGCCGACTTTCGCGTTATCGATTTTTGGCAAGATATATTTGTGTTTATATGGAACATATATTAATCAGAGTCAGAGAGTATTTTTTTATAAACAACAAAGACTCAAGCAAAAAGTCAACCTGTATAAAATGGAACACCAGAACAACAGAAGGGAGAAAATGTTCGTGTTTTAATAATTTATTAAGTTCAAATTGTTTCAGTCAGTAATTCGACCATCTTTAGTGACAAAATCTGTAAGAATTGATTTAAAATAAGCAAAGTACGCAAATATACGTGTAAACGTTACTTAATAAATTATCATCGCAAATCCTTAATTCGAAAACCTACAATATTTATATTTTTTTACATTTATGTCGTATTAAAATTTTCCATACACATGGTCCTCCCTTCGTTTCTTTTTTATTATCGACAACTCGCAAAAACGTTACACTTAATAAATTATCGCAAACCCTTAATTCGAGAAACCACAATATTTACAATATTTTTTCACATTTATGTCGTATTAAAATTTTTCATACACATGGTCCTCCCTTCGTTTCTTTTTTATTATCGACAACTCGCAAAAACGTTACACTTAATAAATTATCGCAAACCCTTAATTCGAGAAACCACAATATTTACAATATTTTTTCACATTTATGTCGTATTAAAATTTTTCATACAGATGGTCCTCCTTCGTTTCTTTTTTATTATCGATAACTCGCAAAAACGTTGCACTTAATAAATTATCGCAAACCCTTAATTCGAGAAACCACAATATTTACAATATTTTTTCACATTTATGTCGTATTAAAATTTTTCATACAGATGGTCCTCCCTTAATTTCTTTTTATTTTCGATAACTCGGGGGAAGTTCGGTCCGAATGATCCTCGGTCAACTGATAAGCGCCGTTTCTCAGGGAAAACGAGCGCGAAATTAATGCGTCCCCGCGGTGGAATCGAGAGAGAAAGAGAAAGAGAGAGAGCGCGAGTTTGACCGACAACGGGGTGAGGCGGCGCGTACGGTACGTGCGGATGCGCGCGAGGCGAGGCTCCGCAAGAGCCCGCGGACGGGCCGCGCTCGCTCGCAGTATCGCGGCGACCTTCGAGTCAGGAGTGTCCGTCGTTGCTCGTCGACGTCGCGGTCCCGGTGCCCGGCGAAAAGGGGGATTCGCGGTGGACGAGGAGGCCGCGCGCCGTCGTGAAACGTGAGAACCCTCTCCCGCTGTCCGTGACCAAATTCGTGCGCGTCGCCCGTCGCCGTCGTCGCGGCGCCTCCTCGGCCGAGAGGCCGAATCCACGAGCGATCGGTCAGGGGAGAAGTCGAAAAAGAAAGTAAACTTCGTAGCACCTGTGTGGTGCCGTTCGATATACTCATCCCCCTCCTCCCGCGAATTCGCAATACGAAATCTCGATCCTGCGATGCCTGTGTGATTTACATACGTGCGCGAGGTGTTTTCACGAGAATACTCCTGCCCACTTTTCACCGTCTCCCCGCGCCAGCCCGGAATCCGGAGAGAAAGGGGGTTGCGGCTGGAGGGTGTCGGGAACGAGACGTCGAAAAGGTAAAACGACTGAGGAGAGAGTTATTATGCGCCGCGCTCCGAATTCGATTTCTCAACGATGCGAGCGGCCGATTTCGTTCCTGATGCACGGCCCTTGTAAGGCGCTTTTCTAAAAATAAGACGCGCATCGGTGTGTCGAATCCCCTGCGACTTGCGACCCTTGGAATTTCATTCGGTGATCACTGAAAGTACAAGTGGCGGGGCTTTCGCGAGATTGATCCCAACTTCTCGCGCACACACACCCCCGTTTATTATGGAACAGGATCCTGCATCTCAAGTCTAAAGCACGAAGCACGTTTCCACCCCTTCTTCCCTCCTCTATCGATCGATCTCTTTTCCTTCGAACCTGTTCCCGAGAGAACTCCGTTCGTAGAGAGGCACTTTCGCGAGGTGCCTCTCGGAAAACACGCCGAGTGTTTTTGGCCAGATACATCGACGGACGGGAGTGATTTGAAGGCTAATTTGTTTTCGGGAAACACTTGTGCATTCTCTCTTTTTCACGCGAGTAAACTCCGAGTCCTTTGACCGACTGCTCGCTGAACGTTCGAGCTGGTAAACAAGCGGTCGAAGGCGCTCCTTTCACGGAAAAGAGTTTCGCGCGTCGGTGCAGCGCTAGCGATCGCCACTGCGCTTTCCGTGTCTGAGGTGTGCGTGCAGTTTCTACTTTTTCCCTCATCCGTCGAGCTCGCCGACAGAATCACGCTCCAATTGCGGTGATTTTCTTCACTTCTTGCCAATTTGTATACCAATAATAAAAATGTCAGTCACAACCTCTTTTAACATTAATACGTAAATATTAATCAACAGTATCTCGATGAGTAAACGTTTGGAATCACATATAACGTAATATGATATAATATAAATAAATATAAATGTGTGGTAATATATATAAATTATCCTGTTCGCAGTCTATTTATATCTTGATATTCTTCAGCGGCTTAAATTCCTCTTTCTGTTAAAAGAAGATGCATTCGAGGTGTTTCAATACCCATCGTTATTTTTATTGACTAGTTCATTAACTAGCAATGACACTTGATACTTGCCGCGTCCGAGCATTGTGTAACTCGGGTTACATCCGGGAGTTAAGGTTATTATTACGTAGGAACTATTACGTATTCGCGCAGTGCTCAGCTCAGATTTTGGCGAGGGGAGATTCCATTAACCACGGTTTGGAACCCTAAATCCAAACTCCGACTGCACACACAGTAACGTGGTTCCGTGTCAGATTCCTCAACGCGTGGCTATTAATTCTCCGAAGCTAATTATCCGAAACGTGTCGTATATATATATATATATGTATGAAAACGTAGTTTCCACAAAATTATATAAGGTATCCGATAAATAATACGTCCGTCAAGTCTCATTTCAACTACAAGGAAGTTGATTCGAAAAGCAAGGCAGATCAATAAACAATGAAAGTACTTTTACTGTTGATCACGCTAAAAATTAAATAAAACGATTGACGATAAAGGATTAACAAATGTCTCGTTACTTTTCGACCTGCTTTCGAAAAGTTTTACGTTGCGAAAGATAATCGCTCTAATATATTCCTCGGTAAAAGAGATTGGCAAAATGGGAAAGAGAATCATTATACGCCGTTCTTGCAAATTCATGCAAAGCTTTTCTTTTCGGACAAGATTCCCGGGCTTTTCATTATTTACGTGCCAGCAAGTAATCAGATTTGCGACAACTTGTTGCTTACCGGAAAGCGCGCGCGGAAAGGCGAAGTTCGAAGACACCGAGGCGGAGATTCGCGCTAACAGACCGACGAAAGATACAAGAGAGAGAAAGAGAGAGAAAAAGGGAGAGAAATCAGTCCCCGCGGCCATTAAATTAATCAACTGCCCGACCCGGGAAAACTAGCGACCAGCCCCTGGTCTGAAATTCTTCATCGTCCACGATCGTTTGTACACCACTGTCACATTTCCCTCGGTTCACCATCTACTTTCCGGGAACGATAACGACGACGACGGAATAGGGTCATCGGGAGTTGAAAAACGGACGACGTAGATTCCGCAATACGACCGAACGAGGACGCGGAATGTCGGCTTGCAATCGGGAAACCAAGCAAGCGGGAAACATAACTCGCGCCCGTATGAGTTACTCCACCGGCTCGGTAATGAAATATAATGAATTGTAGAGCAAAAAGGAATTTTCAGTTACCCCGTTGCTGCTCGCGAAGTTGGCTTGCGGGAACTCGCGGTTAAATAACGTTCCACGGCCGGCACTCCCGGTCGCAAGAACCTCTTTCCGGCGAAACTACTTCCAGCTCTGCGTTCCCCGAAGTGCTCCCCGAGTTTAAACTCTCAGAGCGAACTATAATTACAGATTTTTACGCAACGCGTTGGTGACGCGAGCTGCGAATTGAGGACAGTTTTCAGTGAGACGTTTACCGCATACAATTTGTTTCACACATTTTCACAAAAATAATACAGGAAAGATCTCGACGCTTCATTACTGCGCGATACATCCCGGAGAATAAAATAAAATTCGCAAGAGACGAAAGAAAATTTGTTGAGACATCTATTTCCCGTTAAAAAACATTAATGTGATAAACTTTCTTACTGTAATTTAACAATTTTTCTTAGAAAATTAATGATCTCGTAACAAGTCGAGATCCTACTATTAAAATTTACAAGACCGACGTCTCTTGCAATCTCGATAAAAAGTTAAACGCACTTAAGAAAAATTACACGCGATATTTTGTATTTTGCATCAAATACGTAAAAGTTTTTAGTAGTAGAAACTACATCACAGCGAGACAGTGGATAATACATTGAGTCTCGCGTTTCTTTCTCGAATCAGGTTTCTCACAATTGCGCAGCGCATTGTGATCGATACCGTATCGGTAAGATATACTGAATAATACTGAACATTGAAAGTTCCGTAGTTACCTCGCTATATCGACGCGGAGGGAAATACTCGACGGTGGATTCCAAGTTCGTGAAGAGTTTCGCGCAAGGGATATAAATATTTTCCGTGTACTTTTCATTAAGTGTTCGTTTACTTTTTAGTCCTTCGTCGGAAAGGCCAGCGGCGAGGTACAGAACGCTCATCTTAAAAACAGAAATCTCTGTGTTTACAGAGAGAAGCTTCTTTAAACGTTAATCGTAAATAAGCAATGTTTTCGAGCAATACTTCCGAGTCGATGTGTTTATGCCATAGAGATATTTATACAAATTTCGTCTCTTATGATTTAATCAGAATGATTAAATTATCGTGTTCAATCTCTTATATATAAGTAGCAACTAAGTGCAGAATTTAATGATAAATATATCATTTTAGAAATTTGTCATACAAACAGTCATAGAATTTCATCGAGAGCAAAAATCACTGTTTCTACTCTAATATTTTTTATTTTGAAAAACTGGAATTATTTAATATCGAATTTTTTGTATGTAAATATATTTTTCCACGTAAATAAAATATTTTTGTAAATATCTTGGTATTCACTACTGCGTACACAAAACACACACAGAATAATATGAGTCACCTTATATATTCCATTTGATAAGCGAAAATATTTATAAAACATAAAGCATAGTAGCGTGATTGCACACGGTTCCAACCACGTCAATTCACACACGGTTCCAATCACGAGATTTTTCTTGAAGTCAAGTGGTCAGCCAAAAAACCCCAAAATGTCGGCTCGAGATTTGGACGATTCGCGACACGAGTGACGTCGATTGAAGGATTCGGATTACGATTTGAATTTTAAACGTCGCGGATCTACATACGTAAACATACGAGAAGCATGCCGCATTCGCTCGCTCGCGGGATATGATGCGTATCCACGTAATTTCGCATAATCGTCTGGGAAAAGGGACAACCGCTTGATTCCCGATCTTCGATCGGTAGATTACAGGGATTTTGAAGCACCACGAGATTTATGCGACTCGCGAGGAGCATATGTATGTAGGAGCGAAAGGTGGCGGCTTTTACGTCGGATATTTTTCTCGATCGGTTCCGTGAGTAAGATGATAATTGAAGAACGTTCTACTTCTCTCTTTTCACCCCATCAAGTATAATGGATTCACTCAGGAAAGAAATCAGCACGCACTCCTATACGCGCGATGTGAACGGCGCGAGCGTTCACCGAACGGCATTTTATCTACCAGCGCGATAATACTGCATTATCCTTTTGATTGCGTCCAAGAATCCCGAAACCAACCCTCCCTATGCTGAGTTCCACCATCTGAATTATTCAGCAGTTACGCGGAGAGACGCGTCTCCACTCTTTGCGTCGATCTGCCTGCGGATCAAGCTTGTTTACCGCGCCGAAACCAGGTTACCACCGCGGAACTGCTTAACAATACAATTCGCAAGCAGTGCGCACCCACTTCTGGACTGTCCTGAATTATCATATATGTCTCATTCATGTCGCTTCAGGGCGACATGCATTCAATGTACAATCGACATTGACTTTCAACAGTTTGTTTTTTGGTTCTAATGACAATGATCAATTTTCCCTCGAGAATTTAGTGAAAGCAGCAAAATATTAAATTAAAATTTAAGAAAGCTCAATTCGTAGCTCAATTTAAACTTTTTTCTTGAAAATTCTAAAAAATATAATGAAGATAAATGAAGTATCTTATATGTATATTTACTTCTATTTTTCGCTAACATTCGAATGTTGCGATTATACGATAACGCGTGATTATGCAGAATATGTAATGGTGCCTATACATGTCTCCTAGTCCTGACGTTAAAACGAGGCATTCTCCCACCAACGGAAATGTCAGATGATTGCGCGGCCCCAGGACATGATGAATTGTTACCCCACTTTATTCTATTTCAGTCCATTCCCCGATAAGAGATAAGCTTTATATTTTCCCCCGGACGGGTATCATGTAGTAGTAACCGTAGAAATTACTACCCGGAGTAGCTGCACTTGTAGGTCGTTCTGCAACTTTATCTTTCCTTGACGTTTCCTTGTACGGAGCACTTTAGAGAAGTTTCACGTTTCTTTTAATATTTTGTTGGAAACACGCTCGAGGAATACTGTCGGGAATAATATCCGCGCGCGCACGCTAGCATTGTCGAATTCCTCATCGCACGCATTTCAAGGCATCCCAAATATGCAGTGCGCACACGAGCGCATTAACACGTATCGCATACTTTGGCATGCATCAGCCAAGTTAATATGCGCTCGACGACAATTGTTATTCCTCTCCTTCATTCTTTTGTCTCTTATTCCACCACAGATGTCCCGTGGCACGTGGCACCGGTGGTCGGTGCTTCTGCTGCTCCTGCTCGCCACGAGATTCCTCTCCGTGCACGGCCAATGCGGATCGTACGCTCAGGACCGGCAGGAGAAGCAGGACAAGCAGGACAAGCTGGCGCTCTACAAGGTCACCCTGAGGACATACTGGTCGAGGGCGCGATTCCCACGACATTACCCGGAGTGGAAGCCTCCGGCGCAGTTCGGCAAGCTGATCGGTGAGTAGTTTGCGTTTTCCGGGAAATAAGTACACGGCAACTTTGACCCTAGGATGCATCGTTCGCCGTAAATCACATATTGTCCGAGACGATTTTTGTGATTTTATATCCATTTTTCTCGATTACGTTTTCAAGCGCATATATATTTTATCACCGAATGATACGTTGTTTTATTTGCCTTGAAAAATTTGCATAGCATACGAGCAGTGGTAGAGCATGATACACAGCGATGAATAAAACATCGTAGAATATACGATTATTATTCTAGGATTAATCATGCAGTAGCGAGTGAAAGCCTTAAGTAATTCGTGCAACTGGTATGGTAAGAATCGAGGAACGATTCTACGATGCCAAAAAGCTGTTTTTCTAGAATAGTTGTCGTCCAATTAAAAATGCTGGTATCTCATTTGCGCATTCGCAAATTTCCGGCTCGCATTTCGAATGAAAATTAAAATGTAAAACGACACGTCGAAAATACTTCACCCTTTGCATACGTATCAAATGCAATTTTAATCGAACGCGGCGTCATGAAAATTAGATTAAATTGTTTCCGGTGCGATCCGAATCTCGTCGATGGGGAACGCGATAAAAGGGCGGGATTTTTCTGATTATTTCGAGTCTACACAATCCGCGAGCAACGCGATCATCCGCAGAAGAACACGCCGTCACCTTAATGAGATTTCTCGACGCTTTCTCTCTTTCTCTCGCTGACACTCGCGGTACCATCGATTCCCCGGTGAACAGCAATCTCTCGCGCGTCACCGCCGAAACTTTAATTCGATCAAATCCCTCCAGGTCTTGCGCGATTCCGATCACGGCGAATACTTATTTCTCCCGGCGGTTTGCGGCCGATCGCGCGATTCGGGCAACGTCAGCCCGAATCTTATTCCCCAGGTTTATTCTCTTTCGACCTCCTTTCCCCGGTAGCGCCAGGAAGGCGACGGAGAATGAAACGATAATTGGAGAAGTTGGGAATTATCGCATAACGCCCGCTGGCGTTCGCAGTCGTCTGTGATGCTGCGCCTGACGCGAATTTGAAATTTGTCGTCGCTCACGCACGATTGCACCCTCAAAGTGGTTGCAGGATGCGTATACACCCCGGTGTCTCGGGAATCACCGGTTTTCATTTAAATAAATCCTTCGACTATAATCTGGAATATCTGTTCTCTGAGACTTCACACCGAGACCATAGCGCAATGGAGTGTTAAACGATAATTTTTGTTCGTCGTTACACCGATCGCAAGCTGATCAGAATATCTGATCTTACAATTAGTCTTCTTCTGGTTCAGCGACACCCCGTAGACACACGAACAGGTGTCGTAAGTCTTCGTCGGTCCATAAATCCCTCGCATCCCCTCTTGCTACCATTTAGTTTCTATAGTTTCGCGCTTTCGGTTGGTGTCTGTGGTCGCGACCCTTCGTTCTCGCCTCGTCTCTCCGACCCGCCGCCTACCCTGGCTGGCACCAGCCATCCCTTTCTTCTGTCGTGAAGTCGAATAAATCCCGCCGTTAGACCTGATCCGGCCGGCGTTTCGCCGAATGTACGAGCGTTCCGCGAGAAACCTCAAATTCGAATTAGAAAGCCGCGCGCGCGCCGCCGAAATTCAATTTCCAGGCTCCAACGGAGTCGAGAAACCGCGGGAGGTATGATATGAGGAGAATCCGGTGAGCTGCGGTTCTCTACCTCGGTTGCATTTTGTTCTTCCGCCGAATCGTTTTCGTGCGCCGACAGTAATGTTCCGCGACTTGAAATTACTTCCTGAAATATCTTGTTCGAACACGATGTGAAGCTAATAACGACCGTACGAGCGAATTGAATGGTAAAAGAAAAACATTTCATCGATAACATAAACAACTAATTGTATGTTTATAACTGATTCTTGTCAGAGACGCTTTTCTTCTGAAAACTTAGTTCTTTCCGGAGTTTTGTGTATTTTATCTTCGTCTTTTTCTTCAAGAAATAAACTACTTAAACGTATTTATATTTATCTATTTTAATTGCGAAATACGTCAGAGCGTTTACTTTCGCAATAAGTTTAATAACTACACTGCCGTCCAATCCGAAGTCAATTTCGCAAGAATATAATTTTGCACGCAAGAAGGGATGCAATACGAGAAATTGAAAAAAAAAATTTATCGGTTTGCCTCGGGAAAAGGATCGAATGCCGGTTAAATAAAGAATTGGAGAAGAGGCACGAGATTTTTTGTGTGATACGAAAGGGCCACGTGAAGTGGGCTCGAAACAGAACAGAGCGGTACAAAAGCGGCGACAAAACGTAATCGAAAATCCTTTACGCCGTCCCGGAGAGAAATCGCGGGTAAGGGAAAAACGAGGCCCGACGAGGGGTAGTTGAGGGGGTCAGAGGAGACAGAGGATGGCAGCAGGTTTCTCTGCATTCCACAGGATCTCCACGAAAGACCTCTCCATGGATATATCCTGCGTGCACACGGACGAGTGAACACGTTCGATCGTTAACGGCCGACTAATGGAATGGAATTCGCATCCCTTCGTCCTCTCGCCGTACATACACCCCCGTCGTTTCCACCATTCCTTCAGTCGCGCGCCCAAATTGTAAAACTGTTGTCGCGCGCCGCCGTTGCTTTTCCCTTCGTGGCTCCGGTCGATTAAATTCGATTTTTTTTCCTCTCCATCCGCTCTTCTTCCCGATCTTGATATTTTCCTTGCCCCTCCACCCTCTCTTTCGTTCCTGAACCCCGGATTTAAGTGGAAGCGCACACAACCATGCGCGATCATGTTTTTTTAAGTCGTTATTGACTCTAGATATATGATATTGCGTACATTTTTTATACTTTACAGCGCGTAAATACAAAATTAAATGTCGTTGGACAAAAATAGACAGATTCCTTAATTGATATTATATTTATGGACTTTATAAGGCAAAGGTGAAACAACAATGATGAAAAGGTAAAATAATAAATATTTCTTTCTCTTACACAAAAAAGATTTGCATGAAAATAGACACAGTAAAGATTCGAGATAACTAAATAACTAATAACGGATCGAATAATTCTAACACATAATGGACAATGCTTCAGATAATGGACTGCTTCAGTTTGTATCACGTTTTTGCGAAAAAAAGTGGCACGTTTAAAGAAATCACTCAAACTAAATCGGGAATCGAGTGTGTGCGCATTGAAATCAGTCATAAGTAAACCGGGTCGGAATAGATACGCATACTCGGTTACGAGCTCGCAACTTGCCTGTGCAACATATTCACGAGGAACAAAGGGACGCGCTGTTACCGCGCGCGTATCTGCAAGGCAAACACGATAATAATAGCGTCGCTAATGCGCGGCAGACGCTACGCTAATGGCGAGCAAATATCTTTTTTCAGTAGTAAAGTAAATTATAGTTAACAAGGAAAATTTTATAAATATCTATATTATATGCGGCTTGCGGAAACGTGAAATATTTTCAGAAAGGCATAAAACAATCTCGCAACGCATTCCGAATGTTTCGATTGCATATAACGTATATATAATTACGTATAATATAACGAAGCTAATTTTAAATAAAAAAATATATTTAACAATGCTAAAATTATTGACATTTTAGCTTGCTGAAATATTAAAGAAAAGATCAGTGAAAGGTACATTTGATCGCAGATGTAGCGGTTTTTTCATTATAATAATAATAAAAGTACCGTAGCGTACATCGACGCAATAATCCCGTTACGATGAATTATTCTTCCGACGAAAAGTACTGATCGATATTCAGATTTTTATTTCGTGCGAACGGCAGAATTATTACGGCCATATGTTTTCCATAATATGTTTCCCTACGTCGCTTTTATTCAGCGGCGATGATACACGTCGAAAGTTCGGGCTATTCGTGAGAGAGGGATTGTCCCGAAACCATCGGTAAGCTAAAGGGCACCTTAGAATATGCGAAAGTTTGCCTATTTCCCGTATAATATAATAGATTCCATAACAGCAGACAGGGAAAGAATGATTTCCCTCGTCACTGACGGTTCGTAGGATCGATAACGGAGAGTCGCGGCATAAACATCGTTTAAGATATTTTGTGTACCATTTCGTGGACGCATTTCAAGGTGTATATTCACGCGATACTCCATCCGTCTTTAAGTCCCCCGGCAGAATCTCTTTAGACGTTTGAGCGTCCTCTCTCCCGCGGTGTGAATCATCCAGTGCGCATAGGGCGGCCCAAAAATATCTCCGGTGAGCGCCGACTTGCGATGTAAATGTGTCTAAATACACTAGGACGGATTCACTAACGACCACTAACTTCGGTAAACAATCACTTTCGTTCGCAAGACGTTCATTTTTGAGAACAAGCGACAACATTCTGTTCAATATATAATTATATGTTGTCATTGTAAAACTGTATAAACGTCAATAAACTGTACACATAAATTATTAAGTAAACGAACGAAATACATACATGTGCAGAAATAGATTTAGCGACTAAGTGCTGATTGGATCACTCTGTCGACTGGAAAGAGTGATATTCTCGTACAAGTCCAGTGGAAAGTCTAATCATGAGCAACTGCAACTACGAACACAGCAGGGGGGTGTCTAATATAACTTCATGCGCGACGTACACAATATACCGTAGATTTCTCAGCAAGTTCCCGCGTTTAGACACACCGTCTTGGAACTTCGCCGGAGGGTGAGGCTTGCCAGACTCGGAAAGGGGAGCGCGTATAACGCAAAGTAAGATCACCATATAGAATCACCGTAAACGATGCGTACAACTTGTACGTGCGCGCTGACACGCAAGTACACTAATCCCGCCGATATATATATATATATATATAACTTTTGATATATACATTCGTGTTTGCCTCCAAAGCATATTTTTCCTTCTTTATTAGATTCCAGTTCCGCTTTTGCGGGATCCTCAACTCGGCGCCGCGCCGTGGCGAAGAGCCAAGGAAAGATCCGCACCGGATCTGAACAATAATTCCAGCGACGTCTGAGTGCTAATTATGTAAAATTGTGCAAAGGGACGACGGCGCACGTAATCGTCGAACGACTGAAACGTGATTTCTGAGAAGCCGAGTTAGAAGAAAGATAACACGCTATCAAAGCTCCGGTTTTAGTAGGGAACCGCGCGAGATGGGAAACGTTTGTACGATGTCAGCTTCCTCTTTTGCGGACGAGCCGAGAGGGCTGTTTCTAATTATTCTACACCCGAGACACCCGCGCGCGTTGCTCTCGTTATTTTTTCTTTTCTTCTTTTTTTATTTATAGCCGGGGAGCGACGGTTTGGTGCAAGCGAGGGACAGAGGGAGTCAACTGGACTGCGAGCGAGGTAAGCGCGTGGAACGGAGATCTAGAAAAAGCGAGGAGGAAGGAACGAAGTGAAAGAGGAAGGGAGAAGGAGTGCGGAGAAAAGACCGCAGGGGTAGCGCGCGAAGAGGAGTATTTTTAGCCTGGACCGGAGAGAGAGAAGCCGAGCACGAGCGAGCCTCCTCTCGTTTTGCTCTCGTTTCTCTTTTCCCGTATACACACCGGCTTGCACTCATATTGACGGTGAAAAGCAGAAGAAACGGAACGGACGGGGGGAAGAGGGTGCCATTGTTGACGGATTTGTTAAGAAATGAAATATCGATGGAAAAAGGGAAGTAAACGTACTGTGACTGCGACGGATCACTGACTCCCTCACCGTGCGAAAAGATTATATAATACGCAGTGTTGGTCCCCCGCGTTAAATTCATTGACCTTAGATCCCGGGCCAAGTGACGGCGTTATACAATCCGATCTCGCTAAACTTGACATATTTCGACTCTCCTCTCCTTTTCTTTATCACCCGATGCTTCGAAAGGAAACCGGAAGCACTCCGCGGTTAGTGACGAGCTGGGAGAGACATCGAAGCAATTTTTAGTCTCCACGTGGACGACTTCCTGTTTGTCTGATCTCTGTATTCAGTGTTTAGTCTTCTTTCACGAGAGGCACTCTCAAAGCGGCACTTGCTTCTCAAATGCAAGCTTCCAGTTTCTCATTAGCGAACGACTACTTGTTGTTTGCAAACGTTTTACGTTATGTTACCTACATCTGAATTTCGCGTCATCAAAGCCAGTGTACATGTTCTAACATATTAATCTATACTTAAATATATTCTACGTCGTATACAGGTTAATGCCATGCCATCCTTTGGCTCGTATGCTAATAAGTCCTTTTTACATCTGCTTTTTATGCGACGGAGATGAATGACGTATCAAAGTTGCACATTTAAAAAGATGTATTCCATATGATAACTCACAGAAATAAATCTTATATCATATCACGTGAAGAAAGGCCAAAACAAGCAAACAATATGATACAAAATGATACAAAAATAATAAATAAACCATTTAATGACAAAATAGTTAAACATTTCGGCTCACAGAGTCTTCATCAGTAAACCGCAAAAATTCTACATTAGAAACAATATAATTATAATTGCTTAGCGTGGGATGAGTGAAATGTCGTAACAAATAAAATACCGAAAAAACTGTCTATGATGTGTGTGACAGGGGAATGTGAAGCGAATTCTTCGTTGTTCATCGAGGAAGCGGTAGTCGAATTTCTTGGTAAAAAATTGCTTGTCCTCAGCTACCTCCGGATTCGAAAGTCCGTGTAGTGATGTCAGATATATTGTAAAATCGTCTGAAATTCCAGAGATTTTGAAAAGTCACAGTAGAAATGAAACGGTAAAATAACACAACTTATTTCAAACTAAGGTCAGAACAGAGTGAATAATAATAATGATGATAATAATGTTCATCGCTTTTCTATTCACGCAATAAAGTCGTTCCTCCGATTACTTCTCTCATTCCCCGTGTTAATTGGCTAACTTGCTAAGACGCGCAGATTCTCAGGCAAATCTAAAAAGCCCAGCCGAGATTTATCTTTGTAGAGCATCTCGTTGCTCGCGGCCGTTTCAACGGAGAGCGAACGGATTTACAATTTAATGCCTGTTCAAGTCTTAATGTTAATTAAGCGAGACTCGCTCAACCCGCGATAACGTGGATTCGAGACGACGACGTGCCGTGACTGTTACGCAGCTCTTTAGTGGAGATTAAAACCGTCCTAATTTTCACGATCACGAGTTTCACAGATGACATGTTGATTCGCGGTGTTTTGACGGAACATTGGGGACGCGGCTATCTCTTAAAGATTTCATCGATTTCCAAGAATCATACGGATCTGTTTACTGCAAGCTCGGGAATAATGCACGCGGCTATCGATTTGTCCCGATGTGGCGCGCGCAGTGTAAACACATTCGCCGATCTGATATAGTGATAATACGGATAATAATTTGTGGCGACAGGAAATGATCGGCACATTAATAACGGTGCGTCCGGCATACTCGATGTCTGCGTTATTTTACTGTCGTGACGACCGACGGCAATCGAGCCGCATCGTTCTCGTAGTGCCACCGCGAAAAATATTTATAACGGAGAATCACGACAACGAAAATAGAACGGGTTAATGTACTCGGAGACACACACGAGTCGCTCGTGCGAATGAGCAATAATTGATATCTGTTTAATTAGTTTTCCGCACGTCAATAACGCGCATTCTCGGTGGAATTGAATAATCGTGTACAAAACGAGCGCGAATGTAAACTTTTATCAGACAACTAATATTTCGAACGGCGTTCATCGCTACTAAAATGGTAGCCATCATTTTTTTGCGTTATTTCCTTTAATGTATAAAATACGAAATTGCATGCGTGTATAATAATATTATTATATTATTAATTCTGCAGTCGCACGAGATATTTAAAGATTATTTCCAAAATAATATTGTATTCTCGAAAACCTAATTAAAAATTGAGCTCTCAATGTCAAAGACATAAATTGATTTTATATTGCAGTCTTCCAAGATCCCACACGTGTTCGACTCGTGTTAAAAATAGCGTGGCAGCTGAAAGGTTAAATTAGAAATATTTGTATTCTTTTATATACCGCAACATATTTTTGTGCAACTCACTGTTACATCATTTCGTGTCTTAGAAAACAGCTTATTAATCGAGCTATTCATGAATATTTTATAATATAACAGTATACGCATTAAATAAGTAACGATTGATTTATTAGCTTTCGTAATAATTTTTAATTATATAATATATAATTGTCAGGATAAAACGAATTATAAAACGGATTTGATATTAACGACATAAGTGAAAAGCCGAGGGCAAAAGCGCGGCGTAAAATAGGAAGGCGTTTTAAATCCGAAGTAATTCATTAGGAGCGTCGCGGCACTTCTGGTTTTGACTATCCGAAGGGTTTTTCTCCCGAGGGCGAATCTTCCCCTTATCAGTGTCGTAATCGCCAGCCAGAACAAACCGCAAAGTGTAACGAAGGAGGAACCTGGTTAGAGAAGCGAGCGACTGACAGAAAACCAGAGATGGCGGGTAAGGAGCGGTAGGGAGCGAAGGAGAGAAAGAGAGAACGCGAGATGGTGGTTGAGGAGAGAGGGTGGGAGGCAGGACAAGTACGACGGAAAGCTTTCTGTAGCAGATGTAGTACTCGCATCTGAAAACCATCCCTCGAGGGGCTTTTGTTGATTTAATAAACGCCAGCCCTCGAGAGCTCACCAGCCCCCGACTACCCATTGTCATACCCTTCCTTCCTTTGCCACCCCATACCACCTGTCGTCTCCTTCTCTCTCTTTCTTTCTCTCTTTTTCTTTTTAACGTATATTATTTTCTATCTTTACTTTCGTTTAGCCATCTTTCGTTTCAGTCGCTCCGTTCGTTCATTTGTTTCCGGTGCTTTCGGATTATGTTACGCGCGAATCAATGTCCAAGCTGGGATTGGCGCGGAAGGGAGGAAAAGACCCTTTCCCTTTGTCACAGCGAGTATTTGCATGATACACGAAAAGCCGAAGCGCATAACGAAGCACGGCGTGACGATGCTGCGTTCTTGAGCATTTTCGAATTCGCGGATACACCGATTGGATTACAAAGCGTGGGATTTCGCCATATGCGATTTTGTGAGCGCGGTTGTAATTACCTCACTCGTTATCCGAATTTCTTTTCACGACTGCGCGCTCTCGTTACATCGTATCGCATTCTTTTCCGGGTGTCTTCTTCCTTTTTTTTCCGCGTCGTATGTTCGTATCGCGTTTCCCCCTTCGTTACGATATCGCATTTTTATCAGAACGAGTCTCCCTTTGAATTTTAATATTCCTCGTCACATAATGGAGTCGCGCACTCGACAAATAGAGTCGGAAAATCCTTATCCCTCCAGGATCTAGGAGCAACCAGTGTCAAGTGGTAATTTCCTGTAAAATTATTCAAATGGCGCCGCCCTTCTTCGTGAAGCTCCTGCTGCTCGGCGATTGGCACGGGGAGCAAATCACCCGCAGTTTCTCGCTCTTCGATTCTAGGACGAATCAAGGGTCTTGTCCTTCGTGATCCCAATGAATCTCAAAAGACGGCTATTTACAGAATATAAAGTGAAGCTAAAGAACGATCATTAATATGCCTTTTAATCTATATGTTATATTGATATTGACACAACCCGTATATTATCAAGTTATAATTGTCAAGTAAATCGCTTCGTGAAAAAATATATCCAATTAAACGCTCTTCAGGAATAACATTTTTAACATTAGTTTGAAGTTTAATTGATTGTAAATTTAAAAAAACTCTATAAACATGCTAACAGCTGATATATGAATATATGCTGCACTTTACTTCATTTACTTCTTTCAGAATTTCCATAATTTCCGATCGCGAATATTACCTTCGCGTTTCGAATCGCGGTTAGACGATTTTTAGTGGTGGACTTCGTCTTATTATACGGCGCGTGACAAATTTCCGTCGCTGATAAGCGTTAGGTAATGAGTACTCACGTTCCATTAATAAATTCTTTCCCTCGCTCTTACGAAAGAGGATTATCCCTTTGGAGGCTATCTCAGCCGCACTCGCGCTATCAACAGTGCTTTCGCATACGTGGCTTTCACGGACACGTACACACGCGCACCACGCTGCAACTACCGTTTGCGTAATGAGCCACGTTCCCGGTTATGCGATCATCATAATAATGCGCTCTTGCACGGAATAAAATCTGATTAACGAGCTAGTTTGGCGGAAACACGATATTAATTACGATTTAGTGCTACGTAGGTGGAATTTCATTTTAGAAATTGCCTGGTTATTCGGCATACGTGCCTGGTGTCTCACTATCTGAAAGGCATACTGATGATATCCGATATCTCGTCAAAGGTTTTCGTACCGCTTCATACATTAGAATAAATCACTAACGAATTGCTCGTATCTCACGTTGGAAAACAATTTTTACAAATTATTGTCGCATTAATTATCACTTCGCGGCTTCCTACGTAATCGCCAAAACGATCTTTGAAAATAAATTTTCGTTGAATTCACGAGATTATTAGCGATTAACAATATGAATATATATAGAGATATCGACTGTATCATATAATTGTAGCCGTGGCATAATTATGATTGCTACATTGTTACAATTATTCCAGATATAACGATTTCAGTAGTTGCGAGATTTGCAGATCTAATTTTGGGCTTAAATTCGCATATGAATGATTCATAATGCATAATGTCGTTCGGAATAACGGAATCCTATGATTTATGAGCGAATATTTAGGATGCGAAACGTGGCTTTACTATAGATAGATAATACGGTTGAACTACTGACTCACTTCGTGAGGATCATTTCGTAGGAGCGATTCGTTCCGGCTGTATGATAACATCGAATGACCTCGTGGATCCTCTCTCTGCGTTTTCTGCATAATAATGCGTTCAGTAAATCCCCAATAAAAATAATGTAAAGACACATAAAAAATCGTGTTTGTTCTCAGGTTAATGCGAAGCGTATGAAAAAAATTTTGCGTTTCAAAGCTACTGACTTCTTTTTACGGACATTCATCTTGTCTAACAGTTTTCTGTCCGCGCAGCGCGAAGCAAAACATTTCATATGTATCCTTTAATACAATTACAATTGTGTATATACCGCGTAACTGTAATAACAGCAGTAATAGCAGTAATGGCGTAATAGTCTCTATCTCGATGGGCTTAGTGGCTCTGTACATGCCATCTGATGCTTTCACGTGCTTTAAAGTGCTACGTTCGATAAGGACGCGAAATTCTGCTCACGCACCCTCTCGCGACTATAGGGATGAGTGTAAATTTCCTTTTATCGCATACGCAAACGTGGCGGTCTCGGCGCTTCTACGTCGGTCACTGATTGCTGGTGTCGCGGAACTACAAATGAGATGTACCCACACTCCAAAAAAAAAAAAAAAGAAAACGGAGAAATCTCTACTGTTCTATCCTACTCTATTATTCCATTTGCCACATCGCGTGCGTGTGAAATGGTACAACTTCGCGCAAGATAAGGTCGCCTGCAGTCTGCTTCTGTCATCCAGGTCATTTCGTAATTTTACGTTCCCCCCCGCTGATTATATGAGAAGTCGCACACTGCATTTAACCCTTTGCACTCGAGAGACGACTCTTACTCGCCATTTGGCTTAACGCAGCATGAATGACGACTAAGCAACACGAATGGCGACTAAGAGGTGACAATAACTATTTTATCAATGGATAATCTTTCCTCTTTACATTTTAGATGTTTGAGTCTATTGTCCATGTGCACTTCATAATACAGCATTGTGTTTAAAATTATTATTTTAAGTTTAATCTGTTTTTATAGTTTAAAAATGCTTAATTTAGATTTAAATTGTTGTTCCTCTAATTATGAAATTTCAACTTTTTTAGCAAGAAAGAACTGCTATAGCAAAAACTTTCAATTATTAATTAAGAATTAATTATTTAATTTCGAGAACCAATCACTTTCACCATGAATGGTAGATGCTCGGCGTCTTCGCCTCTTTCCTCGAGCCGCACGATGATTTATCGTGTTAATGTACAAACGGATTAGTGGCACTTTTATAGTTACGAGCTTGAAAGTGCACGGGCCGCTTGTCGCCGTTCGATTAACTGTGTGACACGCCACGTTGCTTGTACGATAACGCCATGCGTCGGCTACTTTTATCGTCGGTATGATTACGGCAATACAGCCGTTTTATATCTCCGGCACATGAGATAGATTTTCGTCGCCCATTTCGATACTTCCTGCCACTATCGCCGCAAAGGTGATTTTCCGTTAAAGAAACTTGCATTTCGCCGTTAGATTTTACGACAATATCAGGATGAACGATTCAATGTATACAGTTTGATTAATAAATCATATTAATATAATGTATATAATATTATAATGTATATGTTAATATTAATATAATATTATGTCATATTAATGTATTACAATATGTATAAATGTATATAAAAATAATTTTTTTATTGTAATAATAATACATAAATTTTATACAAGTACATAAATCGTAATTTTGAATTTTCTGTTTTAAAATTTAAATTAATTATTCAATTTAAAACAAATGATTAAATTTCTATTTGAACAATAATTATTTTTGTTTTGATTAAAAAAAAAGTTTATTTATATATCGACAATTTTATTGTTATTTTATGCGACATATAAAATTTAAAAGTATAAACAATAATATTAACTTATTTAATTTTTATTATTATTTATTTATATGTATACAGGCCCATTCGTGCTATCACAAACATCTGATGCGCTTTTTTACTTGCACAGATTAATTCTCTTTTTTATAAGGACTCTATTTAACACATAGCTCATTGCGTAAACACTGTTTAAAAATATATTATTATACTTGAAAAGAACCAGAACCAATGATTGAAACGTTGTGGATATAAATAAAGAAATTGTATAGTCAGTTTGCTGTCAAATATTACCCTTCTTTTTGGATATTCAATTTTTATTTTTTCATAAAACGATTACTTTTATCCTTTAAATAAATTCTTTTTAAATAAAGTAATTAATTATATTCTTTTTAATTTTTTGAATGTATGTAATTCCCCACGTTTGGCCTTACGACAATCAAAAGCAGCTCGTTTTAGCGCGATGTAAACAAATCATTCGTCTTTTCCTCGACGACATAACCGATCGACCTGACGGTCTCATGGGAACGATTCGCAAGATTTTCAATATCTCGTCACGTCCCGCAAATACATTTTGTTTTTCTTGACACTTCGTCTTCTACTCTTAACGCACGCGAAATTCGAAAATATTAAGTTGCATTTTTATATCTCCTTGTCGACAAGAAGTATATTTCCAACGAACACTGAAATAATTCCGACAACATTAAATATTGGAAAAAATTGGAATATTGGAGAAAATCTTGATCTTATTTTTTATTTGTCAATGATTAAATATAAGGAAAGGATATGCTTGCGTTTATATTTTTCCGTGGACTTTAATTAAATTTAGAATCACACGTAAGGGTTCTTGAATACTAGACTTCGAGTAAACATTCTCGCCGAATGCTATCACTGAGATTCCGTTGATAACTTGCGATATTCGAAGGACATATCGCGTTTTAATGACACTTCGTTTGATCGATGGTTCGCGCAACGTGTTGTTTACACGACACACGAGGAGTAGTGAATAAACACACGTAACAATGCCCGAGTTCTCGATCGATGTCGCCTCGTCGCGCCGGAAGATGCGGGAATTTCCTCTCCATCCCGCAGAGAGGAAGCATTACGCAGGGATAAATTATGCAAAGTGCACCGATAACTCAACTTCTCCCCTCATCGCCGTGAGGGGAGAACCTCTTCGCTTAATATTTCTCTTAGAACTTGTAAATATACTCACTTCCACCACGTTTCCCTTGGTCGCTTCTCGAATCTGGCCGCGTCTCTCTTCGAGACCGACTCGAAGGGGTAATAAGAAAAGCCGAGGGAAACGAAACGGACACGAAGTAACCCGGAAAGGAAGGAAAGCGGTACACGAAAACTCGGAACTCATCCCCTGTTGCGTCTCGGGTTTCTGAGAGTTAACAGAACTCACGTCGCCCGTAACATCCTGTCTTGGGTGAGCACGCCCCGCGAACTTCGTTACCGGTCTCTGAGCAGTATCGTCCCTTTTCCCCTGTTTTCATCGCGAAAGGTCCAACAAAGATCTAACGACGTTGCTCTCCAGTGTAACTGTATAAAGGGTCTCTCTAATTAAGCCTTCCGCGTGAGTAACCGAGATAACCGAGCTCGCAGAGTGAAAAAGGAGAAGGACGGAGAAGCCGCCTTAAGTTCAATAAACTACGAGAGGGAAGTTTCGCGGGGATTAATTAATTAAATATTTATAGCGTGGCGGGATAACTCCACCAAGCATCCGTGTAGCTAGTACAATTGCGTGACATGTAATTTTAATACACGAACTAATTACAACCGTACGTAATTAAATGCACGACACGTAGTTGTAAGATAAACGTCAAATTTCAAGGAGAAAGATCCGCGACACATTTTATTTCTAGAAAGATCTTTCCTTCTCGGATTTGTGAGCAATTTTCTAAATATCACAACGATTTGGTGACCGATGAGCTCTTTCTCTTTAACCTTTCTCTTCGGGCGAAAGTAATTAAAAGTTTTATCGACATCCCGCTATCTCCGAGAACAGATTCGCGGATACCACGTCGTCACGTAGTGCAGCGGACGAGAAGATTGCCGGTTAATGTAGCGTTATAAAGCGCCGCGATTTTCGCGGCTCATACAGGAGTACCGAAGCAGTTCGCTCGTTCTTCGAGTATCCTCTTGGAACGGAAAAGAAGAATTCCCTTTCGCCGGGTCTCGACTGGATCTTCCTTCCGTGTGAGACGTGCCCGGAATATATGCTCCGTTTCTCGCGCGTAGCTTTGCGTAACGCCGAATTTCTTCTGGAAAGTCGATCGGCGAAATTCCTCGCGTGACGGTGGGTTAATGTCCGTGTACGCTCACATTCGGCGAACCTTCTTTTCTGCGCGAAAATTCAGGAAGAATCGAAAATACCGGCGGTTCGTCAGGATGTCGAGGCATCCGCGCTACGTCACCGTGCGTAGTGCATTTTTCCCATGTTTGTAACATAAACGATTAAGGCCCGTCATTCTGCGGTTAACTGCTCACTGCACTAATCGATTCTTTATTTCTGCTTAGATATAGAAAGAGATAGAGAAATCGATTGATCTTCCGTGGTTAATCGCAAAATGAAAAACCAGGTCTGAGTCTTATTGCATGAATCTAAAATTTCGAAAAAAAAAAACCGAGAAAACTGAGGCCAACTCGTGTTTGTTTAATAATTAAAAGAAATTAATTGCAATTAATTTTTAAAATTAATGATATACTTTCAGTCGAAAATAAAACATTAGAAGGTATTTTTTTGTCGCAAAAGGAAAACATCCTGAAAGTTCTCTTTATATAATTTCCGTTGCCTTTTTAACGTGCTACTTATTAATTATCACAATTTGTCGTTAGTGTGCCGTTTGTTGTCATTCTGAACATTATAATTCTACCTTCAAGGTTTGCATGCGAGAAAATGGTATCGCTCATTCAACTTCAAAGTTAGAAGACACCAAGACTTTAAAGGACCGTTGGGCACGAGCGAGACATACCATTATTCGTGTCTCCTATATATTCACAAAGTTTTATTTGAATTGATGAGTTCGAGTCGATGGCGGTGTTCCCATGTAAGTTTGCCCCACATTTCGTTTCTGTAGACAGATACCGCAAAGGTTTTGACTTTTATTCGAAACGCGTTAAGGACGCGGTTTTAAGCGCCGCGGGCAAGCTGGTTTGAAATGAATATCGATTTGGACATTAAGGTTTATGGCGAGAGATAGGAGATTTAGGTGCCCGAGAAGCAACAAAAGTTTAATGCGCGCGATTCCTGCTGGAGCAGACAATCTCCCTCTCCCTTTCCTGAAATATATTTATTTTAGAGTCCTCTGAAATGTACGGAATAAAACAAAGATTGCCGCCGGATGCGAAGGAGAGGGAAGAGAGGAAAGGTCTCGCATTTATATGAGAATTGAGTTTCTAGTGTGTGTGTGTCGGATGCGAAATATTTTTCTGCTATATTCTCGTAGAGCGCGCGCATAGTGTCCTGCAAGGAATTCCGCGTGGTTCTTCCTCTTTTGCATATACAGGCTGTCATAGATCAGGAAGGATTTCTCGCCAGAGCGAAAGTTCAGAGTATTAACGCGACAGCGTAATCAAGGCTCTCTGATACTAATTAATCCTCACGCGGCGTACTAAACTGCTTGAGTAGCTAACGAAGTTAATGCACATACTTTATACATTGTCAGTGATTAAAGAAAAAGATGGTGAGATCTCGCAGATATCCATAAAGCACGCCGTGACGCGTCGTCCGTTGGGCGAGCGTGAAGACTTCGGCGGACGGAAGCGAGTTAACTCGTATAAAACTTTCGCAAAAGTTAACTCCAGCTATAATTTTGTCGTTCATCCTATCTACGCGGAACTTTTAAAGTAACCCATTGTTACATCTCACCTAGACAAAACTCGTTAACACGACCGACGGTCACGACTTTTCCCTTAACGTCCATGGCAGTCTCACTTTCTATCTGCGTCGCGACGTTTCGCACTCTGTTAAAAAATAAAAAAAAAAATCAATAATCGATGCTCGCCCTTATTTCAGATAAATGTGCCTCGGCATTTGGCTGACGATATAAAAATTTCAAATTTTCTATTTGAAAAATGACGCATACCGAATTTTAAAAAGGCTGATTTAAAATATTATTTAATAATTAAGTAAAAATTCTCGATAAATATTTAAGTTTTTACGTTTTATAATGTAGTTTAAATATCGGGCGACATTAAATGTCAATTAATCACAGGAAGCATGGGATGTCCGGCTGTTCTATTACAAATACATGACGCCATGTTAACGCTCATTATGCCCAGAAGGAAAGAACAAGCGTTTTGGATCGCGTCATTAATTTTAATATCGTGGAGCGTGAGGATCGGCGTACACGAGACGGCGACGACGACATAGGAGGTCACGTTGGAAAGGAAAGGAAAAATTGCGATCCGTTCCTCTTTACGCGATTACATCCGACATCTTTTCCTTAATGCAGGGTACATGCTCCTGCTCGCCAAGTATCGTTAACTATGTGAAAATTAAGGCGTGAGCGCACTTCCTTCGTCGCCATTACTCACGACGATGCCATTTCAACCACGTCTTTTAAAAGTGGAAAACTCGAGAAAAATTTCAACGTGAACAAACAACATGGAGCCATAACTTCTCTTCTCATTTCCGTGTTTCGAGTTAAATTCAACGAGGGCGATAGCACGAAATGCGAATTAAAGACATAACGAGTACATGTATGAGCTATATTATATTCGAGCGTTCGATGACTTGACAAGAGTCGTTAGCAAATTCGATTATTTTCGTGAAAATCAAATTTAAACGGTTGGAATTGATTAGTAACGCAGAGTTAAATATTAATGAACAAGCAACAACGGAACAACGGATACACTCAATAACTTATAACTTATGCATTATTGATCAATCGTTATTGATCAATCTGATTATTTCTGCCATTGTTGCGACATATTTTAACATATATAATTTTAACATGTATAATAACGCGGCAATGTACAATATTTTAACATACAACGCATTATAATAAATAAATCTGTCTCCAAAAGCAATTGTTGCGTGTAATTGATTAATTTATATGATTAATTTAGATGTTTACTGACGAAAATCGATTTACCTTGTCGGCTGCTATTTTTCGTTAAGTTACCAATTATTAATATATTGTAGAATACGTTCAAAATATTTACATACATACATTATTTTTCGATATAAAGCGGTATTTTTTTCATTTTGAATGCAATTTATTTACAGACGATATTATTGTCATATAAAATCTACTATACCAATGCCACTTAAAGTCATATATCAATAAAATAAAAAAACATATATTCTTTAAATATATCATCAATTGATGGAGTGGATTTAATTTTTTCTTTTTTTTTATTATAGAATAAATACAAGTTCTTCACAAATTTTATCATAATAATTCCAATCTCATTTTCAATGATTATTTTGTCAGAACACATTGATAGACTTCTTAAAAATCCATAAAAACGATTATCGCGATAACAATTTTGAGTATCATGTAACAATTCATTTAACAGCAACTCGCGTGTCACGGCGGTAATATTGTTCACGCGAAAGTCGTCATAAAACCGGTGATTTAATACGTTCGTGGTTATCCGTAACCAGTTAATAACGCGATCCGTTTTCGGCACGCGGCGAATTTCCGTAACGGCATCTGGGCGGTAACGACGAGTGCAACTTGAGTGTAGTCGCAAGGGGTAAACTGCATAGTTAGTCATGCAGATTAGACGTTCGTGTAGTCGTGTGACTGTGTTCCAGAACCCCCCCCCCCCCTCTCTCTCTCTTTCTCTCTCGTCGCCACGCCACCCCACATCATTTTCCGACCGCTCGTACGTACCTCCCATTGCAACCACCCCCGAGAACCCCCGTTGTAGAGAGTGCCGTTAGGATGCCGCTAATAATAGCGATGAATTGTTGATGACGTCGCTGTACTCTGTATTTATGTACCGAGCGCGACCCAACTCCCAGACGCACTATAGAGTGGTCGTTCTCTATCATTCTCATCCGCGGTCACGTGCCGCTATCCGCATCCACCCTTCTCGATCCCCCGCGACACCACCCCCTGCGATGAACAGGTCGACGCTCTATTACGACGAATTCACCCACGAAATTTGCGTATCTACCATCCCCTCCTTCTCCCCTTCGGCATTAACTCCGCAAAGTCCCTTCGTAGAGGGTGCATTTTCGACCCCGGGGGTTAACATGCCGAAAAATCGTGCCCCGACTGGAAACGAGCGCGTTTAGGGACAACGGAATTTCATCGGAGACGAGCGCGAAAACTACGCACGTGTCGCGAGCAAACAGTTCGTTTTAAATTCCAACGTGGTCGATGAATACTGTACGTGATTGAACTAGAAGGAGAGAGGGTTGAACAAGGTGTTATCCTTGAATTACAGTTTGATGATCTTCTCCCGTGCCCGTCTCACTTGTATCTTTCGATTTGATGGAAAAAAGAGAACTTTATAAATTATAAAAAAAATAAATAAATTTTACATAAAATGAAAGATATCTCCAATCTGCTTTCGTCAAACTTTCAATGTCTAATACATATGTAATACAATATTGTAATCACGTGTACAATTTTAATCATTTCCATATAAACGTGACACATTAGATGTGATCATAGAAATTATTTACCTGAAATTAACTCACTGAGAAAAGGTTCGATCATCAGTGCTGCTTAAGATATAAATACCTAAGAAACTAATTGCATATAGCAATAAATTTTATGTAACCACAGTATGTGCAATTTTTTTCACGTTTTATACACAATGTGCGGTATCGCGTGCTTTTATGTGCGAATGCTAAATTAACTTGTTTGTGTTTCGTACGGGGAAATTATACGGACGCGCGTATTGACATGAAAGAAACGAAAGCCTCTCTCCCGTATTTTAATATGTGAGGATAATTTAAAAAATTTCCCGGACGCATGAATCTGACGCATGAATAGTGAAAAGCATTGCGTGCAAATGCCCGTACCTAGATTGCTGTACAGTCTTCATTACGGTGGATTCATCCACGGCTTTTGAGCTGAAAAAAGGAGGTAAATCGCTTTGATAAAAATACATCCGCGCGGAAAAGAAATGTAAGACTCGGCAAAAGTATCAATGTATTAATAACCGCGTGCATCGATCCACTTTTAACCTAATTAAATTAACGATTGCTGGAAAGAAAGCCGTGAAAGCCAAACGTTTGTATATTAGGAAGTACAAACGTGAAGAGGAATTCCAAATGCTCGAGCAAACGATATAATGACGCTTTTCCGTTCTTTACCTTTCATTCTACGGAAAAATGCTTTGCCTTCAACGGAGGAGAGGATTTTATTATATAACAAGGCGCATCGCGAATGAGTATAAGAGAGACACAAAGAGAGCAAAGAGAGTTGAATATATCGATGTATTTAAAAATATAGAGCAGGATTTAATAAAAATTATTTTCGAGACGTTAATAATATAAAACTGGTGAAGATCTTTCGTAAAAACATTTGACAATTTTTGTTAAATTGCGGTACAATTTCCACGTTAGTTTCATAAGTAAAATAAATTCCAATTTAAAATTTAATTAAGATTGACCAAAAATGAAATATGATGTTTGGATTTAGTGCTTTTGGATATCATTTTAAAATGCGAGATAGCTGGTAGCAGAACGGCAGATGCATGGCATACATTATCTGATTCATATCAAGATTTTCACGGAATTTCTGGCAATCCCCGACACGACACCTCACCATTGTTGCTCTCTCCATTGTATTCGCAGCAACTGAGAAAAGCCGATAACCTTGCGTATTGACTCAATCAAATCTTTACAAATATCTTTTTGTTTTAACTCTCTTTTTTAGTCTTCGATAACACGATTAGCATATCAAATAGTACCATATTTATAATCAGTTGCTCGTTAATTTATAATTATCGAATTTTATTTTTTAAACACGATTAAGGATATGGCAGAATGACTGTGTGTTCTTATTAATCAAATACATATTACACTGATGTTAAGATCCGATTAACTAGTTTCTTGACACTTTGAAAAAAGAAAATTTATGTTTAACGTATTTAATAATGAATACGGGTGATTGTCGCGAGACATGTGAATAAGAATAGCTTTCATCTTCGCGAATCAAGTGCACATGTGACGCTTGCAAATTGGCTTACGTCACTCATCATCGTCATCGTAACTATCGTCGTCGTCACTTCTGTCGAGCTGCTCGTCGTAAATAGGTAATATAAACAATACTTAATTCTTTCGGCGCGAGATAGTTAATACACCAGTAACTCGCAAAGATACCAATCACATCTCTTACAAATGTTTATTTCTTGCGCCGTTCTATGATCCGCTCTGGAAACACGATACTCGACGAGATTCATCCAATTACGTAGACTGAGAGAGACGCGGCAATTCTCCCATTTTACCGGCAGTCTTTGACAGCTCCGTTCGCTAATTAAAGGCTGCTCTTCTCGCATGGAACGAGGCGCAGCCAGGTATACCTACGAAACTCAATTGGCTAACGATACTTATTTTAGCAAGTTTGCGAGATTTGTGAATCTGATTTTTATCCAGATTTTTAAGGTCATCCTTATTTGTAATATTTAAAAACAACATATATCACATGATTTTATTACCGAATAAATATAATCGTAGTTAAAAAACTACGTATTATGAGAAATCGACGAAAGTTGTATTGTCGCATGCACTGTCGCATTTTCATTTTGCGGGGTTGCAACGAAGCAAAGAATTCGCTCCCACGAGCAGCATTATCACGCGCAACGCCACGACAACGACGACGACAAAAACGTAATAAATATCCAGTCAAAAACGGCGCGGACCCGCTTCCTGTTTATGGGCAAACTTGTCCAATAAAACGGAAACGACTCCGTACCGTGGAGACCACCGTCGCAGCGCGCCGCACGAGAAGATAGAAGAAGATGCAAGACGACAGAGAGAGGTCGGACGCTATTATGAGATGAAATTTTACTGTGCGAGTCACGCCGAGAATGCAAACTGCACGACCGCAGAGCAGGCACGAAGTTTCGCGAGTGGCGAAACGACGGAGGCGATTCGATTCCTTCTTCGACGGTGGGGTTGCGCGTAAATTTGTAAAACGGCATGGGCCGCTATATGGCCCGAGCTTTACTCCCGACGGTGCGGTGCGGAATGTCTGACGTCGATCGGCGGAGCTTTCCGTACGAGACTACGAACCCGGTCACGATTGTAATACAAAGCTACACACCGGCCGGAAGTTCAATTCTTCGATCGTACGTGTGCGCGCAGAAAATTATACGGAATGAATGCGGAGCAGAATGAAATTATTGTTCTCCCTCTTTCCCTCACTATGAGGCAATGAGAATCCCGGGTATGTTAGACATCGGGTAAAACATCGTTTCGAAATCTCGGGGGTGCGCGATCCGGTGGTTTCTGGACAATTCGTTCCAGCGAATTCCTTGGATTTCCCGCATAAATTCTCAACCCTTCTTCTGGCAACGAGCGAGGAAGAGCGCACGCGGCAAATAGGACAAACTGCGAAAACGAAAAATGATCCGACTTTCAACTACGGAAGAGAAGAATATATGTTTCATGCGTTGATAGTTGAAAAACAATAAAGAAACGGACAAAAGATGAAAATGGTTCTTCCAACGAAAAATACGATGGATGACGTAAATATGAAATATATCACGGCTATTGCAATTTATATGTTCGATGCATTGCGTTTTCGAAAACAATTTCTGCATCCGCTGCATGCGAATAGTCATATGTATACTATAAAATATGTGACTATTTTCTCCAAATTGAGTCTGATAATAATAAATGCAATATCCTTTCATTAACCTATCAATATAACTTGCCGATCTTACGCTCGTTATTCTCAAATAATTTCATAAGCAAAAAATGAATTTTTTAGTAGATTATCAGTCACTGGAAAACCAATTTTATATGACAAATCATTTCGCAAATTTTTGCACACGATTAAGATAAGATTTCTAGATTTCTTACGCCAGGTCCGTCGTGTCAATAAATTATCATTGATACAATCTAAATTCGAAGCTAAATAAATAAAAATATATATATATTTTATAAGTGTGTACAACATTCTCCCTTCGTTTTATTTTAGTCTTCTTCCTAACGCAAGTGGCGGTCCCGACACTAACCACTCTTCACCCTCATGCGAATCTGCCCTTAATCGCGGGCTAATTCAAAGTTATCTCGGTTACAAGTCGACTAGTTAGCATACGGGATGGACCGTACGCCGTCGTCAAGCTGTCCCGAGACTGGGAATGTATGGTGGAGAGACGTACGGGAGGCACGGGAAAACGATGGTGGCCGGGGCGATGAGGAGGGGAGGTGGCTCCACGGAGGGTCGTTAAGAAAGTCGTTAGACCCGAAGGTAGGCGAGCGGAATCCGGGAAATTTAAATTCGGCTCTTCTCACCAAGTGAGAGAACGAGAGAAAGAGACGATGGGATGGACCGACCGCGCGAAACTGTGTCCCCCGAAGGAATTATAAACAAATGGTCTCGCCTCCGATGCAGCAGGCAGCGGCACTACCTCCCCTGACTGCGTCAACTCCACTCCGTGGGGTCCTCCGCGCTCGCCGTATAACGACACGTTATTCACGTGGTTACGACGTACTTGGCCAACTCGCCATATCCAGAACACGCCAGCCCAGACATACCCGCAGCCATATGGTAGTGGCGATGCCTCTGCGGTTTTCGCTGTCGTTGCAACTGCATAATTTCTGCGGCGCGCCGTAGGAATCACCAGGGTTGATGTCGTACCTTCGGAAATCTCACGTGTGCTTACGATTACGGTGAATGTTGTCGTATATTAAAGCTTCATGAGTGTCTCTCGACGGTGATTTCTTATCTCAACGTTTCACTTTTCTTGACAGTGAATAATCTCGGGATTTTGGTATCTCTGGTAATATATATTAGATCGTAAAGCGAATAGATTATCGGGTTTCCAAATATTTGAAATTCGCCGAGATTGGCGAGCGTTTGCCTTCTAGAATCTTGGGATCATCGGATCTCTGAATTTCCGATTACACAAATTTCCTCAATCTTGCAAGAGAAACCTCACGAATTCGACGAGACTTGGTTTTTCAATAATTAAAGAACCGTTGGAGATTCGCGCAACGGGGAAAATGCAAATTTCGCGGATGACCGAAGGGGAGGAATTTGCTTCACGACGGTTGAATTTATTCACCAAGTTTCGTGAACCTTGTATTTGTGCCATCGCGATCTGAGAAAAGTCCAACATTATTGGTAATAATCTCGGCGATGCAAAATCAATCTCGTCATCGTATTATTCAAAGATACATTCGAAATCTCATTTATTTTCTCGAAGATTATGTTTCACGCGAGAGAGGGTTTAAATTTAGCTTTTGGTACTCTCTGATAGAGAGAAAGATGGGGGCGCTACTCCTCATCATCGTTATGGTTAAGAGATAATGCTTAATCGATGGCAGTAGAGAGGATGAAGATGCGGCAGCCACTCTCAGGAGAAACACACCAAGGAGTGAAGAAGGAAGAGGAGCGAGAGAACGGAAGACGTTCGGCGGTGGTGTTGCATCCCTTGATGCATGTAACCAATTTCGAACCGCATGCGCCGTAATCATATCTGCATGCAGCCATGTAGATGCGCGTAGATGGTAGACTGCGTGTACATCGTCTACGTATTAATCCCGGCTATATATGCGCGTCTTCGTCGTGCTCCAGTCCGCGCGATATAGACGACGGAGTTTGCGTGCGCGTCTCGTAACCTCGGTCCCGAGTATCGCCGCGTGGTTTCAGCTACGATTTATATTGCAGAAGCTCGCTAATAGCATTAAAGTTTAATTAGAGCCATGTGCCTAAATTAATTTTGCAGCCATCCATGTCGATGGCGCCTAGTTGTAAGTACGAATGGCAGCTTAGTTCAATTACGGAAATGGGAACATCTTTGACAGTGAGAGAGAGAGAGAGAGAGACCAGTGTCTTCCGGATATTTTGCGTAAAAGAGCCGGTAGGTCGTCATTTCCATCAGGAATTCTCTGCGGTTGACCGCGCGAAGACGCGCGCAATAAGATTCGTTCGGGTGAACTTACATTAAAAGGTAATCCTGCGCTTATGTCGTGCGGCAATTCAATCTTCCTTACAGCGTTATATCCGGAAAATTACCCCCTAAGAGTTATATCTGCTGCCAAGTCTGCTCTCTCGTATCAAGCTCGGGCTCTCTCGGCCCAAACAACTGGCGGACTAAACCGCCCCCATTCTGCGAGCGCTGTATTATATTACGTCGCCAACAGTTGCAACGTGGTTATTGTGTAACTGCGCGCAATTCCGCGCGCTCGCGATGCGTGTTAATACGTTTGCCGCGCCGTTTCTGCTTGTCGCTGAATTGCGACTATCTTGCTGCGATAATCCCGTAGACACGCGACTGTTGCTGATAAATAAAAAAAGCCCCGTATCTCCGACTGACGTTAAACAAACAAAATGTTCACAGTTTATGAATGCTAAAATAATTAGTCTCACCCTCTACGATATAACTATTTCATTTGTGGATATCATCAATATTTGGATTAATATAACAAATCTAAAAACTATTTAGTACACCTTTTCTATTAGTACCTTGAATAAGTTCTCGCTGTTTTTTTCGAAAATTAATGTTTTATTTTAAAAAAACAGGAAAAAACACTTCTAATGATTCTGCAAGTTCAGTTAGCGTCTGACATGAGTCTTCATGAAGTAATGTCTCCAATTCTTCGTCTTCAAACTTTTCCGGTGCGCCAGAGCGTTCTTTATCTTCAATATCAAAATCATTATTTTTGAAGCGTCTAAACCAATCTCTGCATGTTGTTTCCGACAGAGCATGGTCGCCGTAAGTCTCAACAAGAATTCTGTGTGCTTCAGCTGCAGATTTTTTTTGAATAAAGTAGTGCAGTAAAATTCCCCGCAAATACTCTTTTTTTGGCACGAAACCCGACATGTTTAACACTATGAAAAAAAAGTTTACACTTCAGCGCAATGACATACACTGAATTTCAAGCTTGCTTATAGTACTTCCCTATAGATACGTTACCATTTTAAACTACACGCACGCAGTTCTGGTAACATCATCTGTTGGAAAACAGCGAGAACTTATTCAAGGTCCTAATAATTACAAGCGCTACATAAGGACACTCTATTTTTTACCAAAAAAATCTTCAAGTATCTTTACTCATTACATGTGATCTTTGTTGCAAATGATGTCGCTTCTCCCTGTTAACTATATGTTTATAATTCCGCCCGCCCGAGTTGCAAAGAAGCAGCTGCATGTTTCATAATTTCGCTCTGTAATCCAAAGTCTGCTTATACTCTAATTCCCACCCCCTCATGAACGATGCCATCGACATCGACAGTATTATCGTCCTTGAGTCAGATTTGCCGTTGCATTCACTGGGTCGAGTACGCTTTCTCGAGAGAGACAGAGAGAGAACTTCGTTTATATATAACGCGCGGGAGGGGTGCCTCCACGTAGACTGCACTTAACTACTGCCTTCATCCTCCTCCCAGGCTGAGTGAAGAGGGTAGCCAAAGAGGGAAAGGCCTGGAGAGGCCTCTCCGAAAATGAGCTCTCTCCTCAGATGGATTATAAGCCTCCGTTTTAAGATCCAGAACGACTTATTATTAGCAAAGCTGTCATAGAGATGTGACTATCCAACCAGATACTCCAACTTCTTTTCTTCTTGCTACACCTAACCTAACCTGTAGAGTGCTTTACGCTGAACCATGATTAATTTCCCCGGTTTTCCTTGAAAGTCCAGTGTAATAAAGGAATGTAAATAGCGTTATGATATAATATGACCAATTGCGAAAACAGATAAAGGAGATGATAAAAATGAGCGGAGAGGTCAATTGATGAAGTTAAATAAACGTTGTAATGATATAGAGAAATATACGGAGAGAGAATCGTGGGCGTTGCGGTCGAAGAATGGAGTAACGGGAGAAAATAAAGAAGTCCGCGAATGCGAAATCGATAGGGGGAGGGGGGTGAAGTCTATTAGTGATGGACGAGGTATCCGAGTTGGGGAGGATACTTAAACTAGCGCTTCCATAAAATTAAATAAAATAAACTCACGGAACACGTAGCGATTTAAAATCGACGAAACGTGTAATATTTATTACGTTCCCGTCCGAGCGTGCCGCAATTTACAGGCAAAATCGTAAGTGCGCTTTCATCGATTCATTGGTGTACTAAATCTTTTGTCCGTGCCGTTGAAAGGGGGCCTGGAACGAATTCTTATTGTGATCGCGCGACGCAAATCACCGGCGATTTATTTTTTTTTCTTCCTTTTTTTCTCTCTCTTTTACGTTGACGAGCGTAGAGAAGAATACTGGCAAACTGCATCGACGAGTCCCGTATCATCGAGCTTTTCGCAACTGCAAGTCCCAGCGTGTTTCTATTCATCCTGGCCTAGTTTTTTGCTCCGAACAGAAATGGCGAACATCACGATGTATGGCCGACATTGTCGCAAGCGGTACGCGATAATTCTTTTTAAGCACTGGCGATATATTCAGATTGCGGTCTTCGCTTTATGCTTTATGTAGCAGACGTAAACAAAACTCTTGCACCTGATGTATTTCTCCTTCTTATTTCTTATTATTCTTTTTTTTACATAATACAATATGTATGTGTGGAAGAAATTATTTACACTTGTCCTTCGACTTTCGCGGAGTATTCGTCCCTTGTCGTTTTTTTTTTTTTTTTTTTTTTTTTTACGCGGTAAATAATCCCGTTTACGCAGAGCTTTTTATACGCAGTCTCAGTTTTATTTTGACACTTCTACTTCAGTTTCACTATCAGCGTGTCTCTTTGAAAGATATATTTTTTGACCACGAAGGTCGAAGGGCACGTATACCGTGAATTTAAATAAAGAAACATAAAAAGAAAAAATTTTAAAGGATAAACACGATAATAAAATATTTCATCGGTGCTAAACAACTAGAATCAAATTTAATCCTGTGTATTTAATCCTGTATGTTGATACTTTAATTTAAAGACGAAATAAAGACCTCAGCAATATTCTGCAAACTGATATATCAACTGAGGCTCTGAAGAAATAGCGCGATTGATTAAGATTCTAACCGAAAAGATCGAAGCAATATTTCGGAAACCATTACCGGCTGCTATTTGGGGTTTATGCTCCATTTAAGGTTTGTCTCTCCTACCCATCTTTATACCTCCAAGACGTGTCGACTCGTATACGTGTTCACGCATAAATGTGTATGTGACATCTAACACGTGGGCTTTACATGCGTGTGCGTGTTAACGGTCCTATAAAAACGGCGGACACGAGAAGTGTTTCGTCCTGATGGCTTCACTTAGGTTTTCTATATCGGCTGAGATGCGCGCGACGTCACGGATTAAGTGGCCTTCGAAGGAATGGGTGTGACTGCTAGAATCAGCGGAAAGTAGCGGAAATCCTACAACACGTAGAGCACATGTACGGGAGGAAAAAGAAAAGAAATCCATTATTGCTTCAGGTCATTCTTGTTTAATTCTCCGTTAACGGAAATTTAATTTGCGGCTTAATTGGCGAACTATTTAACGTTATGCTAGTTAAATAATGTTAATAGTGTTAAGCAGTTAGTTAAATAGTTAGTTAAATAGTTTGGGAAATGAAAAATCCAAGTAATGCGAACAGCTTGTGCAGGAGCAACTCATTTTCTAGTTAACACGTATTCAACTTTTTTAATAAAGCCTTATTAAAGACTTTATCGTCAATTTATTTGCCACCGTAAATTGATTGGCAAATAAGTTATAATGAAAGAGTCATGAAAATAATGTAGACTTTAGAAATATAATGATGTGATGAGCGTTGTAAACATGCCGTTACATATTATATTGACGACTTTATCGCACTCTCTCTTTGTCAATCTCTATTATGTACGCACGTTTTTCTCTGAAATTTTGATTCCGTCCAGAATTATCTCGATATTTAACAAAATTATTTTATTCTACTATATTAATAATCCTAGATCCAAGATTAGCCACATTTTTGTCTCTAAGGAATAGAAAAATATAATCCTCGCTGTGAATTAAATCGCCACTTAGACAGCGAAGAGTAATATCGTGTCGGAAAATAAAATGAATCGAGGCGATAATAAAGCGCAAAGGAGCGGTTGAATATCCTTGCACGGCGGTACACGGTAAAACGTGTCGCGATCAGAAGCGTATTACGTGAAAAGCCATTATGAATTTTATGTCGATCGATATCACATTGATATTGCTAATAAAAGTACCAACCTCGTCTCGCCAACGTCCATCAATTTTCCATCTGATTTTCGTTATGCGTGACACGCATCACGATTACTGTATTTCGCGAATTCCAAGGATAATCGAGATTCTTTTTCTACATTTCGCGTTCTGTCATGCAAAATATACCCATCCCCGTCATATTATTACAGGAAGCATTACGCCACATTGGCACAAGACATACCAAAGAGTTTTCTCTTTTTATAGAAGTTTTGGGAGATCTATAAAGGGCAACTGCATTAAAAGTTAGAAACCAGTGAACAACGTCAAGTAATTTTCCTACTACGTATATCCAATGTCATAAAAGATAGTTATACAAATTTCGTTTGCAGTAAATATAATTTCCCGCGTTAGCATCGTACTCAGGATTTGCCTAGCAATGAGGAGTTTGAAGAAAACACGCGTCGGGACGAGAAGGGACATTGCGGTTGTCGATTACGAGCTTCGCAAGTAACTTGAAGGAAATAAAAATTCAGGGAGTCATTCTACTTAAGAAACGTTAAGAAATATTTCCCGGGGAGAAAGAGAAAGAGGGAGAGAGAGAGGAGAGTCGTCATTGTGCGTTCGAGGCGCTTTTCGTGAAGACGTATATCGTTCTCCTTAAACTCCTTCGTCTTTTCGACGCGTCCCTTTTTTCATTGATCCTCTCCGTTCCTTCGACCCGGATGTGATGGAACTTCCAACGACGACGACAACAACGGCAACGGAGACGACAACGACGACCACGCTTGGAGTGAACTCGACCTCTCGCGCCGAGAAAGGCGGGATTTCGTTTCCTGGCCATAGCTATACAAACGGCGGTTGCTCGAAGTCGGGGATGAAAGAAGTAAAGACGAATGCGTATACAACATGTATACATATATCAGCACGGGAATAATGTGCAGCATTACTTTCCTTGACATTATTAGCGATATTGAAAACATTTTTACTGATTTAAAGAAAATATCGCAGGAATGTCGCGTAACGAATTGATTTAATTACGAGTAGGGAATTTAAATGCGTTTAAAGAATTTTGCAAATATCATGGAACGATACTCGTTTATTTGCGTTTCAGGATACGCTAGAATTGTCTGTCTCGATTGCATAAAAAAAAAAATTTGTAACGGTTGCACTCCATGATTTCCGCATATTTGTGCTTGTACCGCAACGGCGTGCAGTCACCCATAACGCCATTGTTACCCCCGGCTAGTCCCCAACTGGAAATTTCAGTTTATGAAATTGGATCAGAGGGTTGAAAGCCGGATGCATAAATTTTCATTTTAATAATGGCGTCCCGGAGTTACTCCCGGATATAAATTCGTTAAGGCTCCTGCAGGAAAAAAAATAGAACACAAGAGGAGAAAGGGGGAGTGTGCAAAAGCGGAAGCGATTTTGCGTCATGTAATCCACGGCTTCGTATTTGCCGAAATTATTCGTGTTCCCTCGAAGAGGACCACTTCCTTCCGCAGGAAAGAAAGGCTCCGTAAACAGTAGGTAAACTCGGGAATCTCGATTCCCCTGTTTATTCTTCGATTTGAATCCGCTTTCTGATCCTCTCACCCGTCTACCTAATACCCTGCAGAATCAAACCGCTTGAACTTCCTCCGCATGTCAAATATAGTCGGATTCAAAGACTGAAAATCGTCTTTCTCTTCGAAAATAAGCCGGCAATCGTAAGTTCAACGATGCGCGTTAAAACAGTTTCGAGATGTATCATCAGATTTACTAGAATACGTTACCTTCTTTGCAAAGATTAATTCTCTGATTCATTGCGAGATGTGTGTATCCTACACAATTGTAATCTTCTCTCTTAGGTATCTTTTATTTTAAAATTATTAAAAGTGTAAACATGAAATTTGCAACTTTTCGCAAAGTCCGAAATGAAAGTTTGTACGTTCTGAACTTATCTGAACGCAGCGTTTTTTTATTCGACATTTCAAGACCGAGCTTAAGCTCGCCTGATGCGATTTTTTCAGAAGATACAAATTGCAAACATAAGCCAGTATTCGCAGAAGTGCATAGATTACGATTTCTCTCGCGATGTCCCTTGCGTCCTTTGCTTCCCTAGTCTTTTTTGTCCCGCGCAATCCGCAAGCTTTACAATGAAAGCCCGGGGATTGACACGACGCTAAGAAGAAAAACTAGGAAGATCCGGACAAATACGAGCGAAATACGGTATTTTCGGTATTTCTTTCTTCTCCTTCCGAGAAACTTCCGAATATCTTATATAATCTGTCTGTAAACCGAAGCTGTAAATCGAATTGGACCAATTTTAATCAGATATACGAGCAGATATGTGAACTTTCAAGCTAATCAAGTTCGTGTATTATGATTAAAAAGAACTTATTATTAGAATTGAAAAATGAGAAACTAAGTTAATAATCTTATCAAAATATTTATATTAACAATATCAAGTTCTACATTAACTAGCAAATTTTAAAATGATGAATTTCTTTGTAAAGGACTAAACTCTTTCGGTTCACTCTATAATTGTGTTGTCATTTTCAGCCGTAAGTTCGATGAGAATATTTTTCGAATTGATCAAATATACGTAAACTGACCGAATTTTCATCAAGATATAAATATATGCCTTCGATCGATGCCTCTTTGCTACCTCTAATTCATTCCTCTCTCTCCGTTTCCTGTCCTTCATTCTCAATTATCACATTTAAGGACTTCATTATATTTGCGATTGCCTTCCATAGCGTCGGTCAGAATCGACCGCAAGTGTACCGAATTAACTGACCCGAAATTATGAACAATTTGCGAGAGATAGAGGCGGACGAGTTATTCTACGTCTCGCGCTCATTTCCTCGCATTCTTTTCACTTTTTGGCATTTTTTTCTCTCCACTCGACCCTCTTCTCTCGCTTTCCTCCTCGCCGCGTTTCGTCGCAGTCCCTTTACGAACTGCATATAAAATATGTACGATCCCACTGCCTCCGGCACCGTCTAGCCGACCAAATTGGATTTCCCAAAAAATGGCTGCGAACTGTTTTCCCCCAGTCCCCCGACACGTTTCGTTCTCGTATAATCGAGTGCATTAATATAGTAGCATTAAAGTAGCCGATTACGCAAGCTTGACGGAGCGATCCATCGCAATTAGTGCTAACGGGGTATCTTCATTATTTAACTGTTATTCAAGTATTAATGCTGAAAGCGAAAAAATAATACACTCAATATTGAATAATACATCCAATGCAGTACAAGCATATCTAAATTTGCATCATGTCTTTTTAAGCACACATAAATAAAATACTATAAATAATGTATAATAAAAAGATACAGCTGTATATTATTAACTGTATGACCATGACTATTATTAAAAGATAAAAGAAGAGAAAATTAATTATCTATGTCTGCACGTCTTTCGAAATATATACGCCATTAGTTAACTCGCTCGATGAAGCTGCATCAAATGAAGTTGAATGAGCACAGACGACAAAATGACACGCTGAGCGTATTTGATGTAGCGAGATGAATTAATGCGTTTGAGTGTGCTTCCATACTCGAACACATTTCATATCGTATTGTGACTATATGCGGCACATTGTTTTGCACATTTTGCAACAATCGTCGCGCTGCCAAAACACGATATTTCGACGATACATCACTCAACTGTTTAATCAGTCTTGGTACGAAATATGTCATCGCTGAGAAATATTAGATTATTGTGAGAATACGTCAGTATTCTCACTTCGGAATACGTAAGATAAAAAAAATGCAGTCTGGATTTCAAGACATATATGTAGAGAAATATCCCAAAAGTCTCATGAGTTTGACATTTTACAAATTTTCTTCAGCTCGATGTTATTTAATGAAAACTGTCATCTTGTATAATTTAATACTTTATATTATTGATATATTTGAAAGAAAAGAGAGAGAGAGTGTTTTTTTAAAATATGCATTGAACAGTCATTTTGCCGATGATTTTTTTATTAATGGTTTATAATCGATTGGGACGTTTTTGAAGAGCTCGCTGCGCAACAACCGAAAACAGACAACAAAACAGCCCTGACAAATTTCATTTTTGAAAGTGCGCAGGATTTATTCCTGTAGCTTTTACAATTGTTTTTGGGCAAACAAACACGGGAGTGCATGACTATCTCCAAATCAATATGGAAAAAAACGTTTTATTTGCCGGACGAATATTTATCGGTGCGCGTGTCACTAAATTCGCGCATAAATTGCAAAGTACACAAATCGGGCACAATTTTTCTTGTCGCACGTCACGCGAAATAATTGCGTGAGTGCCTGCGACCATTTACCGTTAGAAAAGAACAGCGCGGCAAAGTTCTTTGTGCAAAAAGGTACGTTCAATTTACTTGGTCGATCGAAGCGCACCGATGATTTATCGTTGAAATTTTATTGAAATGGACTCGATAGCATAGTCGAAATTTACGGTGCGCTTGCGAATGTACATGTATATATATGTGCATGTACATGAACTTGTACACATGCAGGACTACAACGCGGCAAACGTGGAAGTGTAGACACGTTAGCGGATATGTATTTGCAGATGTGGCAATCGTTAATTAAGCCGCAGAGACAAATTACGCCTAGCGTTCACGTTCACGAGCGTGATTTTAATTAATTGTACATCATGTGCTTCATTAGGAATCACGGCGGATTTGAAAAAAAAACTTATCTAACGAAATAGAAGCGATTATGTCAGAGAATAAGCTCAAAATTCAATGTTTATATTCGATAAATACTCATCTCTCCTCCCTTCGGAATTCAAAAGTTAATTCTGTTAATATACTGATATATCGCTCTCGAGCTAAAGTAAGCAGCCAGAAATTTTGTTTTTATTCAAACTAATTAAACTCAGCCATATTTTCTCTGGTCTCATTGAAGCAAAACGCAACCGGGGTGTACGTGAATAAGTGGTGCGGAATAGTCGACGTTCAATCTCCCAGAACAGCCGAAAGTAACAGTTCTGTGCTTTTCTACGAAAATGATCGAGAGAGCGATTCGCGCGACGCGAATCAAATTCTTAAGCGGCAAAGAACGCGCCGGTGTAACGAGCATCCGTTAAAACGAACGACAGGATTTTCACCCGACGGCGTGGAGGGTATTTTCCCCCCTCTGTGTGATAGTCCTATTAACGTCTGGCGGGTTTGCGCGAGCCCGACAGCGAAAAGGAAACGACAGCGGCAGGCCGACGGCGAAAGCGACGAAATGCGAAATTAACTGCAAACTCTTCGTCTTCCTCGGGTCGTAAGACGGAAGTGAGAGACGAAGGAGGAGGTCATACGATTCTTCCCCAGGTTTGTGCCCGTCCTCTGCCCTGCGTCCTCCCGGAAAATCCTAGGACGTGAGAGGAGAGGGCAGCGCGCAGCCACTTTGAAAGTCAAATAAAGTTTTAAATTCTTAAACACTTTATTGCGCCGAGCATTTAAATTTGAATATCATTCGATTACGGCCACGTCGTCGTCGCACCGCGCCGGTAAGACCGCATTCAAATTTATTCTCCCGACGTCCGACTTTTCCCTCCTCCCTTTCCCTTTTTTCCTTCGTTTCTTTCTTTTTTTTTGTTCCTACTCGGGACATCCGCCGCGAACCATTATTTACCGGGCCCGCCCGGATTCTAGAGCACTCCAGGCTCGGGGCGAATCTCTCGCCCCAACGACGTTGACAGTGGAGACGGGATCAAGCACGCGATCGCAAGTGGTATCTAAATCCGATAAGACGTTCGAATTTTTTTGTATTAATCGTATAATTAATAAAATTCAAGATAAACGTACGAGACGTCGTAGCCCCGAGGGATGTCTTTGTTTATCGTTAAACGAGGAATTACCGACGCGCACGATATATCTCCGCCCTTTTACCCTCGTTTTTCAAACTTTTTTTCTTCCTCCATTTCCAGATTTCCGGTTGCAAAGAAAACTCGGGAACAATGAAAAATAGATGAGAGCGAACGTCTTCCCCTCATTGTCAACCCGCGTCGATGATGCCGCTGATAGAAAACCGCTGTAGGAGTTCGGCGAAAATAAAATTAGAAACGACCGCCGTATGAGAGCGTGCCGATATATAGACGGAAATAAAATCATTCCTTATTATGTTATTTCTACCTTCGTCCGTTCGCCTTTTCCTCCGCTTCCCTTCTCTCGCGGCGTGTCTAGCGACGGTAGGGTGAAAAGCTCCGAAGAGACACTGATTGGCTCAGACTTCAGCCTCTCTCGTCTACTACCTCTTGCTACCCTCTACTTCCTCTTCTTTATCCTCGCCCTCACCTTCCTCAAGAGCTTGGATGCCCGAGAAAATATTTCTGCGTAGACGCCATCCGTCGGGGAGAGAATCTGCAGCGCTCCGGATTTTTGTACGTTTTTCCAGTTGCTCGTCCATCTCCGCGACCGCCGACCCTTTCCCTTTCAGAGATCTCGATGTCCACCGGGCATACGGTCTACGATCATGAAATTTTTCATCGTCTTTCGCTCTCTTTCAGCAGTTCGTATTTCTCTCTCTCTCTCTTTCTTTCTTTCTCTTCATCAATTTGATTATATTAATATCTGATATAGAATTATTTGCAACACGTAGAAAACGACTTTGGCATTTTAAACGGACATGATTTTAATTTTAACGTTGCAATGGGCCGCTTGTTAAGGTTTTTCACTGAGCAATGAAATGCTTTGGAACAGTAAGACGCTGGCACAATCTCCGGTATTTGTCGTCCGACTCTTCTTGCATCGCGCGCGGCACAGCACGCGGGAAATTCCGCGTCTGGAAAATTACACCCTTGCCTGAAGAACGTCGGATTATCCCCGACCCATAGTGGAGGACTGAAATTAAACGACGAAGTTAACGTCCGTTTCCTGTGGGATTTCGAGATGCAGCGCGCCCGGCGCTTGTAGTTTCCTCTCGATCTCGTTATTTTTTCTCCTTTCTTCCTACTACCTTATCTCGCGACTCGCCTTTCTCCCGTTCTTTTCGTTCTCCTCAGGAGTATTTTCGCACAACAAACTCACTGCAGTTGGTAATAAGACTCGTTTGCTCCTTATTTCGGCTCTCTTTTCTTGCGGAGCGGCAAAACAAGTTCTATCGAAACGCGCGACAATGCATCCGCGAATCTTTCGAAGCAGACGTTTAATTTATTTTGAAACTAAGAGTTCCAACGATTATACATATAATAATAAATAGTGTATATATCGCGTAACAAACTATATTATTAAAATTATGTTGTAAAATATTATATTATAAATATAAATATTATAAAATTATGTTGTAAAATATTATATTATAAATATATTCTGTTTGAAAATATTTATAACATTGTTTATATATTTATTACATTTATTACATCACGTACGCATTTGCCTTCGCCCTTTTTTCGAACAATTAGAAAAAAAATATTCTAGTCAATATTGTGCAGCAACCGTTGAAGAAAGTCAAAGAGATATTCTGCGATCAGCGAGAAATATGAACGCGATATAAAGAAAATCCAGAAAATGAAGTAAGAGAGGTTGCACGTAATATACCGAAGATAAAATTTAATTTTGAAAATGGATCTGCATCATGTTATTGAAAGCTTGTTGCAACCTTTTTCGCTTCCCCTCATCTCTCTTTCTCTCTCTCTCTCTCTCCTCCCCTTTTCGCTTTGTTTGGCTTCGTGTAAACGTACATATGCAAAATTTGTAAAGCTGTTATCTCCATCCCATAGTGACCGTCGGAGTTCTGTCGTGTACCGATAACGGTAAACAATTTTAATCACTGGTCTTATAGCGTAGGATTAGTCTTTAATCGTTATCTGACAGAGTCAAACTGAACTGACCGTCGACTATGCTTGTAATCGGCGATTAGTGACCGCCACAATAGATTTTGACAGATGCTTATTCGAACGTGGATGTAAAATATGTCAAATCCAGGAAAAAAGGGCAACACAGTGAAAAATTCAATGGAACTACGCCAATTCGATAAGCTGAAATAAATTCGACGAATTCACCAAAACCATCTGGTTTGTGCGAATAAAAAAAATTGATATCCACATTTTTTCTTATGCAAACAGGAAATGAAAAATAAACATAAACGTGACGTATGGTATCAAAATAGTAATATACAAGATAATACAGCGACAAGGAATATTGCGAAGCGTGGCGTACGTTGCACTTGGAAATGAACGTTCCACACGGTGTTGACAGTTAATACGACGTGACAGCTTGTCGCTCGTATAACGGAAGAGAGTTAAATCTCTTCGTGATTAACCCTAAATGAAACTCGCGATGATCGGAGCGTGTGAAGCTATAGCGCGCGAATTTCTGATGAGGTCTTCGGAGTGCCGCTAATCGGCTAGGACACAATCCAATAGGAGTTAATTCTAGAATTTGACACGCTTTAGAGCTGACGACCGAGCTGGATAGCAATGGAGGATCATCGGTGGATGAATCGAGAACTAATCCGTGCAGGCAAGTAAATTGCGTGCCAGACAATAAGTCCGTTACCGGCACGAGCAATTGTTGTCGTCTTTTTGCGAAATACCTATGCACATAAGCCACAGTATAATGGACATTACACTTTACACAGCAACGTTTTTTTATATTGATTGTTAAAAGCATAGAAACACACGCTAAAAAATACTTAACACTTTACAAAGATAAAATGTGAACTCAGAGTTGTGTGTGTATGTATCCTTGACAAATAATAGCTTTGCGATTTAATTCAGAAATAAAAAGAATATTAATTTGTTCTGCTTAGAAGATTCGTCTTAGTTCACTAAAAAGTTAAAGAGAAAAATACTACAAAATTAATGTCAACAAGAACAATATTATAAAATTAATGTCATAAGACAATCAAGATAAATGTTATATTTTAATGTAATATATTAATTTTAATTTAATTTTTATAATTTAATTTTAATGTAATATTTAATCTTTTATATACATCCCCGCGAAATTGACTCCTGTATTTATTTATATCTACATTACTTTTGATGAGTCATAAATAAATGAAAAAGAAGAGTCAGAATGTTCGTTAGTTGAAGATAATTTTAATTCTACAGTCTTGGCTTCAGCCGGGCTTGTGAGATTTGCAATTCACTCTCACTTTGTTCTGCGATTCGCCGTTGGTGCGGATCGCTTTAATCTGCGCGCGGATCTTGGTCAATTAATGAAACCTCCGAATATACCTCTTCGTTCCCATGAGAATCGTTAAGGACCCTTTCACAGAATTCTCGACGTTATTTTCTAGATTCAATTAATCGAGGGATCAGCCGAATTTATCATTCCGATTGAGTAATTCTCAGGAAAGATACGAATGATGCTAATAAAGACTTCGAATGTCAAGAAAAATGACAGCAACAGGACCTTTTTAAACAAAACTGAATGTAAAAGCTTATAAATAAATTTTACTGTAGCTCTTCTCAATTTTTTTTACTGACATTTATTTTATAATCAAGAAAAAGAGGAGGCATTTATTTTATATATGATTCAGCATCTTTTCTTAACAAAACTGAGACTTGATCGAACCTTTAGATTCACAAGAGGTGTATCGCAGGACCGAGGACTAACACTATGGATCGCTATGTTTCTGTAGAAGTTAACTCATACCGCTTTAATTGAATAAATTCTCCTTGCGACCTTGCGAAAAGGAGGGATCCTTCGTATTCTTTATAATCGAAGACAGTGCAATACGTTTTTCTCAACCATACGTATCTGTCTCTCTCTCACTTTTCGAAAAATTCCATTACGAAGAAACTGACAGTAAAGTAAACAACAAAGGGATTAATTCAATTGCAGACAATTCTGCGTCGTGAAGTATCCTCGACGTGAATGTATCCAACACGAGTTTGCCTTGGATACATTATGAAAGGCGGAATTTAATTATGCATTCCGACGAAGCGCCTTTCATAATGCCCCAAGGTGAAGGTACATCCGAGCAGAAAAGATTCGATTTTTTCTTCCTCCCTTTCGTTATATTTCCATTCAACGCGTCGCGCAAGGCGGCGCGCTCTCTTGTTTTGCGCTCCTTTACGTCGGCGATTCCTCGAAGAAGGTCCTACTCCGGAGGATTCTCATCGCAAAAAACGCTTTCCATGCTCCCCTTCTCTCTAAAGCTCAAAGTTTCCATTGCGGGTGGCCTTCGGGAATCATGCTCTGAATTCGAAATATCTTCGTTCGGAACGGAGAACGGACCAATCGATGCGAGAGCACCGGACAAATTTCGAGAGTTTACAAGAGACTAATAATTCCTTCGTCCGCTAACAACTCGACCGACTCATCGTACGATGCTGCAGCTATTTTCTCATTCGAAGATTTTATCGGCAATTTTATGGAAGGTCTGGCGGATACGTCGACTGCAACGGTGAAATTATCGAATTTCGTTGCTCCTCGCTCTCTTCATTTTTCAATATTGAATTCGAATCGTATTGTTAATCGGCGCGATTTTGTCCGCGGGAGAATGGACCGAGGTATTAACATTGGAGGAAAGTATTCCGCAGATAGCGTGAAGCATTATTTTGTGAGACGGGTCATTGCTGTAACGCACTATATCATTGCTCTTTTGATCTTTTAGTACGAATGCAACTGGCATTTCCGGCTGGACATAATGGAAGGGTTATAACTCAAAAGGGCAGTATTTCCAGACATAGATTTATATAAACATTTTTCATTCTGTTGATGTATGAAACGTGCTTCCGAAATTTTTGTCAGAGCTTTTAGATCCGCTCTACATTTCTATTTATATTCATCCATTCTAATAATTGTTGTATTTGCATATATGCAGCATATATTTTTCATTTTATTATAAATCATATGTGACCTGCGCGTTTTGTTATTTCCTGTTCAAATGTCCAAGATAATTATGCCTTACATAAATTTTCTCCAAAAATAAACTTTGCCTCTAATATGGATAGAGAGAGAAAGAGAATTCTTTTTTAAAGAAAAACTTTCGGAAGAGTTCATATAAAAGCATATAATGTGTGCATTTTATTATTCGATTACATAACATGAAATTATCATTTGGATTTGGAAGCAAAATAACATAAGATAGTGCGCAAAAGAGGCAAATAAGAGCAAAACAGTCGCTTCACGTAACAAGCATCATCTTTTATAATAATTGTCAGGCAACACGCAGAATCGCGCGCATCTCACGTTACAACGGCGATCGTTGTCGGCTGTTATCAACGCGTCGCATCGGCTGGAGATTAATAGACATCCAAAATGTGTCACCAGCAACCCTCTAGCCGAGGGAAAAATTATTCCCCTCGTGGGATTATACCGGCAGAGGATATCTGGACGGGAGGGTGGACCATCAGAAATGAAAAGGGGCAAAAAAGCATCGAGGGTCGTTTGGTGCCTCTGAGGTTGCTGGCGATTTCTCAGAAATAGTTGTGCGAGCCAATCAAATCAATATTTCACGTCATATTTTGCGATTGATATGTTTCATCCAACATTTTTGCGATTATAAAATCTTGAGATCGCGCGAGGTCTCCTCAAATTTAGAGATATTTGTTTAAGTCAAGTTTTCATTAATCTCAAATAATATATCCCATTATATATTTATATTTAAGAAATTTTCTCTTTGCCAGTGATTAATAATATATATTATAATATTAATAAGTGTAACAGTATTTTTAAATAGCGTGGAAAGGTGTTATATTATTATTACGTTATTATTATATACATTATATAACTTGAAGAGGGTCAGAACCACCAATGGTCGAAACATTGTGGATATAAATAAAGAAATTATATAGCCAGTTTGCTGTCAAATATTACCCTTCTTTTTTTATTATATTTTTATATTTACATAATATTCCGTTATGTATATATAAAATTATAATATTTTTACGTAAACATAGTTTCCGATACTCTTCATTTATAATAACTTTCTGTTTTTCACACAGTTTTAAAAATATTTCTTTGTTCAAGGGTGTCTTTAATTAATTACAAATTATTTATGTTTATAGAGCTTTTCTCCTGAATAATTAGCTGTACTTATGTCTATTTCATACATGCGTCCAAACAGTTTATTGTGACAAACTCGGATTTGGGATGACACAATTCGAATGCAATTAAAGTTTAATTCATTTAGTACTTGTAACTCTCTATAGTACTTTCACATTCAACAAATTAACCCCGATAGACGTCCACTTGTAGCGCGCGAAGTGAGAGTTTTACAGCGGGCGGATGAAACACGGGATAAATGAAATCCCCGGATTGCATACGGATGCAATAATTTCGCGCGATGTGCACAGTTGTGCAGATATCCTTTCTACTGCAATATTTAACGGCGTGAAAACAGAGAGACGTAACATTCATTAATATCATATATTAAATATGAGCCAACCACGGAAGTCTAGTAATTTAAATTCTTATCTCCCCTTATACGTATGTATGTGTGTATATGTGATGCATATAAAACACAACAGCTCGAATATACATCCTCTTGTGTTTACTACGTATGTGAAATTGCTGTTACGCAGTTTGTGCAACAGCAATTAATTTCAAAAAACAAAATTCCAAGTTAAAATAATAGAATAAAAAAATAACCACATTCAAAAAAAGAAAAACGATAAGATATCGAAATCATAAATATGCAATCTTTGTATGGTAAATTTATACAAATTGGACAATTAAATTCTTAAGAAATTATTAATCAGCTATTATAATTGAGAGTAATCGATTTCATGTACATTGAAAAAAAGATGCACCAAAATCGTTCAAGTACGACGTGTGTAATGTAACTACATTAATTTTAAAATTTATGTAATATAATTACACATTAATTTCATCTTTCCCAGCTACATTCTCCGTAAACTCCATATATTTCGTTGGTGTTGAAAATGTAACACTACTTATGAACTACTGATAACAAATTACGGATACTAATCATGTGTGACGATTAAGTTTATTGCCACATAATCTTTTGATAACAAATATTAACGCGCAACGAGATATACCGGGGTCTCCCTGCTCGTATCATTCGCGCACAATCCTAGGAGAATGAAATGAATAATTCATCGTTTTCGAAGCGCGTTAAAGTGGCAAAGCGCGAAATATATGCGCCGCCACACGCGCCGCACGGAGAAAAAGACGAAAATTAGAAAAAGCTGTGCGAGGCCATTTGTTTCACGGAACGCTCGAAATTGGAGCCTCCGCCTTCAACTTCCGACGGCATCTTCGTCACTTCTGTTCTCCGTTCTCGTGCCATTTCCTCTACCTCGGTGTATCCGACTGCACCAGACATATAACCCGCTTGGGCCATCCATCAAATATAATTGTCTCGCGAATTCCTACCGCCGGAGTTGCTCTCTGATGACTCTTGAGCTCCTTCGAGGCGTTGTCTCTTAAGTAACTGCCGTCAGATTGAACAAGTGGCCGAGATACTCGAAAAGAGCAAAGCTGAAGGAACGCGTCGGACCGCGTGACGTAAGATGTTTGCAATGCAAATGCTTTGAGGAATACTTCGTGAAGGAGATAGAGATTATTCATACAAAACGTGAAATGTTTTTTGCTTTTGCTGCAGAGCGTTCGCTTCGCGTTAAAAATTGATAAACCGAAGCTTTCAGTAACCAGGTGATAAACACACGGTTTATTTTATGTATGCGAAGAAAAATACAATATTTAGGATCAACACTGTAGATTTCGACTCTTTTAGATCTCTTAAGCACGGAAATTGTCAACTATCGAAAAGCAACATGTTTATAGAAAGTAACGATTTTCGGACAGTCCGAGAAAAACGATGGCAGAAACGGGAAACTTTCTTTCCTACGGAAGTTTTTCCTCGAATATTATTTTCACAATCAATGGCGAGAGCACCTATTGTTCTCGCTATTAATTACTTCCCCGGTACACGTCCGTCTTGATTAACGTTCGAGGCACGCAGTGACGAAGGCGGGAAATCGGAAAGCTCGGGCGAACTCGTCAAGGCAACCCATCGCCGGCAACGAATTTCCGGAAAAACGTCTCGTTTGCAATTAAGTTAAAGGTCGTCGCCCTTGCCGGAATGGAGGGTCGTCGTTAGGAGTGTTACGACGACCCCGGGCTCTGAAGTGCCCCTCCGCGAGATCAGGATAACGTCGTTCTGGAGAACGGGCGGCTAATTCGTAAGAAGTAGTCGATCGCCATGCACCGGACGTGCCGATTTTTTTGCTTGTGGAGATGCTCGAACGGACTGCAAGGGAAAATTTTCCGAAATTAGCAATTAGGAGGGGCTCTCTCTCTTGCAGTGACGTTCGTCGCACCGGCAAAAAGCCTCGCTTTGCCCTCGGCCTCGAGCGAACGGGGTGAACGGACTCGCTGTAACTTCTCCTCCAGGCACGTTGCTACCCTTGCGCGATGGTAACGCCATGTACTCGGGATTATGGTTTCTCGGGTGCTGTGCTCGGGTTTTGCGGGGCGCAAACGGAATTTCTCTCTCGAAGCGGGCAAGCGAACGGGCGAGTCATTTGCAGCGGTGCTCGTCAAGAGTTTCGTCATCAAAAAAAGAAGCTGCCTCAACGCGCCCCGTCGGAAAGTTTCCTCAGCTTCTTCTGCGACACGGCAAGAACGTTCCGCTTGACATCTCGCGATTATATTAATCATTTTCTGAACGATGCGCCTGAACGTGCTCAAGAGGTGAGATCGAAACTCGTGTGGTGGAAAAAAGGTTTATGGATGACCATCAGGCGGTGCAGCGGTGTTGTCGGAAGAGAGTTTTAACGATTAATAAATCAACTGCGCATTAAATTATGCTTAAGCACTTGCCGCAAACGTAGAAACCGTTTCTTACTGATGAACAAAATGCAGAAAGTTTTCCAAACTAAGGAATTATTATTAAAAGATATATTTTGTTTTTCGGGTTTAAACGAGGTGTACGGTAATATCACTCGATGCGATTCATGCTTCCCAAATATCTTCGTGCATGGAAATCACGTTGTAATTCGTTGTATCACCGCTAATTTGGCCATTTGCATATTTGTCGTATCGATTTGCTCTATCGTATCGATAGATATCGTACTTTTAGATAATGCTCGACACAGGGCACTCTACACAATTTCTGCTTCCCCATTTCACGTTTCGCCGTTCGACGTTGAGTACCGATCGCATGGCTGACAATTCGTTAATACCATGGAGCTCGGGCGCCATGCATTCCGTGCTATAATTATCGATCGCGCATTTTGATCAGCGTTTATAACCCGAGTACGCGTTTACGTTTCGCGAACGCTGCCGTGTCCCAGCAATTACTGGGTTTATTCCGAAGCCGCGAATACGACAACCTCGTTGAATACGACCGTAATGTTGCGGTCGCGTAATGCTTTAAATAGGCGTGTTAAGCGTGTTATCTACTACAGTCGTGTAGATCCGGTCGATACGTCGGCGGCCGCGCTTTCATCCATTATGGGGCACCGGAGAGGCGTCACGGGACGAGGGGAAGCAGCGATGCAACTAACGCTCGGAGTTTTTCCAACTTAAAGAAAGTTAAAGCACCGTTCACTCCGCCATCTCTGACGACGTCAATATCAATTGTTTTGCTCTTTACTCTACGATGTCGCTGAGAGCCTTCGACATGACTTTAACGATGATGTGCCGCAATTTGTGCATTTGCGCAACAAACAGAATGTAAGATGCTCTCTTTCCGCACTTTTCCTCCCTATTTTTCTCCTTTCTCACTTCCTTCTTTCCGTCATAATTCTTTCCCACTTCTTGTGCTCTTCTTTCATTCGCGCTTTTCTTTTCTTTTTGCTTGTCCCTATTCCCTTCTTCGATCGATCGACAGTTTTGCGATGCGGCATCCGGTGGCAGCCCGTTAGCTGCGTCGCTGGAACAGGATGAAAGTAGCGGATGCACGAGAGGATGGCTCTCTACTGTGTGCAAAACACAGCACACAGTAACGCAGCGAAATGCGGTCGGCGGCAATTTCGCTAATTTCGCGGAATTACATAAAGCGCGGCACGCCGCTACCACCACCCGACCGATAACGATATCGATGTCGATGGAACAATGATAACGCTTCGCGTTCCCTCGTACGAATCTGTCATCGTTTCTGTGTGATCAGAACCGAAAGAGAGCTCAGCAGCAGCACCGAGGGAAGCCCACAAAGGTTCCTTTTTTTAGAGATGGGACAGGACGAACGTATATTATCGTGTTAAACCAAAGGGTGAAAAGGCTTTCATTGCGACATGTGTCATCAGTGGATGCGAACACGTCGGGCTTTCACGCTTTGTGTTCCATGTTCCACGCACGTATTGTGGTATCTAGCAATGTCTGATTACAACACATTGTTCTGTATAATAACGAGATATACGATAATGAAAACTGTATATGATAATGAACTGAGTACAGGCGCATTTCATATTTATTTTAGCATTACCTGTGTACATTCTGTATTTTATTACTGCTGAAAATTATAAAAATGACGAAAATAAGCAATGCAATTTTATGCGAGCAGTAAAAAATTTTAAATAATTTTACGATTAATCTCATTTATATTTATAGAAAATTATTATATTTCATTTGCATGACAATTTTTTTTCAAAGCAGTACAAGTTATTAATGCAGAGTTATTAAGAGGAACAAGAAGGGATACGAGATATATTAGGATTGAAGTTTATTGTATTGATAATAGTGCCTTGTCCCTTTGCATTTGTTGTTTCGCTTCGCGATAAGTAAAAGTATTCTTTTTCAATTTCGTGATAGATACCAGAAGTCCGCAGACTGTGAAAACGAGACAGGATAAATCCAACGTGATTTTGACGCGAAAGGTTTCGGTATATTTCCAATAGAAAAAAAAAAATCTTCCTGCTTATCGGTTATTCCGGTTCATGTGCACGCTATCGCTGATAACGACGAACGGCATCGTTCGCAGTCAAGATCTGCACCGTCGTGCGACGCTCGCGCATCGTCTGACGCCATCGGTCCATTACTACTTCCAGATTTTCACCGCGCCTCCGAACGCGCTTTCTTCCCGGCGACGTTTACGATATGGAAATTTGACTGCTTCTATTGTCGTGTTTCGGAACGTTTGCTAGTCGTGGCTATCTCGATCATCGATTATTTTTATTATATTGAAAAATGTCGAGCAAGAGACATGGAATAATTGAAAAATTTAAAAAATAAATTTATTTATTTTTTTAAATAAATTTTCGTAAAATAAATGTTTCAAACTGCCCGTATATCGCGCAACTTGTGTGCATTGTTCATTAGTTTCTGAATTAACAACACAATGCACCTACATACGAAAATATATTTCATGATGTATATAACAGGGACTCGTAACACGAAACTACGCAATGAGAAACTTCTCTGCAGCGTATATTAGCACTAAGAATAGCACTAAGAATGTAGAATATTAATGTTATCATAGGTAAAACACATTTCTCTAATTATAAGTATAAATCTCTAGAAGATATTCTTTAGCTTTCTAGCTAGAAACGCGTTATTCAGAATTTCTCTTGCTGTAGCATAATAATTTCTAGTTTTCTAAGTGGCAAAAGGCTGAATTTTCAATTTCCATTTGCTTCTTCCCAAAGACCAAATCGGTGCGCGCGAACAAACTTTCGAACTCCGCTTCCGAGCTCGCGGCTCGCTCGCTCGCTCGGCCCGCTGAGATCCCAGGTAAGAGTGATACAGAGAGGGAAACGAACGATACAGCACTAGTTCGACTGGTCCGACTTTGGCACCAACCATATCTCTCTTACACTCGAATGCGAGCGAATCTCTACAAATTTATACGAACAGTTAGTTCCGGAGTAGTTTCAACGGTGCGACCTCTTCCTTCACCTTTTCCCCCCACGCGGATTTCTTCCTCTCTCCTCTCTAACACTTCTCCTTTGGGTTCTCGTCATTTCCCTCCCTCTTCTCCCCGTTCTACAGCCAACTTGGTATAATTCGGTGACCCTCTATATTGCTCCATCTCGCATCTCTCTTTCGTACACCTCGCTCGATACGCGATCACATCGTGAGCTGGAAGGTTGCGCTAGGTCGGTCGTAGGTTAAGCCCGGATAAATACACAGCCTCATAACTTCTACGAGCCCTGCCATGCCACGCCACGCCACTTGCGGAGCAAGCCTTCCACTTTGCACTCTCATCTCCGTACCTGCCTGTACCATCTTATGTTCCTGTCTCCATCCGCAGTCGTCTCTTCTCGTTCTTTTGTACACGTCACTATTCGTCTCTCTTTCGCGCCTGTGGCAACCTTGCTCCCTCTCTCCTCTCTACCTTCCCCTTTCCCCTTTACTTTAGCACGTGCGATCTCCTCTGTATCTTGTGGCATCATTTACTCGAAAAGATCCTCCGGTTCGTCTTTTGCCACCGCTTCCACTATCTCCTTCTCCTTGCTCTTCTTCGATGTCTAGCCTTCTTCAAGGCATTGCCCTGGTGACTCTTCTTTGGACCGAGGCACCTTCTTGGCACAGTCTTGGTGCCGCTTGCTCGAGCGGAAAAGTGGCGCTTGGAGCGTACAACGTGCGCTGCAAGACAGATTAAGGATGGTTAAAAGGTGAGAAGCTCCCGGGCAACCATTTCCCACAGCGCTTCGTGCCCTCGTCCGTGAATTATGCAAAATTTTCTTAGGATTGCGATGAGATATTCATGAAATGGCACGTTAAAAATACTCGCGACGGGTGTGAATCAGCAACAGTTTCTTTCGGCATTCTCTTTTGCAATCTGAAAAATGCAAATTCTTCTATCGTAGATCGATTGATTCATCGACGATCAATAACGATAATTCCAGGAACGCTTTTGCCTTCAAACGCTTTTGCTTTCAATTTTTATAGATTTCTAACTAACTCAACATTATACATCGTTATTGTGCACACAATATGATATTACTTTGCACCTTATGACTACGTGAATATTTTTCTTCGCAAAAAAAATCATTGATATTTATAGAATTGTATATATCTCTTGTGCTCATATAATTACCGACATTATATAGTTTCGGTATGCCGAGTTGTTTAACTTGGTTCAGGACGAGTAACAAGAACAAAATCCCGCAACGTTGAACGACTGCACTGGCGCATGGTGTGCAGGAATGGAAATATTAAATTATTTAAGTTGCAGGAAATTAGATCTTAACTTCTGTTAGTCCAGGGCATTCTGAAACAACGCAAGACGACTTCCTCCCCTTCTCTTTCTCTCTCGTGCGCGCGCGCGCGTCCTAAATGTACTTTGGGTAATAGTAACGAATGCTTGCGCAATGGTTATGAAAAATGAAAATCCTCATTGCAGTCTTGCCGAGGTATCTCGATATGCACTTACTCGTGCAACGACCCTTCTCTTGTATGCAAAGCCGAGAGTTCCAAAAATGCAATAAAAATTTCTCTTGTTATTCTCAGTATCATCCGCGTTCTTAATCCCGTTCCTTTTAATAACGAATTCCCTGACGATCGTATTTTTTCATTTCATCATTTCTATCACATTTCGCGAAATTTTATAACACCCGAAATAAAAAAATTTGTCGATAATTTTGAAACATCGATTCTAAAGCATAATTCATCCTGAGTTAATAATAACAGTCTCATTGAATAATAAAAAAGAGAGGAAGAAAGAAAGAGAATGCGGCTCCATCGTCCTGCGTATTATGCGCGTTTATATCCTCTTTTCGAAGATACTTAACAGTGCCTTCGCCGTTCGTTCGTGTGATCGTCGTTACCGAAACTTTAGGTTGATATCACATAACCCAGGCGTCACGCTAAGCATCACTTCGCGCACATACGTAATGCAAGCGACCAGCAAGCCTCCTATTCAACATTCTCTACATATATGTATGTGTACGTTGATCCCCGTTACACAGACACGCACATCCGACGCCGAGGTTCATCGTCCTTGAGGTGGCACTTCGGTATGCGAGGGACGATCTAATTTAATAGCCGCCAGAAATTCCAGCTAGGTCAGAAATTGCCCCTTAGCCCTAGAATACAACCCCAAGATTCTCGCACGCTTCCCCCGACAGATAGATATCTATCTTCGATGCAATCCCGAACGCTCATAGGTTTGCCGAAAGTTTCAGACAAGACTGTGCCGCAGCTGCAACTGCAACCGCGATTCTCGTCTATGTAACGAACCGAAGTTCCTTCTCCCGCCCCGAACGACTGCTTTCTCTCGTACTTTCCCAGAAACTTGCGGAGAGCCTTACATACCTGCCGACTGGCAAAGGAAACGGAGGCTGAAGTTAGTAGTCCTAGGGTTACGATCGCGCGAACTTTCTAAAATTCTTAGTACCGTGGATCCTCTCTCTCGTGCTACAGGTTCTTCCGCGATTACTATCGTACGTCGTCTAGGAGAAGCAGGGAAACTCCTCGAGAATCGTGCTCGAGGATCTTAAAAGAGTTGGGTCACGCTGCTATATTAACCTTTGAAGAGAATCCAGTAGCATGCATAGTCGCACCATAGAGGCTCCACTCTCGCTTCCTCTTGTGCTTCTACTAAAACAGACACTCAGTTTCGTTCTTCAGGCACATTGCTTATTACGATCTCATCTCGCTTCTTCGTCCACATATTCAATTTGCAAAGCTTCTTCCCGGACACCAACGGCGCCTCCGAGCGAATAAACGAAAATTACAGTGGATATGAAATGTGATTCTCTTGTGAACTGATTTCGAAAAAGTGTGACTGACATATAAGATTAATCCATATACAATATATCATATATTCGCTTTTTCTCGTACACGGTTCGAGATTTATTCTTCAAGCGTAAATCTTCTCGTGATAAATACAGTGAGATACCAATGTAATTTTTTTTCCAATACAATTTCAAGTGAACGTTATCTTAACAGAGCTTTTTTGAAAATTAGTCGATTGCATTGATCTTATTTTCTCGTTCAGTAGAAACTAACATCAAATAATATGCGGCTGAGAAATCGTCAATCTCAACCTGTTCTGTATATTCGAGGCCATTCGCAAAGTCAGACGCGTAAAATGTCGAGAAAATAATGAGCGTGCATCAGTATCGAATATGAATGTAATATTCTCAGTTACATTAACCACGATTGAAATACAAACAGCCGCTCGGATCATGAAAGGAACGCAACGAATGGGTGTAACGATCCTAACTTTATGCGAACAAAACCGAGAGCTCATGCGAGATGTATTAATGCAGCCGTCCACGCTTTTGTGCCCGGTGTTTGCATCGTTATAAATTGTTTGTAATGCGAGGATTTAGTGGATTCAGAGACATATGGATACTTAAAATGTACACCGCTCTTATCGCCCAGGAAGAAAAATGAAAAACAAACAAATGAGAGAATTCGAAAATGTATTTTGCGAGAGATTATAAGAGATATCTTAATAAAAATGTTTTTCTCATACAGATATCTGCGATTTTTCTGAATCTTGGTGGCGCAGAGTACAGTAATATTTGGATTTCATCTCTACGATATCGCGAATCCTATACTTCGTTTTCTTCATTTCACCTGCTTCTACTTCCTTCGCCATTTATGTTTTATCCAGTATCCATGCTTTCGACTCCTAAGCGGAAGAGGGGGAGGGTTACCTATCTCGGAAAAACATACATGTGTATCTAGCAGTGATGATAGTAGTCTCAACCTTCTCGTAATAGGAAAAGGAAAAGATCTGGAAAATCGGAAAAAGAAATGAAAAGATATAGAATACGCTAGCTATAGTTTTTTGCGAAATAGAAGGGAACTAGGATGATCGATTCTACATTCTCGCTGAATCAATTTTGTTGAAGTATGTACTATGTTTATGTATTTACAATTAAAAAAATAAAATATATTATATAGTGTGTAGAACTAATATATACAATTCGTATTTAAATTTGTATTATACGTAATAAAATAATATTATAACAATATATAGAAATAACACCGATCATAATAGTAACATATCACTATTTTGATAGCAAATTATTTACATTTAGAGTCATTATTTCCTAGTATCAAGTAGGAGAAGAGACAGAGAGAAAATGTGCGCGCGTGTGTGTGTATGTGTGTGTCACGACTTCGCATCATCATAATGTATACGGAATATTCATGACCAAGTTAGAAGAAAATTACTTCGGAGCACCTAACATAGTATCACTTGCATTTGCAAGACACATTTTAGTTTCTTAGCTGTGCAGTTTGCGTACTTCGTTAATTCTTACGAAGGCTTCTCTAATATAATTTTTGTACGTGCGAATATGATCGTAAAAATTTATCGTTAAACCGCTAAGGATCACAACAGGCTCAAGCTTGTATTCTATTATATAATATGGCACTTACATTATTCGAGCTGTTGCCCGCAGTTTTCCTTCGTCCCTTCGCAATTTCACTACTTTATTGCCGACGTCCGCAGCGAGCCCGCAGTAACTATGTATGGGATCGCTGCACGAGGTCGTCTGGAACCCGAAAGGATCGAAGGGTGTGGAACAATAAGAGCCGTACATTTTTTACGTCGCACGGCCGTAACTAATACCCTGAGTTTTATAACCAGTCCGCAGCAGCAGAAACGTGCGGATATTGTCGTACGCGTACATAAACATCACGTACGCACCGGGCGACGCCGTAAAAAGCCCGTCAATGTTTGTCGAGAAATATTTCACGATGTGGTGCACTATTCGATTCCTACGAATCAGACAGTCAATATCATGCTCGCAAAAAAAGACGATGGAAAATCGAGACGCAAAAAAATATGTTGCAAAAAATTTAATAAATTGAGAACTGAAGAGAATCGAGAATCATTAAAAAATATTGAAAAATATGTCAGAAAAATCAATACAAAAAAAAATTAAAAGAAAAGTAAAATGTTTTTTCAACATTTCATAATAAAAATAAACAATGAAACAGAGATAATTATTTTAATCACTATAAATAATAAACTTACAGCAAATTAAATGAAAAATTAAATAATTTCAATTATGACATTTGACTCCGTCTTGCTGTTCTTAATTTTCTTAATTCATAATGATATTTAAAACTTGAGTTCATAACGCTGGGGGGAAAAAGATTATTCATTAGACAGCGAAGCCGTAAGAAAGATCAGGGAATTTATGAAATTCTATCTACGTAGCAATTCTAAATGATGATGAGAGATATTATCTGAGAATGGTATATTCGTGGATGAATAGCGTCAATGCACTCAAACGGTTACAGCTTGGAGAGAGATCTGTTGCAGCTCTACGGAATTTCACGAAAGAAGAACAGTCTCCAGATAATTTACAAAATTTACTTGACTTGCGTTTCATTAATATCAATCGTCTGCGACGAATGTCCGTTACACTTGTTACACTTTCTCTCGTTACACTCGTAGAGAATACCTATGACGGAAAAACTCGGATGATTCCGTTCGCGAGACTGCGATTTGTCGTCCGTTTGATTCGCTATGGATTCGTGCCAACCGTTCGGCCCAATTTATTATCGAGAAATTCATGTTCTCTCTTTATTTATCTCTCTCTCCCTCTCTGCCTCTTTTCTTACTCGAGGACCTCTTAAAAATGACTGGCCGCCGCGCCGGTTCGTCTACCTTACTCGTTTCTCTAGCTACTAGAAGCACCCTTCATCATGAACGCCAATATTTCACTCGAGTTTCCAAAATCAACTTGATTAACTCGACCGACACTCTGATGGAGCACTGGTGCATCTTCATCTTATCGAATACATAATGAAGATATGAAAACCGTGCACGGACGAAAACTTTGCATTACCAACCGTGCACAGTTCCTCCAAGCAATTTAGTAATTGATCTTATCTTAAAATGTATTTAATGTAAAAAATATATATATTTTAAATACGAATAAATTATAAAAACACATATATCAACTGAAAAATATAAATTGCCGACGAAATCTTCTCTTCCACGTTATAATTAATTTATCTTGAATTAATATTTTCTTGTATATATAATTATAACTTTAACGCAACTTGTACGCAATACATAATTATATATTAATCTTATTTTGTAATTAATTATGCATGATTTAGTTCTTCTCTGAATATTTTATTGAAAGGATTAAGGCGAAGAAAGTATGGATTCTGAGTTAGAGAGATAGAATTAATTATCGATGAATACAGTTGCGATTGTGCATCTGAAAATCTAACGCGAAACGACAGGAATTTCCCATTAGTCGCTCCTAGTCGTGGAACAGAGAATAGCACAAACTGTCGGATGTCAGGAATGATTTTCGTCCGGAATCGGTCGCAATTTCACGAATACACGACACAAAGTTTACCGTCGTCGGCTCGCTGACGCTTCTAACTCAATATCAGCGCGCGTTTCCCCCTCACTCTATTAATTCCACGGAAGCCACCCGACAAAGAAGCGCGACGTGTCTGCTAGAAATTTATTACTGCGAAACGCACAAGTTTGTCACATTTCGTATCTCTCAGTTACACGTGTCTTACGCCGTTAGATTATTATCTCCAAAATGATTAATTAAGATTATCAGATTATTCTTGCTCGCACGTGGCTTATCGCGTTGCTGAGTACAAAGGGGAGAGTACGCGAGGCCGATTGTTTACGCGCTCCAATACGTACATCGTAGCTCGAGCCACTATTATCCCGACAGTTTTCTTTACGCTTTCTCTCTCTCTCTCTCTCTTTCTCCCCCTTGTCCTATTAGACGTGATAGTAGACTCTAAACCATTAATCATTATCGAGACTTGTCCATTTTCTTGCCTCTGGGGACTGCAAGATAATAACCGACATAAGTCCTATACATAAAAAATCCACTTAATTTGTGCTGACGTAAGGTATCGTATCATTAAATTTAAAATACATTTTTATCGGCATTTCCGAACCTCTCAGCTGAACCGTGCCACGATAAAGCCTATGAATTTATTCAAACGATGCATTTACATGTTACATCTAGCAAAAATCGATTTCCTGGTCGCAAATTTCGGTCGCGCATATTTTTCTTTTTTCCCTTCCTCATGCGAGTTTTTGACGTTTAATCGTTTCCATGGCTTTCGCGTAATATCGTAACGCAGATTCGCCGGATGTGTTTTACGGATTAACACATAGCAAAAAAACCGAGATAATGCTCACAAATTTTCGCGCGAATTTTATGCGTAACGCTCAACGCTTAAATCTACTCTGAAAGGAATAAATGGGTCAACAGATTTTTTTCATTTTTTTGCGAAGTGTATGCTCGCCATTAGCCACGAGATGCGAACGTCATCGAAAATTTCTAAATATCATCAGCTACCTGGTACGGCACATTTCGTTAACCGGACTTTAAAAATATATTGTTGATCCACCGTTGGAGATTACCGCCAAAGTAATTTCATTAAGCGCGTCAATCAAAGTATCAAACCATTTATCTCACGTCTGATTTTTCCGGCCATTACGCTCGGAGCCGATTAGATTCCGCAATATTTTTGCCTCTACATTCCGGGTACGGACAGTAATACGTTAAGCGCCACTTCTCTCGGCTAATTCAGAAAAAGAGAGACTCGAGACGAATCGGTAAGAACGGAAGAAAGCGAAGTGGACGGAAGCAGAAATTAGAGGAGAAATGGGGAAACGGAAACAAGGGAGAATATGTACAAGAAAGAGAATTTCGAGAATATCGAGTGCTTTGATAAGAAGGAATAGAAGAAAAACGGAATACGAGGAAAAATCGGATAAAGACGAGAAGCGAGCAGGAAGCGCGACGTGAAGAACGAACGATTCCGAGCTCTTCAAGTAGTAGCGGTCGACGCTCGGGCAGCCAAGCGTGATATTCCATTCCACCGAATCCGCGCGGACTACATAATTTCAAGTCCGGATTTCGAAGACGATGAGCACCAACACCGATCGACATGCGTCGGTTTGACCTAGTTCGTGAACTTTACCAGTGACAGGTATCTCTTTTATCTCGATAAGTTAGTACAAAGAGAGACGGACAAGATGAAGTGTAAAAATAAAGTATGATGAAGGAATAAAACGTTATCGATACAGAGAAACAATAATTACAATGCCGACCAAGAGTTTGCAAACTACTTTTGATGAACGCATCAGGAGTATCGCTAGTAATTTTATTTTAAGTAAAAAAAAATTTCCTACGTCCTACGTTTTCTTCATTTGGTATAAGTATCATAAATAGTAAGTTCTCTCTCTCTCTCTCTCTCTCTCTACAGCTGTTTATTAAAGTTGATTCATCAGAATCAACTTTAACGAAGAAGCTGAAGCTGTATTTTCATTTTTTGTTGTCAAGTCTAATTAATAGTTGATACCATGCGTCACTGAAAAAGATAGGGAGATCCTCGATGAGGTGACATGTGGATTTTGACGGTGCTCCCCGCGATTCGAGCAAACAGGTGATTCAAAAGAATGAGGGTCGAATGACGTAATCTATAGCAGCCCGAGGGCTGCAGATTAATATTGGCGCGCTCCTTGTTTTCGTCCGTTTCAAAAGCCTGCGATAAATCAAATAACAGCGATCACGAATTCCTTCGACGCCATCGAAATCCTGTCGATATAAACACACCGGGGAGCGATAACGCCGGATGAGGCGTTATCGCACGACAGAAAAGAAATACGATTCATGCGCGGCCGACGAGTCGCATGTGGATATTTTAAAGTACAACTCCCGAGGATATTTGTGCGAGGATTATCATTGCATTCAATCCTACTGTGACTTTGAAATTTTAGGAAGATTATAAAAGAGTTATAAAGCAGGTAGAATATACAAATAGAATATGAAAAATATAAAATTAAATTTAAAAAAAATATATATATAAATAATAATATAAAAAATGCATAGAATGAAAGCAAAATATTAGAAATGAAGTACAAAATGTTTTTTATTATAACATAAAAGAAAAATATTGATATCAATATGTAATGAGTTTTTAAAAAATTATTAGAAGAAACTCTATTAGAAGATGGATGTGTGACTTAAGATAGTACAATCTGCATCTTATAATATATAATATTAGCTGCGGTAAAACTATAGGGAGAAGAGATGTAAATTTCTGTAAGATTGATGTTCGCGATTTTCTAGAACGTTGCTCAGCCATTTTGTGCAGGTGACTAGTCGACTCTAATATTCTCCATAGATACTGCTCCGAGTGTTATAATACTTTCGCATGATCTAAGAGAATCGATGTGTCAGGAGCTTGGCTAATATTCGAAAGTAGAATTGCATCTTGTGCATTTGTGAATTACAGAAAAATCAAATGCAAGAAGAAGAGCATAACACAAATTGAAATAATATCGACAAATATTATATTATTTCTAAAAATGATAAATTTTATATAAGGAATATTAATAATATTTAAAAAATTATCGAAAATTTAATAAACTTATATAACGACTTATTTATAAGGTAATTAAAATTGCTTATTTTAATTATTTCATGTACAATGTTTTTAAACACGGTCGCACTGTTAAAAATTTACGGTTCCATGTTTCCATAAAAAAATCACAGTAGAGATGCGGACGGCGGGTTTTCCATTTACTCTCACCCTCCGTTAATTCCTGTCTGGTCACCGGCCGCTTGTCGTCATCCCTTCAGTACAAAAATATTTTCCAAGCATTATTTACAATACGTCAAGAGACACGACAGTGTCTCGTGCTAAGTGTGAGGCAGATGACCTATACACAAACCGATGCGCGCGAATTGAGACCCTTATAATGTCGAATCACAATAATGGCTGAATCGATCAAGTTCTGAATAGGTTCGATAGCTTGGGTTTGAATCATGTAATAAAAGTGTGTCTATTAAATTGTTTCAAGTGTTTTTCTATATGTATTTTCTATCTATTTTTCTATGTATCCTACGAGTAGAGATATTGCGGTGTAAAGTTCAAAATGTAAATTTTTATATTAACTCTTTCAACTCCGGCCGCCTTTTTTAAGATACATTAAGATACGCGTCGTTATCGTCGTCACCAGTACTGTTTGTTTTTGCATTAAAGAAAATTATTGGAAATACGTCCACATGACAACATCTCTATCACATCTCTATCATATACGAAGTAGTATCTCCTAAAGACAGAATACAAAAAAGAAAGCATGTGTGCTCAAAACTTTGCTTTCGAATATTAGAAGAAGACAGCTATATGATGTCTCTTTTTCTCTATCTTCCAACACAAAAAAGAAAAGCACTAAGTATGTGTGTACTTAGGACAGTTTCAACTAACTTCCACCAGGCTTCGAACAGACTACTGCTCTCTTCTTTCTTTCTTGTATTGTTATTTCTTTCATTCTTTTCGATTAAGTCTTTCATTCCATTGAAATATACTTCTTATCATATAATAAATGTATATAATTATAATTGTGTTTAACTAAACTTGTTAAAGTGTTATGAAATGAAATAAATACAAAATAGAATTTATAGATTTACAAATAGTTTGTTTCCATAATCTTGTTTTATATCTTCTTGTAAATTTTTCAACTGTATTTGAAAATAAGAGTGGCATTTGCAAACATTTTCTAGCTTGGTATTTAAAAATGTTAACTTTTTAAAACCTTTATTTAAATTTTAACTTCAATTAAAATTAAAATTTTAGTAAACAAATGATTCAAGTGAAAAAGGAAAACAACGATTTACTGAAGGCAATTTTGAATAAATAGCTTCCTCTTTTCTATGACATAGACATGGTAAGTGATGTGACGATGTTAACATCGCTGAATCGAAATATGTTTACTACGAATTACTGACGAGAACTGTGGAACTTAACTCAAGATGTATCTTCGCTTATTAAGAAGAAACTTCAAATAAAATGAAGAATTTAATTGAAATAAAACAGTATTGAAATAAAATAGTAATGCAAAAAACTTGCTACTGCATAAAAACTTTTGCTCGTATTTTAATATTATCACAACTTCTTCGACAAAACCTAAGAGAACTTTACTCCGTACTTTAGCACTATAATTACGCGATATCGATTTAGCTCTAGTCCAGTAATCAGACACTAATCTAATCATTGACTAACGGTAATCGTCTCCGCGAGTAGAAAATCGATTGTACAATTACCTCACTGCTCTCGCTCGTGAAATTAACTAGCGCAGAGTTGCTGCGATACGCAATTCGTCGTCGCTGCGGTTCTTGATGTACCTGTTCGCCTATCTGAAGCAGAACCTTGAATTTTGAGCAGAATACTGGGGTCGAGAGAGCGCAATTGATCGTCGTCGACCACAACACGACCACCATCACCACGATCATCGTCATCATCTCTGAATTCCAGTACGTTAATGGGTATTGCGATTGGTGCGGAAGATTCGATCCTCGATTCCGCCTGGATCCCTATTCGAACCCGGGGCTTGTTTCACAACGATAATAACGCCGAATACGCAACTATCAATCATCTCATCTACCTGCTAATGACGAACATTTATGAGCAATATTAAATGTTAAATACATATTGCGACTACAAAGGAGTTAACGTAATAAATGGATTAGCGTAAATAGCATGTTACTGTATTGCTTGTCGAATCGAAAAGAGCTATCGCCGGATTGATATCGATAATTGCGAGAACGTAGAAAAGATCAGAGTCAACACACACACACACACACAATTGTATCTAGTGTTACGCATCGTGCATCATCTCTTATCATTTAATGAGTACTGACGCTCACTTTCAGTGTTCTTTTATCTCACTAACCCACGACAACTTTGGAAATGGCTAAGGAATATTTATGTTCGAGCGAAGGAGAAAACGAACACGCACCGGGACATCACTTATGTCCATCATGTGCTCGAAAAGAAGCCATCTTCTCTTCTCTCTCTCTCCCTCTCCTCTCTTTCTATGTCCTATGGGGTCTCGGTGGCAATTTACCAATCAGCTTTATTAAATTTCGGTGCTGCCAATATGGCGGACTACGGGGTAACTCGATTGCTCCATCGTGCTGCAGCCACTTCCGTAGCTCACAGTCGGTCCTAATCCTTAACAGGATGGAACAGGATGGGACAGGATCGCACAAGGGTCGGGGGAAACTCATTATAGCTCGATCGAGTCTCCCAAGAATAACGTCGCGGCTAATTAGTATAAGCGGCTGTAATGCGATCTAAAAATTCTACGAAGTTCTTCCCGAAGAAGAAAAGAATCCTATTAATAGAAATGACAAGAGTGATCTCAATAGAAATTTAAGTAAAAATTAGATTTGATTAGAGATTATGAACATTGCGATAACGCGGAACATCAAATTAATGAATTTCGATCACATTCCGATTATTATTTAGCACTAGAAAAGTTAAGCTCTTTTTAGAACGAACACCTACGTAGCTCCCTTCCAGCATTTTAACAACCAAACAAACAAGTCGATAAACTCGCGAAAACATTTAAAAACAGTTTCAAGAACGAACACAATCGCCAATTTTAGAATCAATGCACGAGTGGTGCAACGAAACGACAACAGAATCTCCGTGATATCGTTGATCGAATGTACAAACAAAGCGAAGCGGCTTCGCCAAAGCTAACTGTCGCACGGCAAGAATGGGGATGATCCGCGGCATTACGCGTGTCGCAGTCTGCAATTTCGACACGTACGCCCGTACGCTGTGTGCAAAGCGAGAGGGAGACAGCCGACGAAGGAGAGGGGGGGAAATAGAAAAAAAAGAAAAAGGTATTAAAAGGTACGCTCACGGGCGAAACAGGTAAAACCGCAAAAGCGCAGTCTAGGGGAGCGAATATAGTGACGAGGATCAATATATACACGTGGATCTAACCAGCCACCCGGACCAGTTGTCTGGACCGTCGGCCGCCGCCGCCGCCCCATCGGGAAATCATCCCCTAGGCTTCGAACTCCAGTCAGTCACCCCATCCACCCGCTCTCTGCTGCCGGCTCGCCTCGTCCACCACGGCGATTTCTCCTCCTCCTTCGATCACGTAAATTGCTCCTCCGGCCGTACTCGCCCCTCAGCGATTGATACGCAGAGCTTAAATTATAGGCGCCCCTGATCCTCGACGCGCCTTAGGCGAGCATGGGGCATGGATTTGCGGTGGATTCCGGGTAAGCATGCCGGGCCGAATCGAGCTGAGCTGTATCGGGATGAGACGAGACGGCACGCTGAGTCACCGTCAAAATTCGTTTCTCACAAGGATCATTCGTCCGTTATTTACTGCGAGAGAGCTAAGCTATGGATAAGTGTAACACGACACGATAGGGCCGTTAATTACCGCATAACGAATTGTCGGGCGCGCAAGGGATGTTTTTCAACCTCAGACTTAGAAGTAAAATTATTACGACCCACCCGGGAAATGTTACCCAGACCCGCGCATGTTTAGTTTTTTAAAATAATTTGAAATGTACAAATTATTTTGAAAAAATAATTTATACCTTTAACGATTTTTGAGATGTGTATTTATACACAGAATACGATCGAATGAATAACAACAAAATTCACAAAAAGATATTTAAATTTTTATGTGTTTGACAAGTAATTATAAATTCATCACGCATTGTATTGAGTTGAAAAAAGTAAGATATTATTCCATATTGGAAGTATGCACTCCCCAAGGATATCAAATTTGCATGTTATCGGTAAATACAGCTCTTTTCCGAGTGCAGGGATATCCGCACTTCAGAATAATTATTCGTATGAAACTCATAACTAATATTCGTGAGTGTTTGCACGTGTTACTTAACGATACAAGAATTTTTCCCTCTTAATAATTCGTCCGACCGTAAAGGATTATTTTGAAATTATGACGGTGATGTTTCATGAAAACCTTTTAATCTTCAAATTACCTTTTCCAAAAATATCAGCGCGAAATATGCACCGACGAACAGCCAAATTATTTTCATAAATTGAAATCGGCCGCGTATCATGTAATCAATTTTTGCTTTAAACGCTCTGCGCGAACGAAGCTCAACTTTTTAATCAATACGGATATCGCCGATTTTAAATACGAATCACCCCGCAAATATTGCCAGTCAAATGTCGCACGTTCAATTCGTGTAATAAATTACTCTTTACGACTGAGTACGACCGAAGTGTTATATCCGTCGATTATTATAGCGACATACGCCCGAGTATAATATGTAATGTAATATTAATATTAATGACTTAATTTAAATAGAAATATAATATAATTCAATGGGTATGTGTGTAATTCCTATTAAATCGAAGATCAAAATTGAAATTATTAAAATTATTGAAGGAAACATAATGTTATCATGACAAATAATATTTTTCTGTGGATTTAAAAAACACTGTGTTCCAATATAGTGAAATTGAAGCGGCAAAATCATGTAATAGTATTTTTGTTCCAATTTAGATTTTATATTACTGGCATTGTTATCGCGTCCAATATTATTTGACTTGTTGTCACGTTATAATTAAAAATCTAATTTTATATATTATTTTATATATTAATTACGATTGTGTGGTGCACGAAGTAAAGGATGGGCAATATTGACATCCAGGATGCTCAAAACAAGAATTTTTTTCCTCGTATTTCCCATGTTCCGTTGATATTGATACCTTCGAGCGCCAATAGTTCGTATTGGTCATTTTACGTCTACGTGTGTTACGGTCCTTGCATCAGGCGAGAGCTCCGACGTCCGTGGGAATCGGATGGCTGCATTCCGTGGCTCTCGTCGTCGAGGAAACCCCGAGGACGACAGCGATGGAATCGTATAGATTACGAAACACGTTCTGTCCACTTCAGCCATCGTCTTCGATCGCGCGCTGCGGGCAACTTCGCCATTTGCAAACTCGACGAGGTGTGAGGTACGTTATAATCCATGAATGCGGCTCCGTGACGCCGTCCAATACCTTCGGTCGTTCAACATGCAACCTCGACCCGCGAAACCGATGAAAATTCTCTCTTTCATTTTTATGCAATAAATATTCCTCTCGCGAAGAAACTTCGTTATATCCAGTAATTTTATAAATAGTTAAAATTGCGTTCGACAAAAAAAGAAATCGCGGTGAAGTATCGTATTACAAGGTTTTGTAATTGTGGCTCAAATTGTCAACCGTAATAACTAGTGAACAGACTATCTATCACCAGTAGTTGCAATATTAAACTATCCCAAACTGCAAATGCGGAGCAGTATTTCACACAAGTGCTCGCAACATATCGCGAAATACCTAGATGCAACAACTTCCATCGCAACGTCATTGAAACGTCGCTTCTCGTGCCGCCTGTGAGAACAGCAGCTCGCGGATACGAGGTTGACGGCGTATAACCCTAGATTCCGACGAAGCGAGCTTGCCGTCGTGAAGATCCTCTTGTCGTCTCTTACGACGATGACTGACGACATAGTACATGGTCTTTCTTTACACGTTTCCACGTGCCGGAACGCGTTGATGACGTCGTCGTTGTCGTCGTTGCCGCGACGTTACTTCGAGAAAGATAGCATGAACTCCTTTGTTATACTTATCAAGTGCTTCTCTGCTTCTTCTTCGACTAAAGGATAGAGAATCAAGTCATCGATCTTTCACCGTAACACGTCACGCTATTGAACTTCGTGCCTTTTGCCATTTTAATGTATGTGTATGGAAACGTGTCCACCGAACTTTGATTCACACGCCTGCAGCATAACTTTAGAATGTATCGTCCAGAGTCTCGAGACTCAAGTTTCGAGCATTTTTCAGGACAACAAGGACTCTTGGAAATATCTCGTTACAAGTCTCTTTCAAAATACATGCGCTGAGTATTTTCAAAAATATGAAAAATATCTTTCGTACCGAATACAATATCGTATCGATCTTCTGTCTTTAATTCTTCATGGTACAAATAATACTCAGCATTTTTACAGTGCAACAAGACATTAACATGTACACCGCAATTTGTTAGATATTTATTTCTGTATCGTACAGTTATTAAGGCTAATAATATATCTTTCTGTCGGAGATTTCGAAATATTTGATGAAATTTTACAATTGTTACGCGCTTTGTGCGATTGCAATTTATGACAATACTAATTAATGTCTCTGTTATTTTGTCACTCGTTTCGTTCACATAATAAATTAATAATAATAATCAAATCCATTTTTATCTCATTTTCTACAATAATAACCTGCAACATGTCAAGAGCGTTACATCGATATATTTGTGATAAATTATTAACTTTTTCCGCGCTAAATTTCTCTCAAGAAACACAATATACAATATGTTTGACACGCTTATCAGCTTCCTTTTGGCGAATCGGCAGTTTTTCATAATATTATCCTGTTAATGATAATTGATACTACATCTCCACGCACCAATGTATGTTTGATGCATCGAAACTGCATGGGCTTGAACAAGTCTATTGGATAGTAGGATAATAACGTTAGGACGGCGGTTAGATAATCGCGTTTAATAATACAAAGAAAATCTCTCTCTCTCTGTCTGTCTTCGAAAAATTTCATCACGAAGAAACTGACAGTAAGGTAAACAATAAGAGGATTAATTCAGTTGCAGTCATTATTATCAACTATACGATTTAGAAAATATAATATCATTCGTACATCTCATGCTTCATCTGGAATATGTTTATTATTTGCAATATGATTTTCACGCGTCACATATCTCTTTAATTTTATCCGTACAACAAACGGAATAAATACATGTAAACGGAATAAATACATATAAGCTCTTATTTTGTGAAATATCTCAAACGTGCAATATTTAGACCAAAGATATATTAGTTATTCTTGACAGATGCAATGTATTTTTGTCAGTGATTTATCGAAATCTACGAAAACATTCGACACAAGCGCTCTTTTGGTAATAACGTATATAATCCTGAAGAGGGACAAGCCAGCAATTTTGGCAATTTTTCGGAATGAATTCCTAATTGCACGGTGATTTACATGAAACAATCCTTTTTTTTTTGAGCTGGGAAGTAAATCATTGCCGTGCAATCTAAGAGTCAACATATTCAACCGACAACACGAAAGACGGAGAAAAATGAGTGCGCTTTTGAACCAAAGTCAAGGAGCTCTTTTTGCAACTGTGGTTGCAATAACGCTCTCGCTGTCGCTCCCGGGGAATACTCAAAGAGAATTTTAGTTTAGGTCATGTCACGAAAGCTCAAAGATTTCGCGCGACCTTTCTCTCAACTTTTCTGAATTACGAACAACCGTCGAGATCTTTACTTAAGGTGAATTTCTTCTACTTGCATATTTGTACATGCCAATTTATGGCGTGCAACATAAATCATATAATTCGTAATTAAAAATCCTTTATAAATAAAAATAATAATTATCTATAATATTTTTAGTAAGAAATAAATTTAAAACGCCTAGACGATCAGACCTGGATCTTTGATGGCCAATGATCTACGTAAACGCAGTGAATAACTAAATAAGATGCGCGCCAACACAGTCGAACACCAACTTAGAATCAACATGATTTCACATGTTAGTGCTAATAAGATCCTCCACTCCCTTCAGATAAATAATTTAAATTTATTTCTTACTATTAAGTAATTCACGGTCATGAAGAATGTAATATTTGTTTATAATATTTAGTATTTTCTAAGTAAAATTAGTTACTAAACAATTTAATAAAATTGTTAGATAGACGCATAATGGACAAATAACTGCTGTTTCCTTATTTTAAAAAGAAATATATGTATAATAACGGAATGACTATACAAAAGTGTGATGCATTAAATTATGAAATTAATATTTGTAATGCTCATACATTGTAATGTTATAAACGAGAAACCAACGTTTTCAATTGAGCAATTCAATCAATATAGAATTAGAAACGTAAATTAACACAGCCGCTCTTCTTCTCGAATTACTTAGGATAATTTCGAATAATTACGGTCGTTAGTAATCTATCTAACGGACAATTTCACATTACGACAACGCGATAGTTGTGTGCGAACACGATTGTCATTCGCTTAATTAGTTTCTCACCTTTATTTCCGCTCGCGTCCGCGCAATTTCATTAATTAGTCTTACTCATTCGCTGTTTATTAATTTCACCTAATGAAGAGTATCACGGGAAATATTAGAATTGTTCGACAAATATTTCCGAGGAAACAAACGCGTTTCCGATGAAAAAGCTCCTCACGTATTTAATTTGTTCAATTTACAAAGCGCTCGCAAAGCGCGCAGATACCCGCGATGTTCGGCAAACAAAAATTAAATCCTTTCCATGCAAATTCTCAATTAACCGGTATACTGGTGTCTGTGCCGCAACGTACGCACGTCGTGAATGTAGTGTATATAAATACATCGGAGTCGTAAGACGTGTGAAAGGGATGCCCTGTAAAAATAGTGTAGATAACATTTTTTAGATCCTCATAAAACCTTGCCTTTCGTTACTTTAATATTGTGTAGCCAGTCTTATGTATATTTTAGTTCTAGTAGATAGATATAATTTTCATATATATATATATATATATATATATATATACCTTCACAACGCGGTCATTTCAAACGAGTGAGCCTTAAAATAAAATACACACACACACACACACATAACACACTATTAATTTAATTATAAATATTAAATATAATTATTTAAATAGAATTCTCTCTCTAAAAAAAGTTTGATTTCGATAAAAAATATATTTTCCGTTCTTAATTTCCCTCAATGCTAAAAAGGGAGGAATGTGCTCGGCATGTCTTTTGCGGATTTTGATCTGAATACTTTCGCTATCCACATCCATGGCCCGTAATTATTTCTTTGGCAAATATTCTCGCTATCGGCTGACTCGGCCGTTTGTGTTTCGCTTTTATTAAATCCCATCCCCCTTCACGCGTCTTTCATTTCTGGCACGAGGTTTTAATAAAACGCGATATTAAAGGTATTAAGTGCGCAATCATCCTCTGGGCAGAAGCCAGAGCTACGTGGTCCACAAAAAGGCCCGTGCGAATTTCTTTCGTTTCCACTTGAGCCCCTTGAAACTCGTAGCTACGATTATTACGATCGTGAGGAGAAAAAAAATCGCTAATCTGCGTGGGTTTTTCAATATGACACCTGCATGCCCTTTGTTTATGTGTATAAAATATCAACAGAAGCGATAGACAAATTAAGAAGAACAGTTCTTCGGTTTTAATAAACTCTAAGTAGTTTTACCTCATTAAAAATTGTAGAGTATAAGGAAATTAAATGTTGTAGAAAGACTAGTACCGAAATGATATAGAGACAATTGATTTACAAAAAGTGTTACTGTTTCCGGATGTGGAAAAATGAATGAAATTTATACCGTTCATTCTCACGTCCGTTTCAGCCGACGACAATGCACGAAGCTCGTGCACTTGAAAAGTAAGCGTTGTATATATATAAACAGGTCTCGAGCGTAATACGCGAAAAGGCCATTTTGCAAATCTCTTCGAAAATAAGCACGTTGTCAACGTCGTTGCGAAAACGAGCGGACAGGCGAGCTCATGAATTTTTCAACCGCGCACTAACGATGCTCTGTGGCCCGCGCGAAAGTCGTGTTCTCGCGACGTCTTTGATGCGCCTAAAACAAAGAGACTGCCGTGTCGAGCGGGGACCAAGGGGAGTGAAAGGGGTGTCCGCCCCTTTTTCCGTATCACTACCCTGCAGATAAGAAACGACCGCAGACCTGGGGGCGAATGGCTCGCTCGAAGAAAAACTCCGCCGCCTCACCTTCTTCTTTGACCCCGTCCGCCATCATTTCTGGAAGTACCGCCACGAGGGAAACTTCCCGACGATAAAACGAGGCCTCTTTTTACCGTCGTCTCTCTCTCTCTCTCGACTCGTATCCCGAAGTCTATAAATCCCTCGGCATCTTACCGCGCTTCGAGTGCGCATCATTAATAACGACGTTGAGCCGCTCCATCGAAGACAGAAGTCTGCCGGTGCAAACGGGTAGACATTCTGCAGAAACGACATTGTAGGTCGAACAGGTGGTGATTTGGTTGGGTGATACGATCGGGATTTGAACTTAGTCGATGCGAGCATGAAGTCGAGAAGAACGGAGTCAGACAGTTACAGACGGATGACGATAACGAGCGCAACGCGCGAGAAACGGCGATAGATGATCGAAGGATAAGCCCAAGTTTCGGTTGAATTGTTTCATCTTACAGCTTTATCTCGTTGTATATGTATAACACGCCTGTGCTTCATAAATTATAATTAATGTCATAAATTAGTGATATTGGAATTAATTCCTGCGGCTATTTCTGCGGTCACGTAATATGAATTATAGCTATTAATAATTATGCAGTTATAAATTCTCAGTAACTGTGCTACGATGAATGTTATTTAAATAAGCGATATTTAATTATTACAACTACTTATTGTAAGAGGTTTTCTTCTTAAATTACGTGTTTCATTTTCTTCGATCACGGGCACACCCGATATCAAGAAAAAGATTTCAACATTCAACACAACCTCGACCGATTTTCGACTCTATTTTCTCGACAATTACGGTTCATTACTGCGCGAAACTTTGTCGCGCAGCTCGTTATGGGCCGTACTGCGGCCATGAAACTTCGTTAATTGCTGGAGCTTTTTACGAGGCCCTGAAAACGAAAACGGCAACGACGAGGATATATCGAGTCGTTATAAAAAGGCGCGGATTTATGGCTGCCTCGGTTCATTAGACGCTATTCGCTATTCTTGATATACTCCCCGGGAATCTGCCCGAGATGATATTTCATTGGTTCATTATGTATCTTTTATCTCTTTTAGACACTTCTAGATTTGTATTTTGAATCATAATATTTTACGCTCGCGCTACTTTTCTTCCGCAGTTTATTACTTTCTTATTAAAGTCCGAAGAAATGTCATACCTGTTCGACGTGACTGAAGCGACGCAATTCTTGAAATATTGATATATATTGAATAATTTTGCTTTTATGAGAAAGTAAAAAATATTGGAATTTACAATTTTACAATTATATATTTTTCCATTATGATACAATTATATAAATTCAATTATCCGAAATATGCTATCTTCGAATAAGTGAATGTATCATATCACATGAATCTTCTTAATAGCAATTATTCTATCAGTGCGAATTTTAACCGACATCCGGAAGACACACCGGAATCAAGTGCAAATAACTTACTTCCTCTCGTCGCTCTCGCTGACGATTGTCTGCGTAGCTATATGCCCGATTGTTATGCAGATTGAAGTAACACCAGCCGGCAGTTACTTCGAGGCAATTTCGGTGATACTTAGCCGAGTGAAGTTACCCGATCCAAGCTGACCCATAAGTGATGCCATTTCCACTTTGGCGACTCGTTATTCTCAATTTGCTTCAAGCGGAAACGATATTTATGTAAAACAGCTAACACCTCTCTCCCTCTCTCTCTCCTTCATTTCCTCGTACGATGTTCGTCATATACTAAAGATTTGTGAAAGATACCGGACTAATGAGATTCGCATACATGTAAATTTAGATTAAAATTACTAGATTAAAATAACTGCACAAAATCTGACACGACGTTTGATAATCGGAAGTAATCTTTAGTTGCATATATCTTTAACAATTAGTTTTACATGAAGTATCACCGAAGCGTGCAAGAGAAAAAAAAGATAGCTTGCCATAACATCGCAATAGAATTGCGATTGCAATACTTTCCGCGAGAATATCATCGCATTTATTTTCGTCAGGAATAGACGGCTGTCACCGCGGCATTCGATATTTCTCTCTCGGTGGTAATCAATTATACGACTTGACGTAGTCGAACGAGCGGTTGACGTGGCTGTGATGCGTCGAAAAACACAAAAGCGATTGCATTCGTGGTGGCCAAGGAAGATACATTTGCATAGCGCCGTTGTTATGCAAAACAGGACAGCGGAAAAATGGGCGACTAATAAACGGCGACGGTGATTGTAATATAATTAATCGATGCGGCGCAAGGGAGAATATCGGAGCAGATCCTGCCGGTTAGTGATCCGATCTTGTTTCACGACAAAGAAGCGCTCTTCTTCGACGAGTAACTGGACAAAGATTAATGACGTGTTTGATCAGATTACGCTTAATGAGCGCCCAAGCATCGTTCTGTCCTGCCTGCGGACGAGGAGAGGAAGTAGAAAAATTTGTTCCTACACCCGTGCGCACGATGAAAGATATTTCCCTCTTTCTCTCGTGGCACTTTTTAATTCGCGCAAGATCCCGCTAATCACACGTCGGAAGAAGCAGAATTATTGCGAGATAAACGCGGGCGAATTAATTTCCTTTTTATCTTTCTCATCTTTCATCCCTGAGTAAATGTAACTCGGTTAAAGTACGAATTAGTGTCAGAGCATTTTGCCTTGATAATTTTATGGTATTATTTATTAATAATTATTAATAGCCGTGTAACTATTTTTGTTTAGCTAATTATTCGAAACAAGAATTATTCATTGTGTATACTAAATTATTTATCAGCACTAGTTAAATGACTTATCATCATTGCAAATACTTAAGTATCGACGTAAAATTTTAAATTGTTTTTACACGTATTTAATCTAAACGTCATCTTTCTTCAAACTTTATCTTGGCCTTTCCTGAAAAGATATTTCTGTGTATATTACGTATTTTATTCAGTCTAATATTCACAATCAATCTTAGAATTTTCTTAATTCTTTTGTTTCAACTCAAGTGTATCGCTGTAGAGAACTCCTCAAGGGCGACGTCAGTAATGGTTAATACTGCATTAAAGAGCTCTCTTCCTCAAAGAGCTGATATCCCTTGCAACTTGATGGCATACTATAGCTCTCCTAGCTTCGCAGTCGGACGAGTGGTGGAGAGAGGCAGGAGGAGGACTGACTCGATTTTCGATCCGTCGCTTTCGCTATCCCGAGGGATTTTGTCCTAGTCTAGTCGTCTAGCTTTGTGGACCGACTGACCGAAACCCGGGCTCATAGGTATTGTCCGATCTGATGTGGTGGAGAACGAGAGTTTTTCTACCATTAAATCATCCGCTCTTTGTGGACCATATTTTGCTCAGCGGTTTACTACGTTGGTTTTCGCGTTGCTTGCCCTCGTTCCTATTGACGCAAACACGGGTAAACAAAAGTTTGGCGGTAGAAGTACGTTATCAGCAAGTTATTTAGTTATCTATGCGTAATACTCTTCCATGCGTAACACTCGTGATTTTACTTGTTCGTATTAGTTTCTCTTATTCAATGTGAAAATGAGATGTATCACTGGTAGAGAAACTATTATATTACAAACTCTAGTAACTCGATTAATAGAGTCTCTTTAAACGAAAGATGTGCTAATAAGTATGTCGAACAGAATTTATGTATGTTTCATATGTGTGTAATTTACAGTAATACAGAAAAGAATTAGAGTAGGAATTTTAAAAATATGTTTATATTTATTAATATGACCTGTATAGGCGGACGTAACAATCGAGAATCTGGTCAATTTTTTTCTTGGTTTATCTCTCTTTGTTGCCTCATTTTCTGCAGCCGCAGTCTATCTGCATACTGTCCGCGTAGTACGCTGGGAGCACGAACGCCCCATACAAATCGAATATCTGCGAGAAACGAAGCACGCGTATCCGATACTTTATTGCGCGCGCTTTTGTTTCGTAAGTTCGTTTTCACTCGGACACGAATTAGCGTGCGGAAGAGGCCATCGTGGGAGCGTGATAAAATTGCTCTAATGTCCCGAAGTATGAAAGTTCCCTCGTTACCATCAGCACGTCTATTTGATTACGTCGTGTTCGGGGAATTTTAAGAGATCCTTAATGCAGAGTTGCAGCGAGTTCGAATCGCGCGAGCGGGAGGAGCTTAAATAAAGTATCTCGCGCCTAACAATATCTCGCTCATAATATAAGCTTCATATCAAACGAATAGTACGTCAAAAATAAAAGAGTTTTGTTTTAGTAAAATGTCCGAGCTAAGAACACTACGTGGAAAAATAACGTTTCGATGTATTATTAGCTTATACACGTCTCAAATTCGTACTACTATTATTATTGATGAATTTTCTTTCACAGACATGAATGCTATTTTCGCAATGAATTTCAATTATATCTTATCAATATCTTTTTAATCTCTTTAACTCCTTTCAATATGTTATTCTTATAAAATCTAATCGAATTTATAAATACGAAGTAATATTACGAAATGATGATATTACTCTATATTTAAAAAAACCTGGATTTATATTTTTACAATTTATCTCACGAAACGTCTGCGGTCGTTCCGGTTAAACTTTTTCAGAGGTCATTGATTTTGTGAGTCACGGTACTTAGAATATTCTTAGTGTCTGTGTATTTCGTTGTCCCCGGTTAACTCGGTCGACAGTCGTCGTTGGCTCATTTTAGCCGTGAAACATAGCAGACTTTACTCTTGCAAGTAAATAGGTCATACATAGCTAATTTCGAAACGGCTCGGTTCTGGTCGCGGGGAGTAATATGACATTCATTGTATTTACAGTGGGGAATTACGGTACACGCGCCGCGATCCCGACAAAGAACGCGTTATTTAACGCATTATTAATTACTGCGGCAAAATTGTTTCGATCCGAGGCGCACACGCGCTATGTTATTCCAATTATTATACTGTGTAATCTGCCTCCGTGCCTTCGAGCATGTTCCATGCATACATTAAACGACCATAATACAATAGAATTATTTCAAAATTTGCTGCTGAATTTTTGACAATAATTCAGCCGCCCGTCGAAACAACGGACTATACGTGAGCGAATATTTGCTGACAAAAAATATCTGCGATTTGAATTATGCTGTAAAAATGTGTGAGAAAGTAATAGCGCCTTTAACAATAAATGACCAATGAAATTACCAACTGATATCTTTTGTGTATACACAATTTTATTTTTTGTGTATACACAATTAAATAAAATATGTCGATTACCTGTGTCAATGAATAAAACCTGTTTTTCGACATGATCATTCGCACCGAAAAATTAAGGATGTTGGACCATCATCTGGCAGTCAATTATCATGAGAAGTGTGCTATTACCAGCCGGGACATAACGAGATGAACAAAGTAAACGCATTTATTGTTCAGTCCTTTTCTTCCCATCTCCCTTGTGTGCTCGCAGTGCGAGAAGGGACGACGAAACTTTTTCATCAGGGCAGCACGCCATTTATCCGTGCGACCCTTCGGCTAACGACACGAAACGAGCGTACGGCCACGCCGTAAATCCGTCGCGGCCGGAAATGCGCGAGGAGGACTAAGCTGGATGTCGCGAGCAGCACGATTATCAGTCTCGTGAAAAAGGAGACTCGCAGAAAATTGTCTACTCGAGTATTATTACATGAAGACTGAACAAACATTGGTGAACGAGCATAGAGACAATAACTTCAAAATAAAATGTTAATAAGGATTCTTAGTCAGCATTTGGCTATAAATCACTACCCCTGATGGTCCCAGTCCATGACTAAGCGAAAAACTCCCGAGGCGACCCGGTTACGATTTAGATCAGCGGTCGGATCTTCGTAACCAGAGCTGCTATCAGTTTGAGTCTACAACACCCGGTATTGGTCAGCACCAGCGCCTGGGGTAAATGTAGATGTCACCCTCCAAAAGATCCATGCAGGAATCAACCACCGTTAAAAACTGAAGCGACCTTTCTGTCTGTCTCAACATACCAGACAAATACATTCTCACCTATTTATTTCCAAACATAGATCTTTATTTACTTCATTTCTTAATCTTAAATTTTTTTCGTACATAAGTATTTCTTTAGAATCCTTCTAGTTGTATAACTGTACCATTCAACTTCAACCACATTCTTTTAAATTTCTTGTACGATCGTACATCGGATGCTTCACAATCATACATCGGATGCAAGGTCTTGCTTTCAACATTCAGCATTCTCCATTTTCACTAATTCACGCTTAAAGAGAAATTTATTCATACAGCTAAATAGATATGATTTGTATTCTCGCAATTTTTATTTATTTATTTGTATTTATGTAAACTTTAATATTAATGATACGCGACGGGCTGTTCATCTTAACACACTCGCACTTTTGCAAAACACCTTGGCCGAGATTGTATCTCGGCAACCTTATGAATTCTAGAGAAGCAATATTCCTGTGCAATTCCAGCGACGATTCGGCAATACGAGATGCCCGACACCGGGAGAGCGCTTTATCGTTTTGTGCTCAGGAAGAGGCGACTAGCTGAATCGTCGAGAAAAGGGCTGCGCGATACAGCATTGAAAAGGAGAAGCGTTTCGCGTTTCTACCTTCGTGTCGTCGACCTTCGTCGCTTTCGTTATCCGAACGGGGATAACAGCGGAGAGGAGAGAGGGAGATGGTCGGAAATCGCCGACGACAAGGATCGACACTTGGCGTCAGCCTCTCGAGAAAGTGAGAATCGCGGCGCGAAACGACGAAGGCAGCGGGACGTAGGCGAGGGAAAGCTGAAGATCGGGAAGAAGACGACGGCGTTCTTCGATAGCTCCCCCGGGAAACGAACCCTCCTGTGTTACGATCAAACACGCGCGCGTGTGCACCATCCCCGGCATTGCTTTTCGTTGTATGCACATCGAGAGATCACTCTTTCTCACCGACACGCTGCCGTTGCCACTCGCGCATTCATCGCACGCGAATTTATTCCAATTTTTACCGGTTTCTATCGATCGACTTTGCCCGTTTTTACATTTTCAAAGATGTCAGAATGTATCGTACTTTCTGTTTCACTCTGAAAGTTGTATAGTACTTATTTATACACTCAATCTGGAAACACATTTTGGCAGAATTTAAGCGTTGCTATTATCTTTACCAAAGGTTATTTAAACTTTAAATTCCCTTGTATCTCAGTTTAAAAAGGGTACTTTAAACGTGCATTTGAATTTCCGCGCACGAAACGTATTGCGGTATAATTCTACGCGTACATTAACATTTCTTACTCTGTAATTATCTCAATCTCTCTTTTGACGGAAGTCAACTAAAGTCATCTTGCGATAGTCATCTTCCTCGTATCCTTATCAGGAACCATTTGCAATGTAATTACGGGCGTACATAGCGTGTCCTAGATTTCCCGCAATTCCTTTTATCTATGAATCCTTTGAGGAATTTGAGTTTGATGTTCTTTAGGAAATCATTCAAGCGCAACAATCTCTCGATTATAAATAATTGAAAATGTCATAATTTTCACTAAAAAGGAAGTAACAAATCCCCCTTCTCAATGTAATTTTAAACTTGAATGATTTCGTTCTTCAAAGTCGAACGCAATTATTCGACTTACAGCATAATGAACGAGTTTATAAAAAAAGTATTCTTTGACATTTGATGTGTATAGATCGAAGTGTATCGATTGTGACATTATCGAACGCGTACGTAAAGATTCGAAAGCTCTTCGGTAGGAAGCTATCAGTGTTAAAGCGTTATTACGAGAGACGCCAGGCAACGGTTAGTCAAGCGTGGGGATCGTTTACAGTATCGATAAACAGTTAACAGAAGTGAGAGGCGATTTACAAATAGCTCATATTGATTTGTGTCCGTATACCAGCGTATACGCGCGTATCGCGAGAGTGCATCGACGAGGTAATTAATAAAAGTGTATCCACGAGGTAATTAACAGAAGCGCGCATGGCAGAAACGCGATACTTTTATTACAATATCCAAATTACGCAACATATAATAGTTACGTATCTTTTTCAAGCGGTAAAAATTGAGAAACCTTGAGAAAACTTTAATTTGTATATTTTAACGATAGAGAAATTGAGAGTCAGAACGGAAATTAACGAGAAAAGGAAACACTGCGCTTAATTGCGCTTTTAGCAACAGGCTATTCAATTATCGTTAACCTACGCGGTAATTAATGCATAAAACCGCGCACGTTTTGTTTGAACTTTTTATGCGTGTGATGAAACTTTAGCTCGATAAATTCAACTCTGGGATCGAACACGTTCGCGGAGTGCTCTTCCGAGGTAAAACCTTTGTGCCATTAACATCGTGTCATGGGTGATCCGCTTTGCATACTACGGGAGCTACCCCGAATCTCACGATCGTGAAGCTTGAGGGTCGCATCGCGTGACTTCTGCTGATCGCGACCATTCAATTTACTATCCCCGGAGATGATAGATCGACGCGGAATTGCCTATTCGAATGCAAAAGTAGTCCTAAGTTCGGTAGCATAGAAATTGTAGGATTAAAAAAAAATGAGAAGGAACGTGCGCACGAGAAGAAGAACTTGGCACGTATATTACCACGGAGCTATCTACTTGTATTAAATATACGATATTGTTCCTTGAAACTGTTATATCATTGAAATAACAGTTGATATGATAATAGAGAAAAGATTTTAAAATGATACAAAAGAATCAAGTTTATGGTAAAATAATAGTTTTCTATCATCACTGTAAAATTTTTGTAAAAACAGATGATACATTATGTTATATTTATATAATTTCTGTTTTTAATAAAACGAATTAAAGTGAAATAACACAGCGCCTCGTGTTTTATCAATTTTTATAGTTCCATCAAATTTCTAACTTTTCTTTATAACCTTTCATGTAAAAAAGTTTTTTCGCCATCAAGTCTTCGCTGCCTACGTTGTAACTCACCTCAGAATTTCCCAGAAGCAATGACGAATGGAAAAACAAGACACTCCCACGGGGCGCTTCATCGACGTAAATGGAATTAACCGCTTAGAACTTCGCGCTTAAACAAACCAACCGGGATCGACAAACAATTTCGCCTAAATGAAACTAACTTGTTCGGATGGACCGCGCGAGTGCAGCTGCGGAAGATGAGCGCAGCATTTTCTCGCGAGCGCATTCGTGGATTTCTTGCCGGCGAAGGAAATCGGAAGAACGGGAAAGCGAAGAAGTAAGGAGTGAGGAGAAGAGCGGCAAAAGGAAAAGCCCTACTAATTCCTTGCTAGTTACTAACGACGAGGGAACGGCTAGAACGGGCAACCTCTCGTGCCCTCCTTATGCCTGGCGCTTTTTATCCACCGTGTAATCGACTCTACTCTCGATCTATTTCTCGTTTTGTACACGATGCCGGACTCTAGGAGTTTAGAAACGTTACTTTCCAGCGAGCCTCGCAGCCGGAGAGAAATCCTGCTAATTCAATTGATAATTGTCTGAGACTCGCACACTCGAACACGCCGAACTGCATTAATTTTTTTAAGCGAATGTTAATATTTATTCATTTTTCCAAGCGCGACATTCGTTCCAATAAAATTTACAATGTACTTACCAACGAAAAATATGAAGTTGGACTACCATACACTCAAACATTGTAAAATACTTCTTTATAATATTTTTGTCAAGAAAGATTTCTTTTATTGAAAGATATTTTCTTCGAATATTGAAGCAGAAATATAGAATGACCTCATAAAAATATGGTTTGTAATATCCCGATTTGTATATTACCGGAAAAACGTGATAAGGATTGGCAGATTTATATCGACCATCGCGACATAAGCATTCGAAGATCACGGATGCCAAGTAGAATCGCTTTAAATCGGTTCAGCGGAGCAGAGATATGAAATTCTCGAGACAGTTGGAATCAATGGAAACGACTTCACAAGGTTATTTTCCAGGCCGTCTTCTCCCTATGGAAAATTATATTTTTAAATCTCCTGCTTCCGCAAGAATAATCGTGCAAGAGAAATTCTACGGGACATAAAAAAATCTTTTCTTAACGAGAAAATATTTCGTGAGTGCATTAACGTATATAATCACTACGACCTTCTTATCTTGTGTACATTTGAGATTTATGAGTAATGAGTATTTTGAAATGATTTTCCATCAATTTATCATTTCCCGGATCAATTTATCATTAATCCAAAATCGGATTGCAACATGACGTAGAAAAGATCGATTCTCATCAATTTCTTCCCGTGAGCTAAAAATAAAATTTTCAGTGATTTAAATAATTCAAGTGATCGTCGAGGTACGTAATTATTTCAAATTGGTCTTGACGTTTGACTTTTATCCGTGATAGATACGTGAGCTTCACCCTTAAGAATATCCGTTCGTCTTTCCTACGTCGGATACGAGGAAAATCATCAGCCGCTTCGTACGTCACCTAAAATTACAAGACGAAAAAAATGTGTCCGTTAACGACCGAGAACAAATTTTTCTCGTCATGCAGCGGATTCTCTCTAAACTTCCCGTTGAACTTTTCGTTTCCACTTATTCGTTTCAACTTACTTCTCTCTTTTTCACACATGTTGATGTTTTCGACGAGCATCGATCTCAAAATTTTCTTGGGAAATCGATGTCATCGAGGAACAAACATATCGACGCTGGGAATCGAAAAGGTCAGAAGGTTGTGGAACTCTGTGAAATGAGAGAGAGAGAGAGAGAGAGAGAAAGGTTATCCGCACAGGAGTGACGTGAGTTATTGGGAACCGAAAAATAATTCACGTAGTCGAGAGAGAGAGAGAGAGAAAAAGAAACAGTTGTAAAAAAAATTAAAGCATCAGAAATATTTCTCGCTTATAAATGACGATTCGGCGGACGTTTTCATGTATATATATCTGATTTATCGAGTCAGAGTGCTTGTCATTAAAATTGAGTTGTAGGACATTCTGTGTGCAACGTGCATGGCTTTTTAAAGATCAGTAGGGCTGTAGATATTGACGACTCTTCATGCCAACCCTGGGAGCACGGTGTGGTTGAGAACTTTTCAACCCTGACTAAGAGAGAGAGAGAGAGAAAGAAAGAGGGAGAGAGTCGGGATGTACGCCTCTTCCCGCCGACCGAACGTGCACCGGATGGGGATGAATTTATCGGCGTTATGGAAGACGAATGGCCGGGTGCACACGCCGAATGAAACAAGAACGACACCTCGGCTGATAGGCGTCGAACACGCCGAAGTTTTGCCCTCGAAAAGTTTCGACCTTTACGTCCTAGCCGCATAACGACACACAGCCGCAGGCAGCCGGGAAAAAAATTGTAAGCCTCGAGGGTGCCGCCAAGCCCGATCTCCCCGATCGCATTACCATGGCGAATTCGCATATCGATGCGCATACGAATAGGAATTTCCGCGGAGAATACCTGCTGCTGTGCTGCCGCGCCTCCTCAACTAATGTACGGCCACGCACGATGGAAAACGGATACCGCGTAGCCTCCTGAAATATACAGAACGGGATACCTATATAAACTACACGCCGCCCCCAGGTTTTCAATTGCTTCGTGCTTTTATGGTTGACCGACCAACCGACCGGACGATCCAACATCACATTGCACGTACATCTATCCGTCCGGCGACCTTCTCGTGTGTGAAAATGTATTTTTTCCCCCCCGATCTCGCTTCCACATGTAAAACGTTATATAATCGTAAATGCAGCAACGGATGCTCGATGAAAGCACATTGTTGGATAATTCCGTCTCATTGCTAAATGAAAATATCGTTCTCTTCGTGGATTTATTTTATTTCCGTTATATTAATTAAGGTGGGAATTCTAAACCAGGAAGTTAAATCTGTATGAAGTCTGATAAATAATCGCTTTAATTTATTTAGCTGGCAAGAGAAATTAAGTTCAACAGTCCGATCGTTATTTGAAATAATTTTCATGCTGCAAAAAAAACGTTACACAGTAGTCAACTGTCAGTTATGAGAAAAATTATTGCGACAATTTATAACATTCTGAACAATCATGATACCTTCTACCATTCAAGCTGAGATAGCATATTTTCCCAGTATGTTCAATATGTTCGCGACACCATGTCCGCATAGTTCGCATGATTCGTCGCGTTCCTTAGCACGAACGTTGCGATGTCGCGAAAGGCGACGGTTTTCAATTCCATCCTGCCCGCTCTTATGACTGACAGGTATTTACCGGATAACCGGCTGCTGCCTACAGGATGTGGCGTCAGGTGGAATTGCAAAAGCAACCGCTACAAAACTATATCGACCGCTGTGGATGCACCCTCGAGAAAGTATCGTCTCTACTCCCTGTCGTTCTCTCTCTCTCCCACCCTTTCTCGAACACGAGCGGTGGAAAGAGTCGAGAATAAAGCACCATGAGTGTGCATTCGCGCAAAAGTTGGTCCAGAATTAAAACGCCCCGCGGGCTTGCGAATTTCCAGCTGTTTCGATCGTTCCGCTTGTTTGAAACTCGCAGATTTCGCTCGCTCACTCGGCCGACGCATCGACTTCTAAATAACGGCCGCGAACGTAACGTTCTATCGCGCTTGCAACGTAATACCCGAATGTCACACCGATTTCATGAAATCTGTTGTTGACATCGCGTCGCATGCGCACCCCATCGACGAATTTTCCACGCGGCACGGTATTATTAACAAAGCGTTCGAAAAAAAAAGAAATATATGTACATAAAATCCTCCGCACGCAAAGCAATAATTTTTTAACAGAGAAAAAGAGAGGTTTTTTGTCACCAGTTCCAATTTGCGTCATGGAGAATGGTAACATTTGTGGGAAAGCTAATACTGATCTCTTTGTTTTCGTGAACATTTTCTCGCCGCCTGAATGACTAGTGACGTGATAATATTTTCATCAAGATGGTCGTATATGTTTCGTCGAGTCGCAAAAAAACAAACTGTCAACTGGAAAATCGATCAAATCCAATCTGAGGATTCCAAAAATAAAAAAAAATCGAATTCCTTTTAGCTTTAATATTACCAAAAACGATAATGTCCCACGACTTCCATTAATTCTGTCAATTTACAATTTTATTTTTAATCTTGACTTTACATTAATACTATGAGCGACGTCATTGTATCAAGTAAACGATAAAGTCTCAGCTTGAAGAGGTCAACCATTATATGTGTAGGTCGTAGGTGTCCTTACTCGATTTCACGTCGATTTTCCCTCAGCCACAGTATATGATTTTCATGGAGAAGGTGTCGGTGGAGGCGAGGTATCATGTGATTCTTGACGGAAAATCCAGTACGGGCGGATTAAACGAGAAGCTTAGAGAGAAACTCCTCGCGCGCCCGTCCCGTGGATCTCTGTCCATGGAAAATGCATTCCGACTGCATTATTCTCCGCGCGCGAGGAGCCATCTAAACTCCTCGTTTGTTTCTTTCGGAGCGAGCGGATAGAAGTTTGAAGCCGAAATTCGGCAGCTGAAGAGAAATAATACTTATGAAAGTAGTTTGAAAACTCGTATCCTCCTTATTTGCAAGTAGGTGTGTGGCAAGAACTGTTCTGCGCAAGCCAGCCAGATAGCCTGGCTTATCCATAGAATGTTAGCAAACTCACGCCCCATGAATACTCACTTCGCTGCGTCTGATTCTCGTTCAGTGATTTTTACCCCGACCTTTGACGCCCATTAGGTGGTTGCGGTAAAAAAATTGTATTTTAAAATATATATTCTAAAAGATTGCGTCGCCTATTAAGAAGTGATAGATCTATATCCGGGAAAGTGTGAGAAAAAGAAATAAAACGAGAACGGTCGGCGTCTGCTCGACGTATGCCGAATTTACGGCGCCACCGCGGGGAAAGTAATTTACGAGAACAAATTTCGGTAAGGTAGGTAGGTAAAATAGCCGAGTGCCGAATGAAAAAAAAAATAAAAGAAAGAGAGAGAGAGAGAGAAAAAAGAAACTAAAGAAAAAATCTTCGTATCGCGGCGCACTCACGGGCATCCATTTTAAGTTTCGGCCCGGTACACCGCAATTTTCATGGAAAACTTCCGCAAGGAGGAGACGAAAGAAATGCAAGCGAGCGAGCGAGTGCGCCGGCCGAACTCCCTGCAAACAGAATAAAGTTTCGGTCTCCGGCGACTACGGCGCGGAAAGCGGCAACGCGGTGTGGTGTGCCCGAGATTGCCGGTTACAGCAAAGCAGGTCCGAAAGAAATATAAAATACTGTCCCCGCATTCTTTCCCCAGGTCTTTCTTTCTTTGCCTCTCTTTCTTTCTCTCGCAGTCTACTAGCATGGCCATTTCATTTTGCTCGTAGACACGAACCGTCGGTCCAATATACTGTCAGATTGGCCCCGCACTAGTCCGCATGTTAGAACGATCTTTCATAAATTTCGCGCGTCCTAAAGCCGTCGATAAGACGATACGTCAGAGATTTTTTCTTTAACTATTCTCGTCTCCTCTCCTCATGTTGTATCCTTTCTCCAATTTCAGACGAGGAACGGCTGTATTCCGATGTCACACGATTTTATCGCGACTGTTATTTCTACCGTGTTTATAATTACTTGTAATTCATTTGTAATTTTCATGTAAAACACTTTCGTGTACAGTAATAAATGATGACACAATGACTTACGGATATTTGAGAGTGCTATCTTGCTGTATATATTAAATAAACAGATCGATCGAACGAATTAAAATTCGGTACGCGTTAGTCGTATCATGAATTTATACAAATTGAACGAGTAATCACGTAGGGACGTAAATATGGCGTGCACCCTACGTTCTGGGATGGAATCGGTAAGGCTTAATTCCATTCACGCGTTACGATGTGGTATACCAGATCACCACAAGCCATCCGATTGGCTTGTGAGCGCATTACCGCACGTGGCATACCGCATCGGTTCGCGCGGACAAAACCGGACGTTCGCACTGCAAACTAAACGTATTCATGTGAAACAATCGTAGAGACTGTTATATAACAGATTATAACTGTCATACAACAGATGATTTTCAAATAGTACAACATAATTACTTACTTCCGACAATTAATGAAGGAATAAAATGCATGCAGTAATATGAAAATCGCTTAGCAAGTATAAAAAAATTTCATTCACGTGATTTTTGCGCATTGAAAATAGGATTTCTGTTTCAATATGTTTTCAACATATCCTTTCCGGTTTTTGTTTAATGAAGTACATTTAATAATTTTTCAACAGAAAAAAATTTAAATCACTCGCGGCTAATATAAATTCGCGCATATTCTCGTCTCGGCTGCTTTATCGATTTTGTCTGTCAACGAAAAACTCAGGAAAAATTCAAATAATTCCAATTTTTCGCGAGCTTTTTCCGCGAAAATTTTGAACTACCGCTGCCCTGTACAATGCGATAGTTATCAATTGAATAAGAACAATCATTCGAAATCCGATACAATGATATTCGGGTAGAAACGGAACACGAAATGGATTACCGCATTCACCGTCCCCTATTTCGACGACAAGAGGAGATCACGAGTTACAAGGGTGAAGCCGATTAAGAGATTTTTTTTAGAAGCTATTTGACGGGCTCGAGAGAGGGGATTCTCTATACCAGGATACTACACTTGAGTGCGTTTCAGGATACTGAGGGATATATTCGTATTTGTCGAGAGATTCTCTCATCTACGTTTTTATTTTCTGCCCGAAGTCCTTTGTATCCTCTTCTCGATTGCAATCGTACTTGCACAAGCTGTACTTGACAAAGAATACCTCTCTCTTGTAATGCTCTTATTTTATTAACTCTCTCTATACTCATACTTGAATTTCCTCTTGCGTAAATATTAACGTAATCCTTTTGTAATTAACGATCTTTTTGGTAAAAGCTTTCCCTTGATTGTTTTAGGCTTGCAACGAACAAACATCGTCATATTATTCAATTAGAAATATGTAATTAAGAAATCATACGGAATATCGACAGAAACGACAAAATATAATTTTTATAATAAATCAAAGATGAAAGATACGATTCATATATTATCGAAGAGAAGTATGAGAACGCAAAATATATAAATTCTCCTATATCGTTAGAATTCACTTTCATTGGGGAGCTCTACATTCTCGCGACATAATCGAAACACTTTCGAAACAAAAAGAGTAACTCGCTCGCCCGCGATCTCTTTTAGTTCAAAAGCAGTGCTTAGAAAAATATTCCAAAAACCTTTCATTGAAATTCTTGCCGAGGGGTTGGCTCGTGCTCGGCGCAATCGGGATGGCATACCAGCTATGGTCCGATATGGCGTTTCAAGCAAAATTAAATGACGAGGCATTCCTCAGGGCTGTTTTTGTCCTCCACCAACCGTAGCCGGAGAAAATTTGACAGTTTTCAAACTGTCCCCGATTCTGTTCGAAAATCCAGTCGCCAATGCGACGCAAGGATAGGCCGACCAATCGATTTCGGCTCACTCGCGCGAAAATGGAAACACGACTACCGCGTGCCGAACAGATGCATATATTCGATGAAATGTATTCGGCTGTTAAAGGTCGGTCGTATCACTTCGATTTATTTTACTCGTGTAGACATTTGGTTTTAAGCGAAACGCACTGTATAACAATAGATGTAAATGGACATGCTCGCCGAAATGCGTAAAGAATATTTAAGAGCTGTTATGTGTAAAAAGATCAAATATATACAAACGTGAAAGTGTAAAATTCACTATCAATCTGTATATAAAAATATACAACACAAATTTAATATCCTACGCACTTGCTAATTTCCACTTTACTTCAAAGCAAATATTTGAGTATGTTCCCTCGTAAGTTAATATTATAAATCAAGCCCATACGACAAGAGAGGGAGGATTACTTCAAAATGACGCTTAATTAGCGAACGGTTGACTAATGCGCGAGTATAATATATCAGATATTTCATTTACTTGAATAACAAGCACATTATCGCAACGCGCAATTAAATTCTACTATGCAAACTAATTGTTGGATCCGCAAATGAAATGCGTTCTGCGCGAACGTAATGGGCGTGGAACTTGCGTCTCTTTTTGCATAATAGCTCTTAATTTCGCAATTAATTCGTAGGCATGGCGATTGATAATTTAGTATCGTATATAACAATTGTTTATCATATTGTATTACGCGGAAATAATTTTGCAAATTAAATCATGTTGCAACTATATCGTCATATTGATATGCATAATAATTATCATCATTATTTTGACGATGGCATGTACAGAGTGATTCAAAACAACCTTTTAATATTGAAATGTCGTATTCCTGAGTGAATTCTGAGATGATTTTTCTTTTACCAAAATTTTCTCCGAAGCTTAGTTTTTGAGTTATAAGGAGAAATAATTAACGAATTACGGAACGAGTACGGAAGATAAGCAGGGGCGACGCAACTCATCGTTCGACGCAGGTGATTACGTGGAGCGCTCAGCTTATTGCTATACGTATACGATACACAAAACACACACGCACATGACACATTCTCTTTCTCTCTCTCTCTCACTCATTCACTCTCACTTTGACTTATTCTCACTCTTGCTCACTCTATTTATTTTTGTAATTGAAAAACTAAGCTTAGGAGACAATTTCGCAAAGAAATGTCAGAATTAAGTCAGGAATATGACATTTTTCTCAATCACTTGCCTAGAGATGCGATGATTTCGTGTTATTGTAGTTCCTTGAGAGATGGATGGATTGCAATCAATATTTTTTGTGACTTCCACAACTTTTATGTAGATATTAAATCGCGTTTCCACTGATAATCCACAGCTGAATAATTAAACGAAAACTATTCTTCTTTTATAAACTTACGTTTCACACATTTTCACTCACGTTTCACTCACTCGATCACTAATCACTGTCGATCACCACCGAGTAATTCTTTGAAACTGAAAATCATTCAAAAAAATACACATGATACACAACACGCAACACGTGTTTACTTGGCGTATAACCATAACCAAAAATCAATCGACTGCTTGCTGTCACCAAATAAACACGTGTCGCGTGTTGTTAAAAAATTGTTCTGAATCACTCTGTATAGCATGTAAATTTCTTTAATAAATTTGTTGATTTGTGAGAAAGTTATATCATTTTAATTCTAATATTTAAAATTTTCTTTACGTTACTTCAAAACAAATTACACGACAGATATCTACAAATGTTTTTACTCTTCACTCCTCGAAAACAAATTTGGGTTTTGCTAAATTGTGTGTTTAATCGTCCACGTAGTACGTCTGTACGCTCTTTTAAGGAAGCGGAGAGAGAACTCTTGCGTTGTAACTACCCTTATCGTGCACGATATGTATGCATCTCGAGTGTGCAAGAGTATGCGAGTACGCACAAATACATATGTACACGGTGACTGTATCTTTATACACGCATATGTAGTCGTACTCGCGATCCTCTTCCACACCTCGTTAGCGCCGGGAACAAAAGGCTGATTACCCCGATCATGTATTGCGGCGCAACAACGTGTGTACACTTGACGAGCGCATCTCTCGCCGTTTCACCCCTCAGCCACGGTTCGAGCCATCGAATCTGAGGCAGTGTGTCAAATTTCCAGCCAACTGGAAATATTCGCGTTTTGTTCCGTGCCAAGTACAACAATCTCGCATCCTGAATGTTCGCGGTGTAATTACGACGACACATTATAAAACATCGATGTTTGCAGCTCGACGTCGAAAATCGAGCGACACAGTTTAAATCATCCATCGCTCTCGCAATTAAGCGGCAACTATCGAAAATCCTTTGAAGCGGCAAATTAACGGATTTGTAACATTTTAAAAAGACAAAAGAAAGGGGTAGAGGAGGAAAGGATAAAAAGGAAGATAAAGATGCAATGAATTGCGTTTTCAGAGTATATCGAAGCTCCATGACGTTTTACACCTCGTGACTTAACTTCGGTATTATGTACATTGCGGTAACTTGTAGATGCATCTGCGACGCGATATGCTGGACCCAGATTACAGAGGAGGCGAATACATGGTTAATGGATACTCAGGAGGTCCGATGACCTGAATGATTCAGTATGCTTGAAGCGAAGGTGGATACACTTGCGCCAAGGTACCACATAATGCATTCTAGTATGCAGTTGTCAGTTTGTAAATTTATAAAAATGATTATTACTTTTCTATTGTTTTCATTGGCACCCTAATATCTGGATCACGAAAAATGCGTTATCAAGATATTTCTTTGCTTATCGACGCAATTAATCGATTTCATTTATTTCACTATAAATGCATAGCCAGATTACGATTTTGTGAGCAAATTTCCGAAACTAATTGTAGAATTGTGGAAAATATTAATTTAGACGATCATCAATGAAACGGCTTCGAAGTGTCAAGCGGTACGAAGTGTATTGATAGGCAGTTACAACGACAGGTCTTGGTAACGCTACAAACAATGATAAGACGACAGGATGCTTGATGGATAACTGTTACATACACATGGCAAAGTTTGGATTTGAGTATCGACTTGTTTAAACAGGTGCGTGCCTAGCACGTCACTCCTCGGCACACCTGGTATTTGCAAAGTCATTAGCTTGAAGAACGGTAGCACCGCGATATGTCGCTTCTGAGAACGCGCTGCGCAACAATAATTGTTACGCTGCCGCTGTTATTGTTAGCTGAATTACGCTGCATCGCGGAAACATGCGGGGGGGGGGGGGGGATATAAATAATTACGAAAATAATTAAGTAATTACGAAATTACATGTGGACATAAAGTTCACAATAAAACGGTCGCAAAAGCGCAATATTGCATGCTTCATTGATTCTATTTCAATTTAGGTCAAATGAAATTCCTACGCAAATTATGCTGAACAAACTCAGCGTTAATAAATGGAAAATGGTATTCATCACTGGATGAACACAAGAATAAGCAGTCAAAGCATGCCATTATGCGCGGCGTATATCTTCTCTTGTTGTTTTTTTGCGGCCGTGTCGATTTGATCGTAAGCGTATGAAATTGTCCGTTAAATTAAACCGGCTGACCCTCTGCATCTCAAATTTACATCGTGATATCTGTTACATCTGATACCTGTTCATATACCATTTTTTTAATGGCGCGGTATTATTATGCAAACGTGAGATCCAAATATCATTATATAATTTCGACATAAATATTCCATATTTTTCTCCATACTTCAGCTCATGGATTAAATAATATTGTAGAATTTCACATTGGCATGATGGTTCATTATACAAACGTAATTATTTAACTTTGTGAAAAGTTGTCATTTTTTAGCATTATCAATTTTTCTGATATTACAACCTTTTATCCTCTCCCTTCTATCTCTCAGTTTCAAATACAATACACTGTCTTTAAAAAAATTCTATACATTTTCTTCAATGAAAAACTATTTTGCATGTCCGGTATTTTCCACTTCTATTTCAGAATTTGTTATTACTCTTCGGTTTTTAGTGATGCGACTGATAGAATATTGTTGCACGACGCATCGCAACACAGACTGACACCGATATCGCAATGGAGCGAAGCCGAAAGAGTGTTAATTCCCGACTCAAAGCCCGTACGGCACGGGTGGTGCGGTGGTACGCATGTGAAAAACAACAAACTGCGACGGGGTGCGTTGTACGAATGCGAAATACGCGAGAGAGCGAAGAGGGGGTATTGTATTGGCGAATTACCTGCGGTTGGGACCAGCAGATTGTATGTTCAATAAGCGGTCGCCAATTCTCAGCGGTATATATTCGGCTGTCGATTGAACGTCGACATCACTCTCTGCCAATCACCATTTGTAACGGACGACGGAAAACGCCAGCGCACGGTCAATCTGCTCGGTGCAGGTTTCCTGCTTGCGCTCTGCGGGGATGATTATAGCGCAATTGAATTTGGATACCGTGACTAATTAATGTCGACGAAAAAGAAGATTCTTTTCCCGAAGGTTCAGCGCATCTTTTGCAAACATATTTTCCTTCGTCTAATTGCGACGAGGTGCTTTTTAATGAGATTGCAGAAGTTTTATTTTCATATAAAATATGTATATAGAAGCAGAAATATAGAAGTATATACAAGCAGAAATAAATCGACATTAATTATTTCGAAAATTCATAAAATTAGATAAGTCCGGGCAGGCATTGAATAAAATTAAATTTTTGTTTCAGTAAAATTGTGTGCAATTTCGAAAATTATATCAATAAATTCAATTTACTCGTATGAAGAACAGAGATAAAAACTTTTAAATTCTCAAATAAAACTGATATTTTGTCCCTTGTAAAATATGATTTTCGGGGGATACTGTTTGACGATGATCGTCGAGTGTATTATTTATGCACATAAAGAATTAATTTCATTAAGTCGACAAAGTAAAAGCAAAATTTTCATCTCGCATAAACATTACAACTGATACATGAATATGTGTACAAATACGTTATTGATACGCATAAATGCGTATGGATGAGAATTCATTCGAGTAACATGGCGAAGTAAGAGAAAAATTTAATTTGACGTTATACACACATTATAACCAGTGTATAAATATATGCAGATGTGTCATTAGTGCACATAAATACGCATGGGTAAGAATTCATTTGGTTAATTCGACGAAATAGAAGCGAAATTTGATTTCCTGTCGATATGAAATTTATTAACATCCGTTATGCGCTTCGATAAACATTCTGCGTGTACATGTGTAATTGTTAATACGCATGTTGTTTTATTTATTCAGTTATGATCGCTTACACTGACCCAATTTATTTGATCAAATGTAACAACTGCAACTGCTCGAAAAAACAGTGTTTCGAAGTTTAAAAAAATACAGGAATATAACTCTTTATCGAACATCATGAAAAGAAGGACCATCAAAGAACGACCGAGTAATTCTTCCTAAGCTTAAAAGTTGAAAATTCTACCGTTGCAATAAGAACTATTTCGGGTAAGCACTTTATCGTATTAAACGTTGGTTTGTATTACAATAACTAACAAATCGTGACGCGTTTTTTTTCAATTAATCTGCGTATCAATAGTAAATTTCTCGAACTCTTTTATTCGAATATGTATATATAAACAAAATAAAAATACAAAACGTAACGAACATAACATACATAACAAAAAACTAGTTTTTCTAAACTAGCTTTGCTATATATAACTTCACAATAATAAAATACAATTTTCCATTCAAATGTGATATTCAAAATGTTATAACGTAGAATTCTGTAAAATTCAAAAAGATTATACATGTATACACTATCTATTTTATGGCAGCCAATAAGTAACATAAAGTGGATGCCTTATACATGTATGTATAACAATAATAAAAAATTTTTCATACGATAAGTAGTGTAAGACGCTTAGTAAGAACATATGATACAACGAAATCCAACTCTTATCGATAATTACGTATGTATTGCAGGATACATGCATAATATTTGCTCGTTATAATTTTTAACAATAAACTTTGGATTTACATAATTCGTACATTTACACGCCATGTTTTGCTAAACGCTGAAGATCCTGCAGTCATAAAGAGCCGAAACAATGCCGCTGAGCGTCATAATCTCCCTTAATTAATTCGTCAGATCGTGCACTCCCTACACTCCCTGATGTATCATTGGTCCATCTTCATCGACATGGCCGGAAATAACATTTACATTTACATGACGTTTCATCTGAATTTCTTATTATAAACCTTACTGTCAAGAACTTTAAAACTCGCAGGAGTACAAGCACAACACGTGCGAATATGTAAATTCACTTTTTCATATTTCTGTACACGTTATTTTCTAACTTCACTTTGTTAGAGATCGCGGGCTTCTCTCAAACTTTGTTTTTCGTGTTCGCGACTTTGCGATCTATAACGGTTTTTAAAAATAAAACGAATAAATCCCTATCCCTATACTATAGGAATAGTTCACATTGTGTTCAACTGGTCTATTCATTTACATGCCGTATATAACGCACATAAAACGATCGTATAAAACAATGTTATTTGCGATAGCCAGAAACATCAATACGGTATGGACAAACCATACAGAACTTCCATTAAATATACACATGCGGAATATACAACTGAATATACCGCAAATACATACTCCAACCAAAAGCAGCTGCAGTGCAGTTTGTTCCGCGAAAATTGAACGAATATGCGAACGACGTATGTTTACCGTATATTACGCGGCTAATACCACGACTCTACGCAGTATTTCTCTGATGTATCTTCGCTTAACATTTTCTCTTCGTCTAATAGCGTAACTAATATTCTTGAAGCCGAAAAGAAAATAAAACAGAAGGGAATAAGTAAGAGAACAAAGAAAAACGTGGTGATGCAGGAAGAAAAAGAAAATGAAAAGAATTAAATGAAGACTGTATAATAGAGGAATGAAAATAACAAAAGGAATAGAAGCAGCGGATTTTTCGTTTGCATGTGTTTACATAATGTCAACTAAAATTATTATCTTTCCTTAGCATAGCTCGGTGGAACAAAGTAATCGAGAGATCGACTTCATCTAAAGTAAATGCTAAAAGACTCGTTAAACTTTTTTTTACAGTAAAAGCTTCTTTAAATTTATCACTATCTTGCCTTTATCAAAATGTTCTCCGCTTCAGCTTCGATCGAAATCTAAATAATATATCAAAATCGTGAGATCTCTAATTACATCCAAAATCACGCATGCTCTCAAGCAGTGATCGAAAAAAGAAAACAGAAACAGATGAAAAAGAACCCTGAAGAAGTAAACAAGACACGGAAACATAAACGAGTGGTACGCCGAGAGAACAAACTGGACGAGAAAGGGAAAATTCGTGAGGAAGAATTTCGCGAAGGGGATGAAGTCGCGAGAAGATACCAGCGGAAGACTAAGGGCTGCAGGAAATAGAGACTATGAACCGAAGGATGGGAGGATGGGTCCGGTGTATGAGGAAAAAGAGTGGAAAAAAAAGATAAAATAATGGCTCAAGTGAACGGGAAAGACAAAGATCGAAGGGGAAGATTGAGACCGCAGGTTTGAGGGTTGCCGGTACACGAGGAACAAACCTAGGGGCCTTCCTTCCTTCTTCTGCCTTTCGTTCCTTAATGTGTCTTTTCGGGGTATTCCGCGAAAAGTACAAGGGATTCTTTCCCCCCATTCGGAAAATTCAATTTTTTTCCCCCGATTGGATAGAACAAAAGAACGAGCATGCGGCGATCTTGTATCGAACTTGTCGAGTTCGGCTTCCTTTCTCGTCGGAACCCTGATAAATCCTCCGAGGAAGTGATTACGGTAATGCGTCCAGTTGATATATTTTTCATAAGGAAGAGAGGAAGATTATGAAGCTAGACGCATGGATGTTATTATAGATATAAGATGTTCGGCATTTTTTACAAATATAATGGCAATATCTTCCATATTCAACTATGCTTAAATTTGATTAATGTAAACACAGTAATAAAATAAATTAATTTGGCAATTCGTTAACCACAATAATGTATTCTTATAAAGAGACTCAATATTTTTATCTTACTCGATTTTGTCTGTAATACAAACCAGTAAATGTAAGAAAATAATACGATCAAATCCCGAGACGACGTTTATATTATCATTAAACAACATCAAACATACATCGAAATATTTAAATACATAAATATTTAGATACATCAATATAATTTATTGATTTTCTACGCATCATATTTGCAATGTGATTTTTTTGCAATCGCGAATTCTCTTTATTATTTTCTTTTAGATGTATCCATCTGTTTTTTTGCAGAAAGTGACCCGGAAGAGATTCCTTCCTGCTCGATAAGCTCAATTTTTTTCTACCAAACGACGAAAGGACAAACGATCGGACCTCTTCATCGGATTCGCTTACTCGTCGGTTCATCTCTTCCTTTTAGCATCTTCTCCCCCCCCTTCTCTCTCTCTCTCTCTCTCTCTCTCTCTGTCTATGTAACGATCGATATTATCGAGCTTTCCTCTCAGAGCATCTACCTTCGCCTCGACAGATTCCCACAAGAGAATTGGGTCGTTTCAGGTGAGGCAAAGATGGCTCGTTATCCGAAAGTCTTCCGAAGACTATGTAACGGGTATCTCCTTCACTCAACGGAAACCTTGGTGGCGCTTCCTGTCGGTAATATTTAACAATTTCTATTACTGGAATTTTATAGTGACTCCAACTTTTCGCGTCGCGATAATTTTCCCTTTTTACGATTTCATCGAATATCCAACTTTATCGCAGTCTTACACATCAAGGAAACTTTGGTGCTATTGTAACCATCGAATCTTTGAGGGAAGAAGAAAGTACAAAGTTACGATCCACTTCGAATTTGTATAGGCGTTGTTATTTACATAATTATTAAGTTTCTGTATGATTTTACTTTACATTTCTACTTCACAAACAAGACATAAAACAGAGAATAAAACAAGAATAAAACAGAAAGTAACAGCATCTTAAAAAGGAATTTAAAAAATTGATTTTTTAATCTTCCTTATATAACTCTATAAATCTTATTACATATTGTTTTTATAATATCATTTTCAATTAGTTTCTTTAATTGATTTACGCGAAGGAAAATTTCAAAACAAGATATTTTCACATATTATAAAAATTTGTTACGCTTCGCGATTCTACAACGTTCATCAGCACGTGGTTTCACACAGGTATTATATCAGATTTTTTTTTTAACGAGTAACGCGAGATTTTACATAGATCCCCAGGGATATGGTCGTTTCTATATAATGCGCGTTATACCGCAGAACAAAAATCCTTATCTCCGCGATAGCCAGCCCTGCTTTTCAATGTTGACCGTGAATGGCGAACACACATGCGAAATACATAAAGAGGATTCTATATTTATACGAATTTTGCGTCTGGCGTACAATTGGGGATAAAGACTTAAAAAATAAAAAAAACCCGCCTTCATTTCATTAATGCCTGTCGCGTCATTCTCTCAGACTAAGCCGAACGCGATATTAACAGGAATGCGAACATAGGGAACAGAAACACGAATGCATATGTCGAAAAGGCAGCTATGAAAAACTTTTACACCTATATCATTTTTTTTTTTTACAAGCGTTTAAAGAATATTAATATATCGTATTCTACTCGAATGCTTGTACGCTTTTAATTTCTAAAACAACTTCAGAATTAACATGTGAATTCTCAAATGTCCTAATAATAATCGTTTGATAATTAACTAAGATTAATAAATCAAAATAATTAAAATATAACATACGTGATTATATATCGTTATCTAATATTAAACGCACAAATAAATTAATATTCTATCCAAATTAATTAAAATATAATTGTTAAAACTCAAATGAAAGGAGACTAGTTGACATCAATATAATTGTTAAAAGTGGGAAGAATCAATTTAAGTAATTAAAGTGAATAAAATAAAATTAAATATAAAATAAAATAACTAAATAAAAAATAAACATATTATAATTTTAGTAAGCAATTTAGTAATTTTAGTAGTTAGTCCAAAACTTCGTATTTTCGTATGTATGTTTGTGATACGGTCGTTGATCTGGACACGATTGCTCCTGCTTTGCAATGTATGTAAAATGATAGAGATCACCATGCTATCGTTAAAATATTCTTGGGAAGGGACAAATACATAACCTTTCCTTAAATGCTGTATTACAGTTGTGAGTATGCAACATACAGCAAATAGACGAGTATCTCGAGCGAGAAATCATTTGGCAAATAGCCTCTAAGGGCGCTTTCAGTGGTAACAGAAGTGCTTTTGAGGCGAGTAATGTACAGCCGGTATGTGCAAATGGTCAAGCATTATCCATTCTCTCTTTGTTCGTGACGATAGTTACGCGAGAGATAGAGATTATCCGCGTGTCAAGAATAAGGTAGAAAACTATATCATTCCTAATGTCTCATTACTAATTAATTTTACACATTGAATCTGTAGGATATTTCTAAACTTACTACGCAAATTTTATGCAGTAGGTTTTTTGTTGAAAATCGAAACTATTTTTTTCAATCCTGAAAAAAAATCATCGAGACACGCAAGTGTCTCCGAAAGAGGTATACAAAACGTTGACTTTTAAAAACGTTAAGATACGATAATTTTTCGAGCATGTGGAACGAGTCGCGCAAATTCGATTGCGAGTGAAATCCAAATGCTTGATTTCGCGTCAGTTGTGAACGAGTCGTCGGCGCCACGTATTTCATCTCATTACTCAATTCGTAATTGTCGACGCAAACGGACGATATTCATCGCGAGGATCAAAGGACGCCCGATAGCGCTGAGCGGCGAAGCGAGACGTCGACAAACAGAATACGTAACTGTTGATTTTCGAGAGAAGAGCGAATGATGAATATTAGTCTCTCCTTTACCCTCCCGTCTCTTAGCTCATGAAATAAGTGGAGTCGAATGCGAGTTGCAACGCAACGTACGAATAAGCACATCAAAGGATAATTGGCCAGACAGCCAGGTTTATGCGGCCGCGAATTTCACAGAGACAGAGATAGAAACAGCTACCGAGAGAGGAGGAGGAGAGAGAGAGAGTTCATAATTTTTCCCTAAACGATGTTTTTTCCCTTTTTCCGTATTTCTCATAAAAAAAATAAAAACTGCCTGTCAAAAGAAACATAATTTGATATTACCACGTTCTAATGGACCATTCTAATTACCACGTTTATGTACATGCTTAAAGTCATTACAGTCACAGATCTAATTTGCTTCAAATCTTGCTAAAAACTTTACAAAATTTTCTACCGAGCATTTATCAACCGTTAAACGACCAAATGGCAACCGACAAGACAATCAAAGAAAATTAATTTTATTTGTAAGGATATTTGTGTAATTTATACAGTCTTTCTATATCTGAGAAACTGTATTCATTTAAATTAATAGTAAAGTAAATAGTACAGACACACCATAATTGTTAAAAGTGATTCGGGAAAATGCATACAATTAGCACGTAGCTATTTTGCAGTAAAGCGAGCAATAATTATTGAACTAGATCAATTACTAATTTCGAAAGAAGCTTTTAAGTTTTTAAATGTGACGCCGAGCGCACCACATCATCCTGGTATAAGTGTTCTCGCAGTTATACAAACCAAAGTTCCGACATAACGCATTTTAACAAGGCATAACGCATTTTATTTGAGCGAATAATATGAGCAAAAGGTAATCGCCCCTTAATTGGCCGTCGAGCGAGGTCGACGAAGGAGTCGGAGGATTTCTTTCTCCTGAGACGAGAAGGAGAGACGGCGAACGAGCAGTCGTTTTCCTTTCGCCAAAGTGGCCGTCATTCCTGCGATCGTTAAGCTCTGGCCAGCTTAAAGTCTCCCATGGAGATAAGACGATATTACGGTGTAGATACATATGTACCGTAATATGCCTTTTATTTTTCGTGGCTGCTATTTATGTAACTCGCACTGAAAACAGAACAAATCGCTTGCGTTTCCGCAAATGGCGAACCCGACAAATCACGACGTACTGTCTCATTTAAAAAATACAGGGAGTTTATACGTTCCTGGTATTGTTTCAGATTGTATAAGTAATGAATATGGACATCACATTGCAGAACATTTGAACGAGATACGTTGTTTAATAATTTACTAATGGGTTTTATGTATAACTAAAGAGAAAAATTATTCAATCATTTGTAAAATAAAGTGTTGTCCAAAATAATGCATATATATATATATATATATATATATATATATATATATATACATATATATATGTGTGTGTGTGTGTGTGAAAATACATAATTTCTACCTGTTATAGAATAATAATATTGTATAATAATTTAATTCGAGTTAAACTAATTATTAGTTTATTCAGTTAATAAAAATATTATTTAATAGAAAAATTTGTGAAAAAAGAGATTTTTACGAATAATCAAAAACTACAGCTTTAAAATCAAGATCTCATCGCGGAGAGTTACGTAAGAGGTAGTTGCGCACGAGGAAAGCGATGAGAAGACTGTTGTTGCCGAACTCAGAGGACGGGTTACTCACCTCGGTGTTCGGCGTTAATTTCGTCGCTGCTCCGCCGATGCGAAGGAGCGAAAACGGATGCCATGACGACGTTCACGGAAAACGAGAGTCGACATACCGCGGTATACTTCTCTCTCCCGCGCGTCTCTTCATCTTCGACTTTTAGGAAGATTAGGTCAAACTATAAATACGAGACGCCAATCTGACCGAGCCAGACCGAAGTAACCGGACGCGAACCGTCGTTCTCTAACCGCCTTGCATAACCGCGCGAGGACGTCTTCATGAATGAAGCGGAACAAGCGTAACGATATTTTCGCTTGCCTCAAGCTCGAACATTTCCTAATAACTATGTCGCACTTTCAACAAGAAAGAAAATCAATGAATGACGCGAAACGTTTCTAGTGAAAACTCGTAAGAAGTATCTGCGCATAAACATGTATATACTGCTCATTATAAAAATTATTGATGCTTTTGTAATTTTAATATAATCTGTTAGGATTATATTAAAAATCCCTGGAATAGTCTCCTTGATTAAATTTATTAATTCTAATACTGCTATACATTTTATGGTAAAAAGGAGAACCTTCATTCGAAATATTCTTATTAGATAAATAAGAAGTTCTACAAGTGTGTGTGTGTGTGCTAAATTTTTAATGGAATGCAGTTGGTTCATTAGTTGATCAGAGGTTGGTTCATCCAACCTCTTCGAAATATTTTCCACTACTACATCCCTGAAAATTGAACATTATACAATAAAAGATTCATGAAGCTTTAAACGTTATTTTCATAAATGTACATAAATATGAGTTAAAATATGTTTAATTAATATGTTCCAAATTTTCCCGATTTAAAATCTTGGATATTTCAACCGAAATAACTTAAACCAGATCATCAATGTTGATATTGATGGAGCTTTTATACTAGTTTTCCCATCAAATTCAACGTTATTTAAAGTAGACAAGAGAGCATGATTCTTAATAAAGGAATATTTTATACAACCTCATATTACAACCGCAATGCTATAGATTTTGTAAATAGCTTGCGTAAAAAAGGTCGACATTCCGACATGCAGGTTCAAAGTAGTCATAAAGGTAAATAAACAATGATGCTGGCCATATTTTATCGTAAACTACAGCCTGGTTCGTTGGTTACTAACCAAAATGAGAAAAACCTTGCACGGCCCATTTTAACTTGTTGAAATGTATCTGTACCCATTATACTGCATGCACAATGGTTCGCAACTCTGTTTAATTCAGTAAAATTAACTTCATCATGCATCTAAAACGAACCACCTGCAATGTAGACAAAATTATTGCTATCCATAAAATGATATGAATAACCATTCTAACCACTGTTATTTAGTTTAAAAATTGCAGTATATTTTTTAGTGTATGTACAGCCCACATTTAAATCGCAACATAATAACAAAAAATAATATAAATTCATATATTCTTTTTAAAACCATTATTCACTTAAAGCCAAGATACAGCAAGATTACAAACCATCGTTTTTTTTTTTTTTTTTTTTTTTTTTTTTTTACGTTTCTTGCCCGAGTGAAGTAATGTAATTGAAAAATTAATCGCAGAGACTAGGTAACTCCACATTTTTTTAAAATATAAAATAAACTTATGCACTAAATAGTTCTGTTTCATTATATTAGCAGAAAAATAATTAAAATCTCAGTTCATAAAATTTTTGCGACCCATGGTACCCACTCTATTAAAATAATATGATTTAAACTTCATAAATTACATATTCAAATCTTGCATACTCAATTCTTCGTTATTTATTCGATACGAATAAACAGTGAATGAGGTTAAATTGGTAAGTAGTTACCCAGTGGTGTCAACGTTGACAAGCAAGGATTGGTACGAGAAATTCGCTTGGAGTTTAAATTGTCGTTCTCTTGCAAGCGCAGATACGTGAGTTACTTAACGAATTAGCCATTCGGCGAGGAACGTCCTCTCTGCGGATTTAATATCATCCGTCTTCGTGCGCGTCGAGGACATTGCTCGAGTTGCTTAATGATTTATTAGCTAAATCGTCTGTAGACGATCCTGTTCCTGGGAAAAGGAACTCCATCGCTGTACTTTCCTGGAGCGACGTATACTTACATAAGCTTTATGCGTAATGAATTTTAATTAATTAATAATATATGTGTACGATCCTAACAAATATTGTATAATTAGTGTCATAGTTACATGAAAAACATGCAAAATCGTTTGGTAAATCTTATATACATATACTTTTTTAAGTCGTCGTTTACTTATGCTTTTAGGATAAACAAAATTGTATTCAACATTTATGCCGGATTAACATATAGTTTTTCAATTTGCACAATTCACAACTTTATGAACTGAATGTTTCGCAATAGTTGGTGCCGTAGTCCACAAACGTTACTTTAACTAACAACTTTGACTAGGTACGTCATGAGACAGAAGTAATTTTCCACGACTACGAACTGTATAATGAGAATTTGAGTTCACGATCTCATCAAGAATAAACCAAGTGGACAAAAGAGCTTTATTGGAAACACTATTTGGGAATTAAATGCCTCATTCAGGAACTATCTTTGGATATTTTTTTATTTTTTTTTCTCAGGATAGATTGATTAATTAATACATTCTAATGCTATAAAGTCGAACTCTTGTGAATAAAAACTGGATAGCCGTATGTTACTTTTATGCGTTATGCTATCATCACAGCATATAGTACATTTGCGCTGCGGCGTTTATGCAGCAACTTCTAACCTGTGCAAGGGCGAATGCAGCGTGAAAAACAGAATACAAGAAGTGCTATTACGTTTCTTATCGCAAGAGTACACTTGACCTCGCGAAGTTCGTGCCTGTGATCTCGTGACTTTACAAGAAAGCTTGACAAATTGCAGTCATGTTTTAAAACCGTCGCCAGTTGCCACAGATTTTGCCGCAGTGCCTAAAGCACCTTTTGCATGGTGGTACTGTATCGCTTTGAGCATCATCTTCTTGCTTGCTTCGGGTCTCTTAACGCTCACTTAACCAGAATGCACGCTGAAGGACTAACAACAATCAGTACCGCGAGCAGAACGGGAATGACGAAGAGTCATTTGCACCACAACTCGGTTTCTTAATTTATTGTTCTGCTGAAATAAAATATATAAATAAAATATATTTAATAAATAAAATATATTTAAGAACTATTTAAATAACGATCCAATAAAAAAAAAAGCCAGATAAAATTATAATTTGTACATGCAGATGTGAAATGTGTATTTGTCGATACCAATAGCGTAATGAAATTAAAACGTGTAAAGATCGCCATATATTGTATAATTAATTATTATTCAAGAACCGTTTAAATAACGATCCAATTTTAAAAAAAGCCAGATAAAATTATAATTTGTACATGTAGATGTGAAATGTGTATTTGTCGATACCAATAGCGTAATGAAATTAAAACGTGTAAAGATCGCCATATATATTGTGTAATTAAATACTGGAGAAATGAATCAAATAAAACAAACTCATTTGTATAACTAGAACGTAAGTCAAACAGTGTTATTTGCGTTAAGTTGAGCAAAATAAAAAATTTTGAAAGTTTAATATGTGCATATATTTCAAAACACAAGCTGGTCGAAAACGTCTATTTGAAATGTATAATGAATATTTTCAATATTTTTTATTAGCTAAATTAATTTTCACCAAGAGGCACAAGATGTGCACGTATCTATCTTGAGATTATAGTTCATCAGTTCATGAACAAAAATCTTTTATCTATATGAACTCCTGCGCAAGAGGCGAGGTAACAAAGCGTTCTAATCCTTCCACGCCGCTTGTTCGATGTTTGACTTTTAGCTTGAAAAGCCGCACTAACGAAGTCCTTGCGACTTCTAAACTGAGTCACGGTCTGAAGGATCCTCGTAGATGAGAAAGTGGTTCGTCCCTAGACGAAATAAACGAACCATGCACGAACGCTCACTAATTCAACGACATCAGTGTCAAGGAAAATTTAGGAAATTATTCTTCCCCAAAAATATCTAACGTTTTAAAAATGTAAAAAAATCTTACATACATAATATCAAGTATAAAATATTAGGTGCTATTTTTTATATAATAGAAATTTAGAATTTATTACAATATTTTAAAAGTACATTTTGTAGTCGAGAGACTAAGTAATAAGAAAACAGTGTTTTTATATTTTAAAAGATAGATGGTAAAGTTTAAAGTGTTTTATAAAAGTATTCAGTTATATGTACAAGTATTCCTTTCTCAATAATATTGATATTTCAGAAGTGTTACTTCTCAGAAATGTCTCTCAAGTAGCAATATAATTTTTATGTTATTCTAAAAAATTCGTTGTATTCGATGTTCAATCAACGTTACGCGTGAGAAATCGATCGACAGTGTCAGCTTATCCCAGCTTAACGTATATTCAGTATCCATATTTTTATAGCAATCGTCACATAAGAAATATCGTTCCACGTTCGCGATGTTAAAAATTGGAGGATGTCGGTTTCGAGTTTCGATTTCGAGTCGCGATTCGAGAGAGAACTCCGGCGCGGTTTTCCGGTCGGATCTGTGAAACAACGCGTGATCCCGCGGGCACGTTCGAATTCTGCGGCGCGGTGCGGATTCGCGTGTATACGTAACTCAGTTAGCTACATTGGAAATTACAGCCGGTACACGATATTACATGCACCGCTCATGCACGCGGGTCCATTTATATTCACGCTCGCGCCGGCCGCCCCGCGAATAATTTCTATATTCCCACGTGGTGCGCGATTCCACCACGTGTATTTGCCGCACGCGCGCTGGTGCACACGAACGATGCGTACGGACGATATGTCGGTGCGCGTGCATCGTGCCCTCGTGAATATTGGACGCTTGATAGAGAGAAATTCACCATTTCGTTTCGCGTCATGTAGAACGAGAGATCCACTTTCTATCCATCACACACGACAATGACCACGGAAAAATATGTATACTTAATATCTTATCTGTTGTATGATATGAATAAAAATTGCATTACACACATGCACACATTTAAGTATATATAAATTATTATTTTCCTGCAGAAGAATAGAGCGAATTATGTTGGAAAGAGATAAGTACGTGACGTATCGTGCATTAATATGTTACGAGATACTTAAAGAAAATTATGTATACAATGTGGATTATATGACATACAGTCGAGATTTGAATCCCCATGTGTATGTAGTTCCAAACGTAGCTTCTAATGTAATAACAAAGTGGTGGGAATTGTGCGAGTTTCTCGCGAGCGGCTCTCGTTTCTGTCATATATCTTTATGGATCCATGCCACCGCCATAAGGAGGCCAAGTGTTAAAACAAGCGCTTATGTTACGGACTATGACTTTCGCATGACCGGACTGCATGATTCCCATTGTGCATGTGTATGTACGTACGTCACATATAGGTGGCTGGAACTTAGGATAGTTCCGTACCTTCCGCCGCAGCGCAGAATGGAGTTAAATGTGCCGTGCATAAGTGAGTAACGTTTCCGAGGTAGGGTTGTGCAACGCCCTACTCCGTTTCTTCGCTTTGCACCACCTTCTCGCTTCCCTCTGTCTTATTCCCTCCCGCTTTGTCGCGGCCTTTCGTCTTTTTCTCACGTCCGCTTTGCGTTTCCGTTTGCTCTCATTCTCTCGCTTCCACCTCGCACTTGGATACGCTAACATCAGGATACTTTAACCATCCATTCTCTCGTCGCCTTTCGAATTGCTGCGCATCAACGTAGCAGGAGACTGCAATGAAGTGAAATGCTTTAAGCTCGGTCGTACTCCCGTCGTTTGAACTTCGGCAGTAGAACAGGATTTAAAAGCGAGATTTCGATGGTCGTTTTCGTTCGTTTCTGTTACAAGTTCTTAACACGGTAATTACGAGATATTATGTAACGAGTATTACGTCACTCTACTATTTTATGTATTTTGGACATATTTAAAGACTTAGCCAGAAACACTTTTTGTTAGAAAAAATCTAGAAAGGAAGAAGTTTGTTAAAGCCATATGTATTTATGGGAAATATAAGAGTTCTCTAAAAAGTTAGTTGTATGAATTTCCCTAAATATATGTAAAGTTCTAAAAATATTAATCAATACTTTTTAAGCTTTCGGTATGACAATAGTTATACCAAATAGTATGATAAAATTGACAGAAATGTGCAAAAATGTGGTATGTAAAAATTTCAAGGTTTAACAAACATTTCAATTTTTTACATAGAATTATAATTTTAAATAGAGACACTTTATATATATAGACACGCTATTAAATTCAGAAATGACACCCTATTTCACCGGTTATCTTGTGAGCGTTGTGCCTGTATAATTGAATTGAATATCACATGGCCGCCGGAAGCCATGCGAAGCCTTTAAAATTTAAAATAATATGAGAAGAGCACATTCACGGTCTTTCCATCGCGCTGTAGAAAGCTGAACAGGTCTCTCAGACGTTCTGAATTCGAGGAGTTTATGACGATCGTTGCTTTCAACTTTTGTACTTTTGTTCCAGATTTTCTCACGCATTAATCGTTTGTCGCAAGCACGGATTCTGAGCTCTCTCTGTCTCTCTTTGTTCGCCACACGACGGCGGAAAGTGTATTATTGCATTCGCGCTTTAACACAAAATTTTTCTCGTTTTGCGTGTCTCTTGTGTTAAAAACATGCACACGTTGTGATACCGAGAAAAGAATATTTCTTCGTCACACAGGGTAGATTAAGTTGCAGTTCGTGTAAGAGTGCTCACAGAAATGCATGTTTTTCTTCTTCTCCTTTTTGCTACATTTTTAACTTTTTTGCTATTTTCACACACGTAAATATACAAAGTGTATATTGTTTTCAACCTGAATAAAAGCAAGACTATCTTGCTTTAAATCTTTTTTTATCACTTTGTAAAACTATATTTTATAATGTATAATAATACATATACATACATATTATTTCGTGTGTAGATAAAATTATCTTGTATATATAATACATTGTATATATATAATACATTATGACGGAAGATGTAGCGGAAGATGATAGCTTTGCAAAAAAGTATTTTATTTGCTACTTCTTCTGTTATTAATTTTCTCCATAATTTTCCCTGTATTTTGCGTAAAGTTCTTGTCGAAGAGAATTTTTTTTATAGAGAGGATGAGTCGACGTTGCTACACTAATAGTCGCTACGAAACTGTCACAGATAATCTTTTTTCTTGTCACCATATTGCTTTAATCGACGCATGTACGTGGCTATTTTCTGTGCAGCCGCCAGCCATGTAAAAAGTGTCCCGTTTCGCTTGATTTATGCGACCGTGTTCAACGCAATCTACTGACGCACGAATAGAATCGACAGCGATTAATGATTGATTTCCAACAAGAAGTTGCACATTCGATGTTATAGATTTGACACGCGCAACAAATCGCAACCCGATATTGAAATTTTATTCGACGAATTTTTCCGAAAGCAGCGATCGATGAAAAGTCTAAAATGTCTCTCTCTTGAAAGTCGAATAAAATTCTCATATCGTGGGCGAGAGAAAAATGCGATAGAAAAAAATATATTAAATTACGGTTAAATGATTATTGAATTACATTCGTAACAGTAACGTTCGCGCCATAACTGACAGTGTGTCGTTTCATATTCGCGTATTACTTTCGCGAGAATAAACTTTGCAGCGTGTCATATCACCACAAATATGATTTTGGAGAAAATAAATATTACGCGTTTTCTTTCGTTGCAAATGGAACTAATAAAATTTCCAAACGATCGTTCGAACGTCGAACTAAGGAAAATACATCAAACTAATTCAATCTATTTCACGCCAAAGATTACTCCGACAGTACGAAGTCGCAAATCGTGCTTTCTCGTGACAGAATAAGTTTTATGCGATGAGAAATTCGATGCAGCGTTAGAGCAATAAATCGTATGCGCATTATTATCACGACTGACGCTTTCACACGGTGTGGAAACGAAGCGATGCAATTCTTTGCACGGGTATACGAGTACTGTTAACAGTAAATTAAAACTTTTAATTGATAACGCGAGAGTCACGATCCGCATCACCAACTGATAAACAATTATAGCAGTCAATCGTTAACATGTCACGGGAAAATGATCCGCAACCACGCCGAAAACGAAACGTTCCCACTAAGATTAAATTGCCGATCTCGCGAGCACGCTCTGCCAAGTGTTCGTTACAAAATATTTATCCGAACGTAATTCACTTCGGTCGACGGACCGACGTGCCGCGCAAGGATAACTACAACGTGGCATGAAATGGCGGCAAAATAGGCGCACGTGCGCGAATTCCGAAACGGTATCGATAACCGATTCCAATTACTTAGACCGCGCCGTGCTCAACGTTAACTTCGATCGCTGACGCGCGATAGCAACTCCAGCAAGATCCCGCAACAGCATCTGACTTAATCGATGACGTAAGAACTCTTGGAGTTGCGACTTAAATGCATTTGCTTTCAATATCTGTATTATGTAATACAATATATTATTACATTGTATATTATTACATTACATTTAGAAATGGTCTTATAATATACAGATATTGAAAAACTTGTATGTTTAATTTTTAATATTTTTGTACGCAGAAGTTATAAGAAGAAATATTGCACGTGTAAGTCTTCTGCCTCTCGAGTTTGAAAATGACTTGTCCCCAGCTAGGATGTGATGGAACATCATTTCTTTAACTTCTGATTAAACATCCTAGTAATTAAGTTTCAAATAAGAACTCCTAAAGGAAAGTTTACTTGACATTATACGAAGAGCAAATTAGGAAAAAGTAAAAAAAAAAGCTACAGTCGGTTGTTGATACTCTGCGTATCTCGGCAACGTTCCGCGCAATCGTTATTTCTGGCCACAAGTATGCAGGCAGTTAACGTAAAATTGTTTCGGTCTCGAAATTCTAATCAAATAGTACGGAGCGCAGAGAATCCGTAACGCTAATGCATTCTGTATCACGATGAATTGCGGAACGGGATTCGGCACTTCTCGACGGATATGTCGATTCGCCGTTTGTTTGCTCTATTTTGCGTCCAATCGTACGACCCAGAACGATCTGCGCGTACTTTATATCGTTCCACGTTAAATCTGCCTTGATCGACAGATGAGAGAGAGAGAGAGGAGAGAGAAGGAGAGAGGAAATAGATTGCCATCAACGAATAAAGCGCGGTCGTCATAATTTATTCAGCTTGTTCAGCGCGCGAAACAATTATCGAGCGCAATTTAACTGCTCGAAAACGACATATACCTGTGGGATTGGCGGATCGATAATAGCAAAATAACGGCGATTAACAGACAATCGTATAAATGGAAATTAAACTAAAAGTGAATATCGATCTTTCTTCTCATGACAGTCGAAATACGATCTCTTTATTAATTATTTCAAATAAGATAATTAGAAAGTGATTTTTTTCGGACTTTTTTTTCGGAGAACGTTAGTAGTTCACAGTAGTGAATAATTCAGACTCCAGATATAAAGAATTATTAAAAAATTTATATATTGATTTATTTTTCATAATACTAAAGAATTTACAATATTCACAGAAATTATTACTATGCTACCAAGATCTTAACGCGGATCGAAAATGGCATATTCTACAGTTCGGTCCTATTTCAATTATTTTATATATATATAAATAATATAATGAATTTATTTTCAATATGAACAATATATTTAAAAAAATAAAGAAATTACATCCTTACAATTTTTATTTAAATGTAAATTTAAAATGATTTGATAATTTATTTTTCTTGTATATTGTATATTTATTTTTCTTATGTTTATATATTTGATATATATTTTTCTTCAATTCTTGGAGATCGACATTTAATCGTTACTTGCCTTAGTTCGTAATTCCGATAGAAATCAAATACAGTTTCGAAACAAAATTGCCAAACAGCAACGTCCAGCTGAGCGACTATTGCACGCCATTTAGACAGTTCGTGACGCACATTGTGGACAATTCGCGCGCGGATAGGGACCAGCCGGTTCGTTAGGGGTTCGTTTGTTTGCCGCGGTTCGTAACTCTCGCGGAGCCATGGCGCGGAGAGACAGCTTTTACGGCTATCGAAGCGTCGGGAAAATCGCCCGCGATAGTCGATAGGGGAGCAGGACGGGACATTCATAATTTATTACAGCTTTACGGAAAATTAGTTATTGTTTCCGACAAATTCGGCGACAACAACAGCGGCAGCGCAGCGTCGCATGTTACACGGCTGTTCGCAACGCGGCACAGAATAAACGATTCCGCCGACAGCATACGGGACTGTAAATATTGATATTGCGAGTGTGTATTTTTTTTCTCGCGACTCTCCGGTCAGTGCAAATGGATTACATTTAGCATCACCTGGTATTACTGACATCACGATCTGAGATCACTACAATATAAATCGTGATATAAAATCATGAACGGCAACACATATCGTCTCATAGGAATAATTAATTTGAATCGTTCCTGATTGAAAATTATTTGGCAATGAGACATGGCGATATGACTCAATCAGAACAAACAGAAATTACATACACCACAAAAGTCCGATCTATTATTTCTAGTAATTCCAATTATCATTCGCTTCGAAATTCGTAGTCTAATCATGCGTGTTTATATCAGCAATATTCAACGGCAACGTTTACTCGCCGCATCATTTGTATTTCCAGTGAGCGAAATTATTCGCGCGGTTTCTCGTCACCCGATCGCTTTGTTTGATGTATGCTAATTGCCGTTTCCGATAAACTTCACCGACTGAACGCACCATTCTAGGTTCACGTTATTTACAATACTGTTATTTGTCTCCGCCAATTGACGACGTGCTGTTTAGTTAGGTGTTCGATAATCACTCGTTTCCCGAGAAATGTAGGCAAGCGAATGTTCATTTCCTTCCTAGACGGAACATCGTTGTTCCGTAAACCCCCTTTTCGCTACCCACCACTGGGGCAGTGGTTACTCTCAATTTTAGGCATTCGAAATGCCCCATTTCCGTTGCCCACGCCATCCATTTGCCAGTTCATCGATAAGGGGGAAAACGGATCGATATCAAGAGCGTATCGTACTTACGGTAGTGCACGACGGTAAATCGACTGCGAGGACAGACGGAGATTTCAAATTCCAGTAAACTGAAAATCTCTTTTCCCGAAACACTTTCGCAACGGGAGAAAGAATGTTCTCAACATTTTAAGCAAAGACATGGTGATTACATTTAATAAAGCGCAACAACGGATTCAACTAACTATCATAGTAGAATTAATTTGATCCCAATAAACATATTTTAAATAATGTTAATGGAAAACCAACTCCATGAAATATTTTTTAGAGAAATTCTGAATTTAGGGCACAGGTAAATGTATATTGTACGCTGAAGTGTTAAATTGTGACATTCGCCATAATTAACCTATCACGATTGCAACTTGATATTATGACGCGATATTCACGCAATTGCAAATACATTGCGTGTCAAGATATTAAATTGCAAAATTCGGCATAATTAAATAATTCCAATGTAATCATAAACCAGATGCCCAATTAATTAATGTTAATTCGATATGCGGTAATCCGTGCGAATGGAATTAACGATCGAATTTATATATGTTTAATAAATTTGACTTCATAATAGAAGTACGAAATCCTAATTGGCTCTTTACTGCAATGAGATGTAAAATCAACTATTTACCTTGTTAGAAAAGATTCGATTAGTTTAACGAAAATTTTTCATGAAGACAATCAGTTTAAAATATAGAAACAAATATAGCTCAGATTTCGATTTATAAAAATTTTTAATCATTTAGATCTCAATACCCTAAAGATTATCCATCGGAAGACCTGATGGCAGCGCAGGATACGAAAACCATTCTCGGGAAAATTGGACTTACATGAATAATTCTTAATTGGATTAAAAGAAAATATCTTCTAATCTTTCCCGAATCTTGCTCATGTGTGACGCTATGGATGCAACTCCAATGTACGCGGTGTACAAAACTGGCCAATGAAACAACAGTATCGTCACGGCGAAATTGGGTTATCCACTTTGCAGGAACACGTTCCGTCTGCGCGTTTCATACATCCGCGAACAGCTGCAGATGCCACGCGTGGCACATTAGGGGAAGAGCGAAGGAAGAGGCAGTGCGAGGCGCAGTTGCACGCGCGATGCACAGACGGCTTGCGGTTGCGCCAAGTTAAGACCGACTTGTTAGGGAAGTTGTATCAAGTTGGATCATGCTACCCACGAAGAGACTTCGCTCGGGAGCCTCTCCTAAACATATCGCCTCTCACCCTTATTCGACCGAGCCGAAATCCTCCGTAACGTCACCCATATTCGACCCCCAACCCTTTGACCGTGTCGACCTTCGTATGCATCTATGGGAAACACGCATATGTATGCATGCGGGTACGAGCGGGTGGAGCACGTGTAGTGGATTTACCCGTATTATTACCTGTACCAGTTTGACAGAAATGGAGGGTCCCGTGGTGCCTCATTAAGTTCGCGAGGGACAAGCCGATCTACTCTGCACGAAGTAGTTCTAGTTCTATGCGCGAGAGATCTTATAAATTAAGGACTAGTTTAGAGTAGTTCTTAATTGATTAAGAAATATGAGAGAGAGAGAGATGCAGAAGCAGAAGATTATATAAATTTTGTCACTTATTTGAAAATAGCGTGTTATGTCTTTTAAAAAATATTTAATATCATAATCTATTGTGCAAAATTTATTGTTCAAAGACATAAAATGGAATGTGTAACTTAAAATACTCCTTGCTATTAAATTTTAAGGATTAAACATATTCTGCTGTTGTATTTGACTGTACTTGACTGTAAGTGAAAATAATACGAAAATACAGTCATGATTTATTGACTATACGGTTAGGCATAAATTTCTTTCGCCGCGCACTATATCAATGCGGTTAAAAGCTTCTTCGACTTTATCGCCGTGAAATTGTACGAAAACTAGGCCATCTGTTTACAGCATAACACGGTTTTATTGGACATCAAGCGAGAAACGCTCTGACGTTTTCATAATTTCTTCAGGTAGCGAGATAACATTAATATTTTAAGCATTGACCGTCTAAATATTATATTTTATGCAAGGAACTTGTGCATTATAATATTATTAATATTAACACAGTGTGATATATAAAATATATATAATATGATTTAGTATAACATAATATGGTATAGTAAATTACCTACATCAAGTAGTTGACTACAGATTAGATCAAACACAAGACAAAATCAAGGATAATCGCATTGCACGAAAGTAATTGGATATAGTCTCATAAGAGGCCACAGCTCTTTGTATACATGTATCAAGAAAATTTGCTGGCATTATTACCTATTTTGGCAACAGTGCCAAAAGACAGAGGGTGCTCTATTAAATTCCTCGAAAATGAAGCGACCCACTCTTTCTGCTCTCATCTTCATAAATGTACAATGGATAGGCATGCCAGAGTATATAAGATGCTAGATAGATCAATAGTTAGTAACTCTAAATCTGATGGATATAATATATTTTAAAATACAAAATTTTTAGTCAAAAACTTTTCACTTTTAAACTTTAATCGTTTCATTACAAAACTAATTTCCCCATTTCATAGAATTCTTATGACAAAAAGTAATCTTCACAAAGTATTAGAGACAAGAAGGAACAGAATAAAAATTTTTTATTCGGAAAAAGTTTTAAAAAATATTATTTCGCATGGTGTGCAAATTTTTATTTTTGCAAAATTTTGAATAGCAAATGAGATGGACATGGTAAAATAATAATTACGAGATTAAAAAATTGTGATAAAAAATATAGTTCAAAAAAGGACCTCAACGTAAAGATTCGATGAAAAGAAAATCAATTCAATCGGCGAATAAATGTAAAGGTTGAAGTACCTTGCACTCAATAAAAATGGGAATGATATGTAAAGACTGAAAGCACGACATTGTATCGCTAGCGTTATTTTATTGCGAGATGCTGAGAAAAACCGTGTCAATTTAATACTACGTAATGCAGAAATATTCCGGTTATATACCCGTGTAATGCAGAATCGTGCGGCGGAAATATAGAAACATCGATAGTAAAAGTTTTGTATCGGTGGCACTAGTTCTCTTAAGCTATACATAAAAGGATATTTAGATGTGAAATAAAAGAGGAGCGAAGTGAGAAAATGGCTTTAAAAATATAACCAAGTAGTTAAAATAGAGGAATATTAGCTCAAAACGCGTTATAAAGCCTCGAGAAAAAATACAACAGAATTATGCTAGTGCAGTGTTTAATGAAATAGTACTATGGTAATTAGCAGTATAAAGTTTAATTATACGTCTGCATTAACATTAACGTACAGAAACGTATCGTTAATATAAAGAGTAGTTATAATCTTAAACAATGGCAATGATAAAATTTTCCTTCAGTGATACTAATTCTATGGAATTAAGAAACACTGAAAAAGAGCAGATCTTTTGAATGATAATAATCATACGACTAAAATAAAATCTGCGAGATATTAAAGTCTGCTATGGAAAGTGAAGCAAAGATACTAAAGAATAGCGCTTGATCCTCATGGTGGGAAAATATATTATAGCTAAATCATGCGTCTGAAGAGAGAGAACGATGACTCACGCAGCTTAGTCAGTAGAACGGAAACGCTTTAAATAGATACGGCGATAGTATTAAAAGTTCTTCATTGACGACTATATTTTTCCCTAGATGCACATAAACGGACATTCAACCGATCAAGGAACGAAGCACGGAAATGCGCTTCCGAAGAGATAATAATCGCGCGGATAAAATAAAATCCTAGAAATATTAGAATGTGTCGAGGAAGGCGGGATGAAAAACGGAGATCTACAATGAAGAAAACTGCAGTATCGCACGTTCTTAAAATCCGCTCCGCACTTTTATAATTTTCTCACGCTCGATGGACCTCGCTCATCGAGAGTTTCAGGGAATCGGATTTCGAATATAGTAACCTCTCTCACTATTCCAGCGCGGAATCTTTTCGTGACTTAGGTCGGCTGCGATCACCGCCTCCTTCCTGGGGAAGTTGAAAAGTTGTTTCAGACGCCAATTCCGAGGAAGATGAAGACGAACAAAGAACTGCCGGCGGAAGAGGCACAGCGTCTTCCTACTCGGATTTTCATCCAGCCTGGAGTATAATCCGGACTTTCCAGCTCCTCCGCTGAAGGAACTGGAAACATTTACAGCCAGCCGGCACGAAACTCGTTGCCCCTCTGCCACGCACGACTATCAATCCAACTTCTACCCCTGCCATCGTCCGCCGTGAATTTATCAATCTCGATGTCGACGCGCACGTCCATTCTTCAGCCACCGAAATGAACGACTTCGTCTCCCCGACGCGATCGCGTGCAATTTGTCAAATCACGCTTGTTTGCTCTAAGCACTTTCCCGAACTTACGGGAAAGGATAAGTTCGGCGACGAGCAGATCCCCGGCGCGTCGTTGTCGGCGCGTTCTTCGGTCGCGGCACTAATTAAAGGTCGCGTATTGTCACGAGCGAGCTTTGTTCGCATTTCAATTACGGCCCGGTCGATTTCGTTGAATGAACCGCCACGAGCCAATCCGAAAGCCACCCCCAGCCGACATTGTTCTATCCCTCTTGTTCATCAGGAATTCGACCGCTTTAAGACGCGGTACTTTGATATGGTACCAGCATGAAAATTGAATACTGTGCAAAAAACGCAGAGATGCTCGTTTAAATCTAGACGTCTTCGGAAAAAAATGATTATCGTGCTTCACCCGATTCTTCATGTAAACTCCTTCGAAACATGATCGAGAAACACATTGAAGTTTACAATCAAGGACCATTAAAAGACCTTCCTGAATAATGGATTTCAGAATTCTTTTCAAACAAATTTCTCTGCTAAATAAATAAAAATTTATGCTTCGTTAAGCATTTAATGAGAAAACGCAATGATATTTTCGTCGCATTGCGCTTTAATGATACATTACGCGAAAGAAAGCAGCTCGTCGCTTCTTTGACAAGGTGAATTATGACGATCATTAGGTGGATTGATTTCACCGTCTCTAGAAGTTTAAATTTAGCGACATTGAATTTCGCGAATTGAACCGCGGGCCCATTCGTTCGTCGTGTCGTCAATCTTCGTTCCAAGCTCTTCCAACCTTCGTTCTTACTGCTCGAATATGTCGCAGGGTTGTCGAATAAAAAAAGAAAGAAACTCTCTCTCAGGCGAGTAGCAGAGATGCGTGGTTCCGATAGGTTGATCGAATCGAATTTCTTATTTATTCCAGGGAGAATTTTCGTGCGAAATCGTGATATTTGTATTGACGAGAAAATTTTCTATGCTATTTCCATAAAGTATCTCTCAATGATCGGATTCTTATTGAATCGCGCTTTAACAAAACAAAACAACGGAAAATTCGCATATCGGAGAAAACAGGTATACAGTATTATAATAAAACATTCGGTTGATCACAGGAAACAATCGATTCAAATCGGATCGCATTGACGTCGCGTATACTTTTCATGGTGAATGTCAGAAAAATGAATAAATCTAGATTAAAGGGGGAGGAAGGAGGGGGATGATAACCATTTCAAATCTCGAAAGAAAGGGAGACAAAGTTTGAATTTTATATTTATTTTCGTTTCTGCCCACAAACTTACCTTTTATTTTTGCAATCTAAAGCAGACGTTTGCGAAGATTTTCCTAAATAATGATTATTAATATAAGGTCACGCGCGCGTAAAAAACGAAGTTCTTGAGCCGTTGAAAAGAAGCGACTTAACCGCCGAGAACGAGCGGAATTAATAAAACGCTACTATTTGCGAATGTAATTTGCGGGATGGAATCAACGTCTATTTAAGTCCTAATGAAATTACCGACCGGTTAGAGACAGATGGAGCTTCAAAGAAACGAGGATAATATTCATTCATAAATTCTGTCTGCCCGAGGCAAATGAGAGCAAGGCGAAAGGAAAGACGCCGTAAGACAGACAGGGATCAGATTGGAGCGGTTGTGAGAGAAGCAGGCCAATACTAATTAATTTAATTAACGAGGCCAATTTAAGCCGCGAGTCGACTTTAATGACTTTTTCAGCTTACTTTCGTGAGGTAATATAATACTCTGGCCAGGTCTGTTGGATTAATTTAGGAGCGTGTTGTACAAAGATTTATTCAGATTTACTAAAATCGGGGAACGTATGTTAAAACAAAGAAAGAAACTTTTCGCTCTCATAAATATAAGACATAATTCGTATTCATATTGTAACAAGAAGAGAACATAAATAAGACAACATTAACCATGTAAATAAGACAACATTAACAATTTCTGAATGAGCAAAAAAATTTTATCGTTAGGAACTAACTTCGTACGTATTCGATAAGATGTACAGAACTTCTACATGGAGAATCTGTTCCTTTATGATATTCATGTTGCGAATTTTTTCCACGATTGAATTTCAAGGTACGTATCACGAAACTTTTCAGAGTAAATTCCAATCGGAATTGTTTAGTTATTCCTAGATTTGTATCGCGTTTGCTAGGGAAAACGAAATAATTCCGATCGGAATTCACTCCGAAAAGTTTCATAATACGTATCCTGTTTTTGATTTTTACGACGAAGCGACATGTATGATCGGCAATTTCCGTTGAAATTACGGCGAAACAGCCTGTTTCGTGTTCTGCGTAAAGTCTGCTAACGCACGCAGTCCATATCCCTCGCGGTTTCCACTAATTTCGCAACTAATTACGTCTCCTTCGAACTCGGTGGGCCCACTGCAGCGCGCATTGCCGGCTCGGGAACTATTTCGATCCCTTTGAAAGCTACGTTTCGGTTTTGTTCGTACGAATGGAATGAGAAACCACATCGTGTAACATTTTGGCGAATAACTGGACGCAATAAAAACGCGGCAGACCGGGTTTACGGCGTGTTTTGGAAAGTTCGCACAACATTTCACGATGATAGCCTTTGACAAATCCGAAATTAATTTTCTCTTGGCTGAAAACATACAAGAAACTTCGTAAATTAATCGGAAATTTAATTGATTGAATTTTAATTGATAAGAAATCGTAAATAGAACTTCATTGATTAAAATAATTGCCTTTTACTAAACGTGAAATTTGTATTCTATTCTATTTTGAATATAACAGTATCGTAAAAAGTACTTAAGTTTTCTGAGAATTACGACACGTGGTGTTTAATTGCGCCGGGTGTTTCGCCGATTCCTGATTAAAATTCCGCGAGCCCTCGGTAAAAAGGGCTCGAAGAAAAGAAGCGAATGGATGGTACAGAGTAAAAGCTGCACGTGTAACGTACAATACCGGTCGCAATTCCGTCTAAAGCAACGTTAGTTTTTCAGCGACGCGGGACATCCGACCGTCGTTTATTCGCCATCGCTCGATTGTTAAATCGTGCGTGACGATGAATGCTGGTTTCAGGGGGTAAAACCGACGAGACACAGGGGTGAAGCACGTCAGGGAAGATTGTCCAAGGGATTTTTCAGGATTGCATTGTGGATGCGAGCATGGGATCGATGTGTGTGTGCGAGTCTCTCTGTTGAGGTAGCGCTTTATTTTCGGAGTAGCGGACAACGAGTCTCGAGCGGTAATATTAATTGACTATAAATTCAATGCTCTCGTCTTTTCTCTCTCTCGACATTAATTCGGCTATCTCGAGACTTCCGCCGTCCGCGACTACTTGCAACAAAAGCAACGAATCCTTAACGTTAATGAAGCGCCTTAAACGTGCGCTACTTAACGCGCCCAGAGTAATGAAAACAGGACGACGAACGATTTCCAGGATACTTGACAAGGGTAATTGATCGTTAAACGCATTTGCATTGCGGTGCGGTCGTTGTTTCACCGCTAGTTGGATAACGATTATGCAACAGTATAATCGTCGTGTTTCGCAACATGAGAAACAAACACCGCTTGAGGCGCTTTTCAGACAAATGAAATATTCATCTGAAATGTATATGTGTAATACATCCAACATCGATTGTAATATTAATAACTTTCTTTTTTTTTAATAACCATTATCACAGAAATTTTAAAAATATTAAAAAATACCGGAAATATGAATTTATAATATATGTATATAATATATGTATAACTAGTGAACATTTCAATGAATTGTTGTAATAAAGTCCCAATTTGTCTTGTTGCAGGTCGAACGCACGACTCGACTTATACTCTGTATAGATTAGGCGAGAGACTCTCTACGGGCGCCAGATTGTATGTAGAAACCGGAAGAGCCGACGGATTGGACGCGGATGGAGACTCGCCCAATAGTCTTCACTCATTCACGGGTCCCCCAATTCCTCAAGGCGAAGGCACGAGCATCACTCGAGCCTTTTTGGACGGCAATCATACTCTAATTAGCATTATGGCTCGCATCAATCCCAGTCCTGATTGGTTCGTAGGTGTGGATTCCTTTCAACTGTGCGTCGAGGGCAATTGGGTCGATACCGTTACCGTAGAGGTAATTATATTTGGCAATAATATGCATGAAACTCAATATGTCAATGCGATCGAAATTCGTTTTGTAAAATAGAAAATTAAAATAGTTATAACCTGAAAAATGTATAATGCAATGTAGCTGTACTTTTTCAAAGCACTTTCAAATCAATAATTGTCATATAAATTTATCTTTAGAAATTTATGTAACTTGAAGTCTTAGAATAAGAAAAGTAATAAGAATAACAAAAAATTTGCATTATACGCTCATATTCAATTATATTCGGCTATCGTTATTTAAATAAAATACATTTCGGATATGATGGTCATATGATGTTACGAAATGCGAATACAAAATGTAAATCGCGCTTGAATCAGCGGAAAGTCAAATGTCTGAGCATTGCTGGTCGCGAAATATAATTTATGCATCTATCTCTGCATAATATCGCTGCGCGCCCTGTCATCCCTAAAATCCGCGAATACTCGGAAAATGCGTCCGTTTAAACCACCTTCCGCTATTCCTTTTTCAACAGCTCGACCCGCTGGATGGGGGCACGGATAACGGCTTCACATTCACGGCTGCCAACTGGCCGACGCAGCCCCAAGGAATCGCTTACAGGATCACATCCCGATATCCGGCACATCCCGCGGGAAGCTTCTATTATCCGAATCTACCTCGTCTACCGCCGATAGCTACCCTCACATTCACCAAGGTACATATCTCATATCCTCGTGCATGCGCATCTCATATCCTCCTTTATTTTCTCCGCATTAATTTATCGTACGAAATAAATTGATTAACTCGGTAGAAACGGAATTTTTAAATCCGTCTTTACGCAATTAATTATTTTGAAACGACGCAAAAATCAGAAATTCTTTCACTCGTATATGGAACAAAAAGTAATAAGATAAATGAATCTCATATGAATTTACCTGAAAATGCTTTTGTTTCTCAAGAAATTAAGAACAAATCACATGACTGGCTTTTAGTGGTTCGATATTATTATCTCATCTTCTTTTATGGATTTAATGCTTCGACTTCACGAGAGCTCTTTTGTCGTCTGATAAAATAGCCGCGCAGCAGCAGCCCATTAAAAGAACATCGAGTTTCAATAATAGCCATTAATTTATTTCCCCGGTATTGATGCGCTACGCAATAAATGCCTCGACAATATCAGTTTCAGCATAAAACTGATTAATTGCATTCGCTGTTTAAACAATCTAATAATTCTTCTTGTACGAGTTGGTTCGATAATATGATCTCAATAATGCGAGAGACCGGACATTGCTTTATTGTGCCAATTTTCATACATCGAGCACGAGGTATAATATTGAAATATGTATTTCTGCTGATTTAACGGGACAAGAAGGCAAAACATTTTACCTGAATATTTATCTGAAAAAATTATATCGTTTCTCTTTATATTTTGCAACGAGTGAATTTGTTTCCAAATCGCTCAATTATTTTAACTTTCACCCATTTCCTTATTACTGACATTACAAATGCAATTTTTGACGCGCAAGAAGGGTAACTCGACTCAATATTTATTTTCCATGTGAACAAACTCGTCCTCCTTTGCATTCCTGCAAACATATAAGGTATCTCGCGAAACTATCTTCTGCCTCATTGCCAAACTGATATTTTTAACCCAGTTTTTTCATCCGAGAGCCAGTTAAGTATCATGGCAAGAAAAAAATTATTTCAAAAAGTTACTTCATAAGATTTTATTGCAAAAAATATTCCGAGTATCTTAAATTTAAATTTTAAAAATATACACTCCTAATGATTTTTCAACAGATAGGTTGGATAATTAGTAAAGCTTTAAAATCAAATAAACGCCTAGGGATATTTTAACATCGCAAAGATTACACATCGTTTAAACATGAATCTAATTAACTGAAAATTCTCAGATTTAACTTTTAAGATGTTTTTATTAAACCACAGCCATGATACTCGCGATAACGAAATTCGAGAGGTAACGACTCGTATTATCGTATAACTCGCTAATTATCTCTACCTACAGTCCATCTCATCGCCTTCTTTCCCTCACTGATTCCACTTCATCCGCCTCTCTGCTCCCGACCTCTCTTTGACTCGTGTCACCTCTGCTTCCGCTTTCCCGTAGGCCAAAGGGATGGCCTACCTACTAAATTTCTCCCCCTTACTTGGCCTCACTTACCACTTAATTACCAAACTTCTATCGCTAATCCGATATACCTTCTCGCAGCTCGTTCTTCCTCACCGTTTTCTCGCCATCCTTCCTCTCCTTCTTTGCCATTTATGATAACGTAATCTACACTATTAAGAGATTTGTCAATCTATTTCACATACAAAAGCAAAATAAAAAATAATTTGCAACGTAAGATCGATAAAAATATAATTCAATGAACTTTTAAAAAATAATCTTTTTATGATTAATAATTTTTAATTTTTATTTTTAATAATTTTTAATTAATTAATTTTTTGTCTTTTCATTCCTAACATTTGACACTTCTATCTGTTACCAAAAACATTTAAGCAGAATAATGTGTTGTAATATCTTAAAAGCTTCGAGTTTCGTTCAACAAACAGTCCAAATTATTTCTCCCGTAGTCTATTGGCGCTTAAAATAGGCTTATACAATTACTGCAATATATGTATCATTTTATTTCTCTCGCAAAGCATTTTCACGAATGGCTATCAAGAGCGAGTTTCAACCCCCCTGAGAAGGAGAGTTGTTTGCAGCTGCGTTCGTGACCTCTCTGTTTCCATTAAACTTCACGCTTCCGGAACTCCATTAAACTGAAAATCAGACCGCCTAATGTAATGCCCATTTCGTACAACAACGCGCCCATTATCGCCCCAAAGTGTCCAGTGTCAAATGTTCGCGAAATTGAGGACGTTTGTTTACGCCACTTAGCTTCTTGAAAGCTTTGAATAATGGAAACATGATCGGGTATAGAAATGAAAATAATGAGTAGACTGTACGAAATCGCACATTTATTGCAAGATATGTTTGCAATACGAGCGACAGCTGAGTAATAAATCCGGAAAAATGTTCATTATTCATAATATATTTATGTGTATATTACAGATCTTACAATTATGTTGATAATATATGCAATAAGATTTGGAGTAATTCAATCAATAATTTAAAATTAAATATTACTAATTTAAGAAATTTGGAGCAGGCTTTTCATAAATTTCTTGAAATAGCAAACAAACTTAACATGCCAAAATATATTATTTTATGGAACCACCAAAATTAAATTTGCGGCAAAAGATGCAGCGTAGCATGCCAACGTCCGTTAAAAGACTAAAATATTTAGTTCTTAAACAGAAAGAAGGAGGTTACTAAGGCAGAAAAGGAAACTTTAATTAAAAAATAACAATATAACAGATTTAATCCGGAATTTTCTCGGAATATTTTCTTAGGATGGCATATTTGTATGCCAACCCAATTATACCGAGCAAAATAAAACTATGATTTAAAATTAATTTCGTAAAGGCTCACAGTAACTATTCTCAAGTGGCAAAATATACACAAGTATCTCTCGGGCATATGTATGTTTATTGATATTAAAGATTCAATTTATATTAATATTGAGTCAGTCGTGTCAAATCTCTTAACATTCTCATCGCAGAGTTTCTTCGGAAAATAATTCTTCGCTGGAAATAATAATATTAAAAAATGCATTATTATAGTTATTATTGTATAAGAACATAGAGTATTTTGATATCGCTTTACACAAAGATTTTTTTCAAAAAACATTTTATATGTTTCTAAAAAATATTTTATTTGATATAATTTGAAAAAAAAAAAAATATATATATATATATTTTTAATTAGAATTAATTATATATGCTCAATTTCAGATCATTTTCAGAAAGACTTCTGAAAGACTTGAGATAGAGATTTAGGTATAGAGTTAGACAAGAGAGACATTTATTATATTAAGATAAATTTTCTTAACAAATTAAGATATTGGTAGCATAAAAATTATATTCTAAATTTCTAAGAATTATCTAATATTTATTTTTTATCGGGACATTTTTGTCGGATAATATTTTCTTGAACACGATATACGTGCAATGGAAACTGGCCAACATTTGCAGGTAGCTAATATTTATTCCGGTCGATCATCAATTGTTAATGTTGACCTCGCGAACGGCTAATACACATGCGATGTGTTAATTATCCTCGAGTATGGTTATCCACGTGGGGATAATTAGTGTCTCTTGAGGCTAGTGTGTGCGCGGACATGCTGGACTATGAGTCACTGACCACGGATATGGATAAATTGAGGTCCACGGCGGTGAGCCAAATCATCGTGAGGCGAATTAACCAAATCGACCCGAAAATGGTGCAGCGGCCCTAAATTAATTTAAATGTCAGAAATTGAATTAGGGGAATACACCCTTTCACATGTGTCGAAAGCATGATGTCGATTACGTCAGGTCCATATTTCTCGCAAAGATTGACGACACGGAAAAATCTAAATTGCGCAATAATATTACACAATATTGTTATTATAATGCAATATAATATCACAATATGATATTAATCGGTGAAACGCAAAATATTAAAAAACGATTTTGTATTTTCAAATATTTTTGTAAATATTTATTTAATTCGTAAATTGAATTCAGTTATCAGATGAATATTTTCTTCGTAAAATGTGTGTTCTAATTCGCCCGTTCAAAAATAGCATTCAAATCGTGGAATATATCCAAATCTTCCCTAAGGAGTAACCCGCGATTACGCTCTGGGGGCTGGTAACGCATGAATTACTATAGTCGAGTGCTGCAGATAAAGGGTTACGTTCGCGTGTGGAATCGGCGTGGAGCGGATTAGGCAGATTAAACAGATTAAGCCGAAGCAGTAGGGACCATTTGTGCTTGCCTCTCGCAAGGGGGATCGTTCAAATCCCGCCGCCATATCAACGTCAACGCCCCAAACTTCGCGATAAGGAGCCACTTCGCCAAAGACGCACATAGTGACTATCTACATGCGTGTGAATGTATACTGCATGCAAAATCCCGACTTCGTGATTGTACATCATTGCAATTAGTAAACATTGACTCTTCGATGTTGGATGATTTATGAATTTACGCCATGCAGCACAGTACTGTTCTACATTTACACAAGTGATATTTGTATTATAAATAATGCGTCTAAATGGTCCTCAAATACAAATTGCGAAAAATAATTATTTCGCCAGTAACTACACAACAGACATTATAAAAGATTAAAAAACATTATCATTATAATCTTTCCCTCGAGATTTCAAGAATACTGAAAATTTGATTTCAAGTAGGAATAAAATGACGGCATACCTGAGGAATACATCGGCATATCTGAGGAAAATGCCGAGCACGCATCGGGGCGAACATCAAGGGTGAGCCTTCGAAAGTTACAGCTTCTCGAAACGCATGAAGAAAACCATGATTACTTTTCTACTCGCGTTATTGTGAATGTATACAAATGTGTAATAAACCGTATTCAGCATATGTAACTTTTATTGTCGATATACAGACTTAAGTAGAGAGAAAGAAGATAAATATATTTTCTTTTCCAGTTACAAAATAATGAACGTTTACAGACTGTATTTTTAAAAAATGTAAATAATGCTTTAAAAAAATCGCAAAAATACTGGAGAAATACCTGTATCTTAAGTATTCTGTTACTTTTGAAGATGTAAAAATATCTTTATTTTTCAAGCTGGAAAAATATTTCGGAAAAAAATTAAGTAACCTATTTTTGAAGGTAGGACTCGAATTTACGCACTCGTACACTCAGAAAAGAGTAAAGAAAAGAAAAAGTCACAACCGACCGATGAAGTTATCTTGCCTCGGCTATTTCAAACCCCCGATGAAAACGCAAGAATTTATAACTGGTGACGCATTGTAAGTCTTCCAAGCGTGTGGAGATTTATTTTCGACGGCCGCGTTTTTACGTCCGCGGGCGTTCCTAGTGCAGAATTGGAAAGAAATCACGTCGCGTACTTAGGATAAACTTTCGTTTCGTCGAACGAGGCTTTGCCACAGTTCAGGAAAAGTATCGTGTCTGTATACAAGCTGATACCTGCGAATTGTACGGAATACTTTCGACCTCGTTTTCGAAGTGGCATGAGAATAAGACGAGAAGAACGCGGCTGCACGATTTATACAAAATCAATAAACGATAATAGCATTGTGCGGACTCGAGCTGGGCAGCTAAAACGGATGGAGTAAATAAAATCACCGACTTCTGCTTAAAGAAAGATCGATAACTGCTTTATAATCTATGTGGGTTCAAAGCAAAAATAATTCGTGATTTAAACTTGATACTATAAAAAAAATATTTTTTAATTTACAATGCTAGTTATCGAAACTACAATTAAGGAAATATTTCTCATTAATTTACTCTATGCGTTATTATACATAAAATAAATCATCTTCTAACTCGCAGAGATCCTTATTAATGTTTCGAAAAATTATAAAAGAAACAAATGAAAAAAAGAGAAATCTTGAATGTAGAAGACAGAATAATCAAATGTGAAGATGCAATTTCCTCTCAATTTTTCATAAAATATGAATATTTCCTTAATAAAACGAGAAAAGATTTCTTCTATTATTCTCTCAGTTCTTCCAATATATTAATATATTATGCGTTGAGAATAATAGTAATAAAAATATGTATACTCTTCTGTCTTCTGTCTACTTAAAATTTCTAGTAATGGAATTCTCTACACAAAATTACATTAGTAAACTCGTAAGGGTTAGCACGTTATTGCCTCGCACACACTCACAAAATACCAACAACAAATTGTGTTCATTAAATGGAAAACCGATCGGAAAATCGTTACCGCAATGAAACAGTGCGCGCGATATATTTCGGAATCGCTGCAACTTTCGTATCCATATCAACAATGTTTCCTGCATATAACTCTTTTCACCATGCCGCCGTATTCGCGTGTCCGGCATGTATAAGCTACGTGAAATATGCTCCGCCGATATACGCGTATGTCGGAGGGAGCTACTCATTCTCTACTCTTTCTAACGAAGCAAAAATTTATGGACTCCGTGGAATTTAGTTTATCGGCTCGTGGAACGCCATCGTCGCTGCAGTGACTTCACTTCAGAACCGGCGGAATCAAAATCACAGGCTTGTCATAGCGAATCCTTTATCAGCTGCCCAAGCATACATTGCATTGTTAAACGTTCGTTTCCAACGATTAAAAAAATAACCATCCCGCGCGGCGCACTTATTGTTGTCGACATGCGAACGAGAACGCACCTCCGTCGTCGATGACTTTCATTGTTGAAATCCGCGGCAGGGACAGTGATAAACGAGCGCGATGAATGCATGGTGACCGCACTTTTCGAGAGCTCACTCTCATAGGTCGCGAGAAAAGAACGAGTTGAATGCCGTGCGTGTCGGAAAAATCCAACGATTATTTATGATTTAACTCGTTGTAGCTAAAACTAACTCTCTTTCTAAAATTTCTTTTTTTTTTTTACAAAAATCAAGAATAAGATTAAACAGAAATTAGTTTTTTATATAAATATATAAACTTTTATATAAATATATAAATTATAAACTGTTCGCTTTTTCTTCTTAGAATTGAATCATACTTTGTTATTATTTGATATTTCACATTATATGTAATTACATACTCTGGGCACCACATAATGTGTGTAAAATAATTTTTTTGAAACTTGCAAGTTAATATTAGCTTATGAGAATGTCTAAAAATTAAGGTCGAACAGGTTTCTAAGTAAATTTTTATTTCCGCTTTGTTTGACTTCATTAATGACTGTTCGCCGAGTCATGCGACAACGAAACTTCGTAAAGTTTGAGAAACTCTAGAGACTTAAGTTACAGCCTAATCTGTACTTCCGCGTAAACCAAAAATCTCATTAGCCACTGATTACACAGGCCTGCGAAATTTGAGGTTTTGTCAGTTACAGGAATGAAAAGAGGTGGATCTTATAATTTTTTTGATGCTGAAAATGAATCTGGGCTCAGAAATTCTCTAGCACGTTAGGTTTTAGGGTAATTTGAGGTTAAATGGCACAAAAATGGCCATTTTGGCCAATTTTAAACAGTTATTGTGGGGGAACGAATTGTTATTGTTTATTTCGGAAAACGGCATCGTATAGTCTTTAGCTTTAAAATCTATTTTTGATTGCCGCTGTACGATTTGTTTTGACTGAAATATGAAAGATTATGGTTGGATCATCATGATATTATCTTGCCTTCACTGACTGGACCATCATCTTCAGATCTTGCTTTCACTGGCTAGATCATCATGATATCATCTTGCCTTCACTGACTGGAACATCATCTTCAGATCTTGCCTTCACTAGCTAGATCATTATCTTCTGATCTTGCCCTCAATGACTGGATGCTTCGATTTTGTCATATTCAATCCGCCATTTTCCATTTTAATAAAACTAATATTTTCTCATTGCTTATGAGAATGAGAAACGTAACAAGCGTTATTCCAAAATACCTAGATGTTGTGATCTACATTGTAATTCGTAGTTAACATGTATATCTGACATGAGTGAGTGGCAATGGTTTATTGGATTCATCATGTACATGACTATCTTCTATCTTTCATATTTCAGCCAAAACAAATCGTACAGCGGCAATCGAAAATAGATTTTAAAGTTAAAGACTAGAACTATACAATGCCGTTTTCCGAAATAAACAATAACAATTTGTTCCTCTACAATAACTGTTTGAAATTGACCAAAATGGCCATTTTTGCATCATTTAATCTCAAATTACTCTAAAACCTGACGTGCTAGAAAATTTCTGAGCCCAGATTCATTTTCAGCGTCAAAAAAAGTATAAGATCCACCTTCTCTCATTTATGCAACTGACCCTCGCAGGACTGTGTTATTTATCAATGACGAAGACGTGCTAATACTTCGGCCTTCCCACAAAAATCAAGTTGGTTTCGATTCCGCGAAAGTTGTAAATCTTTGGATGTTCTAACAATATTCCAATGTAGTAGGAGAGATCGCGGGATAGATGCAGAAGTTTAAAATCCAAGCGGCAGTTTCTATATCAATAACCTCGGAAATCGAGTTTTGGGTTGCATTATCGAGCTTAGCATGGGATCATCTCTGCGGGATCGCGCGATCGCGTGCAAAGTGTTATTGGAAATTACGATTTTGATTCAATAACCCGCCGACCCGCTTACAAAATTCAGCATTGTGATTTCGACAAAACGATTCTGAAGCGGATTAGCGATAATAACACGCGATATCATTCTACCCCTGGAAGAGGAGGGATAGAAGGGGATAAAGTCGTAGATCCGACTGATACGCGTGATTTGATACTGGTATTAAAATTGGTCGCAAATAATCGCATCTATTAAATAACGTGTATTCAACGTGTATATTCGTGCGCACATTCCCTGTAATATATCTATTATATTAATCGATAACATTTAACGTTCATAGTTGCAATTTTTAGCAATAGACAAAGTGGTAGTAGATTAAGTACATGTATAGCAATGATGATACTAAAATTTATTTTATTGAATATTTGATACGTAATTGCAATTCATATTATAATATTCATATTATAATAAAACTAATATAAAATAGTTTAATCTTGTTAAAATCGTTAAAGTGTTAGTCAATTATATTTATTTGCTTTCTAGAATGTCGTTTTTAATGTATTCGACAATTAATGAAATGCATTGATATAACAACTGCCTTTATATTCATTTTTAAATGTCACTTATAAGCGATAATGGATTTTCGTTAAGCATGCACAATCACGCATTCGACACATCGCGGTTCACAAATTATTGCGGTGTTGATAAGCACCGCTAATAATTTATTGACGTTATCGATGAGCCGACACCTTGCAAATATGATTACCAGTAGCGATAACCATTTTGACGAATGACATTTAGAAGATCATATATGTATAAGTGTTCCAGAACAATTTCAGCTTTAATAGTCATTGTTTCAAACAATTATATCGTTTCAACATATCGTTTTTTAATCAAATGTAATAACATATCATAATACGTGATTAATTAGACTCGGTTAAATTGAAAAATCAAAATACTGAATAACAAATATGCTCATAAATCTATAACACAGTGTAAGACAAAAATACGCTGGTAATCAAATGTACTGCTGTACAAAATTCATGACAGAGTGAATACTATATGAGAGAAATGCATATTTATTAAATTATATTAATTGCTCTAACTCGTAATTGAAAACTGAATAATAAATCGGAGCCTTCCGTCCATAAGATCACGCGCACTCAGAATACACAATATAAACTATTTAACGAAGATAATTCGTTGGTAACAAAACTACTACAAAATTATCGAGCGTTAATGAAAAAAGTATTACAATTTCTACGAAATTCATTATGATTACGTAACCCTCCAAAATACAAAAATAACGATTATCGGGTAAATTCATTACCTTAGTAATTCCACGACGGCATGGAACTTTATTAAATTACATTAATTACACTAACGCGTAATGGAAAGCTACATTATGGACAAGGAAATGACGTGTGCAAAATTCTCGAATGTACGAGATACGCGGATGGAAAATTTAACGGTTAATCAGAAATTTGTTCAATGTAATACGCAACAATTAAAATTTCAATATAATTAAATATAATTAAATATAATTTGTTCAATTATTGAAAAACGCCAAAAGTAGAAACTCTTAGAAAATTCCATAAAATATAGATAAACAAATTTATGTTAAAATCGTATATCAATATTTGATATTATTATATCTGTATTATTATGAGAAAAGACGAAAACAAAAGAGACAAATGCCAAATACTCGTCCAAATACGTTTTCAAAAAAATCAAAGAATTATTCAAAAATTATTCAAATCGAATCTAAAGAATTACAGACTGTATATGTATACATATAACTCGTTGAGCGACACAGACTTTAAGGTCGTTATTCAATTATGAGCTTGGCGAATTTGTACATGGTGGTTTAGCACGCGCACGTGTCAAGTTGGAAATTCCTGTCCCTCCTGGATTGGTTTTCCAGTTTCCAATTTCGCGAAATTTGTTGACCACCTCTACCGACGGCTGTTTCGATCGGCTATATCGCCGCCCTCGTTGCAATTTGTCACGGTTCTCTAACCATCGACGTACTAACCAGCACGGTGGTTACGAGAAAAGCAACCCATCCGATGCAAATGCCGAACTCTACTCATTTCTCGCCGCTTCCTCTCTCTTTCTCTTTCTCTCTCTCTCTCTCTCCCCCTTCTTGTCAGCAAGTAAACGATGTAAAATTAGCAACAATTATTAAATTACAGTGCCGGCCACCGGTTGCTAATTACCGCGGACCCTACTAGTATTAACAGATTTTATGTCGGGCAAATCCGATTAATGGGAACTGTCGAGCAATCGATGCGCCAGTAGCGAAGCGAAGCTCGTTTCCCTGCTAACGATTGCAATTAATCGTAATTGGCGATAACGAGGAATATTTACAAAAATAATGATGGCGTTGTGCGCAACAACAAATTTTTTAAGAATAATATTAGAGAAGGATTGTCCAATATGAGTTGATTCTAACAAAATTTCACACTATAAAAAAAATTTAAAATATCCTCATTTAATGCTCAATATATGTTTGACGTGTTATCTCTCTCTCATATGAGATTTAAATTAAAGAAACATTCACTTATATACTGTCATTTACTCATTTCTATTAACAATAAGAAAATACATTTATTTAATCTCTGATAACATTGTAGCGTTTAATTTATTTCGATGCTTTATTAGCTAAGCATAAAATAATAAATAATTCTATAATAAATAAATCTATAAAAATCATAAATAAACATTGCATTTCAAGTAGTTTGAGGAGAAATGCAAATGGGTTCAATTTTACGTGACATTCCATTAATGTATTTCAAGAATAGTTCGTCAGTGCAGCCTCTTCAGAGCCGGTGCTCTTATTACCATTTCTCTTTGCTGCGCTATCCGCAGTGTGCGAGTGATACACATTTTCCGCTCTCGCTCTGCGCTCTGTTCTAAAGCTCTAACCAAAACCACGAGGTGATATAGGAGTGGCTTTGCGGCGTTGCGCTTGTCTCTGCGGAATAGCGTGGAATACGTTCTGCCTTACGTTGCACACGCACACCAGTCGTGCACGCAAAAAAGCTCTGAGCACGAGATAAATTATTGATTCTGGCCGATCACAGTCCGCGTTTCGAACGTGCTAAAGCTGCGAAAGCTAATTAATCATTGAGAAAAGCAACATATCCGATTTAAATAACCATTATAATAGTCATTAGTTTGTTTTGAAAAATTTGAGTACAAAGAATAAGAAAGTTTAAGAAAGTTACGAAGATAAAAAGAAAAACAAAATCAATTTGAAAAGGGAAAGTCAATGCGAATTAAATTTTACTTTTCTCGAACTTGGTACATATTTCTGTACTTAATCATGTTTAAATGATCACAAATCAATCGTTCGTATTTATAGCGAATTATGTACTTCCATAAAAGCTTTGATTATTTCAAATTCATTAATAATCGTTAGTGATTAATAAGAGCGTATAATTGATGGAAATGCTCTCGTCGATATTCATTTCATCTTGCAAAAGTATTTGAAAGAGATTAAAATTCCTTATGCACAATTTTTATAGGTAATAATTAAATGTATATAAAAAAGCAGCATTTATATCTTCCTCACCTTCATGATAAAAAAATTTTTTGTAATAAACGGCATGCAGAAACATTCAACATACGAAGAATTTATCGACGCGTATTATAAATATTATGCACATAATGAATATGTAAAATGATTATGCATATCATTATCGCGCATTACAAACATATTGCGATAATTCTGATCGATTTAAACGTTCAATTATTTCGTGAATGTCAGTAATTATAAGCGCAGTTATACTTATGTAATGTCGTTATCCATCGTAATTATGCATTTACTATTGTGAACGATATACTGGCGTTGTTAATAACTCAATATTCATTGTGACAAACGATAATCGAGACCTTAAGGTGAAGTTTATCGACCCTTTTGTTACATGTGCGGCATGCATGAGAACACGTTCTTAGTTTACTAACGTATTACTTTGTCAGATAATATCTTTAATACACTTTGTGAAATATTATAAAAATATTATAAAAATATTATAAAAATATGAAAGGGATGATACCATTTGATATATTAGTCTTATAAAAATAAAATATCGTGAATTTTTACACACATATTTGAGTTTAATTTAATAACTTTTCATTAGTAATTAATTAAAGGCATATAATTTATGCGTATTTGCATTTAATTTTTACATATCATTAGCGATTAAACTCTTCGAAGCTCTCAAAGTCTCTCATAAAGGGAGCACCAAAGTGCTGATTATTATTACACATATTTGATTGCATAAATAAAGAGTAGAGAAGATAATTTACGTAAATAATGAATCAAACTTAATTTTAAATGTTGCAAAGGTAGGTAATGTAGAAGCAAATAGAAGGTAGGAACAAGTAAGCGGATCAAGCCAAGTACTTTCTTATGCGTGGAAAGTATTACGATGTACCACTAAAAATTAATGCCAGTGTGCACAGCGCAAACTTTTTATCGTGTTTTCTTTTCACAAAAGTTTTCACAAAAACAGATACACTCCTATCCGGCTTTGTCCTTATTTAATTGGACGCCCTTGATTCCCTCCTCTCTACTGTCGCTTGTCCTTCGCTAAACCAACATGTCCCGATCGTTATAAACTGAAATTTCGAATCCGTGATTTTATCGTCCTCGTTCTAAATAAGCAAGAAGTGATAACGCCGCGAAATTACACCAACGCAGTCGCGTCGGACAAACATTCATTCGCGTGCACATGCGTATGGCACATCCGCGGCACTCGCAAGGATCACTTGTTGGCAGACTGCGATAGTCAACGACGTGGCCAACGGTGTCGGGTAATTCAGAGAGAAATAGTAGACGCACTGCAGCGTCACCAGCGGACCTCAGTAACCGCAAATTTACGAGCGTCACGCTGTTCGCCGCAACGTAAAATTAGAGCGCTTTTGGAAATGCGTTCGATCCCTTCCCGAAATGTCGGAATCCTTCCTCATCGAACCAGAGCGACGATTAAGGCAGCGTCTCTCTAAATCAGCTTAACTCCCGAATCAAAAGCCAAAAAAGAGCAAGGGAAATATTGCCGGTTGATTTTCTGTTGCTGATCCTGATATTAAAGATTTGAATAATTGAATCATGCATTAGAACTTTTAAGATCGTAAATTGTTAAGTGTTCTTATTCCAGGAAAATTGTTAAAGTAAAAAAACGAGCCGAGTTTCTAAAACAACAGACTTATATAATATAGACTTATATAATATAATACACCTTTTCACAGATTCTAATTATAACGGTTCCTTCTCATAAACAGAAGATCGTGATAAGCAACTAAATGAAAGATCAAGACGTATACACTTATTCAATGTTACAAGCCCCAACTTGTTGGCACCTAACATCTTTGGAAACTCCCAGTTTCAATTATGACTCGTTAGTCGTAACTATGTAAGGGACTAGACTGGCAGCGAGCGAAACATTGTTTCTCGAAGCGCGCGCGGCATCGGTAATTAATAATTTACATAATACATATTTACGGTAGCGTTGCGCCGTAAGTCCCTCCCGCAAGTCCGCGAGCGACGATGCGATGGCGGATACAGCAACGGCGCGGAAAGTTTACAGAATTAATTTACACCGGGCCGCTCACGAACAACGGTTACTGCGGGGTATTTCATCCCGACGAGTCGCGCCACGTCGCGCTGCGCCGCGTCATCTATATTATATGCAACGGCTGTCCCGCGCTGTTCTCTCCTGCCATGAATGAATGACGAGGTGATCCTCGTCAGGACGCACATGCGGTAGACGAGAAGGGACGAAGGTGAGCATCTGCGCGATGCCTCGTCCGCAGAGTTACAACGCCATTCTGTAAGTAGGAGCACTTCAGAAGCCGACGACTGCCATTTACTCGACAGCAGGCGTTTTGTGCAGCACACGGAGCTTCTAGTCGCTCTCCCGATCGATTCAAAACTGAGAAAGTGTACCTACGCGCATCCTAATCGGGTGTTTATGAGCAAAATTACAGCGCGACGACGCGACAGCTCGAAGATGGATCGTCTTTCCTCGTCGAGAAGAGCGATACGGCGTACTCGAAATGCGCTTAACTTGAGAACGGTTACCTGAGGTGATTTTTATATCCAACGTCGAAAAAGTAAAGCTCACGTCAAGTAATTTTTTTTATTCAGAATCCATACCTATCTTTTATTCGAAGGAATAAAATAATTGTTACATTTTTCTATTGTGTTTTGTTAATAACAAATATAGTATTTTGTATATTCTAGGAGAATAAATATAATATCATATAGATCACTATTATTATAAATGACTTCATATGATAGCGATTTAATCTTGTTTTAAATTTCTAAAATGGATATTATATGGACCATTCACAGAGGCTAAAATGATTAACTTTTTGAATGTTTTGAAATTTTAGTTTTTCTTTTACTTGCGTTAAATCGTATTTTAATTGGAGTAAATAAAAATCACTCAAATAAAACTCAATAAAAATCACATGTTTATGCAAAAAAAAAAAAACAAGTGACTATTTCGGTTAATGTAGTTAGTTTTATCCATAATTACTTGTCCGTTGCAAAAGTGACAATGATCTAATAGCACTGCGTAGTCGGAATTTGATATTGATTGACGATCGTCAATCCTAATCATCAACCCTCATCATTCATCTAATATATCAAATCTATAATCAAATGACGGAGGATATTCCTGTTTTCCGTCCGAAATTTTGTTCGATCTACGAGAAATCCTTTCCCACCGGGTTTGAAAATCGATTAATAACCAACATCCCAATTCACGCAGGGAAATCACCGGGAAAGGCCAATTAGTCGCTAAGAGGAGACTAATGAGTGCGCATTACCAGGTAGATCGTCCGACAAACGTCAAGCGATTTAACGCAAGTTACATGAACATATATGCGAGTGGTTTAAACTTACAAGCCGAGTCACACGACCACCAATTGGACGCAGGGTGACAAGCGGCTGCTGTATTTGGCCTCGCACGAAGACTCATCTGGAACTACCCGGCATTTTCACGCACGATATAGCGGCAACGCCGTAACAAACATTAACCAGCTCGTATAACAAGGAATTAAGTGGAAGGTTTTACTTTTCATTCTAAATAACATCAGAAGATAGAAATTGGATACACTGAAATGCAATTAAACTTTCATTTAAATATTTAGAAAATGTTTCACGACCTGTTGTTTCATAACGATCAAAATTAATGTTAATAACAAATTATTACAGCTTTTAGTTCGTCATAAAATACCCTGTATATATTAAATTTCCCTTTATTCTCTTATTTTCGTATTCAGTCCTCTTCTACTTGGTTCATCTTCTTCATTTCTGTCTTCTTTACATCTTCTTTCATTTTTTCATTTTACATTCTCTTCTTCTTTTTCTTCTTTCTTCCATTCTCTTTTTCTCTTTTCGAACTTAAAGAACCCCTGACATCAGGAGGCGCTAAATTACGATACCGTGATGTGCCGTTAATGAAAATCGTCGCGAGTGTTTGCACAGAAAGGTCGGTTGCCGATGGGCGTGACCTAACGGAGTTCAGTATTGCAGTTAACTTTATCAGGGCCGTTTTTTGGACAAACGGCCGGGCCAGTTTTATTGGCTTGGCGCAAACACAAGCGCGAGCTGCGATACACTGCGTCAATTAAATCGGACGAACCGTGCAACCAAACCGTGCTTCCAATAAGCGATCGAGCGGAACTTCTCGAGCTTTAATGCGAAAATACCACGAAAGAGTCTATTCCCTCGAAATTCGCGAGCTTTCACAACCTGCGTGAAACTGTAAAACGATCGCCGAGTTGGATTACCTTAGAGATTCCGTGTCGAAAAGTTTTAAGATACTTTAATGACAATCTGAATTATGGTATTTCATATTTATTGAAACAGCCTTCAACATTGAAATAGTTTCAGCATTGAAATGGCGGATTATAATTATACCATGTTTTATACAAAGATAAAACGTGAAAATTCACACATCCAATATATGTAATAGAAGTGGTAAACGTCTCGCTTTAAAAATGTAAATGCTGAAAATTCGTGATGTAAAAGATGTATTATAACGACATTTCATTATAAAATTATATCCATGCAAAAATTTATATTTCTTTTTTAATATTTTTAATATAATTTATATAATTAATTATATTACTATTCTATATATATGCACTATGTATGCGCAAATGTAACATAGAATATCAGTCTCCCAGGTCTTTAACATTTTGTAAAATGAATTAATGAATATTACTTCGGAGATTAACATTGGTCCACGTTTTCAGGTCGCGTGATTCAGCGTAATTACATATTCCCAGTATGACTGTACGATGACGTGATGTCTAAACACGATGCATAGAACTTTGCGCAGTTACCCAGGGTCTGAGACGAGCCAGAGAGACGAAGTCATGGCTCACTCAGAGAGTTACAGCGCTGTTTGCGAAGTAATAACGTCGCTAACTCAAATGCTATTCTATAGTTTCAAACGTTGCCCAACATACGTTCAAATTATCGATACATGTTTTCGCAGGTGTATTTACAATACATTAAAATACGAAGATGCACGTATACGATATAATCACTAACACATGAATTTTAATGTGATAACGAGGCAATTAAATGAAATTGCTCTATCAGAGATTTTATTTCCTTCTTTTTCTTCTTTCCTTCTTTTTGTAGATAGTTTTTTTTCTTTCCTTCTTTTCATTTGATAGTTTTACCTTAAAATTTTAGAGAAGTGGTGCTCATAAAAACTTTGAAGTAATAAGAGGAAGGTCTTTATTAATTTCCTGATGCACGTAAAAGAACACAAGTATGTAAATTAAATAATAAATAAATGAGAACTAAATAAATAATAAAAGTATAAAGTAATTTCATATTAAAGTTATTGCAAAATAAATAAAAATAATTAAAGCGATTTGTAGTTAAAATAAAATTTATTCGAGAAAGAGGTGCAAAGGGGACTCGCGATATTCGAGATGACCATCGGAGGGGTAATGTAAAAACTAATCGTGCAAATTTATGCGATTTGTTTGAGTTTGTTGAGTAAATAACGAGCGTCTTTCGTTGCATCACTGCGTATTCGGTCCTATGCGATATATCGATCCCGTAAGCGTGTCCCACACAAGTGTATATGTGTACGTGTAGATTAGGTTTCGGGCAACATAGGGTGCTAATGAATGGCGGGTGTCATTTGCACGCGAGGGGGACCCCGGAGAAAATTTTCAAATTTGTGTTTACGCCCCCAGTCAGGCCGGTACCAACCCTTATTGCACCGTCTGCTCTCGCTTCGTGACTCCCTGCGACATCCGACTCCATGGCAAATGAACGTACAAATATATATCCTACGTAAATAGCGACGAGATTTATCCTATGGCACTGCCCATCTACTCATTCTCCCTGTAGTTCCTTATTTTATTTACTCCCGTTCATCCTTGCGCTCTCTCACTCGCAGTTTTATTATCTTTGTTTAATCCTACTAATTACAGATCATGTTTTCCCTTTTTTGTATTATATTCACCTGATTTATTATATAATATTTCTCATAACATCCAATTATTTTAATATACAAGTATTTGCTCATTTGATAATATAATCATTCAAAAGGTTTTGAATTTCCTTTTCTCTCGTCCTACATGCATTATTCTTCAACGCGGTTATCTTTCTCTTTTCATTGCTGCCCTCCCAATCCTTCTCCCCTTTCCCCTTTCTCACAGCTTCGAAATCATTTGCGTGCAAGTTAGTTTCCCAGAGTGCACTCTCTATATTCAACGATTCGAAATGCACGGACATCGAGTTTTGCGGGAATCGCACGAGAGTGAGAGATGTAACTTTGGTTGTCGTTTCAATTCTACGCTTCGAACCACCAACGAATCGTTCGCTGACTACGAACGGGTCCATGACGAAAACGACATGCGGATACAAACGAGAATGAGCGCCGCGAGCGGAGTGAGTATAATGCAAATTGCATCGAAGAGAGCATTACTAGAAATACGAAAGTCGGGATTTTCGCGTTGTACACCGCAAACGACACGTCCCGCAAAACGTCGTATGAACGATTTTTAGATAAAACACGGCATATGATTATCGTGAAAGATATATTATAGAAGAGTAAAAAAGAGTTACGTTATATATATAATATTCTGAAGCTATAAGTCACGTTTCTTTCTTCTTAAATTATCAGTATATTCATTATTATTTATTATATTCGTAGTAATATCTATTACTAAATTGTAAAAAATAAATTAGTGATGAAAATAAATAGTGATAAAAATTTAGACTCTACAAATTGAAAATTAAAAACACACAATGGAGAAAAAAAAGGATTTTCTTCATTGCTAAGTATCGCAGAACATTAATTTATTAATATCTGGTAAAGCGCGTTTCATATATGTAGTCCTCGTGGATAGTTAGCGTAATGCAAACTCTTTATCTCATACAGCGACATTTGATTCATGTACACATGAGAAATGATGGCGGGAGCATTACATGATGCAAACAAACGTTTCTTTGCAGTTACAGCAGCAATTTGTTACAGCGTCATAACGGTAAGGCGCGTAATTTTACATAGTGCATCGGTATGCCAAGTTTATTAATACTCTGGATGAGATAACAAACACACCATACGTATATTTTCTCGCATTGATGATATACTAGAGAGTAGCGAGCGAATATTTTATAAACGTATGAATACCTAACATGTATGTATTAAAATCCACAAAAATATTATCCTTATGCAAATTAATAAATGTGATTACACAGAAATGTTTCATACGTCAAGACTCGAAATACATCACGTTCGTTATGTTCTCGTCTGAGAAAATAGTTTTAATCGTCTATTTTTCTCTCGACTTTGTACAGTCGAGTTACTCGACAAGTAGATTCGAAAGTGGCGATTAAACTACGCTTTCGATTCGACCAAGAACGCGATCGTTCAATGATCAGAAAGCTTCGGATAGAAAGCGATGTGACCGCCGACCGCCGACCGCGTCTGCTAAGAAAAAAGTTATGTAAAAACAGCGGGACCTAAAGGTGACACAGGCGTGTTCGAAGCCACGCACTAATACGCAGCGAGTGGCTCGTACAATCGTTACATCAAACTCGATATTACCTTTGCGCTGCATTGTATGCCCAGAGTAATTTCCACGGTTACGCGAGTTGGTTTGTTTTGGCTGGGTTAATATCGCCCCTCGGCGCGCTTTTGCTTTCCTATATCCCTACAAGAGCTTTTCTCTCGTATCCGCCAGCCGCGGTTTTTGTCCCCAGCCACCCCTGTTCGGCTGTAGAAAGGAGAGAGACGCCGAGACAACGCTTTCGTGAAAAATGTATCCACTGCGATCGAACCCTCGCTGCTAAAAACCGCTAACCTGCCGACGAAAAAGTTGTTACGCAGACAAAACACGCTGCCAGGTGGACTTTGTTTGACCGGCCCTTCCCTTCGTGGGATGCTTTTTCAAAAACGTCATCTCCAAACAAGTGCCAGAGTAAAGAGACCTGGCATGAAACAGCAACAATTTGGAAAAAATATTATATACATTAGAGGGCGGTCGTTCTAAATTTCCGTTTGCGTTTACATAAAGTGAATATAATTAGTTTTATTCCGTGAAATACATTACTTCTAACTGTGTATGTATGTAAACCAGATTTCTGATAATTTTTCGCTCTACTAGCAATTTCTTTTATGTAAAAAAGAGAAAAAGAACAAATTGGTTTTTCATACGCCCTCACACAACAAAAACGGGCTTGTCATTTGCGTGATTAAACTGCTTTTTTAATGGAGCGACTTCGATGATATTATTTCTGCATTTTACTACTCACGAATTCAAGCTATTTCTCTAAATGACAAATCCTCTTTGATTCGAATTACATTGCCGCCGATTGCCTCGGGTCATAAATGTTTTGACGAGTGCATCATAGCGTCATAGAGATGCCAATCACTGCTAATTGCTGACATTGTGCCCGAATGTCCGAAAAGTCAATGGAGAAACATAAATATACAAAAGAGGTAGAATACAAAATAGGATAATTTGTATTCGCACTATTTGTGCGGATGAGCAAATTTCTGTCGATGCATTGAGTCTTTTTGAGCGATTGACATCTAGTAATTAGTAATGTAATTAATGGCTACTAAAATCATTATAATTTCGACATAATTTCAAATCTCCGCACCACAAACGCGTAGCTGGTATCTAACATTTTCTAAAACATAAATTTAACAATTTAATTGTTGAAAAGAGCAGTGAGATATAAATTACATCTTCCACATTTTGGTCAAGCAAAAAATTTTTTTAAATTTTGTGTACATAGAGCGCAGACACTTTTCGTGAAAGAAAAAAAATGCAAAATAATGCAAATTTACGTCATGCAAAATGATTAACCCTTTGTTCCCCGCGGGTTGTCGGGCAACTCCACGAATTTTATTTGCCTTTGTTACAACCTACAATTCATAAGAAGTTAATCATATAGAAAATTAGTTTTTAGCATCGTTTTTAGCATCAACAGAAGAAAAAATCTCCCGGTTACAGAAGTATAATTAGCATCGTATGTAATACATATTCTATGAAGAATACGAGTCAAAAATATACTTGGGAAATTAATTATTAAAGTTAGTATTGACAATTTTATTCTCTGGGATTATGTTAGATCGGAGATTGGACAAATGGACAGATTATTATCAAGTAATCGAGAATTTGACACGGATTGCGCGTGAAGTGACGAATGACATATTTCTGTTTTCGTTATCTTTGTGATCAATAAAGATATGCATTTCGTATCGCGTTTAATAATTAATAGCAATCTCAATGTTCAATATTCTCGAAGGGGGCGTACGTTATCGTCGATTAATTAGGAGAGCACGTCAGAGGTTTCGAGGAGGTTATTAATTGAACTATCATTAATTCAGCATGTTCCTCGCGAGTTCTCTCCTGAACTCTCTCGATGTGGGAAGTCGTGGATCGTAGTTTCCTAGCAGTTAGTGTATTCGATTATTATTTATTAAAGCGCTACACTTCACTCACCTAGAACAACATTTATCCTATCTTTTGTATTGTAACATTTATCTTTATATAATACCTCTCTCTGTCTCCCTTTTATATAAAAGTTTTATAACAGACATTTTTTTGCATATTACAGTTGTGTATTTTACATTTATTTTGAAAAAATGAATAGATTTAAGTTTATAAACTGATAAAATTTAAACATTTTATTATAGCATTTTATTATGATTATAAGGGTAAAAAACTAAAAATAAGATTAAAATATTTAAATTCTGTTTTATATCAAATATGCATATATTATTGAATGAAAATGATGATGAAATAATAAAATTTTATTTCATAACATTTTAATCTTCATTTCTTTATACTAAATGATATTATTGCATCATATATATATTTATTAAAACACACTTTTATTCAAAAAACAATTTCTATGCATAAAAATTTTATTATTTTCAATTAATTATGATATTTTAAAGATTGAAAAATATCTGTTACGAAAAATTTTTCATATTGTTTGCTGTTGTTGTTTTATCAAAGCAACATAGCAAACTGAGTTGAGAAATAATATTTATGTAACGTGCTATCTAGTTTGCGTCTACCTTATTGATTTAGCTCTCCATCCACATCCCGAATAGAATCAACGCTACCATCGTGGGGATTTTACGAAATAATTACCGAAACATGATTAGAAGCTATCGCTCGACGCGACATTTAATTAGACAATAATTAACGCTTGGTCCAATTTCAAAGTCCTCACAAACAAGCAGATGAAACTGTATGAAGTATTCATTAATACAACTTCCACAGTCCAAAATGGATACAAAGGAACAGTGTTATATTTTTATTGACCAACTATTTCATATAAACATTAAGAATATTATCAGTATCTCAAGAAACACAGATACATCGAAAAAGCATAACTATATTTTTCGGAATGTTATATAAATAATTATAATCGAGTAATGATATAATTGTTCTTAGTAATACAATAGAGAATTTTTTATTTGTCTATTGAATAAAATATGTCGACAAAATGACAACTCATAAAAGTAAAGTTAACTAGTTCCATAAAAATACCATTCAGAAAGCAAGTTACTATGCTCCACTGAAAGTTTTATCATAATAGCAATAATTATTAATTCTTTCTGTTATCCACTCGACAAGATAAAAGATATATTTGCTTCTTATCTATAATTACGGTTTTTACAACTTTTATTAAGCAAAAGGAAATCGATATATCATTATTTTGCGAGCGAGCACGACGATAAACTTCATTAAAAATAAATGATCGATATTAGCGGCAACGTGAATAAAAGTACTTCAAATGCTTGTTAACGAAATATGTAGCTTTCTTATAGCTTACAGCTGTTTCTTTTTAGAGTATAGAAAATACATTGAAGTTATATGGAATCTCATTTGTCCGTGATTTAAATAAATTTAAAAAAATATTCTACTCCACGAGATTTCACAAATTCGTATGGAAACTTTTTAAGTGTAAACTTAATCGAAAACTTAATATATTTCAATTAAACACAAAATACTCCATTTGCCCACTTGCAAAATACCGTTTTTCTGCAACAGAGTAAGTACAGGAGTTTGTCGTGCCGAAAATTCCGAGCGAAAAATAAAAACGAGTCGGACTAAAGGGCAAACGGAGAAAAACGACAGAGTGTTGCCCGGCAAAGCACCATAAAGTCTCATTGGCTTTAATTCGGTCGTACCGCTGGCCAGTGGGAGTGATTAATCGTAACGTTACTACAACACGAAAGCACTGTACCACCAATCATTCCCTACGATGCTTTAGAAAGAAAGTCGACAATGTTGCTTAATGCATTCTCACCTAATTGGTTATATTTGTCTTACTAAAAGAAATTAATCGAATACTTTATAAAACACACGCTTCTAATTTATTTTTAAAATGAAAAGAATAATTAGTTACTAAAAAACATACTGTAAATTATGTCTATATATATTACGTATATAAAGAAGTTTCTGTCAGTCGAAAAAGAGATTCTCAGTCTAATTCTGGACAACTACTACAAATACCTGTATTCTCATTTATTAAAATTCATCGCAGAGAAAAGGAAAGGCTTTCGGTTTATGGCGATGAAAAATTCAGTTACTTTTAAAAGGAAAGGAAGAAGGTCAGTCAATGTTTAATCTTTAAATAGAACAGGATGTATATTCTTATGCCTCCCGTTGTATCTTTTATTAAATCTTGGAAGTTCTTACGACTTGTCTTTAATTTTTCATTAAGTCCACTTCAAATTGCTGAAGAATCCGTATGATGAAAGTACACCCGAACCATTCTAATATAATAAATAAAAATTACTATGTTTCTTGTTTTTAACGCACAAAAAAGTATTTATCTTTAAAAAAGCAACAAAGCTTAATTAAATCAATCTATTTCGATTTTTGACAGGGATTATATCTTTATGCTTGATAATGGAAAAACACACGTGAAAGGGTAAAATAATTCTCGTTACATCATTTGCAAAATTGGAAAAGCTTTGAGCTTCATATACAGTCGCGATAAATATGACAAATATTCGGAAATAAAGTACTTCCTTTAAATTCGTTCATCGGTGTTAAAGTGAAAAGTGTATTATCCCCCGAGCATAATCCACATATTGTACGCGTACAGGCCAAGTGAAACGAAATGAAACGTTCATGAATTCTCGAAGAGCATGTTTATTTCCCTTCATAAATATGCATATCCCACGACATTTGTAGGAAACGATATTTATATTTTTTTCATTTGATCGGTGTCAGACAGCTAATTGAAAACGTTTTCGCTATGTTGCTGTTTCAGCTGCGCGAGTATACCCTGACCGAATCGTATCATGAAGATGAAATCGAGGTGGAATTCGTCAGCAATGACAATCTGCAAGCAAACAGCGAGGCTCCTAGAGGAATCGATCCGAATAGGGATCTAAACGAGGCCATAGCCGAGGAACGAAGAGAAATGGACACTCAGAGATACAGGTACACTTTCTTCACTTTCCATCAACCTTTTTTATTTTTTCCTTCATCCGGGGATGAAACTTTTACTTTGTTTTTTTGTAACAACAACGACAATGGAAAGTCACGCTTTTTACCACATATTTGGCAAGTAGACTTCAAAATCAAACAATCCTTTTTATCTTTTCTACATACTTACATTTTGGATCTCGTTTGTCAGATTTTTTTCGAATTAGGTCAATCAAATCATTTGAGAAATTTTAGAAAAAAAATTTATAATTAGTTATTTTTAGTGAAACGTAGATCATTTTTGACGTTGCGCATATTAATGATTTACATCTACAGAGTATATATTACAATCTGAATGAAATAATTCAAAATAAAGAACAGACAATAGTAACTAGATGAGTTATTTATATAAGTTATTTATATAAAACTAAAATGTGTCTTTATGTTCCATAGATACTATATAGTTTTGCAATAACCTTAATAAATGCTGAAGCATTCTTCGTCACTTTCTTTCTTATCTTAAGAAAGTATCTTCTTAAGACACTCTTGTTTGATAAAGAAGGTATAGACAAAAACTACACTAATTTCTCATAAACTTAAGACCAAAGATCATAAGGCCGAGGGTCCGAATGAAAATGCCAAAGTTTGAATCAGTTTGTTAAGCCTGGCTGTCTAATACTTTATCTTCAAGTTTTAATTCCTCCGGGACGTCACTCGGAAACGAAGCTCTTAAGCTTGAGGATATAGAATAGACAGTAAACACCTCCTTCCTGACAATGAAAGAAGAACAAATAACAAATGTGTTCAATAGACGCATCAACATCAACATATTCTATTTTGAAGAAACTATGATCAGTCGATAAATCGGACTTTGGAAAATGACAGTATCGATTATCATAAGTAATGACTCTTTTAAACGTATGCTCGATTTTAAATAATTTGCGAAATGTAATTAAAAAATCTATCTAATATAGAAATCTAATATAGAAAAATTAAACAAATTACAGCAGTAGCATTTCAAATGCTAGAAAATAAAATTTTAAAGCTAATAATTTTTTAAAAATTGTAATAAAGTTTTGGTTAACTGTCTTAAATTGCTATGCATTTTATGATTTGCTTGCAACACGTGTTCACAGAAACTTTTTTCTTTGCAATGACCAATACTGTCATCTACCAAAGTATTGACCTTTCCTCCTGGGACGCTCTTGCTTTCCTCTCACTTTATGAAAGACCCCAAGACTAGATTCGTCCAGCCTTTCACCACTCTCTTTTATAACACGAACTCGGATCGTTCTTCTGTGCCTTCCAGCAGTGCCCCTTCATGCCCTTACGAGATTTCTCGTCCATCCCTCTAACATGCACCTTTTCGCTCTATTTCTCTCTTTAACTTTTACGATGAAGAACTCGAGCGGAGAGTCGTATGAAGCGCGAGTCTCCTTCTCACACATCGTTCTTATTCGACACTCGGAAAAATCGCCAGACTTGCTCCGTGATATTTGACCATACCGTATGACGTTTACGTGATAATAAAACGAAACGTCCTGATACGCCTTTAGAAGAAAATTCACCCGTTAAAAACACGACTTTCCACTTTCTCTATTGTCCTGACAACATCTCTCAAGTCTCTTCAATTAGCCCTAATAAAATTGCCTACTTTTTATTCCTAATACACACGGTGAGATGCAAACTGTAAATTACAGCCAACACGTTCGCTCCAATTGCACGGAAATAAAAATTTAAAGAGAACTTATGGGGAGAATTTATGTTTTAAGACTTTCCCGTCACATGGAAACAAAATATATTTCGAAATTCGAAATCTCTTGTTTAAGAGATCGTAAAATAGAAAATAAATTATATTAACTGCATTATTGACTTAAGATGTAAAAAATTTCTATAATTTACTGACAGCTTAATTTAACAATGTTTATGTAATTGCTACTATACGATTTTCATGGAAGTATAATCAATCTAATTGTAATAATTAAAATTAACCTGCCTCTTTCTTTAGAATTCTTTCTACCAAAATTTTCTTTTTAACAAAAATTCATAAAATTGCTTTCCACATAGATTTAATTATATATAAGTAATACTTCTATATATGTAATAATTTTGATATTACTTTGTGTAGGAAAGCAGTTGGTGTATATAAAGGATAATATAATTTACGCTTGAAAAAGTTAATTCACAGTCATAGAATGTATATTGTACGCGACGAAAGTAATATTCTCTTTCGTTTTGTTTATTGAACGGAAAAGCCAACCGAAGTCACCCCCTTCCTTCCTAGTCACAAATGCAATTTATTGCGAAACGCAACTAGTCAGATTGGTACGATGCAGCCGACATTGAATATCAATAATGATATTACGCATTCGCGAGAGTTGTACGATCCTCGTCGATGTGTGTATCGATTTAAATACTTTATTATTTCATTATGATATTATGATATTATCCTAGGACGGCTTGCATTTTCTTACAATAATATCCGCGAATATATATATTTGGGAAATACTTTTTGATCTTAAATTTATTTATCGACTGCCACCGTATATAATTTTCACCGGACATCATCATTAAAAATAAATTATGAAAAATTATACGAAAATATTTTCAATAATCTAGTTAATATCAAGATATATACATAACGTAAATAATTTTGTTAAGTAATTTTCAGACTCTTTTCTATTGTATAAGATGTCCTACAATTACGCACAATTAATACACTAGCATATTCTGAGAATTAATGAAAGTCAAAATATAAAAATAATCTTATCACTCTTATTTATTACTCACCGATACGATGCACAGCGACGGAATTGTCTACGATGATTACGTTGAACTGCAACACACAAAAAAATACAAATTATAGCAATGCTCAAAATAATAAAATAATCTTAAAAATAATCATTGTTCGCATAGAAAATAATTATAGACGGTTAATAGGTAAGAAAAATATTTTTATAAAAGTGATATAAATTTCTATGAAATATAATAAACGTGCAACGCAACATGTATTTGTATTTATTCTTCACATTTAAAGTGCACAATTAAAGAAATTTTTACCATAAATATTAATTTTTAATTAGCATAAAACATTCGCATGTATAATATTTTTAGCCATTATGCACAACGTAAAAATGTATTCTAAACATAATTTAACTTTCTCTTTTTCTCTCGAATTCTTGAAACCCCATAAAAGTTCAATAAAGCTTTTCAACAGCCAAACGGTTTTTTCGCATTACATCCGGAGCAGTTGGATATACGTACATTTGAAATCTGATGGCTGATTACGATATTACTTTTCGCGGACATCCTGATTCGCGACAATTTCTGCGATACGTATAGCGTATCCGGCGGTTCGCCGTAATATCCGGCCAGAGCTCGCGGTAATGTCAGACCGACGGAAAACATCGACGGTATACGACGGCGAGAAACGTACGAGCTTGAAAATAACGTTATAACGTGCCGCTACGCGTTATATCGTTCTCCTACATTTTATACTTGTTTTACTTTGTCGGCGCGGACATGTTGGCGAGATTTTCATGACCTCCAATTTCGATCAAGCTGTCCGACAAAATTGGGAAAATAAAAGGGACATTTTCTCGAACGTCGATAAGCGTACAAAATATTGCAGGTGGCAAAAAAATATTTATATATAGGAAAAATGTAGGCAATTCTAAAAAGACTATTTCGAGAAGATTGAAAAAAGTATTGAAAAAAAGAATCTTTATATTCGATTATATTTTTATGATTGCCACAGATTGTCCGCTTTCAAATAACCGTGTCAATAGTTGCTGTCTTTGTTGTCGTATCTCTTATTAATATTACAATCAAATATCTCTTACCAATATTACATATAATATGTTCACAACAATTCCTACATTTTGTCACATAAATAATTTTTTAAATTGATCACTCTATCATATATTATCAGTAAAAATCCCATTTATGTTACCTTCTTATCTTGTTTCAACATAATACATTCAACCAAGAGCAAATTAAAATCAACATTTAAAAAGTGATACATTCGTTTCTCTACATAAAGTATCTTCAAACCAGATAGATATTTTTATTGATTTATTCGAGAAAAAATAATTCTCTTTGATTAAAAAGTTTATGACAAAAGATACCTTTAATGGTTTCAAGGTACCTTACATTTTTCGTGTTCCTCTGTATAACGAAGGCACGATAATTGGTGTATTAACCAGTCGAAGCCGTACAAAAGGCCGCAAACGCCTCGGAGAGCGATCGAATCGATACACACGATCGGCGACTGATCGCGTGCACCTTGCGTGAAGACCAACCGCATTCGCTTTATAGGCCTCTCGTATCCTTATCCGTCCAATATCCGGCTGACGCGCTTGGCTTCGCCAAGATCGATAAAGCTTACGTTCGATGACACTCGAGATCGATCTGTGTAGTTCTCCTGTTCCCTTCCGCGCGCCGGATAGCCAATCTCTTCGGAACGTTACCGCAGATTCGATTCCATTCAACACTATCTGGCCACTCGGCAAGGAGCGATCGTTTCTGGTAATTGCTATTGTGCCTTCGAGGCTGTCGCTGATACTGTTGCTGCTCCACTTTAGAACAAGTCCTTCCGATCTTTTTATTTTCCTACTCTTAGTCTTAATAGATTAAATCTTACGACCGGATCATCCTGCTCATTTCCTATTCCGGGACTCGTGGATGGAGGTTTCATTGAAACAACGCGGCCACGATACAATATATCTCATTACTGAACAACCATTGAGCTGATTTCTTCGAGGGATGTAGCCAGATATTAATTTTGCGGGGAGTGTTGATCAATATAATAAATGAAATTGTATGTATATATATATATATATATGCAACGCACACACACACACACACACATTCGTACTATATCTTTATAGAATTGTACGAGAAATTACAGAAAATTAATTTTTATTATGAAAAAAATAACATTTTTGTATTTTATTGAATTTTATTCGTACATATAATAACATGATAAAGAAAGAGTAATGATAATGATAATGATAATGTCTTTCAACAATTATGCATACAAGTCATGTACAAATTTTGAATATCGAGTTTGAATATCTCAAAAAATAACATCGATGTACCAGTAACTGCGAATTAATGATAAAAGGTAAATCTCGTTCAGCAATATTTCAATTTAGCTAAAAGTTTTTACGCCCAAAGCCACACATTGTGCGCTTTTTGGTATAGTGTATTCAGGTTATTATATCACATTCCTTTCATGAAAATAATTCATAACTGTTTCGATAAAAATTTCTATTAACGGAACAATACGCTTTTTTCTCCTTTTTGTCATCATCAATGTTTTACAATATTTTGAGAAACAAATCACGAATAGGTATGATATCAATAGATACGACCGCACAAATAAACAAATTAATGGTTCAAGCAAATTTGTTGATGGCGTGAGAAAATAGAATAAAATACTAAATTAAAATAAAAACAGCGCTATGCTTTTACGCATGCATTCAATTTCACGTATGATGACCATTAAAATGTACAAATAACATATAAAATAAAAAGGAAGAAACATACTACATCATCTGTATTATTATTGACAGAAAGCATTTTTTCCTCTACTGTATTATTATATTTACTTGCACATAAATACTCGAACGTGCGTCAGGATGTATTGAGGTTATAGTAAACTCAATTCCATGCGTATTTGAAGTTACGAACGGCGAGCAAAATGCTGCAAAAAATTAGATTAAAGCAAAAGAAAGGATGCTGTTTAAAGAATCCACTGATAGAATAAAATATCAACCTGTCAAGAGTTGGGACATAGTATATTTGTTGCGACATAACTTGTTGTGACATTCTTATTAAATTTATTGTTGATTAATGTTAAATTATTATACGTGCAAACTCGTCGAAACAACATTAATCTCGATCGTTGTCGTATCACTGTAGGTGAATATTTGTGCATGTATAGGAACATAGAAGTCGAGAAAAGGGAAGGTTGATGACAATGTGAAAAGCTACGTATCGATTCGAAACCAAAAATTGCCTCCATTCTTCGCGTTATTCTTCCTCTACTTTTCTCATGAAGCAGGAAACAATATTCAAAATTTAAGGATCGGTATCATAAATTATAAGAACATAAAATTATCTCAGTGAACCATTTAATTTTAAAGCAGAAAAAATTAGGACTATAGTTCAGCAAATGTGTTTCAAGAATAATATACGATGCTTTAAGCACATTAAAATACCGCGAAATTTTATGGATACTCGTGAATTCAATAATGCTGAACTCACGTACACGCCTTTCACGCAATCATAAAGTTAATTACCGGAGAATGGTAGCTAACGCATTGCAGAAAGCATGCACGACCATGTAAATCCCCATCGTGCCAACGTGGTGATACCATTTGTGAACTGGCATACGGCATGTTCCAATGAATTTACTGCGATAAACGGAGAGTGAGTATAACAAGAAGTAACTATAACGGACGATGTGCCTAGGTGGTATCGCCCATTGCATCCCTTTTCCACCTCTCGCCACCACGTTCACTGGTAAGATGGGGGGAAGGGGTCGCGAGCACGCGGCAATCGTAATGCGCCCGGTAATTTATTTTCCACTGCCGACAATTTATTTTCACGTGCGCATTTTTCAGCGGCGCACGCGAGGTCAAAGAAACTAAACTAAAATTCGTTCACCCAAGACGCTCGTTTCATCCGAAAGATAGTCTGCCTCCGTGTATCTTAATTTATCAGTGTCAATGATGTGCTAAAATATCCATAGTGCTAAAATTGTAGCAAACATCTTCGTTTCTTTTTTTCGATGGTGCGATTTCCAGCTAGGCACATGCGTGCGTACGCGCACGCGTGTGATGTGATGTTCTAAAATATTTTTTCACATCTTTCATGAGCTCTATGATGATGCGTGCAAACGGAGTCGCGGAAACAGCTTGCATAATTCAAAATGTAAATGGAGATTTTCCAACATTACGGTAGTAATGTTGGAAAATCTCCATTATAGTTTCCACTCACATTGAACAATATCATGTATCTCTTGAACATTTCCAGAAATCCGAACTGCTCTTTTTACTGGTCTTGATTGCACCTCGGATTTCTCAAGTTACAAAACGGGCATACGTGCGCAGAAACGAATAATTAATTTATGGCGAAATAAGCCATCCAAATGAACTGAAAATAAATTACTCGCGGAAAAACTTGTTGCAAAATTCGCGATGTCGCAATTCACGCGCAGTTAAAGAAATTTATCGACAAAAATAACGGCTTATAGAATAATGCATATTATGCACATCGCATAACAAATGCATAACGAGATCGAGACACAATGGAACTAAAATCCAGGGCCAACAACGAAGTGCATGTATTAACGCTCAAAATCCTCACTGCCGTCAAATGCAAGCGCATTAGCGCGCAATTAATTCACCGGCGTCCATTGTATCGCATTCTCCCGCTTATTGAGTCCATCGCTTGTAAATTCCAACGAGCACGACGTTGAAATAAATCACTGCATCGACAATGTTGCGATAGATCGAAATTTTCATAAGAACGCAAACTTTGCTGCGACGATGGCGTTATATATTGTCATTGTCAATAGCCCTTCAACTTCCGTTCGACGAAACTCGAGAGTACACGCGCCAATACTTTTTCTCCGCCTCCACGAAATAAAAGACTACGGTTTCATACAGGGTCTAACGACCCGCAATAAGTTTTGACGCCCATGATAACGGAGCACTTCGGCCTGTTATTTTGGGACTACTAAGGCGACAAATATATTTTTCGCCCGAAGAATAGATATAATCGATATAAAAAGCAGCATGCAATGAAGGGAAGCTTCAAATAAACCGATATACATTGTTCAGGGAATGGAGAGATTCATTGAAACTCATGTTTCTTTTTTATATTGTTGACGTTAATTTTAAGAGATTAAATACACTTTTAATTGAAAAGTATATTTTAACCCAATAAATTTCTATTGATTTCTTTAAAAAAGAAATTGATTAGAGAAGTTTTATCTCAGTTTTCCGCAAAAGGTGTTCTCTCTTGTTACGAAGTAAGGTAATAACGCTCGAAGACAATTTCCTGTGCTTCTCCCCACGCCCATGACTATACTGATTGCTAGCAACTATATACTGTTTACCCTACTTTGCCAAACTTCCTGTAGACGTGCGACGTGACCATAATCGACGGAGACGATGTCGTTACACGAACTCGGTAAGGTATAACGAAGATCGGGCTAAGAATATCGCCGATTAGATCTAAATATACTTCGATTTCCTATCCTGTAAAATTCCACGAATCGTTCCACGCCCTCGACACGACGATCGATTGGATTGTTGACATTTGGACGTTCAGTCAACATAATTCGGAAATATTCTCGATGTTAAAACGATAGGTTTTCCATAGCAATAAGTTTCGTAGAGAGCAAATGAGAATTTCGCTCTGCGTTCGTTTAGGTTTTTTTTGGTTGAGCGTAGGTAGAGTAATGGTGGGTCAGTTTAATTAAAAAGTTATGGCGACCTATAAGCTCGGTTCTTAGCTTAGAGGCGACCAGCCGCTCAGAACTTCCTGGAGGAATATTAAAGCGTAGGAAAAAGTAAACTTATGCCGGATCTGCATACATGCAAATTATCGTGCAGAAAATATGATTATGCTAAACGTGCGGTACCGTATTTTTAATGAGGCTATTGGTATTACACACGACTCATAAGATTACATTCAGACAACAAATTCATTAACAAGAAACAAAATATTCTTAAAACTTTTATGAAAGCGGACGGAATTATTTTATCGATCTGTTTTGTTGCAAGTGAGCCAATGACATTTATAATTAGAGGATAACCAGACAATTCCAGTCTCTGCCACGGACTGATATGCACCGATTGCATATGCATTGCCTACATATTGCAAAGCGTAAATTGCTTAATTCAGTCACAAATTACAATTGGAATTTGTAATTACCATACTTAAACGGAATTTTCTAATCGATTGTGTTCGGAATTGTAAATTTTCGTTCCGAATCGCTATAGTAATTAACTCGCAAACATCATGGATCAGTGATGTCAGTTCTATCTGCACTGTAGCTTCCTGTATCGAATGAGAATAAACGCTTTCGATGAAATCTCGTTGTGCGCGAATACATGAAGAGTGACGGCTGTCAGAATCACGAGAGAGAAGAAAAGAGAAAAATAGAGAGACGATGAATAAGTTCTTTTCACATGAAACACAAGTTTTGGGACTGCTGACAACCTCTTGATTCCCGTTTCTCTTATGTACCACATGCCAACCGTAAATCAATTCTCGAAATTGTTTTCGCGCGTCCACACGCCTCCATTAAATTCGATTCGTCGGAGCGCACGTACTGGCGAGAACTACGACGACTCTTGTAGACGGTTCATAACAAACGACCAATTTCGTCTCGGTTTGTGCTACGAAAATTGAGAAGGTATCGTCTAATCGGAGCACTAGCCCAAATAACAATAAATCTCTAGATGTTAAAATTGTCATATTTAAATAATATGTATATATTCATATATTAATAAAGAAAAAGAAAGAATATTATATATTGCAGTATCATTTATTACTTCCTGCTATTTATCACTTTAGATTAATGTTTATTAATTGTCGTATTTCAAATTGTGGATAAATCTGCCTGGAACGATTACATATTATATACTAAAACACACATATATACATTTTCTACATTTCAATCGTACGTATTCAATGTATAGCTTTTCGCAAGGACTAGATATTAATGTATGTAACTGACACGCGAATTTATTTGGCCGTTCGCCATTATAATTAAAGCGTAAGTTGTAACAATGCTACAATTGTAATATTGCTTGAATTTATTCATCGACAAATCAACTATGTGTACCATTTTTATTATTTGCCAGTTGACGAATTTTATTGCCCCGGGAATAATTAATTAACAACTTCATCTCGCAACGCGAAGGCATTACTTTGGCTTTATACAAGTAATGCATACATGTTTAGCAAATGGGGTCCGACAAGTTCAGCGCGCCACTAATACCTGGCCAGTTCCATTTAGTAATTGCTACCTAACACGCTCGTCCAACTTATTACTGTCTAGGCGCTGTCTACACTGTGGTGTTCCGCTGCACCACATCGACCCACCGATTGCATGTATATTCATTGAGTATTGATTACGAATGTATGGACGGGACAGTAATGGAAATTCCGTCGATTCGTGTTAAAGTATTCGATGCATTCGGTCCGTCAAAACACGTGTATCGAAACAAGAACAATTATGCGAATAACATTAACATAATCAATGATATTAATGTTAATAATCGTGGAGCAGGTTGCGTGAAATTATCGCACATAGCGGTGTACCTTTAATTGCACCCCAGTTGATTGCAGAAGTTTCGAAAATTTTGCGAATTTCCAATCTCTGGAATTCCTTTAACTAGATTCTCCATTTTATTCTAATTAACTAATTTATATTCTCTGTTTTTCTCTGAAAACAACCACAGTTCCCCGATTCTCCTCTCAATCTCATCTCTTTTAATTTTCTGATAACAGATACTGGAGCACAACCGGGAATGGCCAGCAAGTCGTGACGGACGTTCCGCGAGACAACAAGGCGGCGATCATCAACAGTATCGCCACGTCATACGCGTTGCAGAGACCGAGGTACACCGCGACCACGATACCGCGAACATCGAAGGTTGCCGTCGACGGTAAAACGAGATACAGCGAGACAGGGAAATCCGACTGGCCATATTACCAGACGTACAGACAAACAGCGGAGACGCAGAAAGCGCAAATCTACGAGGACATTCAGAGAAAAATTGCCAACGTGTCGAACGTGTCGAGTACAGGCTACTCATTCGTGAACAACATGACCAACTTGGCGGATCAGCGCCAACACAAATTCAGAATGAAGCATCATGGATTGACATCCAAAGGCAAACGAGTTAGAACACGTAAGTGATGAAAAATTGTCAAATGTATTAAATCGTTTGATCTTGAGTTTTGTTAATTGAGTTTTGTAATAATTTTTATAATAATATATTATAATACATCACATCGTACTCTCATCTACAAGTTATAAAGGCAATGATTGATATTATCGGATCTGAGCATTATCAGATTATCGGATTTAAACGGATTATCCATTTCTATTTAATTAGTTTAGAATAATATTATTTTGCAAAGCTGGTCTCTCTCTATTTCCGTGTTAGATGAAAATTCGTGTGTTACATGAAACAATATAATATAGCTAGAGCTTTATATCGCTGCGATGTTATTGATAACCCTGTTAATCTCCATTAAACCGGCAAACGATGATTGCGGACATAATTCAAAATGTTTTTCGAAAACTTTATGGAGCCTTTGCTTTTACTATCTAATCGAGCCTCTAATTAACTCTTTACACGACACGGTACAACGGAAGGTCCGGACAAACCCTCCGTGCAGTTTTTTATTGGTAGCTAATGCAAAAGCCAAGCGCTCTCAATAGCCATATTTCCCGCGTAAATGATCAAAGGACGCTTCCGTCGCTCTCCCTCTCCCCCTTGAACCCTTTCCTGTCTCTTCCATTCGCGTTGGCCTCCACCCTGTACCTTCTATCTCGTGTTTGTTCGCTGTTCCGGTTTCCGTACTGATGCAGATTTTTCTTCGTGTACGAGAGTATGCACATAACAATACGTTGTTCAAGCTGATAATAATTATCAGATAGCAAAATAGCGGTCAACTCGATTAGTTCTTCAAATCCGTTCATTAAATTTACCAAGACCATAATTATCAATTAATATCTCTTACAATTTATCTATTTCCAGGATTATCGCATTTTGATTCAATTGTTGACTCTTAAAAACCGATCTTTATCGCTCTTACACTTAATCTAAAGTTTAATGGAACGTGACATTATATCACGGTTTTTTAAATTTTAAATTAAACTATAATAGACTGCCTCCATTGCGATTAATATCAAATAATTAAATTCTTGAATTTTTAATATCTTTTTTAAATTCTAGGTAAGAGAAATTATTTAAGCAAAATTTAAAACTAGAAAATTTCCTCAATTTTCATTGCGGTCACCAATTCCGAGAATCGCAGTTGTCCTCTAGGATTTCTCTGCACGTCGCGAGATTAGACATAGACTCGTTCATCCGCTCGAGTGGAATAATTGCATTCGTGATTCTAGGTGCACCGAGAGATTGCAAGGTTGGTGAATGGGGCCCGTGGAGCGCATGCAGTCGCAGCTGCGGGGTGGGCGAGACCCAGAGGACGCGGAAGGTCACGATAAAGCCGCGCCGGGGTGGCACACCGTGTCCGCCGTTGAAGGAGACCAAGTGGTGCGGTAGCATCAATCCATGCTCGGAGAGTAAGCCAATCATCGACTATCATTGGTAGTCATTATCCGCGTCGGTCCCCTTCCACGAACACGTGTACCAAAGTGACTCGCTCACGGACGAAAGGTCGTGTAAGTCAAAGATAGGCAAGACGAGCGAGGAGCGACTTATGCGAGAAATACACGCTGGGACGCGAATATGATTAAATATGGAAAATTCAATAAGTGAAAAATAATATAGACTGGAGAAAGTATTTTTTTTATATCTCTCTCAGTAGTCACCGCAATGACATGACTAAGGCTACATTTATGGGAAATGTCATATTTTAGAAAGAGTAGAGATCTACGTGGTTTGACAATATGCGTTACATGAAAATTCATTAACAATATCTGATATGTTAAGATAAAAGAATTAGTACACGGTTACATTGGCATCGGATGATAATACCGCGTATATTTATGATGCAAACAACTATAATGATCATGCGCGACATAATTTCGCGTAATCCCGTTTGCTATTAAATCCTGTTTGATATAACGAGTGACCGTGACGAAAAAGGACAGAGTCACATAATCGAACGGTATAGTATATTTCACTACAATTAGTATTCGCAATCATTGCATATTTTCGCGGTAAACAAGCGGAGAAGCATTATCACATACTGCGGCTTTTATTTTACTCGCTTGCATTTATTGTCGTTTGATGTCACGTACATCGTGCATACACATATAAACATGTATCACTCGGACCACGAATATTGAAAAACACAAAGATTGCCAAAGAGAAATTCGAATAGCTGACTCGCGTCGTATCGCGTTTCCGTGTGTATCACTAAAATGCGTTTGAGGTTCGATTTTCACTCTGAGCGCACGGCGTTTCGATCTTTTTCGTTTTCGAAATAATTGAACAATCGGTATTGTTTGTCGAACTTGTTATGGCGAGGTTGGACAGACACACCGTGAAATAGTAAAAAAATAACACGTATCTATTTAAAATGTCTGTTTTAACAAATAAATTGAATTATAGAACTTCTCGTAACTTTTATTATAATTCAGCTTAATCTTATGACAGATGATAAAATTATCTAGATATATTGATACATTTTCGAAAATGTCAAAGAAATCGTAGATTCCCTTAATTTGCATGTTATTTTAACGTATATATTATATTATGATATAATGATAATAATATATCAATAATATATCATTACTGATAATTAAGTTAAGTTATCAACTTTACTAGCCTTAAAAGCAAGTTTAACGATCGTCGGAACGAGGTAATAACATGCCTTGTCTTTGCACTTGCGATCGAAAAAAGAAATTAACCTTGGTCTAATTGGAAAATTGGCTCAACTTTCCGGAAGAAAAACGTTAGGTGCAATTAAGCTGACAGTTTAATCGCCGGTACAAATGACGGACCGCGGTACGAGTGCTGTGATCGGCGAGCTACACGTTGAGGTGCGAGAATTTCTCGGTGAAATTTAACCATCGCGTGCAGCACCAGAATCTCGCCGAGATTAACCCGACGTTTCCGAAACGTACTACGTTACTTAAAACGAAGTTTTTATCGGCTCGCTATTTTCTATTGCGGAACGAAAACAGTCGCGTACAAGATTTGCAATTGGACTTTCTTAACAAGTCTGAAGGCAATAACATAAAGTTAATACCTAAACAAGATTTTTCTTTAAAAAATTTATTTTTATTTAATCTCTTATATTAGTTGATTATTTTGTATTTTGAAACTCCACTTAGCTTGTCGCTTTCTATAATTTCACAGCCAAAAAATATTCTTTTCGACAAATCTGCGAAACCACAATTTCAAAACGTTGAACAATGATTTAAACGTTAAGATATTTCGTGCAAAAGAAGAGTAAGATTGCTGCCCACGTAGGACATATTGGACGTCAGGGCGATTTTCAGCACGAGATGCGCACTCGCGTAAAATCCCAGATGTTTTTCGCAAAGTGTCTCCTCGCTCGATGACAGCATCGACGAATGATATCGTATAAAGGAAAAATCTGCAGTCCTGGTTCAAGCAAACTTTTTTTTCTCCATCGTCATCGAGAGTACTACCTTTCTCACTCTCGAATCTTGTCTGTCTCTCTCTCTCTCTCTCGTGGAGTGGTAGGGAAATTTTTACAAAGATATCACATCAGGTACGTCTTAGGTGAGTGTATTATATATTAGGCATAAATTTAACAATAATAATTAATAACTAACGTCTAATCGTTAATTATTAGGCTCGTATTAATCACGATCGCGACACGGAGTTCGGCGTTGTTGTCTAGCATGTTGTGGAGAACGTGAAACTTAAGTTATAAGAACAAATGAGAAATAGTCCCGTTTTTCAGATTTAAGGGTGCAACGCTGAATTCTGTATGCGACGTATGTTGACGAACGGCTTGTCCTTCATATCTAGCGTCCTGGTTGTTATTCTTGTCAAACATTTAATATTAAATGCAATTGAACAATCGTGAAATTTGATATGATCAATTAAATTAAATGTAATTAAATTAAATTAAATGTTAAAAGTAGTTATAATTTATCTAATATGAAAAACAGTGAACATAACGAACAAGAAATATACTCAATTTACACGTGAATTGCACGGTTGCATTTAATACTAAATGTGCGATAAGGATAAAAGCCTATAGCTAAAATATTTATTGTTAACAACTTTCCAATTGAAATATTTATTTCGACAGGGAAGTGAACTGTATCTACGTGTGCTGCTGTAATTAAATATCGTATACATTTTTTAAATCAATTTCAGGCGTGACGTAACAGTAATGATTTCCCTGCTGCGTTTTAGCTCCCGCGGAACGTGCGATAAGTATACTCTGTGAAAAAGATACGAGCGGAAAATGTACAAACTCGTATACTCGCCGCACATAATATTTACGTTTATTCATCCCAATGTAAACTGATATGAAAATTCAATTTTCGTGATGGATAAACACAAGGAGAGCTCGATTACGTGTAAAAATCAAACGCAAATTGCCGTGTGATATCGTAACGTAATAGCTTCCATAATTATCTTATCTGACTTTAAAAAAATTCCTATTACTGTATTTTAAATGACATTAAATAAAGATATGAAAAATTCACACATCTTGGACAATATTCATATAAGATGATATATCGTTTTTTATACGGATATAGTTTCTGCTCGTGCTAAGATTTTTTTAAATTTCCAAGCTATCAAAGCTTTTCATGCGAAACGTAATCTCTAAATGAAAAAGATAGTTAGAAAGTTCTCGTACGATGGAAATAGTAACTGCCGGATAAAACTGGGTACAAAAACGAGATGATCGCACCGTAGTCGAAAGAAAGAATCGACTTCGTAAAAAAAAGTCTTTAAAGTCGTTAAAATTACGACAGTTCCCGGCACCCGTTTTATACGCGAGATGTACTCTTAATCTATCTTTCAAGTATGAATACAGATTATACGAATACAGCACACGATGAAAGCAACCTTATTCTTGTATTATGTTAAAATCCGATCATTCGCGATAATTAGCGGCTGATTTTCTAAGAAGAAACCCTCGAAAGCCGTCGTTGGCGGCGGAAGTGCGCGGTTGAGATAAAATTTCAAGACTCCCTGAGACCGGAAATCTAACATTTTGTAAAATCTGTCATGGAACAATATCGCATGGCGATAAAAGAGCCGCTTTTAATTTCTCTCTCGGTATCTATACACACATACGCACACACAAATACAGATATACATGTATAGGAAGGAGGACTGAGCCGTTGTCGTCTCACAGTTAGATACATTAAGGATAAACGTTTTGTAAACTAAATGGGAACGCTTTCGTGACACGAGAGCTTCTGTTACACGGAAAAAGGAAAGGAGTGAATATGCTTGAAATAACGATGCACATAAATTTTGTGGATAAAAATATTTGAGTTCGATGCGTTTGATTCTCTCGATGCAACTAAATCAATAAGCTTCCGTCAGAGTCTATAATAATTCAAAATCTTTTCTTTACCCTAGTTTAACAATATTTTATTAAAACTTTACTCTTTTCCTGCTCTGATTATCATGTGTGTTTTTAATCGCATATCGCATTACACTAATTATGATTGCTCCAAATTTTTTAAAATTCTAAGTACAATGCAACTTACGTCTGTTCTTTTCAAAAAGAACGACAATCACGCGTAATTACTGTATATTCATTTATTTTTCGCAAAATATCAATTTGGTACAAATGCATTTTCATCTTTTCCTCTTTCCCGCGTTACCAGCGTTACGTGACGATGACAAATCAATGACAGATCAATGGAGGCGTAAGTGAAGTGCTACGATGATGATTCTGTACAAGTCACTGTGCATTCTAGCCGTAAGAATAGTCGATAGGATAGCGATTAAGCCAAAGCATATGTAGCGATGTATAACACATAAGTTTATATTACATAATAAAATGTGTCGAGAAAATAAGCGGGGCTCCCTTCTCGATCTTCGAATACATAATATTTTTCACTTGCGACGTATGAATAGTATTCGTATATAATAAAGTAGTAATTATTTCAGGAATCATGTAATTCTCTCTTTTTGTTATCCAGCTTTTGATATTCACAAATATCACTATGAATCATTTTTCCGAAAATCAACAATTTTATACAATTTTATACAATCAACAGTTTTAACTGTTAAAAAAATAAGTTTTAACTGTTAAAAAATAACGTACAAAAACACATTTTAAATAATTTTAAAAAATAATTCAATTTTTCTTTATAAAATTTCGCTACCAGAATATGGTATTATATTTTATAAAAATATTCATATTATAAATATTTTTATAATATAAATTATTATACAATTATTATACAATTATTATACAATTATATTTTTATATATTATTCAAATATATTAACAGGATATATATGTTTAACCATATAAAAAATTATATGATTACAAAATTAGTTACAAAAATTGGAGTCACAACGAATGTATTTAAAGAAACCCCTCGAGTCAAAGTGATTAAATCTTTAACGTTAAAGAACAATCTTTATACTTATACGACAATCTTTAACATTAATGATGATAATAGTAGCTATTATATTATTGTTATATTACTCAGAGAGCTGAAGCAGCTCGACGAGATGAAAGCCGCTATTATAAGTATGCAATTACATTGGCGTAAGTATGTAACTACGCCGGAAGTAAGCAATTTCAAGTCAAATTATGGAGTCGAACGAGTTCTATCTCTCATCTACTATTTTCCACCCTCGGCCCCGTCTCACTACCACATCGCTACCATGGTAAAACCGTTGGTGATGATTCACAAATTCACGCTTCAAGGAAATCGATCGTTATGGAGATAGCGTCCTCCCCCTTACTTTCCTCCCTCCTCTATCTGCATAACAACCGTTTAACTGTGTTACTATGAAATTTCGATTATTTCTTCCTTGCGTGTGAAAAATTTCACATATAACACGACTTTGAGAGTGTTTTCGAGTTGAAATACAGTTAATTTGTCAATGGAAAATTTTCCTAGATAGCGAACACTTTTTTAAATGTCTATGAAATATATCTATCGTGATTAAACTCAAACTTTCTTTCATCGATCATCGAATAATATTACGTTTGAGGTGTCTGATAGAAAATCACGCCAATCGAAGATAAAATATAGCCTTCTTAGCGTACTCGAAATAACAAACGCAGAGAACCGAAAACGACGGTATTGTTAAGCTTTCATCGAAATCCATTTTTCACAAGTAGTTCTTACTTGCTGGGCGACATCATTCGAAAGCGCATGCAGTACAACGGTTCTATTCATCTTTCACTACTCTCAGCGATCCTACTCGACGGACTTGTTTCTCCTTATTCCTTCATATATTTGTTCATATTCCTACTTTGAAAAACTCAACGAGTGGCAGTAAGCTCCGAAGAGAGACATGGTAAGTAGGCAAGGTATAGGTTGCCAATCTTGACTGTGTACTGGAGTCTTCTCTTTATTTCTTAGAATTTTCAGTTTTCCACTGTGTCACTGTGTGCATTTTATTATGCCGCATATTTTGCAAAGGACCAAGTTATCAAGGAGCTCTCTCTCTCTTTTTCTCTCTGTCTGTTTGTTTTTTCCCTTTTTCTCTCCATCTGTTCTTCTCCTTGGTTGTTTGCCGTTCTTCTATCCATTCTTGAAGTGGACGCTTGGGATAATATTTGTTGAAAGGAAACACCGAATACTAAGGATGTGTCGCGCGCAGGACTCTTTTAAGGCAATTGCATTCGCCTCGCTTTTTTCCTTTGATGTATTATAGCACACAACATTGTTTATTATTAATACTTCGCATATATTACAAATACTCTATGAACTTTAATACTCAAGTACCACCATTATGTCAACGAAAAAAAAATTTTAATTGCAATTTTTAAAAAATTTAATAAAATTAATCAATCTTTGTCTCTCTGTAGAAGATATTTATTTGAAAATAAATTCACAGAATAAAAATAAATATAGAGATGGAACAATACAGTAAAAATGAATTGAAATAATCAATACACAATTAATTTGAAAATAAAAATTTCCAGAATAGTAATGTAGCTCCTTATCGACTAGACGGCCTTCAAGAAACTACAGGCGGCACTAATAATCGTCCCGCTGGGACGATTCTACCCGTTCGTTGTTATCACGCAACATTACCCCAAGATAAAGCGCTTGACGCAGTGATGGCAATGGCGCTGCTGCAAAATTGCATGGAAAAGGTCGTGAAGTAACAATCGAAAGTCACATAATAATACAATTTCCTTTTAACGTCGAATCGTACTAGCGTATTAGTAATTTTATACTTTTAAGAATTTTCAACATTCCGTTCAAATATATCTTAATTGAGCTGTTTCTAATTAAGAAACAAATATCTTACTGTAAAACAATCAATAATAATTTAACGAACATTACATTGATTAAAATTTTTCTGATGATTTATTTAAAATAAATATAGTAAAAATTGAAATAAAAAGTATGCTGTAACATGGTTTTCAATACTTCATCCCTATTCACTTTAACCCTTTGGACTCCTATGTCGAATGTGACTCGACATCAGTTTTTATCTCAGGAGCTCCTTTGTCGAGTCTGACTCGACATTTCTTCAAAAAAAAATAAAACTGACATTTAATTGAATTTATTTCTTCCTTTATTTATTTAAATTGCCCTATTTTTAGTTGAAGTAAATTTCAAATAAAATACTTAAAAGCGTTGGGAACTGCTGGTAACAAAATTGAAATATAATTCGGAGTGCAAAGGGTTAAAAACTTGCTGACTGTACCGATCCTTTGGTTGTTATCGCGCAACATTACCTCGAAATAAAAGATGACGCGTTTCGGCACCGACGAAGAACGGTATAAGAGGGTGGTATAAGAGGTGAGTACAATATCTAGAAGCCGGGTGATCTTGCAACCCTCCGCAGATATGGATTAGATAGGACCAAACCTTTCTTCAATATCATGGCGCTCGTAAATCGACAATATGTAATGCCGTTACATAAATGAGAGTCAATACACACAATGGTGCATACAAATATCACGCACTGCATCATGTATGTGTGCCGAAGTTGTACACACTCCCATTATTATGGAGTTGAGCCTTAAACGACACATACGATGCCGGAAAGTCGTATGCTAACCGATAAGACCAACTCGTCGGAAGATCAGGACTCCATCCTTTTTTTTAAAGAATCGATCGTGTATTTGCTTGTGAGTACCACAATGAACAATTGTCGGGAAATTTTGGCGTTAATAGTAAGTCACGAAGTTGTTCGTAATCCCCTTACTTTTATATCACGATGAAACAATTGAACATCGATTTAGAAGTTAGGAATAAAAAGAAATGTTGTGTATTGCAGATATTGGAATATTTATCCTTTAATTTTCAAATGGTAGATTAAGCAAATTAATCTATTTTTATTAAAAATATTGAAATTTTTAATCACAATCAATATCAGTATCAAATATAAAGAAACTTAATGTAAATGATTAGCCGTTAGCTTCTTAATTTCTTAAAATTAACAACATAAATTTAAGATTAGATACAGAAATGAATATTCATACGTTGCTAATTTGCAGTCTATTCAGAACTCAGCTTTTAAAAGACAACGCTACAAGCTATATAGTACTGATGAAATCGATTTATCATGGCTCGCTTAAGGCTCTCGTTAAAGCATTTGTGCGTTCAATCCATTTATTCGCGCGTTTATCGGAAATAGTGCAATCTGTATGCGGTTTTGACGGACAAATGAGGAATGATATCTAGTAGGTATTCTGAGTTTTAAGAATAATATAGTCAGAATGTACTTTAAAATATCTATAACAATATTCTAAAGTACATTTGAAATAATTTACGTTTATCAACGTAATTTATATTAAAATTTATATTAAAAATACCTCATGCGGTTAAATTCAAAAGTTAAAATCGTAATGAATATGCCACTAACACACCAAGCATCCCGAAATTTTTAAGGCCGTTCATGCGATAAAGTAGTATGTATGTTAACGTATGCGTATTAACAAAGATTGATAGGCAAACGGAACAATTCGTTAATCTTTCATTACATCAAATCGATGAAGAAAATGACAATTTTAAGCGTATTAAAAACACATGTTGTTCCACTGAAACGCAAATTATTTTGCGTATGATAAATAATGTAATATGTATTGTAATTGGATGTAATAAAGTGCCAACGAAGTAAAACCAGAATCTGGTGAGTCTGTAATAATGAGAAGATGAGTCTGCGAGTCGGGGACGAGCGCACGTAAGATCGGCCGCAGTCAATCATAATAGAGGTATTACTGAGAGAGACACGTGCGCCCCCGGCTAGAGGATAGCCGGAGGTTCATAAAATTAATAACCCATAAATTTCTGGGAATATTGTCGGGAAAATTACTCCGACATATATTATCACGTCTCCGGCCAGCTAACTCTGGCATCTTCTATCCTGAAACTTCCTATTGTTCCGAAGGTGCGGAGAACATTCGGCGCGCCATCGTCGTTTTCTTCATCGATCTGATGTAATGAAAGATTAACGAATTGTTCCGTTTGCTTATCAATCTTCGTTAACACGCATACGTTAATATACACACTACTTTATCGCATAAACGGACTTAATAGCTCCCCCAAGAATATATTCCGTTTCTACGCGACAATGCTTACATATGTTACTTTGGTTGAGAAGGTAGGAAGAAACGCGGAAGTCAATATTTATTTGACAAACAGGTAACACATACCGCGTTTCACGTATCGTGCATCGGTTACAATCGCATTGTTCTAAAGGTCTCACTGCGTCCAATCAAACGTTACACAAACACAGCATTCAGTGCGAGTTTCCGTTCCACTCTACCCCTATTCTCCTTCATCAACCCTCTATCCATCAGTTTCTCCTCTCTGTCTTACCTCAATGACGGAATTTGTAATAGAGGCGTCGGATCTTCCGGCATCGTGATCGCTCTTGGTAATTGCGATAGTGATGAATTATTGTTACAAGAAATATGAGCCCCGCAGATAAAACGGGTCGACCCGTCGCCTTTGGCATATATTCATGACCGACGCTCAAACATAAAAAGTCCATGGAAACTTCAGTAAGCCGAAATTTTTACAAAATTGAAAGTTAGCAATATACGATATTGTTTATAGTTCCAAGGGAACATGATGAGATTAAAAAATATAAAATTATATATTATTTTTTTAATAAAATTATTTTTTTATCATTCACAAGAAAAATTCATGACACTGTCCAAGTTTTTTGTTTAATCTTACATTCAATCTTAGGACATTTTATATCATCACCTCATTTATTCTTCAAGACACAAGCTTTACATGACTTCGAAAAGAGATTTGCCTATGTTTGATACGGCTTAGTAGAGAGTGTGTGATTTTAATAAACTAACAAAGGGATTATAATAAATAATGTAAGACTAACTTCTTAGACGATAAGTCTACTTCTCAAAAGCATCAAAGATTAATTAATTTCAGAAGAAATATGTGAGAAAGAGAATATATACAATAAATAACAATAAAGAAAACGAAACATACTAAAAAGAAAAAAATAATTTTTTCCTAAACTTATCTTCGTGAAACAAAACTTTCTTATTATCAGTTGTACTATTCTATCAATATTACGTATATTCATATATATTTTTTGTAACTTAAATGAATAACGTGGAAAATGTTTGATGCTAAACACCATATTGAATAAAACAAATTACTTTCATAAAGAAACTTTATTGTTGACACAACGACTTTCGACATTGAGGGAAACAGTTTTCGTTGTACTTTGACGGACCTTCCGCCGGTTACTTTGTCCACGGCTACAAAATCTATTATGCTCGCGGGTCTCCCCTAGGGAAGGTACCCGCCGAACTATCGGCTTCCTCTATGATCGAAGAAGAGACAGAGTCTACAACCGAGTTCAAAGATGTTATGCTCAAGGCCGTTTAAACTTTACAAGCGAGACGTTCCTCATACATGATATCGTACAGACTTTTCAAGAATCTTCCTCCCTCCTATCTTCCCCCTTTAACTCTCCTTTCCCTCATACCTTTACTCGAAAACTTTTACGACGTTTTAGATAAAGCCGAAGTGAAAAGCAGGCGCGATGAAATCGAGCTCAGAGAAAGCGTCCCGTAAATTAGGTAGGTAAGATTCTGTTTACCTTTTCACCGCGCGCAAAGACAATGACGATCAAAGCTGAAGTTCCCTTGTAAGGAAGCTTTTACCTTTCTGTCACTGTGATAATCGAATTTAAAGCCTCCTGTGTTCCTATTAAATTAATTCACAAACTTCATTATCGATCAATGTCGATCATCCAGAATAATGTTTCGCTCTACTAACTTGTGGATATTGTTAAATATATTATACATCTTCGTCTGAGATCTATTCTGACAAAATTCACATATCAGGATTACATACCTATAATTTATTAATTTATTATATCAATAATCTAAAATTCTGAACACTTATATCAATACACATCTGACAAATACGGGCACAAACGAAATATCGTTCATATATAGAGGTTGCAGATGAGGAAAACGAATCAAAGATGAGATTGGAATTGATGAAGAGAATAGCAGACATGAGAGGGAGAATTTTTTTAAAATCCCAACAGGATCCCTGCGCTCGTGCTCGCGTATCCGTTAATCAATGTAAAATGAAATAAATAGCATAAAAAAAAATACTCTTACCGGTACGCGTTACCGAAGGGGGCAGGCAGGATAAACTCGCACGAGTTTCATCGATTGCTTTTATCGGGTACGCCTTCGAATTCCGGAAGTCGTTAATAAAATGCAATACTATTTTACTTTTATAATGCTTCTACAATTCAAGAGATGTTTCAACGGCTACAACAGAAAAAATTCAGCGCCGGTGAATTTTGACATTTGTACGAAGTTATTCTCATAGCGCATAAATGCAGACAAGTTTTGCAAAACAAGTTTTAACGTTGATTTATTACGAGGTTTTACTTATTATTATTTATATGTTATAATTTCAATATTGTTGCAATATCCACACAATGTTACGTATCTTTATAAGACAAAATCAAATTGCAATAACAAAATTGTTAGCTGTTACTTCATGTGTTATGTACGTTTACTCGAGATTTAATCACTTCTACGCAACGAGGAACTAGGTACAATAGCACAAATATATACAACACTACTATCGGTTTTTGTCAGAACACTCTCGTAAATTAGAGCACATTGCTTTTCAGAGCGATAGATAGACGCAACGTTCCTTGTGAATACTGTTAAAAAATCAAATGCTCCGAGCTCAAACGCGTATGGAGTGCAATGACGTGAATAGTAGGTGGAACGTGTATATAGAGAGAAGGATATCCTCGTATGGTTCATCAATCAATAGACAGATGCCAACTGTGACCCAGGCGGCTATCTGTCGATAGTTTTACACACTTTGTGCAACGCATGTGACGGATCGGTGTTGAGCACGATGTAATTTTGCAACTCCCGAACAACAGTTCGTAAGGAACATTTATAACTGTGATTTTGTAACTGCAATTTTTAAGCGACATTATTATTATAAACTTCCTATTGATTGCCGTGATCATTTATCTAACAAAGAAAGTTAAACAATTGTTACATACAAGATATTTTAAGGACGTCCTTACTTAAATTTTTTATTCTTTAAGTCACTCCTTGTAACAGAAAGATTGTATTGTATAAGAAATTTTCTAACAATTTTTTTATACATATAATCTTTGTCCTCGCTACAGCGCACATTTCATTCATGTCGCCTAATCTCGCGCAACAACCGTCGAAAAAATATAAATAAAAGTAAATAGTATGCACGTACGCCTGCGAGCGAGCTGCAGGCTAAAATGTTCCATAAAGATGCAAATAGCCGAGTGGCGTCCGAAATGAGAAATATCGAGTATCGTTCACGGAAGGGGAGAAGATCGGTAGTCGCGCGCTTCAGCTTCCGCCTATGGAATACTCCCCTTTCGCCACGTATCGGCGTGTTTGCGCGAGATATTTCAAAATCCATATAAGCACGATCGCCCAATCATTTTTTACAGCGCGACCCAATTCGCAGCGAAAAGCTATTATACGTTTACACTTCACGAACGATTGTTTGAACGTCAAGATAGCGCACGAGTTTATTGCCAATTATTTCTATAATATGTATAGTTCATGTTCATTCATTCATTCAATCTCATTATTTTATTTAGACACCATCGATTTCCAACATGATACTTACTAAATTGAGCTTAAACAATCATTGCCCTAAATTGTTCGCTTTTGCTATTTCTGTAAATAACTTCAGCGTGCTGCGATGATCTTAATAATATCAACCTCATCCTGATAATAACGGATTATTTATAATTTTCTTGCAACAGAAAATTTAAGATAAAATATTATTTCATTAATATTACAATTTTTGACATTTAAAATTATTAAAATCAATTTGGAATTGTTACAAGTCTTTATTAAAGCATCATTTCTTGCTAAAATTATATTACGAAAGCCTTCTAAAGTTAACGATTTATACATAAACATTAAAATTTCTTTATTAGTAAAATAGAAATAATAACTATGTAAGAAAAATTCCGATTTTGTTATCTCCATTCTTTATATAAATGTACGACAAAAATACTGGATGTTAAAACGCACAGCTGTGCTGGATTATTGAAATATTAATAAGAATGCACTGTCCCATCTATTTTTAAGATATGTATTATTATGAACGTCGTTACATTTTTTTATACTTTCATAGACAAGTAATATATTAATTTTATTTTTAAAATTCAGTTAAATTAATTGAATAAAGGCTAGCATATTTAGTATTAATCCAGTGAATGAATCTCAATCTAAATGATATAAAATATAAAAATTTAAATAAATTATATATAATATTTAAATGAATGTTGTTTCTCTTGAGAAAATTACTTCAGGTCAATGTTTTGTCAATGTAATTGTCCATTCATTATTGTAATTACTGATTGTTGTTTCTCGATATAATTATCTCAAATTGTATTAAAATGAAATATATATATATATATATATATATATATATATGTATATATACACATAATCTAGCAATCTAACGTAATTATGTATTTGTAATGTAGTTTGTAATGTAGTTTTGTAGTTTTGATGTAAAATATTTAAAAATTTACAAAATAATTTTAATATTTATGTTACGTAATACTTCTTTGATCATAAAAAACGCAACAAATATTTATCTAATATAATAATAATAATACACTGAACTGAAAATAATGAAATCTGATAAAATGTTTTTAGCTTTCATATAAAATTCTTTCGAAAAAGATTGAGTATAAAAAATTAACTAACTTTTACTGTATCTAATTAAAACTTCTAAAATGAGAAAACCCTGACTTTCAAAAAATGGAAACAATTATAACTTTTTATAATTATGTTTTTTAATAAGTTGACGTGTAATATAACAATTACATTGTCTCACTCGTTAGTCCCTTTAGTAGCGCTGTTGTACACGAATTTTTTATATCTTTTCCACCAGAGGCTTTACCGAATATTACAGAAGTGGTGAAGATAGTTTTTGCACGGACCTCTTCGCGCGAAGAAACATCTTCGGAAACGTTTACGCTTGACACAGATGCGAGAAAGAGAGTTAAAAGCTTGTACACGCTTGTGGTCTTAAATATCCCTAACACGGACACTTCCATTTTCCAGTGTTTCCGCCGAGAAGGAGAAGTATCATCGTAGGAAATTATGGTCGCGGTACGGAATGTAAGAGTCGGCAAAATATAAGACTAGACAGTCACGGACAATGATCCCTGTTGTTTTGGAACTCACAAGGATTACTAGGCCGTTTCCGGTGCAATTACATGCACGAGTTAAATTACAATTAACACCGACGAACGCGGTAAACCGGGTGATGAAATAAAGGAAAACCGGTGTAAATTCTTTTAAAGTTTAATCAAGTCGAGATTGCGACTGACGATTGCGACTTAATAACGACTCAGCGTCTCGCCATAGTCCATGATATTCGCACACGAAGCAAAGTCACGCCCTTCGAAGATCGGATCAATAATTATGATCTGATTATTCATGGAGCAGCGACAACGATTGTACTTTATACATCTATTGAACTTTACATTGTACAAGTTGTGCGATAATTATGCTCGATAAAGAGCGGTGTCTCGGACACTTCGAAAAAGCGATTTCTCCCTCAGGGTGCGTTGCAAGGTGAATTGCTTCGATAAAGGAGAGATACACCTGGTGAGATGAAGATAATGCAAAGGCATGCGTAAGCTTATTCGTGAGTTTCACGGAGTGATAAGAACCGGTTTGCGGATATTGACTATCTAGAGTAATGGCAAAATATCCGAGACATCCTGCGCATTTAGTAAGAAAAGTTTTAGTGAAAAAAGCTAATGCTATAATTTAAAATTAATATAAAAATATGTCATTAAACTCATACTAGTAGTAAAGGAAGATTGCCCATATTAGATCAGTTTTCTTAATCTGTGTGTACCTTTATTAAGTATTCAATTAAAATAAAATTTTATGTAAAATTTTCCATATTTTACACACTTTTATTAGATAATATTATATTTAAAAATATTACTTTCAATATGTATAAAATTGAAAAACCAAAATTAAATTAATGGTCCAAATGGAAAACTTAATTTGAACTCACAAGTTGAAAAAAAAAAAACTAGAAATAATAGCTAAAACTATAAATAAAATAATAAAAAGTAAATAAAAAAATGTTTTTATATAAAAACATTTTTACGCACACTTGTGTTAGGTCTACAACACATTTAGTTATTTAAAAAAAAACAAATATTAACTATTAAATTCGCTGTTATTTTTAACTACGTGTAATCGCCACTGCTCCTACTAAAGTGCAAAGTTAATTCTACTTAATTCGAATCCTTTTTAACCATTTCTGGGTCGCAACTGTTTCTAGAGGTTGCCACTGGCGACGAGGCGATAGTAAATATAATAAAATAGCTCCCGCTTACTATCGCTGAGTCACGTATCTATGGCAATCTACTGAATTGTTTAAAATACCTGTATATAAGAAAAAATAAAAGTGGTCCAATTTAAACAACCGTCCAATTTCGACAATCTTACCCTAATTAATGTTGCCTATTTATATTGTAATTGATTTATTGGAGTCCTCCTGATTACACTGAAAAAATAAATTCTTGTCCATTGTCTCGATTAAAATGTTCACCTGTATCTAACGGTGAAGTGTTAAGAATAACTTACTAACGGATTCTAATGACAACATCTAAAATCTTTCGACTGTTTATCGATGTTTGAAGAGGAAGAAATGGAAATTAGTGAACTCAAAAGTACACCTTGCAAACGGAAAGCAGGGGAGAAATTCGTTACACCTTCTTCGCGAAGGCGGGTTTTGAAACCTCCTCTAGAAAGAAGAAAACGAGAGAGGCTGAGAAGGAGAAGGAGAGAGGAGAAAAAGAGAGAAAGGAGAGAGGAATGGAAGAAGGAAGAGAGAGAGATAAGGGAAATACTGGTTTGGCATCTACGCAATTTCCTTCATTAGCATCGAATTTCCGCAGGATACTCCCTTCCCACTCCATCTTGCCACTCTATCAACGTGTTTCTCTCCATTTCTCGCAGCTCTCTCGTCCTTCGTCCTTCGTCCCCCTTTCTCAATCGCTATCTACATTCCCGGCTTTCCCTCTCGTCTCGCTCACGGCGAATCTCATGCATCCCCCTAGTATCCCAACCGCCTCTTTCCGTCTCCGTCAACGCGTCCCACCAAATCTCGGGATTCGAGATTGAAATACACGGTATCCGCGTTGTCACCGCCTATTGCAATTTGGTTAGTAAACTGAAGCCTGCTAAATATATGCGTAGACGCGCGTAAGGAGATAGAGAAAGGACGGATTTGATATCAACGTCAACTTTGCTTGATTGAGAAATCCGTCAATTGTGCGAACAAACAATATTAATAATACTAAGCACAGTCGCGCAATCATAAGTCTTAAATCATGAATCATATATCTCGTAGGTCGTTAGTATTTATTAAATAATGTGGAAGCAATCAATTTATTTGGGTTTTGAATGGAGAGAACTTGAATGGAGATCTTATTTTAAAAAGGTATATAAATATACGGAATACAATAAAATATTTCATATTTTATCGAGAAATTCTACCGACCTAAAATAGCCTTTCATTTAATGCAACTTCAAACTTGATATTATTGTCTACAATTCGTTTCCTCTCTACGATATGCGCAAATCACGTCACCTTGGTCGCAATCGAGATGAAAACCGTGCATTTAATGCTTTTTAATGGTTTTTCATTTGCAACTCCATTGTTGCGTGTCGCGGGCACAGCATCAGATAAATGAATTACTTATAGGCCACGGCGTTCACAAGCGCGCAATTGGGTGTACAACAATTGGGCATATGCATTGACGTATAACAATAGAGCGTAAATGTATAGGTGGGATAATTCGATTATGCTTCATAAAACGTGTGTTGTAAAATTGTTTGATTCAGCGAGAAAAATAATACGAGTCATCGGAGAACTGTCAGTGTACGATATCAATTCTAATCCCAAATGTCATTGGGAATATCTTAATGTTTTGTAAAGTAATCAAATTAGCTGCGTACCGCTGTGCGATTCAAAATCAATAGTTTATCCGTAGAATACGGATATTTTTAGAAATTAATTGGCTCTCTCTCTCTCTCTCTCTTCTCTCCTTCTGTTTCTCCAAAATGTACGGGGATTGTTCCTATGACCTACTTACAAATTTAATTTTAACCCCGCGAGCTTTCCAAAGTTTACACAAAGACATTAACAAATTCAATCGATGCGTGTCTGCTAGACAAAAGAATAAGCGTTCTATGCACTTCTTTACTTCCATTTCCACATGTATCAGCGTAGACATCTGTTAGATTCGTTTCGAAATATCGAAATGGACATGACAGAATTGATATGAAGGATCTTTGAAATAGATTTAAAGAGACGAATGCATCTCTCATGTAAAACCGTTTGCTAAATCACATCATATCTCGTGTGCAAAGCGCAAAGTGCACTCTGTCCGCTGCATCGTCCGCACCCCTAGTCGATGCCGAGATCAAATATCGTTTGCCTTGATTCTCAACGACGACCGAAATGCAATTTTCGCGCAAACTCTAGCACGGACCCAAACTCTGCGCGAGGCGTCGATGTAAACTACGACTAACCAGGAACCGGGTTTGCAAGTGATCGAATTTGATGACATTCGACTGGTTTGGAGAACGGACGAAAATTTGAACCACTACCACTACGGTCATCTCGAATCGAAAATAAACTGAATACGAATCATTTCGAGTTTCGTGAAATTGTGTGTAATAAAGATAAAAAAAAAAAATTTATTTCTAATTTATTTCTATTGCTCAAGAAGATATTTTATACCAAATAGAAAATTATGCGAAAATACGAGAGTCGTCATGTTTTCCATATAAACATTTTTACTAAAAATAACTAGAAACTTGAAAATAACTTGAGCTTTCAAAATATAAATAATAGAATTCGTGAATGTCGAAGTAATATATAAAAACTTTTGATTTTAATTATATATATAATACATTAAATTAAATCTATTATATATTAGCATAAAATATTGCTACTACATTATAAAATATTTATATATATAATGATATAAAACTGTTATATAAAAATCCTCGAATTGAAGATGCATTCGCAGGAAACAAGTCGAAACGAAGCTTTATCGGCTAAACCGACCAGGAAGGAAGGAAAATGAAAAGATACGGTGAGATAAAGGGGGTGATGGTAGCGCGATATCGAATGTCGGATTGCTGCCGTCGGGCTGCGGAAAAAGGAGTTCCAAAAGGGGTACGGCAAAATTGCGGAAGAATTGCGATGCACATACTTATAAAAGACGGGCTGTCAATAGCATGGACCCGCCGCACCGTACGCGATTTCAATCGGTATCTTCTCTCCCCTTTCTCTCCTCTTTTTCCTCTAGAGCGATACGTGGTGCATACAAGGCGCCGGGGCCGTACGCATGTCACAAGATATTATACCTGTACAAATACAGGAGTAGATTTCTGCGTGAAAGCTAACGGGATGGGTAAGCAAGAAAATTGAGAGCATAATTTTAAGGTGACTTGAATATCCAAGTCTATCGACATCCAAACATAAAATAATGCACCAATCTTTATTACAAAAAATTAATGTAATTGTAATTGCTTGTAACATCTCAAAATCAATCTGAATAAAGTAGGGAAAAGAAAGAGAACTTAATAAACAATTGTGAAAACTTTTTCTTTTTCAAACAGTTTTCCTTTTAATTGTAAACTTCGAACTTTATTCTCAATTGAAATTCATATAGTTTTTCTAAATTTAAGTTGTAAACCAAAAGAAATTGTTATAATTCAAATATTTTTACTAGATGTACATTTTAAAATCTACATCTAGTAAAATGCATCCAGTAAAAATAAAAATTTGTGCAACATGTTCGTGGTTGAAGATGTATATACATGAGAAGCATGAAGTCACAAAAAAAGATTGAATTTTTTTGGTTTTTCCGTATCTTTTCTGGTAGTAATTAATTCAATTATTAGTTTCAATCCTCAAAAAGTCAGTAATCCGCTCCTGCGAAAGAGCACGCGGGAGAATTCCCCTTGAGACGTGTATAAAACTTGTCCGAGAAATTTCCTAGCGCGACTCATTCCGCCGCGTCTTATTTCGTGGTCGAAAGGATTTCGCGGGAATCGAAAACTTGGCCATGGCCAATGCAGTTGCAGTTGACAGGTACACGAAAAAAAAGAATCGAGACTTCGAGGATCGTCCGTAAAGCACCGCGTGATGCGACAAAAAAGAAAGTACCATACCAATTTACGTGAAAAGAATTCGCATTAATGCTGGCCGACGATTTGGCGAAATCAGAATCAGTTAATAAGCAATTTCGAAAAATTGCAGATTCCTAATTTTCACAATACTTCAATTCACGATAATATTGGCTAATAAAAATTGGATAATAAAAGAGTATGATTGTGTTTAATTCCTATCTATCTTAATTACTACACGAGTAAGTGCGTTGTACATGTCTGCTTAGCAATGATAAATGTAAAATGAAATATCTGGAAAATTGTTCAAAAAATTATGCTTTAAAAGCTTAATAAAAATATCTCGAAATAATATGATATAAATACGAAGTTGATTTTTTAAATTGACTTCAATCAATTGACTTTATCAATTATTCAAAATTGATTTTTAAATTTCTTAAATAATATTAACCGTTACAATAAAATGCTTTCATCTAAGATTCCTTACAGGCGAGCGTTGCTTATGGAAGTTTCGTGTAGCAATAACGGAATCAAATGCAATTATGAGCAAGTAATTTCCAGGACGTCGAAACAGCAAAAAAAAAATGATAACCGATGAAAATTTTCAATAAATTTAAAAAATAATGTTATGAACTCACTGATTGTTGTCTTTGTTGTCCTCGTCTAAGTGCTGCGTTATGGCTGCCGTGTCGTGTGTGCGCGAACCGTCCTGTTGGTGAACAGAGAACTTTCGTGATAACGGATAAAAATTTTTAATAAACACACAATATTATGGTCTCACCAACTGTTGTCTTCGTTGTTCCTGTTTGGATCGCTGCGTTATGGCTGCCATGCTGTGTGCTCGCGAATCATTCTACGGGTAAACAGAAAACGATTAATATTTCAGAGTGAATCGTAACATTCGATGTGTTACTTACTATTCTGAATCATACGAATATATAAATGATACCTTTTCGCCGAATGCCATACGAAACGGAAGAAATTTCCAGCATCCGTGACCGACGCGCGAAAAAAACGGCAGTGTAAAATCGAGGCGAAGAAACGAACTGAACAACGATCGGTAATGACGGAAGAGGAACCGCGGATGGTATCACCTGATTGGTCGGACGATATCACGTGACTGAATCAAGTTGAACCGAATTGACGGCAAAAGCGAGCGAGTTTTTCCTGCAAAAGAAAAAATTGAAAGATGTTTCAAAAATCCTATTCTATTGATCGAATCTAAATGTCTCTTAGATAAATTATCTCTTTCGCGGATAATAGCAACCGTTGATACATAATACCGATAGCTGTTACGAGAAGCAATTTTGAATAAGTTATAACTTGAAGATAGTAACAAGTTGTTACTATCTTCAAGTTGCTACTAACGATTGGTTGTTAGTAACAACTTGTTACTAACAACAAACGCGAAATTACAAAGCTCTACTGTTTCATACCGTTCCGTGCGATATGATACCCGAAGTCGCACTTTCTGCACTCGGTTTCTTCTCGTTTCTCCTCATGCAGTAATTATTTCATTTTACTGCAAATCAAAGCGAGAGTGCGCTTGCGACGTAACAGAAGCAACAATTCGCAATTGAAATAAACGTAACGCTCTTACGAGTTGTTTTTCCTTTTCCTATCAAATTACCTCTTCCAAATTTAACATATGTTCACCTCGACTACCGTGCGGGAGGTGCAAATTACCGACGAACGACGACGGCAGATGGCGGCTTCGGAAGGCGCCAACGGAAAATTAAAAATCCATATCTGTAGCGCGGCGCCGGCCCCTGTGGGGTGGGTGACGTCACGCTCGCCCCCGAGAGAAAACATCCCCGGCGAGAGGATGGCGGTTCGCCCCCGGACAACTCGTAGGATCCCGGACGTCGTTGCGTCGTAGAAGCTGCGAGACGATCGACGTGAAGCGAGCGTCGCCCGGTCGCCGCCCTGAAGGTTGCCGCGAAGCAAGTACAGCGCTGCGCGGCGCGGCGACGCCGACGACGCCCGTCGGCGACAGCGACGACGACGACGGCCGAGCTGCGGCGGCCGGGGTGCAACAAGCGTTCGCGCCGGGCAAACATGAGCGAGCTGAACTCGCGGCTGGTTGCGAGGCTCGACCTGTGCGTCGCAAATCGCGCCGAATTCGCCGGAACGGGTGAGTAGGTGAACTCCGTTTCACGAGACTGGTTCGACGGAGATCGAGCGTCCCGTGGCTAAATTCTCGCCGAACTCTTCGCGCTGGGAGAGCGAAAGTTTAAAAGGGCTGGCCGCGGAAAAGGTTAATTGCGCGGTCCCGCGGATTCGCCGTGTTATTCGCGAATTGTAATTCTCGCAGAGTGACACTGATCGCGATGCGAACGTGAGGAAGGTAAGTCGAAGCCAGCGACGGCGCCCAAAAACCTCGTCTCCCATCTCCATGCAGAAAACTGAGAGAATTGTAACGCTGGTGATCTCGGGAAGCCTCTTATTGCGTTTCTTAAAGGTCTCTTTCTCCCGCGGATTGATCTCGACGAGCTGCATGCGCCGCGTTGACGGTAGTGGATATTCGAGGGGAATGTGTGTCACGCACGCAATTCTCATCCTTGCGATGCAATAACTTTGTAATAAATACGTGACTGTGCAAATTTTCCATGAGAAGATCAATTTTCGTGACAAAGCAAATTTTTTTGTTAACAGCGAGACACGTCGCATCGCAGTTTTATAATCGTTCAAAAATCGCTAGCAAAATTTCGAAACGGAAAGAGACACGTGTATGTATAATGGATACAATTTTTTACTGAATTCAGCATATGTGCGCGCAACTTTTTTCGTTCAATCGCTGCGTAAAACCGCTCATATCTAGTTTCACAATGTTGCTTAATGCGATGAGCTTTCAATTTCCGAGTTTTCTCACATCGTGATAGAAACTTCACGTCGTTAAGTGTGATACGTGTCATTTTTCAAAACTTTTAAATGCCACCCTCTCACTTGCTGAGCGACGAGAATGCTCTGCGAAGCGAATGCCGTAACAAGGGGTTTCACGTCCTTGCTTCACATCCTCATCCCTTCCCACCCGCCATCATACCGTATTACTTGCGCTCTTATTAACACCGTTTTTCGGATATATAGTTGCTACTTTGGAGAGACAAGTTATCGCATGGTTCGCATCGAAAATCGTTCAACGAATTATTAGCTCGTTAGCAACGGATCATTAGCGATACGAATTGATATTAGGATCACAAGGCTGACATTGTTATATATTATAATTCATGTTGACTAGAATCATTGCTCGCATGAAATTTTAGACCAACATAAATTATAGAGCTTTGCATAATTGCATAGTAATTGCGTGTCAGCCATGTCCTTTCTCAATTATCCCGGGGAAGATGCAATTTAATCTGGGGCACGGATTCAATTATATTTAAACTACTTGACGCATTTCTATGAAAAGTTTATGTATTATACACATACTGACTGAATGAAAAATCTCGAGATATTCTAGAATATAATACGTGGAATACAATTAAATGGAAATATGTTTCAGAAATATGTTTCTAATGTTAGCTTTCTGGGATAAAAAGATTGAATAAAAAGACTGAAATGTGATGAACTCATAGCATTATCGTATCATGTTAAAAACAAATTTCTATAATCTCTTCTGTCCTGTTGCTGTTTTACTTTTACGTTATATAATTGTCTCTATTTTATTCTTAAAATGACACAATATTTAAAATAGTATATAACAAACATTGTGTTACTCTTAAATGATACATGCTCAATATCCTTGAAGTTGTCATTATCCTAAAAATAATATCCGTACATTTATCGCTCATTAATCGCTCATTTATTGTTGTCAAGATGTACGTCGGAAAACAAAGGACATGGCACACCTGTAGATATGAAATGCCGGACTAGTGCGAGAAGCGAGCGGCCGACCAGTAGAGGCAGAACAAGCGAGAAACAGAGTAAAGTAGTGAAGAGAGGGTAGAGAGCAAGCACGTAGAGCGCGAGGGAAAGAAGGTGCTAGAGAAAAAAAAAGAGTATCTCGAAAACTTGCGTGGCGCAAAATTAGCGGAAAGAATGAGTCACGCTCAACAGCATGTGCTTGCGAGCGCGATAGTCCTCGCGCTATTAGTGGTATTCGGCATCCACGTCTTCCTGTTTCCCATGTACACGTCGACCCCGCCGGCGCGTCACATGAAGATCTTCGCGTACGAGCAGGCACTCTGTCGCACAAACCTGAAGAATAACGTCCGTATATCAGCATCGGAGTTGCGCAACAATCCATGCCCTAAGTATGGCATTGTCTCGGCGGTGCAGGGCGGTAGACTGGGCAATCAGATCTGGGAATACGCTTCCGTGTGGGCGACCGCCCGGAGAACCGGCCTGGAGCCGTTCATGCCACGCTGTATCCTCAAGACCCTGGAAGAGCATTTCGAGAACCTCAGCATCCCGCCGCTCAGCTACATCGGCAGATGTACCTTGGACGTTGGCCAGGTGGTTAATTCGCTCGGTCAGTGGAACAGCACGGAGCAAAACATCATTATACCCAGGTAGCATTGTTAGAGATTTTACATTTTACAATGTGAATAAAATGATATAGAATAAAATAAGTTTTATCATTCTCTCTTAATCTTTTTAAAAAATATATTTAAATTAAATAAAAATTGATTTCTTTTTCTCAGACACGCGGCTTATTGGTCTTTGATACTAGTCTGGCTGGACGATGTACGGCGGGAGTTTACGTTTAAACCAAGTCTAAGAATCTACGCGGAGAAAGTATTGAAACGCGTGGCGGAGAAGTTTAACCTGTCCTCGCCAACCTACGTCAGTGTACACGTACGTAGGACTGACTACGTAGATTATCTGTGGCAAAAGTTGAAGACACGGCCGGCGCCGGTAAGTTACTATCTGTCGGCGATGGATTACTTCATCAGCAAGTACAGCAACGTAGTTTTCGTAGTGACGAGCGATAATATTGCCTGGTGCAAGTATAACTTGCGCAGCAAGCGTCACCGAATCAGTTTCGTGTCGGAAAACGATGGCAAAGGCCCGGGGAAAGATCTAGCGGTCTTGTCCGCGTGCAATCATAGCATAATAGATTACGGTACATACGGTTCCTTCGGGGCCATTTTGGCCGCCGGCGAAACCGTAGTTTACAATGTAACAACATACTTTTCTACGTTGATCGCTGACGTTCTACCAAACTGGAGGATAATGAGTTGAATGAAAAAAATCAAATAAGTCATAAAGTTAAAAATCACATTTATGTTACATTGTACATGCACATTTTTTTATTAATGCATATTCTTTTCGAAAGTCGATAAATTATTCTTGGAAACTTTTAGTTAATTTAATTTATAACGAAAAAGTTTCCGGAAACTTACGATTCCTTTTCAATATCAGTAAAGTACAAAATTTGCAATTCAATGTTTAAATTAACACAGCTCTTATCAGACCGCAGACCAAGTGCGTACAAGCCACATAAATAATCATCGTACATCTACTATTTACGCAAGTATAGTAATTTTGAACTACTTGAAAGTGTATCTTGCCTTTCCCCTATCTAATATATATATGCTCATATATTTTCTTTTTATTTATCATATTAATACGTAAGTATCTCACTAGCAGTAAAATAAAAGTGTGTTGCTACATCACATTAAATTTTATGTAAAAATGTGTCATACTGCTTAACAATGTTAAGCATATATTATACTCTCATTTAAACTTAGTGTGCGCACCAAGCTAGGAATCGATGCATCTTTAAACGTAGCGAGTCTTTCAAGAAACTCGAGGAAAAGGTTTACAATGGAAACAATGGACCACTATATCTAAAATTAAAACAGATGCTTATTTTTTCTACGACTCCGATACACTTGACACGGCCGTAAAAATTTAATGAAAAGGAAAAAAACATAAATTGGGTGTTTTTTCCAGATAAGACGGTAAACAAACGAGCCTAATTCAAAGAAAGAAAAAAAAACACGCGTACAGATAAATTCTCTTTTGCAGTGCTCAGAATTGTCTGATTAATCTCTTAGCGTTTCGCACGTTTTTTTCCAAAACCTCGATTTTTTTATATTATATATTTATTATTTCGTAATTTATGTAATTTTCTATAATGTAGCCTAGTGTTGTGAGATTTCAAGTTGTGTTTACACGTTTCAATGTGCATTTCATATCGTAGTAAGCGTGTAACATACACTTCACAGACACGAAACCGACGTATTAACAAAATCTGTAAATCTTATAATGTACAATGATTTCAACTGTGATTCTATTTCTTATTGTGCCAAAATTCTTAATATACACATAAGCATATATATAAATATATATGTATATTATATATATATACACACATCTATATATATATTATAAAATTATATCTATACAAAGCGTTGTATAATATTTACAAATCTGTGAGCAATGATAAATTATTTCTTCACTTAACCGTAAAGTATTATAAAATGGAAAAGTTTACAGACTATTGCTATTATTGCGCGAGAAACGGATGGGAAAATATTTTACATAAAGCCAGTGTTTGAAATTTATTAACCATGTGACCTGATATATTTGACTTATAGTGTTTTACAAGTTAGATTAGTAAGTGTCTAATATCTATATGTTAATATCTATATATGAATGTATCTTCAATGTATTTATGCCTGCCAGTTGTTAGATACCTGACAAGATGTTGGAACGTAAAGGAAGGTTATGCATTAGTAACAGAATCATATATGAGTCATATATAGGTAATATCAGATTTTTCATTGCCAATATTAACTGCGAGAGATATGAAAGATATTGAAGAGATATGATTATGCAAAAGCATAAATATGTTGAATAATTACTGAAACTATACAACTTCCAGGCATCAATACGATCTACTCTGTACATTCTCTGTGATAATTTTATGTAATTTTTGAGAATATAACGCATAAGCTGAAATGTATTTGTTTTACAAAATAAAAAAACTCTGTGTCAAAATTAATTCTATATATCGATCATGTTCAAAGATAATATTTCAGGTTTTTAAAATATCGCTTTTTGAGAAATATCGCTAGATTAAATGCGTATACTCCCGAATATTTTGTAGACACATGTCAAGTATTATATGGCTTGAGATCTTAATTATTATCTCTTTCATTAAAATATGTAAAAATAGCGATAAGACATCTGTCGGTACAATTTTCTCAAACAAAAACATATAAAATTTTCATAAATCAATTTTATATAAACATTTATAAAATATATTACTGATTTGCGATAACGAGACAAGCTGGATTTAAGCCCAATTTTGCACCGGTTATCTTCATCCTCAGAGGCTGAAATCCAAGTTCAGCCTTGGGAATTCCGTATTCTTGTAGTTTACTTTCATAAGCCGTTAACAAGTCGTCATGTGCTTTACACACTTTGGCTAATTCATATTGTAAATCTTGTATTGCAGTATTTTTTCTATTGAGCATATCCTACAAAGAAATATTGTATTCATCTACCGTATTCATATCTAATCAGATTATCATAATAAGATTGCATTTAATACATACCTCTAATTTTTTATTCGCACTAACCACCGCCGCAGGATCCAATTGAGCAGCAGCCAACACTTCGCTAATTTGCGCTTCGCGTTGCTCCAGTAAGTCCGACAACTTTTCTAATTTTTTTTCTAAGAGTACATTTTTTAAACCTGTTTTCTGTTGCAACTCGAATATAGCTGAGACAAATTTAGAATGTAACTCGTCTCTCTCGGATTGACACTAAATAAAATATAGTTCAAAATATATATGTGCATTCCGAAAATGTTGTATTTATACGTATATAAATATACAACATATTACGTATATACGAATACATATGTTTGAATATCTCACTTTTTCAAAACGTAGCTCAAGAACTTCATTCTCCCATTTTAAATTTTCTAGATCCTTAAGCACTACGGACAACCTCTTTTTTGTATTCTGTAATGATCATTAATTTATGTTTCAATTTTTTATAGCATCAAAATTGTATTTCAGATACCAACAACTAAGCATTGTTTGTCTTTCTCGTAATTTGCAAGTTGACGATTAAGTTCAGCAGCTGTTTCCTGCGAAGCTTTCAAGCCAGCCGAATATTTTTTATTCTCTGTTGTCAATTCCCGAACTTGCTTCTTCATACGTTCCTCATTGTTTCTCATTACTTCCATTTGTTCCTGTTAAAAGATTTGTTACGTTAATTGGAAATTTCTCGATTCTTGTTTTTCACAGGTCTATGATTGTGTAATTTATATATTTAATAATGGTATAGTTCACCTTCATGCTCTTAATTAATGATAAGTTATTCAGAGTGATATCATTATAATAATTTTTCATTTCAATAAATGCGTTCTCATGATTCTTTATCAGATTCGCAATTTGCGTGTTCTTCCTCTCTTCTACTTCAGTGATTTCCATACGATGTTTCAATATTAAGGACTCGTATTGACTAGTTAATTTTTGTTCATACTTTTGCTCCAATTCTACTGCTTCAGATTCAAATTTCTTCATCATATTGTTCATTTCCTCTAAATTATTCTGCATTTTGTACGTATAAAAATAAGGATTTTTTCTCAATTAGAACTCAATAATTATGTACATTGCATAACATATGTAGATTGCAGCAAAACCTTATATGTGCGTCTTACCAATTTCAATGCGCGGATTTCGTTCATGTACGCCATTTCCTGTTCTTTTTGTATTTTTTTGAGTTCCGTTTTATCTTTAATAAGCTCGTTTTCCTGCACAACATGATCATCTTGCGCCAGTTTAAGAGCAACCAGATGGTCAGCTTTGGTTTCAGATAAATTAGTCTGATGCTCGTACATCAAGTGTTTTACTTTTTGCTTATATAATTTAAGTTCGGCTTCATGATTCTCTGCCAATTCTTCTTTTTCACGTTCTTTATTTCTAAAGAATTTTAAATACGTTTACATACATTGCAAACAATTAGTCATTATATCATTAAAATACCTGATTACAGCACGTGCTTCATCTAGCTGATGTCTCGTAATTTCCCAAAAAGTTCGCAACTTGTCCCTTTCTAGTTGAAAAAAGTTTCTTTCCTCCCGTTCACGTTCCATCTCTTCCAATATCTTATGGGCATATATTTCTAATTGTTCTCTATTCATTTTTGTTGTATCTACCCCATCGACATTATCTGTCGCTTTTCCTTTTACTTTCTTGGGACCCTTTTTATTAATTTTAAACAATTAATACACAATTAAGAAAAAAACACAGTTAATTAATATAAGAAATGGGAGAGAGAACACAGAATCCATAAATAAAGATTAATATATCTAAATATGTAAATAATATATCTGAATTATGTAAAAATGTTTATAGTCAGAAAATATTGATAAATACTGATAATATTGATAAAATATATATATTGTTAATCTATCATTGCAAAGCTTTTATGACAGATTAGTAATTAAAATTAATAAACTCACCATTTTTATAGATATCAAAAAAGGCGTAAAAAAATTTACGTAATATACTGGATCCTTTAATTTAATTATTAAAAAAATGCAAATAATAATGATGACTACACAACAATTATTAAATCTATAGTCTCACATCAGCTGACTGTGTCTGTACACATCAGTCTTGACATTTAGAGCGGACTGTTTTGTAACGACGTTGCTAAGTAACCTGTCTTCTATTCTTGTATATGTATTATATGTATATTCCTTATATATTTCTTTCATCCAACTTTGGATGGTCTTTCAAGTATGAAATTATAAAATATACATTATAATACGATATATATATTATTGATACCTATTATTGAAACTAAATTCAGAAAATATTTACATGTTATCTACTTAATTTTACTAAATTTTATTTCTCTTATTGAATAACACAATGTAGTGGATACAGTGTAGCGGACATTCATAATTATATACATTTTACACATCATATATTAAAATGATATTTTATTAAAGTTTGTTTGGCATGCTTCCATAATACATTGCAACAGAAATAAGTTATTCGTTTGCATAAAGATACACTTCATGGTAATATAAAATTATTTGATAAATTACAAATAACATACAAAGTTTTGTGACATTTCAAATAGTTAAAATAGAAAATAAATACATTACAATTGTTTTTTAAAATAGTGTATGTATTTTTTTAACGATTTTTTATATTGGTATTTCAATGATACGTTTTCATTCTTTACTTTTATCACATCTTTCAAAAACAAAATTTAACATTTGACATCTTTAATGCAATATATACTGCGTCATTTTATAATATCCTAACGGAAGCATATACTTTGCATTATAAATCACGATAGCTCACTGAAACAATATAAAAAAATTCTTAATTTATGCTAGATACATAAAATGCGAATGATGTTTCATTAAAAAGTTGCATTAATATTGAACATTTGTATTTAAAAATTTGTATTAAAAAATAACACACACTTATGCACAACAACAAAATTACAAGTATTAACAATAGTGCGAAAGTATTTACCGCTACAATGATTTTATTCGATTATAAACTTACGAGAAAATGTGCAAGTGTAATAACGATTGCCATAAAAACCTGTGCACATTTGTAGAAAAACTTTACAATATAAATTATGAGGTAGAACTAGTCTATGCGGCATGTAACGAACATCGGAAAGAGAGGCAATTATTCCCTTAATCCCTTTGGATTTGGTCCATTATGATTCTATCTGCCGAGTCGTATTAAATTTGTGCTCGTAATCGAACAATATCGAAATAACCCTTACCAAAAAGAAAATAACTATCTTGACAATTATTTTTTTCTACCTAAAATAGTGATAAATTACAATAACACTTTACAAATATACCCTTAATCCTAAATTCCTAAATAGAATAAAAGTTTTTCCGTTTTATTATATAATAAACGACTATTCAATAAACTGTTCGCGAAAGTGAAAAGAATGTAACAAAAATAAATATAATTATCGAACGATCTTGCTCACTCGAGAAATGTTCTGCAAAGTTGGTCATATGGAATGCTGCACGTCGTATAACTGTTTTCCTAACATTTTCTATTGTTTTTAACTCGATTCACCATTAAATTGTAATAGACATCCCACCGCGCCGAAGTAACCCTGAAATCAAAACATATTATGCATGTCTGGTCTGTACTTTAAAATATAAACTTTCAATTAGATTTTTACCTCATGTTCCAAAAACAAAGCTTTTAAAGTTCCTTTAGACCAATAATCCATAGCATAGGCCAATAACTTCATCGATATGGGATTTACCCTAAGAAAATTCCCTGCAAATACGACCTGAAAAGCGAACATTATTACTATAAATGGCCAGTTTGAGAAATAATATATAACATAAATTATATATATTATTACCCTTTCAATTTTTTCATTGACAGCACACATACGTGCAATAGAACCAATATTATTTGTGATAGTAACAAGAGTTGCACGTGCCAGATCTTCCTTTGTGACGGTATTTCTGCGCTCTTTGGAATTCATTTGCCCAAAACTAAGAACAAGAAAAATAGAAAATAAATAAACAAAAATAAATAAGAATCAAAATAAATTGCATCTTAGAATTGGAATAAATAATTGTGCTTTACAAGTGTACCTGCTTGCAACTAAATCTCCGGGAAGACCAAAAGGACCATAATCACCACCGTATATGTCCTTGACTAATTTATCTACTTTTGTATTATCACCACCCGTTGCTAATTCTATCGCCTCTTCAAAAGTATTACATCCAGTAAGCAGACAACATAATCCTAAGAATGTACCACCACCTAAACTATAAGGCAACTAAATATTACTGCTGTTACTTGACAACAAATATTTTGCCATTAAAAAATATTAAACACGCGCAATTTACCTTGTTCCAGATATCCTTTTATAATTTTCTGGTCCATATACAGCTAGTATACTTACTCCAGAACCTATGTTAACGAGCTGCATGATATACAATCAATGTTAGTGACCCCCTTCAATCAAAAAAGTAAGAAACAAACGAAATATTTTCATGTACACTTACCAAAAAAGGATATGGTTCGGAAAAGTCGTAGGGTACTTTTTGGCATTTACTATCATCGGTGGGATTCGACCAATAATAGCATTCATGTGGATTCGTAGTCTCTACATAAAGCATTCCGCGCAATAAACTATCTAATTCATCGAACTTTGCCAAGTTCATGTTTACTTCCTGCCAAAGATATTTCATTATATTTTAACAATTCACGTCACAATTATGACAAAACAGAAATCAAGATATGTGATTTTCCAAACCTCTTTGAAATTATCTTCGAACTTAAAAGCACCACCACCAGTGGCGCAAACAGTAGTCACGAGATTTGCCATACCCTTTGATTTTGCTAATGCTAAAAAATTTCCCATTTCGCTTGTGGGAAATCTAATGAAATGTAACGTTCCTCGTCTGCTTCTAATGTAGACATCATTCATCTAAAACAATCGTTAAAGTAATTAGCAACAGATCTATAACCAGCGAATTGCAGAAAATATAAGTTAAATATTTAACAACGCTCACTTGTAAATGCGTATCACGATGACCAGTTTTTCCGTATGCTGAATTCTTAGTAAGATATCGACGAATATTTTTTAATGTCTCAACTTCTGCATCAGCCTCGTCTCTCGTTATATCTTTTGGCTCGAAGTACACTAATTTACACAATGTACCACCTATATCCATCCCAAACCAAGGCATCGCTGTAACAACAATGTGCGCGATTAATATTTTATCTTGTAGTTTGTACAAAAATATAATGAAGTAAAAAATACATTTGTAAATAAAACGCAATCACTAACAACTAGAAAAGCATAATTTTACAAAAAATTGTATGTAAGATTAAAGACTTTTAGAAATATGATTATTAATAGGTACGTCATGCAGAAAAATAGTGGCAACAAAATGTAAAAATATATAGTAGGAGAGAAATTGTCTAATTACAAATATTCTTTTAAATAACAATCAAGCGAAGTAAAGATAACGTTCTTATCGCAAACACTACTTTGTTATAAATGTTATCTAGTAACAAAATTAAATTAAAAAACAAAATTGGTTTTTTTTTAATGGAAAATAATCTAAGCAATGATATTGAGGCCAGTATAAGCCGACAAGCAGAGATATCCACACTTTAATTATTATTGTATACATAACTCTTCACACAATATTAGACACAGTATAGACGCAGTCTATTCCCAAATGCATATAGTCGATCACAAGTAAAATATTCATAATACTAGACACAGTGTCGACATTTCTCTCTTCTCCATCTTTTCCAAGTATAATCGTAATTTTATTAGTATTACTGTTACTACACTATTTTTCAGCCGAAAATCAACCGTTAATTAACTGATAATTAACTGATAAAAATCCATTTTCACTGAAGTTAACTAAAGATTTAAATTATCATACATGTTGCAAACAAGTATAAAACAAAAAATACCATACATAATTTATAGTTATACATAATAAATATTGTATCGTATATGTATGGATACATTTGCATTGTCAGCTTATATTAATCTAGATACTATAGATACATTATAGCTTAGTTATTTATTTTATCAAGTCAATCTTTGATATGCATAAAAAGTTTTTTAAATTACAATAATTATGACACAAGTAAGTATATAAAATACTAGATAATAGTACACCATTTGTAAACAGTGTAGCAAACAACGTAATATATAATAAAAAGTAAAAATTGGCAATCTAAGCACACATACAATCCACTGACTCACAAGGAGATGAATGATTTCTTGCTTCTTTGGCCATGATGCCAGCAGAGAATCCATTTGACTGCATGTTTTTTGGAGTTAAATTATTCTTATGGTTTTGCGGACTCATTGCTCAGAATAAAATACCCTCACTATAGATCCCTCTTTATAGTAGCGTATTCGCTGAAAAAGATGAAAAACAATGTTTTAAATAATTTCAAACAAGAGTTAGTATCTCATAGTATCATACATCTGTCTTTATATTATGTTTTAAAACATCAATACAATTACGATTCTTATAAATTTCTTCAATAGTCAATATATTTTTTCTTTCAAAACCATTAAGATATGCATTCAAATAGCTAACATTTAAAGTCAACGTAATGTTTTTTTATACAATGTCAAAATAACGACAAATAAAACTTGCTACCTGGGCAGAGAGTTTTTAAAACTTGTGCATACAAAGCACTATTTTCAAGTCAAGAGTCAAAGATCAATTCCTTCCGCAACACAATGTGTAAGCTACGTGCACACATATTTATGACATAAATAATTTATGACATCGTCACATAAGTTCATATGATATGCACATTTTAAGTCGCTTTAACGTAATCTATTATTACACTTGTTGAATTGTATTGAAAAATTTCTTATCGCCAAAACGTGTCTGTAAGTGCTTCTCAACAAAATATGGTAATAGCTTTTTGAAACGAAGCCTTGAAGAAAAATTTAATTATACTTAACAACAATACTTTACCGCGCAACATATAAATAAGACTTCTATCAAAATATGATGTGAAATGAAATACCAAAGCAACAATTTGAAAGTTTACAATTCAACGTTTTCAACACTGAGAAAAAAATCATTAATTCAACTAAATCGACTTGTCACTGCTAAATGAATTTTTAATTCAAACGAAAATTTCCTTGTCCAGGCTAAAAATTGTCAAATTAAACAATTACTTAGGATAACAAAAAATTTCATCATTATTGCTTTAGTTGAACGGTTGAGTTAAATCGACTACTCAGTTTTCTCAGTACGCGGATACGAGAGAACGCCCGGCTTCCATCGGCTCCCCGTCTGCAAAACGATAATAGCACAAACGCGTGATATGACGTTACATAAAACGCGTATAAATTAATAACTATCCAAGCGATCGATCTTCCGTCTCTATCATGACATTATTCCCATTTCCCGCTGTCCGACCGTTCCTTACGCTCGCCAAATCCTTGCCAACCGCGTCGTGCATTTTTTCGACTCTTCAGGAAAGCCTCGCTCTACTCAACCGTATCACCGTCGACGGACCTCGACGGCGACGTCGGACGTCACCGTGACGTCGTCACGTTCTGAGAAACCACGTCGGCGACGGGGGTCCGCGACGAGGAGCGACGGATGGCGTGACGTCTCACGCCAGGCCGGCGTGACACTTACTTATCAGATTTTTGGGAGAGCATCGGGAGCGGCGCAAGCCTCGCACGCAGCAACGAGCACCGTCGACCCGCACCGAACACCACCTCTCCGCTGCACTCGCACCGTCCGACTGACCGCGACGCGACGTCGCGTGTCGACCGCGACGAGTGAGCGACGACTACAGCACCGCGGTGTAAACGAAGTGTAACTGTACAACGAACGGAAACGCGACTATGCGGAAACGCGGCGTCCGCGTTCGCTCGAATTCGATCTCGCGCATCACCTCGAAGGCTGCCATACATCGAAATAATTTTTTTTTTTAATTACGTAAGGCATGACGCTCTGAGCTTGTAATCTCACCCGATAAGATAGATGTTTTTACTCTGTTAAAATGACACGTGATGTTTTATTAAATATATCGCTACGGTTTAACCTCGACGGCTGTTACATCGATTTGCGCGATAATCTTTTGCATGACCTCTCGTTCACGTGTCCTTCCGAGTTCGTTTTATTAGGAAACATCCGTTAATTCGTACGGATAGGCTTGTTTATCCTTCTTTTCTAGGTTACATTCCAAAACATCTTTTGGAGGAAAATTTTACTCAATACCCAGAAAGCACAACTGATCCTTTTGATTTCAAAAAGAATTCACTTTCTCAAGTTCTTTTCGAATTCGCGTAATCTGTTCGAAATGAACTAAAAAAGAATTCCTTTTCATTGCGAATTCTTATGGACTAAAAAAGGAATCCTTTTTTAATCTAAAAAAGAACTCACAAATGGTGACATGAAAGTGTTTTGGAATGCTGAAAATACTTTTAGAACAGAAATGGGATGGAAAAAGAATTCATTTTGTAAATCGGAGACCAAAAAAGAATTCTTTTCGAATTCTCTGTGCTATCTGGGTACTCTATAGCTCACGTCACATGTATTATGGAGATTCTGTAAAATTTTTCTCAAATAAGACGTTTGAATGCAACCTTAAAAGGAAAATCCGTCCTTGTAGTTAACATTCTCGTGTAATTCCCTATTCTTTCCTCTTTGCTTAGTTTTTTATTTTTTTATTCTTCCTGCTGTATCATTAGTAAGCTTTTTTAAAATCACTCAATTTGTATTTTAAACAGAAATTGCCATTTTCTTTGTCGGAAACTAGATTTGTTTCGAAAATTGTTTCCCAGATAGCACAACTGATCCTTTTGATTTCAAAAAGAATTCACTTTCTCAAGTTCTTTTCGAATTCGCGTAATCTGTTCGAAATGAACTAAAAAAGAATTCCTTTTCATTGCGAATTCTTATGGACTAAAAAAGGAATCCTTTTTGAATCTAAAAAAGAACTCACAAATGGTGATATAAAAGTGTTTTGGAATGCTGAAAATACTTTTAGAACAGAAATGGGATGGAAAAAGAATTCATTTTGTAAATCGGAGACCAAAAAAGAATTCTTTTCGAATTCTCTGTGCTATCTGGGTACTCTATAGCTCACGTCACATGTATTATGGAGATTCTGTAAAATTTTTCTCAAATAAGACGTTTGAATGCAACCTTAAAAGGAAAATCCGTCCTTGTAGTTAACATTCTCGTGTAATTCCCTATTCTTTCCTCTTTGCTTAGTTTTTTATTTTTTTATTCTTCCTGCTGTATCATTAGTAAGCTTTTTTAAAATCACTCAATTTGTATTTTAAACAGAAATTGCCATTTTCTTTGTCGGAAACTAGATTTGTTTCGAAAATTGTTTCCCAGATAGCACAACTGATCCTTTTGATTTCAAAAAGAATTCACTTTCTCAAGTTCTTTTCGAATTCGCGTAATCTGTTCGAAATGAACTAAAAAAGAATTCCTTTTCATTGCGAATTCTTATGGACTCGAAAAGGAATCCTTTTTGAATCTAAAAAAGAACTCACAAATGGTGACATAAAAGTGAAGTCTTTTGGAATGCTGAAAATACTTTTAGAACAGAAATGGGATGGAAAAAGAATTCATTTTCTAAATCGGGGACCAAAAAAGAATTCTTTTCGAATTCTCTGTGCTATCTGGGTTCTTTTCCTCATTTTCTTTCCTTTACGAACTTATCTCTCTTTTTAAAACGCATTACTTTCGGAATCACTTATCGACACGCTTGTGTCATCGTGATAAAACATTTAGAAAAAGAAAATGTTTCATAAAATTATATTGACGCATTCTTGCTTGGATCCTGAACTTCTTACAAGTTTTTTCCCTTACATTGTTTTATCACAGAGAGAGAAAGAGAGAGAGGGAAAATACAGAATATTTAAATAAGCGTAACGTTTTGATTTACTATTGTGACGTAAAGGTGACGTTGAGCAATTTACATTTCAGTCAATTTCTCACGAAAAAAAAGAAAGCATAATTACATAAACGTTTACACGGATATTCAGACAAGCTTGTATAATTATTTTGTATAATCGAAACGTCGATTTGCGCGATAGCCTTTTGCGTAGCCTCTTGTTCACGTGTTAAATCCTTCTGAGTTCATTTTATTAGGAAACATCCGTTAATTTGGTGTTAATTCGTACGGAACAGATAAAATTTTACTCAATACTCTATAGCTCACGTCGCATATATTATAGAGATTGTGTAAAATTTAATCATCTATCTACAATGTGTCGATTTCAGGGTATCGATCATGTAATTTTTCACATGAAAAGTTTCACGTGAACTCAACAATTTCAACCAATGGAATTAGAACTCATTGGGCAACTCATTGATTTCATTGGTTGAAATCGTTGAGTTCACGTGAAACTCTTTTCACGTGAAAAATTACATGACCGATACCCTGACCGCATCTAGCCTTATCGCTTTTTATATTTGTCATTATCGATATTATTATCGATATCATTCTGTCGTTCTGTCACTACACGAGCGAATTTCAGTTCTTCGAGATTCAATAAGCGAGGTTTAACGTTAGTTGATTCTACCTCCGTTGCAAAATCATTTTCTATTTTACGTAATCCTGTTGGGAAAGATAATCATTAGCAATTTGTTGTTTCATGCTCGGTTTTCAAACGACGTAATATAATTTGCTTGATAGAAATGTAAATTACTCAACCTTTACATCACATTAGTAAATCAAAACGTTACTTATTTAAATATTCTGTATTTTCCTTATCTCTCTCTCTTTCTCTATGATAAAGCAATGTAAGGATGGAAAAGAAACTTGTAAGAAGTTCAGGATGCAAGCAAGAATGCGTCGATATAATTTTATGAAACATTTTCTTTTTCTAAATGTTCTACAAGTTTGTAGCAATAGTTACTTACAACAATGAGATTACGTTCAGTAGAAAATTTTCAGTAGAAAATAATTTAAGCTCTCAGTGAAACACATGGTTAATACGATTGCTTCTTCCTTTTAAGTCTTTCGATCTAAGTAGAAGATAAAAATAAATCGTTTAATTAAAAAATCTAAACACGCTTACCAAACAGCTTTTTCTGTTGAACGCAACTATGAATTTTAAGCAGCGTCGTTAATCACTGTTGCAGACAACAATAAAAATTATCAGCGTGATGCATATTCACATATCTTCAAGTAGTCATTTTTAATGTAGACGAAAATAATGATATTCGAAGACACAAGATTGCATTTCAAAACGTCTTATTTGAGGAAAATTTTACTCAATTTCTATAGTATATGTGAGCTATAGAATATTGAGTAAAATATTCCTCAAATAAGACATTTTGGAATGCAACCTTGTGTCTTCACTTAGTGTCTTCCTTAAGATAATAAAACCTTAAGATAATATCTTAAGATAATAAAATCCAAAGTGACAAAAGATATACGTACATTTACGATCTAATTAGAATTTCCTACGTAATGTCACAAAAAACAAGCTACTTAAAAAAAACTGCACTTAAATTTACTCAATAAACAATTTATTCATTGATTTTTTTCGAAATATTTTTGCTATCTATGAACACTTCAGGAAGAGTTATAATATCATTTCCGCTTTGGAAACATTCGTCAGCCTCTCAAGAGGTCGTTAAGAACGACCAAACTTCAAATAATTTAAATGGCGATTAATTCACTTGAAAAAAAAACTGCTTTTGTATAAATATTGCAAAATATTCTCGGACTCTCAATATTTACTACACATATAATTTGTCTCTTTCTTTTATAGATGTATCAAGCAAAAAATTAATAAATTATCCATATTACTGGATATAGTACAGACAAGGTTAAGGGGATCCTAAAGCCGTCTGTTTTACCGACAAAATACGATCAATTAAAAATTAATACTAAACTTTTTTTTAACTACACAGAATTAAAAATCCTTCTCCAGGATTAAAGTATGCACGCAAACGAACACTGGAGGTACAAATTTTACGCCGAAGAAGGAAGTAATTACAAAATTACATTATATTTACATTATATTTATCTTCAGAGCGAATGTCAACTCGTGAAAATATCAATTTTATATAAAAATTTGGTACCTTTTCTGCACAAAACAGCTTGACTCCCGGCTCCGTTGAAGTGTCTACTTTAATCCTACAAAAGGATTTATCGTTCCATGCAGCCAAAAAAAAGTTTAAACTTTTTTAAACTAAAAAAAATTTTTTTAAAACTTTTTTAAACTAAAAAAGTTTAAACTTTTTTTTGGCTGCATGGAACGATAAATCCTTTTGTAGGATTAAAGTAGACACTTCAACGGAACCGGGAGTCAAGCTGTTTTGTGCAGAAAAGGTACCAAATTTAAAAAAAGTTTAGTATTAATTTTTAATTGACCGTATTTTGTCGGTAAAACAGACGGCTTTAGGATCTCCTTAATCATCGATTAAGTTAATCGGCAGAATTGCTCACAGCAAAATTTCCAACTAGTGTGCAATTCATCAATTTCTAATTTTTCTTTCCAGATATTAAAGAATGAAAAAGTAATAAATTTATCCATGTTATCTATGTTAAATAGTACAGAGATTTTTCTCTCGATAAGTCACCGATTAAATTAATTTTCGAAATTCAGTCGAAGTTCAGTCGCCATCCTTAATCGGCGACTAAGGTTCACTTTACACGACGCTTCTCCCCACAACGCGGCGAACAGCAGCATCATGTGAACCGCGCATAACGATGTGGTTACGTCACGACATGTTGCCGCATTTATCACAATTGTCGTTCAATCTCTTTTTATCGCAGTGATGGAATCGATCTTATGTTAAACAGAGGGATCGACACGCACGAAACCACGAGGAGAGATGATCATCGGCGAATGTTGTCCCGATTGTCCCCACGGTCGTAATCGTCTCACATAACCTCACTTAACCTCAAGTGGGGAGAGTTACGTTGACGTTTTTCTGCGTTTCTCAGCGAGAATCTCGAGATATTCATGCTGTTGGATCGATTTGAAAATGCCGAGTATCCTGAAGAGCAGCTTGGAGAATGCTTCGTTTAGCATCATATTTCAGGTACGCTGACAAAACGGATGTCGCTGAAGAGTCTTGCAAGCGATCCGAGTGTCTTGACGCTGTATTTGCACCGAGTTTCCTTCCACGATGTCCGAGTACATCATTCTTAATCTAAGAGTATTGATCAGAGGCATCTGCTTTCCACGTTCACGCAAAATTTCAGAAACTCTTCTTCCACAGATATTCTGTCGCTGCGTCACGTTTGTCCTGAACGCATTCGTTGTCCGTCATGTGGGCCAAGCAATTCTGGGTGTCATTAACGTGAGATTACTCTTACTGGAATCTATGATACTGTTCTTGTCACGCGAGCCATTCATGAAAGCATGTCTAACCAACACGGTGGAGCATAATTGGGCCCAAGTTGTGAATCTACTCTGGCTGACGTTAGTCCACCATAATTGAGATACACAATAATTGAATCTTTCGTAAGCTGAACTGATTAGAGTTGCAATTTTCAGTTGATGACATATGTTTCTAAGCATTCTTTTTCTTCTTTCTTCATTGAAAGAGAGGAGAAGAATGCTTCGAAACATTTGTGGTTTAAGTGGATCAGTTTCATTGAGTAAAAAAAACCAGAAAATTGATGAAGTTGTAAAAACTAATTGTTATTGAAATTGAGAAATTTACCAAAAAATGAATTGATTAGTTTGGCTTCTAAGAGACTCAATTATACTCCTTTAATAAAATTGTATGGATTAATCAACCATTCCAGAGTTCCCATATGTGTTGTGATGTCTTTCTTGTTTGGCTACATTTGGTTGTTCTTGCTGTCCACCACAGAAGTGTTACCACCGTACTACACGTTTGCAGTTTGGGCAGTTGGACTGTCGTGTATCATAGAGTTGTCTTCCTTAGTCGTTCAATTAGTTGCGAGTGCATTTCTCTTCGTTAGACTTAAAGTAAGACAAAATATATATATACACACATACACAATAGATACATAAAACCCTTGAAAGACAGATGTTTCACTGTCATGTTTATTCTTCCAGATAATTCTGGACACAATTATGATCGTTATTCGCACTATGACGTTTGTCCCGCTAATATTATATTATCCGGAGAACGCGTTACTTGCGTTCGGCATTGCTCAACTTGTTGCAGCAGTATTTTACACAACGAGTCATTATGCATACTTTCGTCATCATATCGGAAAACTAAACAAATGCTCGCAGAAACGAAGAATGTCTTTGAGAGATAGTAGCGACGAATATGTGATAAGAGAGTTTCCCTTTCGCGATATAAAAGATTTTTTGCCCGGGCAGCTAGAAAATAACGTATGTATTAATACGATTGCATTGCTACATTATCATCCTGCAAGAACAATGCAACAATTACTCCGTAGGATTCATATCTTGATAGGAAGTTAACTATTCTCACATGGAGCTTCTTTAGGCAAGGAATACTGAAGCAGATTTTGACGGAAGGCGAAAGATTGATCATGACTATAATGCCAGTATTGACGTTTACAGAACAGGTTTGTATCAAATATATATACTGCGATATATATCATCACTGCTAACTCCCAATTCTTTTTCTTTCTTAAGGGTGTCTATGAGATTGTAAATAATATGGGTTCGCTAGCTGCTAGATTTATTTTCCGTCCAATCGAGGACAGTGGATATTTTTACTTCACGCAGATGGTAAAAAGGGATAAAATGTTATCTGATCAGAATCCAGTGAGCATCCTTTGCATCTTTCCTTTACTATAAACCTTACCTACATATTTATAAATTGAGATTTTCAGGCAAAGGTGCAAGAGAGCGTGAATGTGTTGACACATTTGTGTTCTGTTGTTACGTGTATTGGTTTGGTTGTCCTAGTATTCGGTCAGTCCTATTCGAGCATGTTGCTCTGGTTGTATGGTGGCTCGAAGCTGACTTTACCCTTACCTGTTCTCTTGCTAAGGGCGCATTGTCTCGCCGTGTTATTGTTGGGAATCAATGGCGTGACTGAATGCTACACTAATGCAACGGCCGACAGTGCGACCATAAACAAGAGCAATTTGATTATGATCTACCAGTCAATCGCGTTTTTGGGTGCGTCGTACCTGTTTGCTACATGGTTTGGCCCAGTCGGTTTTATCTTCGGCAATTGCGTGAATATGAGTCTGAGAATCATACACTCGGCGATATTCATCAATAAAAAACATCAGGACACGGTTTATCGTCCCTTACGCGGACTGGTACCAAAACCCATGTTCTCCACGTGTCTACTTGTCGCGGCATTCGTCACTAATTTGTCACACGTAAAGTATTCTTGACGTGATTTTACTTGTACTTTATATATTTGCTCGCTAAGATTGCATAGTTAATCTCTTTCACTATTCCAGACTTACTTCTTCCCGGCTGAAAAAGTGTTACACCTATTAATTGGCATAGTAATGTTTACGATTGTACTTGTGTCTTGGATATATGAAAATCACGAATTACTTAAGCTTGCCACAAACAAGTGGTACGAAAGAAGAAACAAACAGAAAAAGACCGACTGAATCCTAAGTCCTCATGTACTGTATTATAAATTATTTTATTTACAATTTATGTATAAATGTACTTTTATTTATGTATAAATCAACTACAGATTCATTGCAAGATCTTAAAATGTTAAATGTAAAATGTTAAAAGATCATATATAAACAGTTTTATTTTTTTCTACGTTTGAGACTGTTATAAATTTCTTCTCGCCGTTCTTACATATGTATATTTTTTATTATTAATAATTCGCATATCCTTAATATTTAAATGAATATTTAAAATATTTTTGTAAAAAGAAACATTATTCTGCATATAAATAAGTTTTAGTCATGCATACAACAATGATCATCTCAAGTGGATATATCTTTATACACAGCACCGACTACAGGTTCCTTACGAAGTATAATACACTGCCTAAAATTTAGTAAAGCAAGTTGTTAGGCTGAAAAATATTGCAAGGCAGTTTGACATTCCTATTAGTTTCACTTACCTATTATCATTTTGAAGCGATATAATCGGCGATCCAGATTTCGGCTCCAGTTTTGCAACTAGATCCGCTATGGCTGCTATCAATCCAGCACTATCGCTCGATGCATCACCCTTAACTGCAAAAATTTATTTATAATTATTTTCACGCATGAATTTCACGTTGCAACTTCCTTCTAACGTCAACAACTTTCTCATTTGTAGTGACTCATTACCTCCTAAACAGAGACCAGCGTGATCAGCCAAGATACAACCAATGATGCCTTCCTTATCGTACCTAAAGGATACAATAATAACATAATTCTATTGTATACATACAAAAAAATGTTGATCATAAGTGTTGATCTTAGCTTAGTAACAGACAGTTGTAATGTGCATGAAAAACGGTGACACACTTAGTACATATGTATCAAATAATATTAACTAAAATTCGTGATAACATTATCATTACACGACAAAAGTTCGAAAACATTTAACGGCTCACATCGTGAAACATCGTTTCCTAACCTACGTGCGCCACACATACTTACGCGTCGTCCAACGTTTTCACCAAATTTCGCTCCATCTTCGATTCTCTCGCGGGGTCGCAGTCGATCTCCGCGAAAAATTAATTCGACGTTCCGTCTAAGGAAGGCCGAAGAGCCGTTGTTATCAATCACGGAAAAAACACCGCTTGAAGTTTGCGTCGCGACGGATCGTAAATATCGCGATACATCGCGCCACGCACACACACATGCCACACGCAGCATACATACGTACCACGTGACAACACCTCACGACATACCGAGCGGTGCCTAACAAATCTCATTAGTAAATTGAACTTTGCACTTGTTCTGCGCGGTAATTGTATCGTAAGCGGATTATGCATCGAAATTAAGTCGGAAGGTTTCGCGTTACGCAATCCGATGAATTTCGTTTCATCGCGCTTCCCTCTTTTTCATCTCCCCGCGCTTAGCGCGCAGTTTCGATTCGAGAACGATTTCGACGGGCCGCAGAATCGTCCCGCGTTTGCGCACCACATCGGCGAAAAATCATCGAGAAATTCGAAGTCGTACGCGCGAGCGCCGGTGTTTCCGGAGCACCCGGTATAAGTCGCTATATACTCATCGCGCGACGGGGCCGACGTGACTTGTTCAGTGACAATCATGGCTGGTAAGTGGAGAGATCCGTACTTGTTTGTTATTTCACGGAAAAATGAAACGTAAACAATTGAACGACGAATTTGTTATCGCGATTTCGTCGCGTCAGGTCGATTTGTTGGCGTGGCGGATATTAAGTTGCACGTCCCGTGATAGTAGCCGAGATTGAGGAAATTAAACACATGGGTGTTCTAAGTGAGAATAGAATTTTGCGACATATAAAACGTTGACGAGTTTAAAAAGAGGCTTATTTTGATATGTTTCGTATCGATATGAAGAGTGCCGTGAAAATATTGTAGTTTCTTAAGTATTCTATAGAAGTAAAAGTAAATTTAGGCACGGATGTTTCCGTTGATAAAAAATTGATGATGAGTTGCAACATGATTTTGAAAAAAAGATTTCAAAATTTAAAGTTTGCTTAATGGAATTCACTTAAAATCGTGAATCGAGTTTGCTTAACTTAAATTACAGTCTTCTAGATGTTTTTCTTATTTGACCTCTTCATACATATCGCGATTGGAAATGCAATAATTTAAATTTAAAAGAAAATAAACAATTTTCAAATAATTTTATTTTGTCCTCTTTCATGTCAAATTTTAGAATTTTCTTGTTTTAACAATACTGTGATTAAAATGGAATTTATAAACTTCACTGTGTTATATACATGTTTTTTTTTATTTATGTAAATATATAATTATTTATATAATTATATAATTACTTTTGTCATTTTAGGAATAAATTTTTATAAAGGTTTATAAAATTATTATTTCAGGGATAAACCCTTACAAGAGTCTATTAAAGTCTATCAAAATCGGATTGAAGGAGAGTCAATATTATGACATCGGCAGTTTTGGCACAAAATATGGTAAATACTTTTTGTGTGACTCACTTTATATGTAATGAGTAATGAATAAATATTTATGTATATATATTCGATTCTACCTTACAGACAGACTACCATTTTCCATCAGAGTTCTCTTGGAAAGCGCTGTGCGCAATTGTGATAATTTTCAAGTAACAAAGACCGATGTTGAGAAAATTTTGGATTGGGAAAATAATCAAGCCCTTCAAGATGGAGTTGAAGTGGCCTTTAAACCGGCGAGAGTCATATTGCAGGTAAAGAACCTTCAACCTTTCTATTTTATCAATTTTAATTTTGAAAAATGCAAAAAAATATACTCACACACCCACACACACACATATATATTGCTATTTATTAAATTATAAACAGGACTTTACTGGAGTACCAGCAGTCGTAGATTTTGCTGCGATGAGAGATGCTGTGAAAAGACTCGGCGGTGATCCTGATAAAATTAATCCAGTCTGCCCATCGGACCTCGTAATCGATCATTCGATACAAGCTGATTTTACAAGGAGGTATGGTTCTTTATTTAGCAAACATGTGGTTTTTGATAATTGGGTTAAAGGTTATCATATAAGGCTCTAATAATATTAGCGCTGCAATGTTGCATGCGAGAAAAAAAGTTTTACGTAATATGCTTGATAGCGTTGTGAAAAGATATGAATAAAATAAGAATATTTGCTTTTACTTTTGTATCGTACATTATCAGATAATCTGTGAGTTAAAACTGATATAAATCTGCCTATCATGTTTCAGCAATGATGCCCTAAAAAAGAATGAAGAACTTGAATTTGAGAGAAACAAGGAACGTTTCATGTTTCTCAAATGGGGTGCAAAGGCATTTAAAAATATGTTGATTGTACCTCCCGGAAGCGGTATCGTGCACCAAGTGAATTTAGAGTATCTGGCGAGAGTGGTATTTGATTCGGACAATCTTCTATATCCCGACAGTGTAGTTGGTACTGATTCTCATACTACCATGGTCAATGGTCTGGGTGTACTCGGATGGGGGGTTGGCGGTATCGAAGCAGAGGCTGTTATGCTCGGCCAAGCGATTTCTATGTTAATACCCAAAGTTGTAGGATACAAGTTGGACGGTGTATTAAATCAATACGCCACATCTACTGATCTTGTTCTAACTATTACAAAGGTAAGAGTTCTTTCATCAAAGTAATTATTTAAAAAAATAGATTTTTTAATTGTAATTAGATATTTTATATGTTTATAAATATAAATATTTTAACATCATATTTTAATTTTTAATGGATAAGTTTACACACTCGAATATATATTTATATACAATATCAAAAGTATCAATTATATAAGCTTATATTTTACACGTTTGTAGAATCTTCGACAAGTCGGAGTGGTTGGAAAATTTGTCGAATTCTTCGGACCAGGCGTATCGCAACTAAGTATCGCGGATCGTGCTACCATTTCTAATATGTGCCCAGAATATGGCGCAACCGTTGGCTTCTTTGCAGTGGATCAACAAAGTTTAGCGTATCTCAAGCAAACAGGTAAAATTTTTTACTAATGTAAAACATAATTCAAGATTTAAAAAATTAAAAACAGGAGATAAAGAGGCTAGTGAACCAAGCTAGATATACGTACTAAATATATATATATATATTATACGTTATATGTATAATATTAAAGATAAACAATGATATGACAAATGTTTTGACTTGAAATAAGATCGTCTTTAACATGTGATGATAGAAATGATAGATAATTTGTAATTATCATCTCTATCATTACACATTGAAGATTTATTTCAAGTCGAAATGTTTTTTACATCACTTTATCTTTAATTAACTTATATAATATATATCTAGATTAGTTCACTAACCTTTTTATTTTTGTTTTTACTAATAATCATATATCTTTATAATAAATATCTTACAATATAATTACTTGTAAACATTTTATACAATATATATTTTTCTTTTATGCTCTAGGTCGAACTGAAGAACATATTGACAAGATTGAGAACTATCTTAGAAACGTACGCATGCTGAGGAATTATGATGATCCAAGCCAAGATCCAATCTTCTCTGAGGTGGTCACTTTGGATTTGAACACTGTAGTTTCGAGTGTTAGTGGACCTAAGAGACCTCATGATAGAGTTTCAGTATCCGACATGCAAATAGATTTCAGGAATTGTCTTGTAAACAAGGTTGGTAATTTTTAAATATTTCTACATAAGATAGATTGCACTTAGGCGCAAATCTATCTCATTTCTAATATATTCCGTTAATAAGACGCATAACAATACTAATTCTGTCGATGATGTGTTATACATGAAACACTTATAACAATAATGATAAATCTATAATGCTAATATGAACATAATAGATGATTATTTAGTACATACAAGGGACGAATATTACCCAGTGACTATAAAAAATAAGTCGAACTGAATTATATTCATCTCGTGTTGTACCTCTGTTCTGTCAGCAAGAACTGAAGCGAATTTGGTCATATTTCTTTAGAAAATATGCACGTTACTCTCTTTCTAGAAAAAAAAGAACATACAAATGAGAATAATCGACAGAGAACTAGGTAACTTGTTACTGTGATATGATTATCTTACATTAACACATCACAATAAAAGTCCCTTTGAACTCTGCGACTATAAGTATTTTTTTACAAGTTATATTTTTACAATCTGCAGTATTATGAGAATTTCAATCAAAGTCACTTTTTTGAAAAGACACTAATGTTTTTACATATTAGCTTACAATAGAAGTACTTTAACATGTTAAATGTCGCAACCTAGTAAACCTAGCTTGATAAAGAATATATACATTATTTTACATACATTAATGACATTAGCATTAAATAGTGAAAAGCGTGTTCGTTGCTATTCATATGTGATCGTCGATAATATCCCATGTTGATGTGTCTCGAACATCTTCCCTTTGCTGATCTAGCTTTATGAATATTTTATTTCGACATATAGTTAGATTACCAAAGATAAATGAACGAGATGTGAAGTGATTTTTTTCAGGCGGTATATTTGTCATTAAAGACGAGTATATGATCTAGTCACAAATTCTCACTTGTGATACCAGTCACATACTCGACCCTAACAACAATATTTAAAAAAGAAACGAATGTGGACGTGACTCTAAACATCCAGAAGTACAGGAGAATTTAATATTGAATGCAATCATCACCCGGTGAAGTTTTCATGACAACTTTACCGGATACGATCGCATCCAACAATATAATCCTCTATGTTGATATCGGTCGAATCCATGAATCCTACTCAATTTTTTCTTGAATATTTTTAAAACATTTCTTTTTTTTTTAAATTGTAAAGTAATTTAAGAAAAAATTCAACTACTTTAGGACTATCTCAGTTACACAGATTATTTCAAGAAAATTGAGAAAGCGAGCATGATTCTCATTCACTCTGCATGGTTCTCATTCAGAACGACTCCACCTGTTGAATATTTCTTTAAATATCTAAAGCTGTATTCCCACACGCGACAAAACTTAAGACAATTTAAAGTTATTCATATACAATTACTTACAATAATTATTTGTTGATTGATGTTTCTAATGATCATCGAGAGCCTTTCATCTTGGAAATCGCAGAACACAATCTCGAAAAATTACAATATTCTCACGACCAGCTTCATCAGCAAGTTAGATAAAGAAGATTGCACTGACAAAGAATTGGATACTTGGATTTACTCGTTGCTTATTGTACACCAACAGTAAACGGATCTCAGAACGAATTGACTCTTATGCTCTTCGGGTCTTTTTATAAGTATCTTTATCCTTCTGACTTACTCCTGAATTCCTATTGAGTTCAGCATTCATAATTAATTTTTAACACAAAATTTTCAACCAAATGATTCCCAGAAAACTAAACATTTTGATTTAACAGAGAAATCGAAAATTATATTTTATGACTTTCACAACACTGCAGAGTTGAGTCGATGCAAGACTGCAGAGAATTTCAGTAAACATACGAAAAGCTTACGAAACGCAAAAAAATGTTTATCACGCAAATATTATATTTAACTCGCGATCACGTCAAGAAAGTCGTGGTCTTAATCCGACAAGCGAAACGTGGCGAATGATCGCTCAAGGGACGGAAACAATACGTGTTTAAGAACATGCCGATCGATTTCTATTCGAAATGTTCAACATTGGCGTCGTGTTACCTGGCCTATGACAGGCACAAGGACATTTGCCGAAGAAACTCATCCACGTGAATCATAAGAAGCTAACGCTTCTTCCGCGTGAAATTCAATTCCTCCTCGATTATGATTGATATTGAAGGATAAGTTATATATACTCTCAATGAAATATATGAAGATATGCTGGTATAAATCCAAAAATTTTATAAATTAAACGCAATGTCAAATTTTTTGATCAATTTAGACTTTTTTAAACGATTCTCTAAAAAATTTCGAATAATATTAAATTTAAGAAATTTTACAAAATGACAATTTTAATATTTTCGATAATATCTTTAATATAAAAATGTTGTAATAATCCAAAATAATATTAGATATTATTATAGATTATTATTTATTGCTCGTATTAGTGTTTTAATTATATATTTGAAAGATTAACACTTTATATTTTTTCATACACTTCGTATATTAAGATGCTTTAAAATTACTATTAGTAGCCTAGAAATATATCATTTACAAATATGTTTATTATATACTGATAATATATATTTTTTAATGTCTATAGAAAAGATTAAGATTTAATCGTCGCTGCATCATTATTGCGTTTTATAATAAAAGATGGTAAAAAATACAAGGCTTTATCTTTATAAAAAATAAAATTAATAAGTATATTACGTTATCTCATTTTAAAAATTTCGACTACTATACATCTTCCTACAAATCTTCATATAATCTCTCTGTATAAAAGTAATCATGTATATATCATTTTATCATTTGAAATTTTTGATATTTAGGATATTTATCGATATTTATTTGGTGTTCAACATCCCATCGATAAATATATGTAGAACTTATATTACTCTCTCTTATTCTTCAGAATGTAGGAGAATGCGAGTATACAAGGTGTTTAACAATTTATGAAGAAAGAAATAATTCGTACGCACATACCATTGATCGATCGATCCGTCCGCCTCGCCGGAGAAGACAAGAGTCTTTGGTCATACTTCGCATAAGTTCTGGAAGACGTATTCAGAGCTCGCGCTGAAATTGCTGATACAACATCCTACTACATTCGTTTTGCAAAGCTCACACATTTCATTGCAAATGAGCCATCGTTTGTCGTGTATGCTGGTATATAGAAAGAGCTCAGATTTCCCATCAAAGCGCAATCAAATTGATGCTTAGGGTCCGAAAAGGGATATGTTTATAGAAAACGAATTTTTAAAGAGAAAAATCTTTGATTTGATTAATATTGTAGCGAGTGGCTGATATATGTGTTATTATATTAGTGGTCAATATAATATGTTAAGCGAAATATTTGCATCTTCTGTTTAGCATATTTCGGTCGCAATTAATATCAAGTACTTTCGAAGTACAATTATTTAATATTATTTCTACAAAATAGAAATAATATTAAATAATTAGATAATCAAATAATTAAATAAATTTAATAATTAAATAATTACCTATAAAATTAAGTAAACATGACGCATGTTCATATCATTATGGATATTCCTCGTCGCTCTTAAAAAATATCTTATTAATATTTTCTTCGATATCTAATATATAAGGTTTAATCATTCACTTGTTTATCATTTTTTTTCGTTAAATACTTGTCATCGCTGGATCGTCATTATTGGATTGTGCACGTGTGAAGTGAACACGAGGTCTACGACCTCGTGATTGCTTAAAGATCATTTGCCAGTTCGTCTTGCTTCTTCAGCAAATTATGTATCGGACAATGAATTTTTTGTCATGCTATTCGACGCATTAAACCTGTCAAAGTTGTGGGACAACAAATAAATGCAAATAGCTTGAAACAGTAAATCACGTAAAAAGAAACGTGTCATTCTGGGTTTATAATTGTTTGCAAATTTTATCATGGTTTTTCAAAAGGGATATTATATTTTTCAGGGAAATACTAGTATTAAGAGACAAATATAAAGATAATATATAGATAAGTAAATGCTAATAGGATATTAAATGTTAATTTAGGATTTCTACATTTAGGATTTCTACAGGATTTCTACACTTTATTTATTTGCAATATTTGTTTAGATTTTACATTTGATTTTACTGACAATGAATTACTAAAACCTAATCCATTTTTTGCATTAATTAAAATCCAATTCAGTTTTTTGGGTTGAAAACTTATAATTAGCATGTTAAAACAGATGTTAATCTTTTCTTTTGCTTTCAAACATTTTTGAAGATTTAATCAGTCAGATTAACTTCAGACATTTTTTTAGATTTGATCAGTATTAATCATTAATGAATTTTTTTTATTATAGGAATAAATATTAAATAAAAATAAGAAACTGAATATTGTCCTGAAAAAATCCTTTTTTTAATGACCATACTTAAACACATAAATCAAAAAATTTTTACTAGTTGTCGAAAATGCATAACGAAATGGCGATTTTCATTACAGGTAGGCTTCAAAGGCTATGGTTTAACCCCGGCGAAGGTGGATACCGTAGGAAAGTTTAAATACGAGGAAAAAGAATACGAATTGAAACATGGCTCGGTAGTCATCGCAGCTATTACTAGCTGTACGAATACTAGCAATCCCAGCGTTATGCTTGGAGCAGGTATGTCATAAATTTTGTTAAAAAAATTGTTTAATAACATTTGACATTTTATTACTTGTTATATTCATGTAAAAGATTTGCCGAAGAAACGCAAAATAAAATTGGTCTGTTGGCACTACTTTGAAGATTTTAAATCGGCAACTTTTGTTAACGCATTACTATAAGTTCTTAGATTTTAGAAAAAGTGCAGTTAAATTTTAAATAGAATTGAAAACGGAACGAATTTTTCAGGTGCTTTAAAGTAATAATTCAAAGTAATAAGATAGTTATTAGCGGCTTAAAAATGCTCTAAAAAAAAGTACTTCTGAAAACATGCTTTATACTTTAAAATTTAGATTAAAATGATAAGAAATGAAACACTATTAATATGAGTGAAGAAAAAGGAGAATAACAAATATTTAGTTTTTTATTCGTCATTCTCTGTCGTAATTTGAAATTTTATTAGCAGCATTAATATTTATTCGTGAAAGAAATATAAATTTAGTTCTATAAAACAGTTCTGTAAAAATCAAGTGTGAATATAAGATGCTACTTTGATATACAGGCCTTCTTGCTAAAAAGGCAGTAGAAGCTGGTTTGCACGTTGAGCCATATATAAAAACATCATTATCACCTGGCTCCGGAGTCGTCTCTTATTATCTCCAAGAAAGCGGTGTGATTCCGTATCTGACGAAGTTAGGTTTCGACATCGTAGGCTACGGATGTATGACCTGTATCGGAAACAGTGGCCCGCTGCCTGACACTATAGTCGACACTATTGAAAAGGTAAAGGAATCGATCGATTTTGCATTTGAATTCTACTTGTCATTCCCTTAAGTTCTCTCAATTTTTGTTAGAAAAATGGAAATAATACAATTCATTTTTGACGTATGAAATGAATAAAAATTTAAATATTATAAATTTCACAAAGCTTATCAACTAATTAACTGGAATTAAATGATTTCTTTTTTCCTTAAGCATTATAATAACATTTTTACATATAAACAAATGCTTATCATTAAATACCTTGTGTTTTATTTGTAGAACGAACTTATTTGCTGTGGAGTTCTGTCAGGCAATAGAAACTTTGAAGGCAGAGTCCATCCAAATACCCGGGCGAATTACTTAGCGTCCCCGCTTTTGGTAATAGCCTATGCCATTGCTGGAACTGTGGATTTTGACTTTGAGAAGCAGCCATTAGGTAAGACATAGAATTTTCTGTATTTTATTGAATTTATAGAAATGCATAAAGTATAATTTATACACTGTATCTGTTATCTTTAAGGTCACAAAGCCGATGGAACTCCAGTATTTTTGCAAGATATCTGGCCGACCAGAACGGAAATTCATGCTGTCGAACAGAAATACGTCATTCCAGCCATGTTCAAAGAAGTCTATAGCAAAATCGAGCATGGTAGCGGCAGTTGGGCAAGTTTGGTAGCACCTGGTGGCAAATTGTATCCATGGGACGTTAATTCTACGTACATCAAAAATCCACCCTATTTCGATAACTTGCAGAAGGTTATTAGAGTGATATTTTAATATTGCACGCTAAATATTTTAAATATTTCAATTAAAAAATTTTTTTTAGAATACAAAAAGAACTTAAATTTAATTTTTCTCAATTTTGTGTTATTCATCTCTTTATTTATGAAAAATAAAAAATTTGTAGGGGTTGCCTCCAATAAAATCAGTCACAAAAGCGCGAGTGCTCGTAAATCTTGGAGATTCTGTTACAACCGATCATATTAGTCCGGCGGGTAGTATTGCGCGTAATTCGCCAGCGGCGAGATATCTAGCTAATCGAGGGTAAGTTTGACACTTTAAGATTATAGAGACAACACAAACTAGCAAAATTCTTGACAATCTTCATTTCCAGCTTGACGCCGAAAGATTTCAATTCTTACGGTTCGCGTAGAGGAAACGATGCCGTGATGGCACGAGGTACATTCGCCAACATTCGTCTCGTGAATAAATTTATTGGTAAATCGGGACCACGAACGATCTACATTCCAACTAATGAAGAGGTACATGTTTCTCGCTCTCTGCATTTATTTTTCACTGTATAAAATTTCAAAGTATAAATAACTTAATATTCACTTATAATATTAATTTCCTTTAATCCTCGTCACAGATTTAACGTTATATATATATATATATATATATATATAAAATTTTTAAGTTATACATTGCTAGGGAATGTGTTAATAACAATCAGTTGAATGTTATTTAGATGGACGTATTCGACGCGGCTGAAAAATACACAAAAGATGGAACACCTTTGATTGCTCTGGTTGGCAAAGAATATGGATCCGGATCTTCTAGAGATTGGGCCGCCAAAGGACCGTATCTACTTGGTATTCGAGCAGTCATAGCAGAATCATATGAAAGAATACACAGGCAAGTCTTCTTCAAACTATTAATTTATTTTCAATCGAATTTAAATAACAATGTTTTCATTGAATTGTAAGATAAGATTCTTTTAAAAAGAAATTTAATTAAAATTGTTTAAGTGAACAATTTTAAATAAAAAGTATTCAGAATTTTTTTTTAAGAAATTTAGTTTACTTTTGCTTTTATTTAACGCACACCTATATTTAAATTCATTTATTTTTTCGCAGATCCAACCTTGTAGGTATGGGTATTGTTCCACTACAATATCTTCCTGGAGAAAATGCAGAGTCTTTAGGATTAACAGGCTACGAACAATATGACATCACGATCCCCACAAATTGTCAACCTGGGGAAAAAATCACTGTGAGCACGGACAATGGAAAGAAATTCGAAGTAATTGCCCGATTTGATACGGAAGTTGATTTGACTTACTTCAAACATGGTGGTATTCTCAATTACATGATTCGCACGATGCTTTGATGAGCGATTTAAAAAAGAAAGAATATAAATAATCTTCTAAAGAAGATTACTTAATAAGATACTTAATATTGGTTTTGGGATATAAGATGTCTCTTTTAAATGAGATTGAGTTTTAAATATAAAAAAAAAAAAGAAATGTAAAGGAAATGTAGAGGATGTATTTTGCAGACGCTATCGTAATAAATGCCTACTGTTTCTTTCATCTAAAATAATTAACATGGCATTTGTAATATTCGTGTATAGCATGCCATTAATTAATATATTTATTTCTTAATATTTAAAATTTCTTCTAGCTAAGTTTTTGCACTGATTTTGAAAGTAGTTCAAAATTAAACGGAGCGCAAGGCTCATTAATCAACCAAATTCTTTGTTCGAAAAATTGTTTTTTTTTATATTTTATAATTGTTATAAATCTTACACATACACATGCGCACACACACACAACACACATACATATATATATATATCTTCGCTTTTATGTATGCATCACAATAATAATAAATTGCAATGTTGTTGCAATACAATTGAATTTATTATACAAAATCCTTCTTAATTATATATCAATACTTCAAGGTGCCTAGAAACAATATTATACGAACACAAGTTTACATGTAAATTACAGCTTTGAGGTATTGACATATAACTATATACAACATAGTATAATTGTAATTCGTATTACAGTTTATCATAATTTCACTGTTTTTATAAAATGCACAAAATGCCATTTTTGTGCATTGCACATTACACTATTCGATTCTCAAGATTTAATATCATCCTTCATGTCCTCAATCCTTTTTCGTTACAATTAAACACTTCTCACATGAAATGTTTCATTTAAAACGTTTCTATCTGCAGCTGCTCAACAACATCCACACGATGGAATGTACAGCGACTTGTAATCATGCTTCTGGTAGGAACGGGGAACTGAGAAGTTCAACTCGATCACGTGCTTATCTGTAGCGCAGTACAGATGTGTGTTATCAAATTGTATAGAATAAATCGGACTGCGAGATGATGCTCGTGAATTCACGTAATACAGCTAGAAATATTAAAAAGGAGTCAGCTACTGGATTTATAATCTACAAAGCCTGTATATCAGTTTTAAGTTGATAAGAACCTGAACAAAATCACTCTTCCTTTGATCCCACAGAACAGCTAAACAATTATACTGCGTCCCTGTCATCATGGTATACTGATGATCGGATGAAATACAATATAATGTTGCATCAGTTGGATCCGCCCATGAACAGACGCATCTTTCAGTTCTGATGTCACAAGTGTTAATGTTAAACATAAAGCTGAGAACAGTGATTAAACAGTCGAGATTAATTACCTCAAGTCCCATTTTCGGATGTACGTATCATAGCCACAAGTGAGTAAGGTGTTGGGATCATCCCATATCATGTCTAATATCCCAGCGCCATGTTTCCATGCATGCCGCATTGTATCGACCTCTGTGTAACTACAATCTCTCCATTAACTTGTTGTAAATTATTCATGTATTAAACCCATATATAGATCTCATAACTCGATTAATCAATTATTATGCATACCGCTCGATATCAATTACATGTAGTGGTGGAATTTCGGTAGTTCCAGATGAACCAACGGCAAATTTCACTCCCGTAGGATCAATTGCTAGCGATCGCACTTTATCCATTAGCCGTATACAGATCTCACTTTCATTATAAATTTTTTTTTCAGGTGTATCCATATTTGGATGTCTCTGTATCTAAACAGAAATGAATCTTACATCATACACTGTCATCAGATGTAGAGAGCAGATTCTTCGAACTTTACCTTTATCACACCACATTCTAGACCTGCAATAATACTTTCCGACGTGGCGTCTATAGCATTGACGCCACATCGGACACAAGAATGATTGTTCAGAAGCATTTTTGCGATGCGAAATTTGCCCTTGTTAAATCTCATCAAAAAATAGTTTATAGTGCCATCACTGTGGAGAATTTTTGTAAAGGATTACTGGCGGAAATAAAAAACGACGAAGATACAAGTATGATCAGCTAAATATATATGTATATACGTATAGCCACATATGATGAAGTCTTTCCAAAGAACGAATGTGCAGATGTCACCTCCTATATAGGTTTCTGTGTGATAGTTGTATATGTATGTGCTATCTAGCATTGGTCCTTCGCGGTTAAAACCAATCAGTTGATTGCCACCGCACCACCAGAGTATGTCGTCTGTCATCCTCAGCCATGGCATCAGCCTTGTTTTCTGCGTGAATGCCGTTTGCTTATTGTATATTCCATAATGCCAATTGTAAGACACAAGCCATGCTGCACGTGGCCGTAATATTGTATTACATCTGAAAAAAAATATTTTTCAATATATAATGTTAAAAATTTATATTTTACAATTGAACTGAATTTTATATATATATATATATATATATATAAAATTATATATATTAAATTATATAATATATATAAAATAAAAGTATATATAAAATTTTATATATATATACATATAATGTTAAAATATATAAATAAATTCAGTTTAATTATATGAGATATATATAATTATCAGAAGAGGTCAGCATTTTTCCAAACAGTAAATGTGAAACGTCGTCAGAAATATACACGTTAGCAATAAATAAGATTATTTCATTATTTTATCGCAATACTAAAGTACTTTTGTACAGCTTTGTCGAGTTAACTTCATTTAAATCCGGATTTTAATTTAAACGAAGAAATTCCGAAAGTTTAAGTCCAAGTACAGGTTAAACATAACCTATACCTTTCACGAAATCTCTCCGATGCTTGATTCGTGACGAGAAATCGTTTACTTCTCTTGGCCCAGGCCGCATCCGTGTGAACGATCTCGTAAAATCGCTTGCACACTTCGCTGAGCCGCAACAAGTCGTATTCATTGCAATAATCGAAAATTAATAGCAGCACGTCGCTCGGCAGAACATCCAGACGCCAAGTATCTGTCATATTTCTAGCTGTTTCTAGCTATTGCGTAGTACAGCGTTTCACGTTGCTAGCACATTATAACCTACAGTATAGCTTATGATATAACGATACACAGTGACAGTGAATGTAAACGTGTTTATTACGTGACACGTGACATGCGTAGCAAATGATAAATGCGATAAATTTTCGACGTTGCATTCTTCCAAATTTTAAATAAAAATGAAATAATTTTCTCATTTTTCTTTATTGCTGTCTCATCCTTTATTTATTTTCTTCAGCCTCAAACGTTAAGAACAATAGACACATTAATAGAAAACATATTTACATATTTAGAGTTTCGATTCAAATAAATTTTTACTTTCTATTTCTGAGAAAAAAAATTTTTTTACAATAAGAATAGACACTTTTAATTATCCTACTGGTTTCATATACCCACACCATAAGAATTTGATTATTTTCATCATAGTTTCTTTATTACACATTTTATTATATTTATTACATTAATTCATTATATTTTGTTTTCTGACTGTTACCATAACTTTTTTCTACTATTTATACGCTCTATAATTTTTACGTTATTCTTTTTTAATTGATACATAGTATAAAATTTATATAATATTTAGTATAAAATTAAAACGATATTTTGTATTATTATTTTATACATCAAATATGTAAAATATATATAAAATATATTTAGTATAAAATTTAGCATAATATTTAGTATAAAATTAAAACGTTAATTTTATATTATTATTTATAAAAATATAAGATGTGTATCATTCTGCTACAACACAATGTTTCTGTGCATCATCGGGTTTTCTCCATTCGACATTTTTTCGTGTATCTACAATAAAAAAAAAGAAATCCCTTATTTCTTCACAATATTCTGAAAAAGTTCATCACATTTCGATAATTAAAGTTACGCGATTCCTTACCTGGTGTTTTATGCTTTAAGTACACAGTGTGGAAAATAAAATACATAAACGCAGCAAATGCAGCAAGTCCTGAAAATATTCTTAAGGTCGCTGCACCACCAACTTTCTTGTATAAAATACCTCCGATCAAACTACCGACCGCGTAACCTGAAAACATTACAATATTTTAACGATGCTGAACTTTCAATTGAAAAAAAATACATTTATATTAAGTATAAGATCTTGTTATAAAATGATTCTCGATAATCAGGAAATTTACCTAAACCGTCGTCCATCCCTGCCACAATTCCTTGAACAGTAGCTGATGTGCCGGGTGGTGATACTACACTCGCGTATGCTACTATTGTTGTATAGCAAAGCGCATACGTCGGTCCCTGCATGAAAAGTTCCACTGGAATCACCCACCATGGTGTTGGAGCAAGAGATATTAATCCCAACCGTAGCGCGTAGCATACAAAACAAAGTGTAAAGGTGTAACCGTATCCAAACTTCTTCAGTATTTTGCCTGAAAAGAAGAAAAGTTGTTATTCTAGACGGATCTCAATTACGCAAACACCCTGATGTCACAATTTGTGACAAAGAAAAAACTCACCAGATAGAGAGAAGAATATTATCTCGCCACCAAGAGTTTCCGCAGCTACAATTAAACCTTCTATCAATTTAATTTCGCCCATATGACCGGTTATCATAGCAAGGTCTTCCAAATACCTACAATACAATAAACCACACTGAATATAACTTAATTTCATTAAATCTTGAAATTCTATCGAATGGCAATAAACGAAAATATGTTGATAGAGATAAAGGTTTACCAGAATAAGAAGTAAATCATAAAGCTGTCAAGGATACCCGCAACGGTAGCAAAACATAGAAATATAACAATCGGTTTCAATTTCAAAAGCTTGAACACGTCTTTCAGTATGTTTGACGACCCTGACATGAGCGGCAGCTGTAATAAGAATATACAATGGCCGGTATTCATAGTCTTAAATTTAAGATCATCTTAAGTTTATCTTTGCTGTACAAATCAGTTCATTTGGCTACAGAATATCTGAAGATAAACTCAAGACGGTCTTAATTATAAGACCCGATTATGAATACCGGCCAATGTAAGAAAATTGTAAGAACAAAAAGTGGTAACTATACTAGCGCTCATTTATATTATCATTTATATTAATTTCTTTCTTCTTAATGTAATCACCTCCAATTTTGTGCAACAAATCAAATCAACACAAGTAAATGCGAACACAAAGAGAAACGCCGGTGTGTAAGTTTTGTAGATTTCCCCTCGCGACCACAAGTCTACTGTGTATCCAGCTAAAAACGCTGCCACGCCGAAACCGATTGTGCCCCATACTCGCTGCCTACCGTACCCCATTTGTCCACCTTCACCTGAAAAGGTGAAGTAGTTTGTTGAGGAAGATATTTTTTCTTTTACTTGAAATAATAATACATAAAATCGTTAAAACCGTTCGCATCGTGAAAAATTCGATTTTTACGTACAGACATTTTTATATTTTACGTAGTACTAAAATATATTCCTACAGATCACTTACCTAATACGTCAAAGCAAATTGCGTCGCTTATGGAATTGGAAACATTAAAACCGATATTACCAAGAGACATCAAGAGCACGAATCCCCAGAAAGTAATGGATGCATATAGACAATGATTGTCTTCGAAATTATCACAGGTAACGTTACAATTATAATTCTCTGTTACATTCCTTTGACACAGTGACGTCTCATTAATATTTAATAAGCAAGTGGTATCCGGTGAAATTATGGCTTCCTTTTCGGCTGCATGAAAAGATAATCTCGTAGAAAAATTCGCATCCTTGCACACCCAATGACATGTGGCGTCTTTTGTACCGTTACATACTGCTATTGCTGATGCATGCTTAAAAGAAAAATAAATAACTTTAAAATATGTATTGTTTGTTAAAAGTATTAATATACAGATATTTTTTGTTTAATTTAGAAACTACTAAAATTTTAGGAAAACTAAATTATATATGTAAGTATACCTGAGATGTATAAAAATAAATTCACAAATTTTCATGAGTCAAGTTAATCAATCCCTATGGGGATTTTATTATTTAAAAGATATGCAATTGTAGGAAATAAAAAATTACATAGTCCATATCGCAAGGTCGTAAAGATGCACAGGAAACATTTTGAAACGGATGATCTGGTAGAAGTGGACCGGGTAGAATCGGTAAAAAATACATAAAAATATAACAGGCACTTGATGCGGCAAGCAGCGCTATAAATATCAATTTTCTCCAGGGTCGATAATAGTCCACTACAAAACCAAATCCTGGTTTTGCAATCAGGAATAAAATAGGCAAAATTGCCGTGATGCTACCCATAATTAATGGCGATACGCCGAGTTGTTTGCCATAAACTGGCAAAAACGGCAAAATAGGACCCATAGCTAAAATAAAAACGATAATTGTATATATATATATATATAACTTTTATATATTATATATATATATATATATATATATTAATGATATTATTTATTAAATTGTTAACATTCTTATTTCGTAATGTTTTTGTAGTTCTTTCTAATAACTATAATTTTTTTGTATAATAAGAACATTAATTATAAAGTTTTCAAATAAACACATAACCCTTTTAAGAGCCTGACCTTTTTTTAAAACGAAAAACTAATTATGATAATAAGTATTGTTGAACTAAATAATTAACTAATGTAGTTCATTTATTAAAAATTTTTCATATAAGATAAGATAAAGGTTTATACAGCGGTTATAAAGCGTTATACTGTATTCTCACATTCGTCGTCATCACTCAGATTAAACAAGACGTTCTTTTTCAATTAGCTGGTTTTAACTTAAGACTAAATTAATTGACAAGACCAATAGAGAGAATGCATTTAACAGTCATCGCTCCACCGAATCAATACGGAGGACATTGTAACATCTGAAATTTTACACACTATGACTATGGTATCCTCGTGGCGAAGAGGATGCTGTTCATCATACCCATTGTACAGACTACATTGTTACGTCACTGAAGAGGACTCTGTGAGTTCGAAACGCATATGACGATTCTTCAATATTTATGTAAATTTTAATATATTGACAAACCTTTATCTTATCTTATATGAAAAACTTTTAATAAATGAACTACATTAGTTAATTATTTAGTTCAACAATACTTATTATCATAATTAGTTTTTCGTTTTAAAAAAAGGTCAGGCTCTTAAAAGGCTTACGTGTTTATTTGTATATTTACATTGACGAGCCACTATCTACTTAATTTAATTTATATTTTATAAAGTTTTATCAACATCAAATATATACTAAGTATATTTTTATCATTTTTTAATATTACAAATATATTTTTATATTTATGCATTCTTTATAAATTGTATCATGTAAAAAAAACAAAGAAAGAATTTTAATAAACTTAAGAAAATTAGATAATAAATCTTTCGAATGTGAGATATCTTTAATATATTTTATCATTACTCACCCGCCAAGAAAAAGAAATAATGCGCCTTTATAGGCAGTTGTGTGTAATTAATCTTCATGATTTACGATAATATAGACAAATACTGATTAGCTAATCTCGTGTCTCGCTCCTTCGGCGTTTTTTCATGCTAAATTGGCATCATGCTGCAAACTAATAAGATTAGACATAAACATGAATAATAACATATGGAAAATGTTACAGCTACATTACACGATCATAATATATTAAACATAAACATAAACATATTTATATTCGATGAAGATTCGCTTATCGTCGACGTCATGTGACGAATTTGAATTCAAATCCTCGTAATTCGCGATATATCGATAACTTCGATCTTTGTAAAAATTCAAACGACTATACTACGATTCTAAAATGGCGTCGCGCGATGTGCCACAGTGTCATTGTCATTGTCTATCATGAACTGTGTCAAGAGTCAATGTATGTTTTAGGCAGGTTCGAAGGTTTCTTAGGAAAGTTCTCCGCGAGTTCCAGCTCGTTCACCAAACATTTCGTGGGACTGTTTTATTATTCGCTCGGGCGAGAGGATGAACTCTCAGATGAACTCACCGTGTTCAGACCGTTCAAGCCGCCTGCACGTTCGACGTCAAGTTCGCACTCCGACAATCTTTCGTACGTAGAGTGAATCTCTTAATCGCTTGATAGGCCGCATGCTGTCAATGATACGGTTTCAATGTCGAGGCGACAGAAACACACGCAGCTGTATGATCGAGTGGATTCAGATGCGCTTGTTGCACTTTCTGCACCTGCGAGACGAGATGCAAGCGTAGGAAAGGAATCGCTTCGGTGGACCGAAGAGGACAAGCGCGAGGAAAAAGAAGCGAGTGCAGCTAAAGGTTGTAATATACTGAAACATGCTGATAATATTGGCAGTGCTGCTGTTGACATTAGGCTCCATTTGAGGACGTTCCGAACCTAAAGAACACTACGACGTCTTTGATACGTTTTTTAGACACGTATGGGAAATTTGTCAGCGGATTTTAGCAGCATTAGAAATCGTAAACTACCAATACCAGTACAGAATATTCCAGTGATGTTGCAACAACGTTCGGAATACTCCAGCAACTGTAATTTTGCTGGAATTCTGCGCCCTATGGGTGTTATATGTATACTAATACCAATGAATTAGTAGATAACACCTAATACCAGGCTTAAGGAAAGGTTGTACAGTCCCAAACAAAAGTTACCTCAATTTGAAATTGATGGAATTCTATACTTTTTTGGTTTAAGATACCACATACACTCTTATCGTATAGAGCATTTAAATAATACTAGTTGATATAACATCTGCCACAAACAAATATATATGCATATTGTGCGAATTTTGTGATTGTCAGCAAAAAAACTTTTAACTTGATACTGCAGGAAAGGCTTTTGCTTATATCAATAATATTTAATGCATATCAGACATCGAATCTTATTTGAAATACATAAGATGATGTAAAAAAGTATGATTAACATAATATTCAAGCAATGTTGCTGGAATATTCTGCGCCCTATGGGTATATACTAATATCAATGTATTAGTAGATAACATCCAATAAAGCTTAAATGAGGAGGCTGCGAGAGGTTTGATTATAAATGTCTTAGCAGTTGTTGAATATATGGATTCTTTCGTTTCCAATAAAAGTCGTGTTTAGTCGCACTGACGCAACACACCAAAACCATAATGATTATATCGATATACTTGACAGAATGAACGCGATGATTTTCGTCGTACAATGAGATGATCTCTTAAAAGCGATCCCGAGTCCGAGTAGCCATCGAACGTACTGATCGTCGCGCGAAACATTGCTCCCCCCTTGTTATTTTGATAAACTGCACGCACGTGAATCTAATAAATCGTTCAACAAGGCGCACTATACTTCTGATACTCAAACAAGTTTATCACAAGGGATACAGATAAGGCGAATATTTTAGTCTCTAAAGTGACTTATTTACACCGACGGTTTGATTGTTCGTAGCGTATCGTTTGTGCGATTATCAATACAGTGATTATCATGAAAAATCAAATTATAATAAAAATTAATGTTAAATTGCTCAAAGAATCTGCTATTATAAAATATCTGCTATTATAAAATATGATAATACTATGTATTTTCAATTTAAAAACGTGATAACGATATGATATTACTTAGAAATTATACGATTTTTTTGTTACATTACCTTAGTGCTATATGCATCGTGAAACTACGAATTTTGTATGTCAAGCGTAGTAATCGTTACATAATTCATTGATTTGTATAAACAACGCACATTTGAATCAAATCGAATCTTAACACATTGTATATTTAGTCGTTAAATAAAGCTTATCACGTCGTAAGTCGTAAATTTCTAGTGGTTTGTTTGTATAGTCGATTAATTTTTACGATGTGCGAAATTATCAGATAATCAAATAAAAAATTTATTTTGTAATTATCATTTTATCAAATCATTAACATTAAATGTGCATAAAACGAAAATAAATATTTAAATTCTAATTGTTAAAAGAATCTGCAATAATAAAACACATATAGTTACATTGTAATCTCGCGTTTATAATAACTACCGCTCTGACAAATAACGATGTGAGTTATTAAGAGGTTAACTAATAAAATGATTTTTCTACATACTTAACTTACACGGAATTGGCCGTAAAATTATGTTACATAAATACATTATAATTATTAAATACATAAATTATCGCACGTGAATTATTTATCATGACATCGACGAAATGACTGAGGAGAGAATTTGTTATCTGCGTTATCGAAATCATTTTCTTATCTTACCCTAATAAACATCCTATAAAAAGAATAAAGATATAAAAAAACAAAAGAGTAAAAATAACTCAACTACATAATCAAAAATTGTTTTTCTTCGATTCATTCGAATCTGCATTATTTCAAATTTCGGATAAATATTGAGATATAAATGATACATTTTACTTTTTTATCTTTATCTCATTATTTAAAGCAGACATAAAATATGATATATCAAGCAATAAATCTTTATAATGGATATTAAATGACTTCTACATCGCTAATTAAGTAAAGATTAATATTTATTATATATAATATGTATATTTCTATATTATTGTAATATACAACTTGCATCAAGTTTTCATATTAGATATGCAATATATGATTAAAATGTTTTAATACATTATCATAATTTAATATATTATTATTTATAATAAAAAAAATATATACGAAACATATATTACATTTCATCCTCACTCTCTCTTTGCTCATCTTCAGGTTTTCTCCACTTAATATTTCGTGTATCTGCAATAAGAGAAGGAAGTTTTTTATATTCTTGCAATCCAAAAAAACTTGTCATATTTTGGCATCAAGCTACTTGATTCCTTACCTATTGTTGCATGTTTCAAGTACAAAGTATAAATTAAAATATACACTAATGCAGAAAGTGTTGCGAGTCCTGAATATATCTTGAAAGTCATTGAACCACCAACTATCTTGAATAAAAAACCAACGAAGAAATTGCCAATCGCATGTCCTAAAAATATCACGATGTTACATAATAAATTGTTAAATTTATTGGAAAAGTAAATGCATTACTTGCACAAGTTCTTTTTATTATAAAGCGATTCTTGATGTTTAATAACTTAAGAAAAATTACCTAAACCTTCCTTCATTGCAGCCGCAATTGATTGAACGGTAGCCGATGTGCCAGGTGGTGATATTTTGTACGCATACGTTACTATTGTTGTGTGAAGAAGTGCATACGATGGCCCTTGCAAAGTTAATTCTATCACAACTACATGCCATGGTGTTGGCACTACAGACACCAATACCAGCCTCAGCCCGTAGAATAAAAAGCAAAATGTAAGTGTGTAACCGTATCCAAATTTGTTCAATATTTTGCCTAAAAAGTAAAAACTTATTATTATAATTCGTAAAATGTTGAATATTGTTTATTATTATAATTTTTAAAACAAAATATTTCCAGTTGCATATAATTATACTTTATGTAGCAAAACGTGAAAGAGAAAATAAATTGTTAACAGTACCAGATATGAAGTAAAATATTATTTTGCTGCCGAAAAAACCTGCGAGTATCGTTAGACCTTCTATTAATTTAATTTGACTCATATAACCAGTCGCCATAGCAAGATCTTCTACATACCTAATAAAACAATTCATTAGAATATTATTAATTTAGTAAATTTCTATGTTTTATTATATAAAAAATTTACCAAAACAAAAAGTTCATCATAGGAGCATCAACAATGCCAGAAAGAACAGCAGCACATAGAAATATAATAATTGGTGTCAATTTCAAAATTACATATACATCTTTTAATATATTTGGCGACTTTGTCAGTGGTAACTGCAATGAAAATATAAAATATTTAATATAAATATAAAATTAAAATATAAAATTAAAAAACTGTACTACTATATTCTTCTATCTTCTTCTTTTCTGAATGTTCTAAATAATTCACCTTTAATTTTCTATAATTGATCAAATCGATACACATGAATACGAATATTAAAATAAATGCTGGTGTATAAGTTTTGTAGACTTTCCCTTGCGACCACCAATCTATTGCATAACCAGATAGAAGACTTGCATAAAAATAACCGATTGTACCCCATAATCGCTGTTTGCCGTATTTCATTTGTTCATCTTTACCTGAAAAATTAAATTATTAAAAGTACTTTTTCTTTACATTATAATAGTATATGTAAAAGTATTTGTAAAGTAACTTAAATTTACTAAAATATGATTAATATAGTTATTTTGTGTATTTCAATATATTTCTCTGAAATGTATGTTTATAAAATTATTTACCTAATATGTCCAAGCAAATTGTATCATTTACATATAGAGAAACAAAACCACCAATGTTACCAAAAGACATCAAGATAACAAAACCCCAGAAAGTAACAGATGTATACAGGCATTGATCGCCTTCGAAATTATCGCAGGTAACGTTACAATTGTAATTTGTTGTTACATTTTTTTGACACAATGACGTTTCATTAACACTTAACAAGCATGTAGTGTTCGTTGAGATGATTGCTTCCTTTCCGATTGCATGAAAAGACAATCGCGTGGAGAAATTCATACCTTCACAAATCCAATAACACGTTGTGTCTTTCGTACCGTTACATGTTGCTATTGCTGAAGCATGCTTAAAATTAACAATAAATAAATAATACACAGATAAAAATATATTTTATACTAAAAATATTAAAAAAATTATTAAAAAATATTGTTAGAAATTTAATATTTAAATGTTTTTAAAATTTTTAAGAACTTTTGTATTGATAGTGGGCTTTCCAGCAAGAAACACAGTTGACACTGAATTATTTTATCCTTGTTGTTTGCTAATGATAATAATAAACAAATATATACATATATATATGATTATTTTATGAAATGATTCACTGTGTTGCACTGTGTCTCTTGTTGGAAAATGCCTAGTAACGTATAAAATATTTATTCGATGTAATATGGATATGTGTTCCTGTATTCCGTAGAAATTAGATTTATTATATAAGTTATAGGAAATCTATTATTGTTTCATCAAGAAAATCGTTCAAAAAAACAAAGTATAAAAACTCGTTAAACATTCAAGCAAGTTGAATAGGCCAAAAAATGAGCAATACGCTAATAAAATAAAATAAAATATAAACAAATTCAGTAGAATGAATAACGTTTAAATATTTCGGTTTACAAAGCTGTGTGGCATTATATCTGAACCACATTATAATCATCTGCGCTTTGTATTTATATCTACATCATGTATTTTTTCTTTTTGTTTAGTCGTGTGTTTACTGATGAAGGTTTTGTGATCCGAAATGTTTAAACATATTTTTTAACTCCTAAATTTGTTTACATTTTATTTTATTTGTATTAATGTACTTCCCCATTTTTTTAGAAAATTTACAGTTACAAGAAAATAAAAATTTACATGATTCTTGTCGCAAGGCAGTAAAGACTCGCAGGAGACATTTTGAAACGGATGGTCCGGTAGTATTGGACTGGGTAGAATCGGCAAAAAATATATCGAAATAAAACTTGTACCCGTTACGACGAACAATACCATAAAAATCGTTTTCCTCCAAACGAAAAAATAATCCGCGGCGTAGCCGAATATTATTTTAACAATTATGCATACAATAGGCAGAATCGAGATGATGCTACCCATAATTAAAGACGAAATACCAAGTTGCTTGCCATAAACTGGTACATATTGCGCAATAGAACCCATAGCTAGAATAAAAAAATGATTATAACGACACACCACACATTCTTCGGATTTTTGATAATTAAATATAACTGTAATTTATAAAATAATTACAATTATAATTTATTAAATTATTGATATATGTAAATTATTTTTAATGCTTTTAATATCGTTATTACACAAGTATTTCAAAATTAAGTAAATTAACATAACATATTGATGAGATGCCATATATTTAATGGTTACTTACCTCCCAAAAAGAAAAAATAATGCACCTTCACAGGCAGATGAGTGTAATTGATTTTCATTATTTATAAGAATACAAATTTCAGCATGTGATCAGTAAACTTTGTATTTTACTATTTTATATTCTCTTAAAAATGTACTTAAGTTAACGCGCTATATTCTGAACTGCAAAGTAAAAACGAAATTGTTTTAAGTATCAGGTTCATAATTTATCAGGTAGCAATTTTGTATTGCGCAAAAGACCAATTGTAAATAATTGGTGTTTTAAAATAAAATATATGTTACTTCAAAAATATTACTTTAAAATACAATAAAAAACATAAATGCAGTTACACTTTGCAACTACAATATATATATATATTTATGTAAATTCATCCAATTCACGTACAATTAGAAACAGTAAATGTCTGCGGTTATTGACAATACTGTGCGAAAAATTGAATGCGAGTTCTTTAAATGTTTACACATTTTGGCAATTAGCTCTAAAATTTATCTTATATAAAATCACATACCTAATGTATGAAAACAAATGACATCGCTTATACTGATGAAAGCAGAATAATTAATATCGCCAAGAAACCACAAAAAGATAAAAGTCTAAAAAGTGATAAAGTGTATACACATATGTCGTATCTCTTTACACATTATTTACATATTATTATATAAAACTATAAAATTACTTCGTAAAACCAAATTTTGGCAATTAGCTCTAAAATTTATCTTATATAAAATCACATACCTAATGTATGAAAACAAATGACATCGCTTATACTGATGAAAGCAGAATAATTAATATCGCCAAGAAACCACAAAAAGATAAAAGTCTAAAAAGTGATAAAGTGTATACACATTGATCTTTGAAATTGTCACAAGTAACATTGCAATTATAATTATTTGTTTTTTAATACAAAGATATCTCATTAGCGTTTAATAAGCTCTGTCGAAAACAGATTTTAAGCGTTCTTGTAAATTTTGTTATGATGTCAAAAGATTTATAACAGAACCTAACAGATTGTGTTACATAATGCATATAATGACTGCAGAAACTGAACAGCAGAATCTGTCGTTTCTCTTGCCAGTGGATTCTGTCGACAAAATTACAAGTTTAATATGGACACAGAATTACCAGAGCCTAATTTGATTTATTCATGTATGTCACGTTCACAATGGCTTGACCCAGTAGTCAGAACAGATATTGACATATGTGATACTGCATCAAGCTACGTGACTCACCAATAAATTACATTCAAAAAGCCGAAATTCAAAAACCGATATAAAATTTATTTTAAACATACGAGAGAGTTAACTGTAGTACGCAAGATTGTTAATTAAATATTAATTTTGATTTACCTTTCAACATTTGTTTTAATAAAATTTTTGTTTTAATAAAAAAGTGTCGTATGTAAAATCGATTTTCGAAATAGACTTTAAACGATATTTTTTATGAATTAATTATTTCAATATACTCTTACTAAATCGTTAATAATACACTTAAATTGATAGTGTTTCAGTGAATGGTAAAGCGAGAAGTAACATACTGGCTGTCATTTCGACTAGTGTTTTTCCGACTGAATGTAATGGGTCTTTTCGAAATAATTTGCGATAGAAAAATAAACGCCACAAAACTATTATTATTACATATTTCTTTGTATAGATTCTTTTTCTTTGTATAATTTCTTTTGTGATAAAATGTTTATTGATAAGTACAGTGTAGGTAATCTATATTAAAACTATTATGCATACTCTAAGTCCTTGAACAGTAGCTTAAGCATAGGGAATTATCACCTTCGTATGGAATAATTATGTTCGAAAATAAATATAAATTTTATATTGTTAAAAGAATCTGCAATAATAAAACACATATAGTTACATTGTAATCTCGCGTTTATAATAACTACCGCTCTGATAAATAACGATGTGAGTTATTAAGAGGTTAACTAATAAAATGATTTTTCTTACATACTTAACTTACATGGCATTGGCCGTAAAATTATGTTACATAAATACATTATAATTATTAAATACATAAATTATCGCACGTGAATTATTTATCATGACATCGACGAAATGACTGAGGAGAGAATTTGTTATCTGCGTTATCGAAATCATTTTCTTATCTTACCCTAATAAACATCCTATAAAAAGAATAAAGATATAAAAAAACAAAAGAGTAAAAATAACTCAACTACATAATTAAAAATTGTTTTTCTTCGATTCATTCGAATCTGCATTATTTCAAATTTCGGATAAATATTGAGATATAAATGATACATCTTACTTTTTTATCTTTATCTCATTATTTAAAGCAGACATAAAATATGATATATCAAGCAATAAATCTTTATAATGGATATTAAATGACTTCTACATCGCTAATTAAGTAAAGATTAATATTTATTATATATAATATGTATATTTCTATATTATTGTAATATACAACTTGCATCAAGTTTTCATATTAGATATGCAAGATATGATTAAAATGTTTTAATACATTATCATAATTTAATATATTATTATTTATAATAAAAAAGATATATACGAAACGTATATTACATTTCATCCTCACTCTCTCTTTGCGCATCTTCAGGTTTTCTCCATTTAATATTTCGTGTATCTGCAATAAGAGAAGGAAGTTTTTTATATTCTTGCAATCCAAAAAAACTTGTCATCAATTTTGGCATCAAGCTACTTGATTCCTTACCTACTGTTGCATGTTTCAAGTACAAAGTATAAATTAAAATATACATTAACGCAGAAAGTGTTGCGAGTCCTGAATATATCTTGAAAGTCATTGAACCATCAACTATCTTGAATAAAAAACCAACGAAGAAATTGCCAATCGCATGTCCTAAAAATATCACGATGTTACATAATAAATTGTTAAATTTATTGGAAAAGTAAATGCATTACTTGCACAAGTTCTTTTTATTATAAAGCGATTCTTGATGTTTAATAACTTAAGAAAAATTACCTAAACCTTCCTTCATTGCAGCCGCAATTGATTGAACGGTAGCCGATGTGCCAGGTGGTGATATTTTGTACGCATACGTTACTATTGTTGTGTGAAGAAGTGCATACGATGGCCCTTGCAAAGTTAATTCTATTACAACTACATGCCATGGTGTTGGCACTACAGACACCAATGCTAGCCTCAGCCCGTAGAATAAAAAGCAAAATGTAAGTGTGTAACCGTATCCAAATTTGTTCAATATTTTGCCTAAAAAGTAAAAACTTATTATTATAATTCTTAAAATGTTGAATATTTTTTATTATTATAATTTTTAAAACAAAATATTTCCAGTTGCATATAATTATACTTTATGTAGCAAAACGTGAAAGAGAAAATAAATTGTTAACAGTACCAGATATGAAGTAAAATATTATTTTGCTGCCGAAAAAACCTGCGAGTATCGTTAGACCTTCTATTAATTTAATTTGACTCATATAACCAGTCGCCATAGCAAGATCTTCTACATACCTAATAAAACAATTCATTAGAATATTATTAATTTAGTAAATTTCTATGTTTTATTATATAAAAAATTTACCAAAACAAAAAGTTCATCATAGGAGCATCAACAATGCCAGAAAGAACAGCAGCACATAGAAATATAATAATTGGTGTCAATTTCAAAATTACATATACATCTTTTAATATATTTGGCGACTTTGTCAGTGGTAACTGCAATGAAAATATAAAATATTTAATATAAATATAAAATTAAAATATAAAATTTAAAAACTGTACTACTATATTCTTCTATCTTCTTCTTTTCTGAATGTTCTAAATAATTCACCTTTAATTTTCTATAATTGATCAAATCGATACACATGAATACGAATATTAAAATAAATGCTGGTGTATAAGTTTTGTAGACTTTCCCTTGCGACCACCAATCTATTGCATAACCAGATAGAAGACTTGCATAAAAATAACCGATTGTACCCCATAATCGCTGTTTGCCGTATTTCATTTGTTCATCTTTACCTGAAAAATTAAATTATTAAAAGTACTTTTTCTTTACATTATAAGTCCACAGTATGTTTATAAAATTATTTACCTAATATGTCCAAGCAAATTGTATCATTTACATATAAAGAAACAAAACCACCAATGTTACCAAAAGACATCAAGATAACAAAACCCCAGAAAGTAACAGATGTATACAGGCATTGATCGCCTTCGAAATTATCGCAGGTAACGTTACAATTGTAATTTGTTGTTACATTTTTTTGACACAATGACGTTTTGTTAACATTTAACAAGCATGTAGTGTTCGTTGAGATGATTGCTTCCTTTCCGATTGCATGAAAAGACAATCGCGTGGAGAAATTCATACCTTCACAAATCCAATAACACGTTGTGTCTTTCGTACCGTTACATGTTGCTATTGCTGAAGCATGCTTAAAATTAACAATAAATAAATAATACACAGATAAAAATATATTTTATACTAAAAATATTAATAAAATTATTAAAAAATATTGTTACAGATTTAATATTTAAATGTTTTTAAAATTTTCAAGAACTTTTGTATTGATAGTGGGCGTTTTCCGGCAAGAAACACAGTTGACACTGAATTATTTTATCCTTGTTGTTTGCTAATGATAATAATAAATAAATATATACATATACATATGATCATTTCATGAAATGATTCACTGTATTGCACTGTGTCTCTTGTTGGAAAATGCCTAGTGACGTATAAAATATTTATTCGATGCAATATGGATGCTGTATTTCGTAGAAATTAGATTCATTATATAAGTTATAGGAAATCTATTATTGTTTCATCAAGAAAATCGTTCAAAAAAACAAAGTATAAAAGCTCGTTAAACATTCAAGCAAGTTGAATAGGCCAAAAAACGAGCAATACGTTAATAAAATAAAATAAGATATAAACAAATTCAGAATGAATAACGTTTAACTATTTTGGTTTACAAAGCTGTGTGGCATTATATCTGAACCATATTATAATCATCTGCGCTTTGTATTTATATCTACATCATGTATTTTTTCTTTTTGTTTAGTCGTGTGTTTATTGATGAAGGTTTTGTGATCCGAAATGTTTAAACATATTTTTTAACTCTTAAATTTGTTTACATTTTATTTTATTTGTATTAATGTACTTCCCCATTTTTTTAGAAAATTTACAGTTACAAAAAAATAAAAATTTACATGATTCTTGTCGCAAGGCAGTAAAGACTCGCAGGAGACATTTTGAAACGGATAGTCCGGTAGTATTGGACTGGGTAGAATCGGCAAAAAATATATCGAAATAAAACTTGTACCCGTTACGACGAACAATGCCATAAAAATCGTTTTTCTCCAAACGAGAAAATAATCCGCGGCGTAGCCGAATATTATTGTAACAATTATGCATACAATAGACAGAATCGAGATGATGCTACCCATCATTAAAGACGAAATACCAAGTTGCTTGCCATAAACTGGTACATATGACACAATAGAACCCATGGCTAGAATAAAAAAATGATTATAACGACACACCACACATTCTTCGGATTTTTGATAATTAATTATAACTATAATTTATAAAATAATTACAATTATAATTTATTAAATTATTGATATGTGTAAATTATTTTTAATGCTTTTAATATCGTTATTACACAAGTATTTCAAAATTAAGTGAATTAACATAACATATTGATGAGATGCCATATATTTAATGGTTATTTATTATTATTATTTACCTCCCAAAAAGAAAAAATAATGCACCTTCACAGGCAGATGAGTGTAATTGATCTTCATTATTTATAAGAATACAAATTTCAGCTGTGATCAGTAAACTTTGTATTTTACTATTTTATATTCTCTTAAAAATGTACTTAAGTTAACGCGCTATATTCTGAACTGCAAAGTAAAAAAGAAATTGTTTTAAGTATCAGGTTCATAATTTATTTATCATTTATTTATTTATCAGGTGGCAATTTTGTATTGCGCAAAATACCAATTGTAAATAATTGGTGTTTTAAAATAAAGTATATGTTACTTCAAAAATATTACTTTAAAATACAATAAGGAACATAAATGCAGTTACACTTTGCAACTACAATATATATATATATTTATATTTATGTAAATTCATCCAATTCACGTACAATTAGAAACAGTAAATGTTTGCGGTTATTGACAATACTGTGTGAAAAATTGAATGCGAGTTCTTTAAAAGTTTACACATATGTCGTATCTCTTTACACATTATTTACATATTATTATGTAAAACTATAAAATTACTTCGTAAAACCAAATTTTGGCAATTAGCTCTAAAATTTATGTTATATAAAATCACATACCTAATGTATGAAAACAAATGGCATCGCTTATACTGATGGAAGCAGAATAACTAATATCGCCAAGAAACCACAAGAAGATAAAAGTCTAAAAAGTGATAAAGTGTATACACATTGATCTTTGAAATTGTCACAAGTAACATTGCAATTATAATTATTTGTTTTTTAATACAAAGATATCTCATTAGCGTTTAATAAGCTCTGTCGAAAACAGATTTTAAGCGTTCTTGTAAATTTTGTTATGATATCAAAAGATTTATAACAGAACCTAACAGATTGTGTTACATAATGCATATAATGACTGCAGAAACTGAACAGCAGAATCTGTCGTTTCTCTTGCCAGTGGATTCTGCCGACAAAATTACAAGTTTAATATGGACACAGAATTACCAGAGCCTAATTTGATTTATTCATGTATGTCACGTTCACAATGGCTTGACCCAGTAGTCAGAACAGATATTGACATATGTGATACTGCATCAAGCTACGTGACTCACCAATAAATTACATTTAAAAAGCCGAAATTCAGAAACCAATATAAAATTTATTTTAAACATACGAGAGAGTTAACTGTAGTACGCAAGATTGTTAATTAAATATTAATTTTGATTTACCTTTCAACATTTGTTTTAATAAAATTTTTGTTTTAATAAAAAAGTGTCGTATGTAAAATCGATTTTCGAAATAGACTTTAAACGATATTTTTTATGAATTAATTATTTCAATATACTCTTACTAAATCGTTAATAATACACTTAAATTGACAGTGTTTCAGTGAATGGTAAAGCGAGGAGTAACATACTGGCTGTCATTTCGACTAGTGTTTTTCCGACTGAATGTAATGGGTCTTTTCGAAATAATTTGCGATAGAAAAATAAACGCCACAAGACTATTATTATTACATATTTCTTTGTATAGATTCTTTTTCTTTGTATAATTTCTTTTGTAATAAAATGTTTATTGATAAGTACAGTGTAGGTAATCTATATTAAAACTACTATGCATACTTTAAGTCCTTGAACAGTAGCTTAAGCATAGGGAATTATCACCTTCGTATGGAATAATTATGTTATCTACAAAAGATACATAGAGTGTGTTATAGTTATATATTATTTCGTGACATAAAAAAAAATTGGTCTATTTTAACTTCTAAAAATATCGTAACATTTCAAAGCGACATTAACAATTATTTAAGTTGATCACGCGATAAATGTTAGATGCATTCCATTGTATGCATTTTATTTGTGAAATATCACGGAAAATCGAAAATGTATCGTAATTTTTTTATTTTTAAATTTAAAAGAATATCAAAATGAAGTTTTCTTTTTTCTTACAAACAATAACATCAAAAGAAATACTTATATTTAGAATTGGAGATCTTAACAGAAATAAATAGTTTCATATCATAGATATCAGAAAAATATTATTAAAAGTTAAATTTTTGTTAGAATAAAGGTATTAAAATAAATGAAAAAAATAAAAAAGAAAGTTGTATTGTAAATAAAATGTCAACATTTTAAGTCTAGTCTGTTTCACCAACAAAATCATAATTTTCGGACACATGAATTTTTTTATTGGCTGTATAGAATTATAGGTCTTTTCCTAAGAATAAAGTATAAACGTAAACGAAGACGGGATCGAATGTACAAAAAGGAAAAATTGTCGTAGCATATTTGAAGTAACTTCTGCTAAGGATAATGCTACAGAGATTACATAGAAATCATGATTTTTCTACACAATTCAAAAGTCTCTCTGCGTAGGATCGCAATAAATCGTGTAACGTAGGCAATAAATCTTGCCATAATTACCACGGCCGCTTTTAATGGAACATTATACAATAAAAGTAGACGACAGAATGGTGTATCGCAAAATCAATTCAAGAAGTATTGTATAATGTCTTCTTCTAAAAAAAAATTTTTACTTGTGATCATAAATAAAGTTAGTCAATAATAAATATCGTGCATTTATATACTTACAAGATGTCAATTTGATATTTTTTATCTACAGCATTCTTTTAATTTGGCTTTCAATAGTAGATATAGATGCGATTTCCTTAAATGAGAAGGTATACATTATTTTACACTAAAAGTCTTCTTCTTCGCGCGTTTTACTCATTGTTGTATCTAAAAATTCCGTTTTATATCGAATATTCATGTCGCTTTACACGACTTACCATTTAAAGGTGCTTGTATAATATATTGAAACGCACGACACTACATTCTATTAGAATTTAGAATGATTCTAAATAAACATTTTTCCCTCTACATCGTGTCCTAATTTTGGAATAATGCCTATATATTATTACTTTTTTGCGTAAATCTCGTATTTGTAAATTTCCCGAGTGTTCATCACGACGCATGAATCTCTGCAAATAAAGTGTTGCAAATTATTTGTATTTGCATTTGTGTGCAAATATAAATTCGAACGCCGGGGATGATAAAATCTTATCTCGCTGCACAGCTAATTCTGATTCACTCGTGTAACTGTTACTACTTTGTCGATGTTACAATCCTGTCAATTCTCGTTGCACGCAGCGATGTCGATTTAATAATATTTGTGATTGCTTTACATTAACAATTGCTGCAAAAATGCAATGCAAAAGAAAAGAATAAGTGTATTAAGAGCAATAAGAACAAACCGTAATTACGGCATTACTAATGAATAACATGACTCATTCGCACGTGTGTATAACCATACGTTCCGATCGAATGTGTTGAAACAAATTATCCAGTTAAAAAGATACGCGAGAGAAGATAAAGCAAATAAATTGTACTTCTCGTTAACCATAAATTGATCGCGAAGCACGAAGTGAAATTCTCTATGACTCGAGATGTTTCTCTTGTGAGATACACATCGATATTAGTGAGCATTTGAAGTAATCGTACAATGATAAATCAATTTATCATCTAATACCCGTAAATCCAATTTCATGTGTTCTTTGGCAACACAATAACGAGGAACGTGCTGCACGCACTCGTTGTTCCGATCACTAATAAAGCGAAGTGTCTTCTTAGGAAACATCTGGAACGCGTATATATCTGAAGAAGAGACATAACAAGAAGCTAAGGATTCTACAGAAGAAGCTATTGTTAACAAACAGAGGTCGATCGTTCACTTTTCGAAAATACAATTTTAGCACAACTTGGAAAAATTTTTCTCGGCAACATTTCTAACTCCTCGAAATGTTTCCCTTGTTAAAACCACAAAACAATATATCTCGATCTCTCTTTCTCCCTCTTCTTCTCAACATGATCCGTCGTCGCTTTCGTAACGTAGCACGCATCGCGCGAGCGTATTACGCAGAAGTCTATCATTGTGTCTTAATCTCTCTCTCTTTTTCTTTCTCTCTTTTCCTCTCCCACCAGATTTAATGATTCCAGCTCCCCGCATACTTGGACTTTCCGTCGGATCAGCACCAGGCATCTTCAGCTGCGCGTGATACATGTCGCCGGACAGTCGGAAGTTTCGGTCGACCGTCGTTTCGTCCGCCCCGTTTGCGATCCGCGGGCTTTCATGTTCAATGCGGTTGTTTCGTACTCGCGATCGCGTGTCAGATGGTATTTTCAACCGCGAGTTCTCGCGGTCTTCTCACGAGTGTATTCTCAGTGGAGAACACGCGTCTCTCGCATTCGCTTGCCCACGGTGCGCCGCGAATAAGCAAGAGGAAGAGCTGTAGAGGAGCATGGCGAAAATCATCTCGGTGTGAAGGCACGCGATGGGAAATCGAACGCGAGTCTTCAAACCGAATTGACATTCCTGGAACCCGGAGTCACGGAAGAAGCGAGCACTACCTCGTGAATTAAAGCATTTACATTTTTTGGAACGATTCAAGCGACAAATTGGAAGATTCGAAGAATATATTTCGAAGCTAGAGCTCCCTGATGTGAATGTTTAATGACGGTAAGTAGTTGGCTTCGCATTGGAGCGAAGCTAACTTTGATTTTTAATTAAAATCGCCGCGGATTACGATGATGAATTCAGTGATATACGAGTGATCTGCAAAAGCCGGTTCTACAAAAAGGCATTCCTCGCGTCGGCAAAAAGCCTCAAGGACGAAGAGCGAAAGTGTGCAGTCCCACAGACTACATTTCGGCACCGGCACGACGTGTGATTTAAACGCAGGAATCGCATTGTCGATCCTATTCGCCTCGCGAAAACTAGACGTGTTGAAAAATCCATGCTTTTTGAATAACAATAAATTTCTTGACAATCCGACAAATTCGGCTTTTGTACAACGAGGAAAGATACATCCTAAAACGCGTTGCATTTACTTTATTTCATATTTACTTTATTTTATCCATGTGTGTATGACCATATCTATATCGTCTTTATTAAAGACTACGTTTCGAAATCGTGTTTATCTCACTAGCTATCGTGTGAGAATTGGGGAATTCTATATCTGGAAATAAACATTGTTATTCCAAACGTCCTTCCTAAATATACTTCACAATACGTACTAAAAAACTTGTCAATTCTGAAAATAAAGCAATATTTTTTCGCGTTAAATTAAGTGGATAACAACATTTACTGTAAATTAGATGTGATATTTAGAAACAAGATATTTAGAAGCAGCTTCAAATACGCGTGTTGATTCAGCAAAATATAACTCGATGAGCTGTATCACTCGATAGCTGTATCACAGCTTGATTACCAGTACGGTTGTTCTTTGTGCGATAACAGTGACCGCGTTGAACAAATCATGCGAGTGCGGTGATGTTAATTGGGAAATTTTTTTTTTTTCGAAAAATTCTGTTAAATGGATTCTGTTCAAAGGGATGGCAGCGGAGCAAAGATCAACCATGGATCTTCATATTTCTTGTTGCCTCGTTTTTTCTCTGGTCATAACTTTCGTAGATAGCTACGGAACAATCAGTGCTGCTAACAAATGTGAGTATGTAAGACGAGAATCGCGATAATATTATAAAATTATTACCACAACTCTCTATACAGAACAAAATTGTATTATTTTTCGAAATATCGTCCAAGTAAGATAATCCGTCGACAATAGTGAATGAATATTAAAATTATAATAAAAAAGTTTGTATTATCGGAGAAAAGATGGTTCTATTTCTCGGTTAAATCACTAAACTGTATAATTGTAACAATCACAATTTTCGTCAACCTATATAATTTCACAAATTTCGTCGTAAAAGAAAATTGCAAGCGTGTTTCTGTATATGTATTGTGTGTGTGCATATTATATGTATTTTATTAACTTTATTATTTTTACATGTTTTTTACGATACGATTGAGATATTTTTCCCCGAAAAATTCATTGGACTAGATAGCACTTTTACAATATATCAATAAAATTATATTTTTAGCCAATATCGTTACAATCAAGAATACATTAATAAATTAATAAATTATTTCTTTCATGAATGTCGACGGTTTTGCTTTCGTGTGAGAGAGATCAGTGATACTTAATTAATAAAATACGCTTGGAAATATCAGTAAAATATTTCTCGTCCTTTTTGAAAAACCGTATTAAAAATGAAAATTGTGATGTTTTAGGGACACTGTGTTTAGTCGATAGTATACATACTACGCGAAGAATTCTTTCACTATGCCCGAAACTGGCTAACAGTCCGATAGAATGTGTCATAGAAGCTGATAGGTGAGCATGACATAAACATAATGGAATTTTTCTAATGATGAACGTTTCTTTCAATTTTAATGTTTACAAGATTTTATTTTTCATCTCGAGACATCACATCTTCGTCCTTTCTTTTTGCCAGAGGCACGATCGTTTCTAAAGAAGCTAAATACATTAAGTACATGAATTATAACTTTATAAGTACACAAATTCTGATTTATAGATTTGGCTGTTTACGTCGAATAACCAATGGTGATGTTGATATCACAGTATTGGAGCCGGAAGAACTCATGGCGATAAGAAATTACAAGCTATACAATGTACTAGTCACGAATGAATTAAGACTCTTCCAGGACGGTAATTAATTAACATAAAACATTACGCACAGAATACATGAAGTATCTTATCTTTGATCTCACCATCGAATTAAATGTCAATTGATTTTTATACAAATTCGAATTATAATTAATTAAGGAGTAGTTCCCTGATCACTTAAAAATTAATTATTTATTGTAATTACTATTTGAAATTAATAGTCTCAAAATTTTCTGATAAAAATTAATCTTAATTAATCTTATTAAAATTACATGTCAAATGGGACAATTTTTCAGATGATCATCGTTTTGATGTTGTGGCTATAGCGCACAAAAATGTGCAACGCATATGGGATGTTAAAGGCAAGCGATTGTGTCATCCCGGTCTAGACACCATCGACGATTGGACTAAAATTTTCTCGACGGTAGGTGAGCTTTATTTATTCTTTATTGTACTAACTACATGCTTAGAATCATGTTCATTTCTCGAATGATATCTCGTATTTCAGTACTTCGAGAATCTGGTAATTAAAAAAGAATGCGATACGAATATGACGCTGTTCGAAAACAGAATTCACGCTCTGTCCAACTACTTCGAAACAGCTTGCATCGCTGGCCCCTGGTCGGCAGACACAGTATTTGATTATCAATTGAGTACGTATTCAATTGAAAATATGTGCGAATGCACACAATCCTAGAAAAATACAAAACGTCCTAGATACATAGAATACTCAGGGTGCCTTAGACTGGTTTTAGGACATTCTGTGTTATATTGAAATACATTTACATTACATTATACATTTTAGCGTATATATTTATAATTTATTTATAATCACTTTTATAATATATAATAATGTATAATAAAAATAGTTTATTTATAATTTATACAGCATGTAATGTATGAAACTTTGTATTTCTTAAATTTATACAGCCTTAAATAAGCATCGTGTCAAGAATCAAAAACTTTTATTATTGTTTGCAGAATCGAGGTATAGAAATCTCTGCGCCGCTTGCGAGAAACCGGCTAGCTGTTACAACACCGACAAGTACTACGGACGGGAAGGTGCTCTATTGTGCCTGACTGATGGCATGGGTGACGTTGCCTGGGTCAGATTGGGAGACGCACAAGTACACTTCAAGGTAACGGATCTCACTCTAAGTTGATCTAAAAGATTAAGGTAATTAAAAAATACTCACGCCTATTGACGCAGGCTCAGATGATCGACATACAAGATTACAAGTTTCTATGCCCGGACGGCACCACGAGACCACTCAACTTCAATAAAGCCTGCGTCTGGATATCGAAACCGTGGCCGGTCATCGTAGCTAGACCGTAAGTACTTTAGGCTACTCCTCCATCTAGTAATATCGAATCATTGAAAGATTGAAAAATCCTTTTTCTTCGCTAGAGAGAATGCCGAGAATATCGCTCATATGATGAACTCGATGATGAACAGGACGTTCAGTTGGGAATCGAACGTCTTGCAATTGATGGAAAACTATTACATCACCTCAGTTGACGTGAAAGACCTGCAAACGCCCGACGATTTCTTACATCGATGTAATGTATATACAGCACGGTTATTTATCTTCGACTTCTCGCTCTGATAAGACACGATTGTAACAATCCGTTAAAAAGATGTTTTTTTAACTAATTATACTAACGGCTGTAATTGCCAATTTCACAAACTTTCCTTTCACATCGAATAACTATTCGAGTCTATTATAATAATTATGTGTGATTTTTTACAATAATTTTTTAAACACAGTCTCTTGAACTATACGAACATTTTGATACACATGCAGTTTATCAGCTTCTATTATTATTAAGAATCTGTTGAAAAACAATGTAATTATTAATTATTAATAATGAAGTTTAATAGAACTTAAAATCGATAGAGAAAAGTTTTCTACAAAGAAAGAAAGTCTAAAAGTGTTTAAAAAACTTATATGATAATGTCTCATGTTCTAATAACGTGGATGTCTGATTAAAGATCCAAACTTCCTGAGCGCCAACATTCGAACGGGTTGCCAGCCTTCAAGAGAGGTACGTTGGTGTTTGGTGTCTAATCTCGAGAAGCGAAAGTGCAGCTGGTTAAGAGACGCTTCCATCGTCTATGGTGTGGAGCCATTGATCACTTGCCTCCAGGAAGATAGCAGAGAAGCATGTATGGAGGCTGTACGAAGCGGAAAAATGGACATCTTCTTGGCGCGGCCCGAAGAGCTTCTTGAGAGCAGAATGTAAGCGAAAAACGGGCTAATATAAACACAGCAAATGAAAATTGAGGGAATTTTCTCGGGCAATTCTCAAATTGTTTCTTTCTCAGGATGGGTTTGAAGCCTATTATCCACGCGATGGCGAACAGCCGGCAAGAATTGAACAGAATCGCGGCGGTTGTCAAGAGAAATTCCAGATTCAGAGTTATGAAGGATCTCAAAGGTGCCAAGGCGGCCTTCACGGGCTACAGAAGTGTCGGTACGATTATATAAATGGGATTGTATAATAATTTCGCAGTTTCAAAATTGTTTTTAATCTATTTTTTCGCCAATTCTATCTCTTGTCCTGAAAGGTTGGAACGCTTTTGTCACGCTAATGAGGAACGAATCTAACGGAGATTGGGACTGCTTGGACGCACAGGCTATTTCGAAATTCTTCAAAGATAGTTGTGTCCTTGGTTGGAATAACAAAGCTAATGGCAACGAGCTCCCGGCTAATTTACACTCGTTGTGCAGAGGAGGTGAGACGAGCATACTATAATAGATCATTTAAATATTCACGACTTGCTCAGAACAATGTGTTTAAGAGAGATATAAAACGTGATGGTATAATCGCGAGGAAACGAATAATCAAAATTGCAATCTCTTTGCAGATGCGGAGCAGGCGGGCAACGATCTAATCACTTTTAATTACTTGGCTTCCGGTATCGTCGACGTTGCCTTTGTCAATTTAAAGGTCATAGAAAACAAAACGGAAGCCGGTGAGTTGCACCGATTGTTCCGGCTTAACTCCTTTCTGTATCATATTTTTACGTGCTACCAAATACCTTCTAATGTCGCAGGTGATTTTTATTATGAGAAGATTGATAGTACAAATCGATTACCTAAGTACAGAATATTGGGCCCGACTTTGGCAGAAGCTATAAAAAGAATTCCGTATTTGCTCACTTGGACGTCTCTCGGCTCGGTATAACTCTTTTCTCTTTAGCTTGATTTCGCTAATGTTTTGTGTAAATGTGGACTCACAATTCAATTGTTTGTAACACGGATCTTTTTATGTTGGTAGATAATAGCGCACGAAAATATCACAGATTTGAGACGCCAAGAAATCTACACAATGTTGCTCGAAATGGACAAGATATTTGGGAGGAAGTTCAACGGACAGGCGCCCACGTTCTTGTTATATGGACCATACGAAGATAATCACGGTGTTATCTTTCCTGTAAGTTGAATGCAAAGTAATTTTATCACAAAAACAAACTTGTGTCGCTCAATCTAGCGAGACAAAGTCTAGCGAGACAAATCGATTACCTAAGTACAGAATATTCGGCCCGACTTTGGCAGAAGCTATAAAAAGAATTCCGTATTTGCTCACTTGGACGTCTCTCGACTCGGTATAACTCTTTTCTCTTTAGCTTGATTTAGCTAATGTTATGTGTAAATGTGGACTCACGGTGAAGATATCGTCGTAAGAAAAATCAGTAGAATTATTCGAAATGGATTTATTTGCTAAAGCTTGCTTTATGTGGATGTAATATAAAGGAAGAAGAAGATGGTTAAATTATGTATGGTGTTCAAAATACAAAAAGAAATGAATACAAAATATATTTCGGTCAAAGATATGTCAGTTGAATTTGCTGCAGCTCTTTTAGGCAGTTCTTTTAGGTGAATCGCGCGTTTCGCCTAATTGGAGTCTTCGCACGCGCAGTCCGATGGTCGTTCGAGGACATCGATCTTCTCTGAAAACTTCTCATTCCTCGCGCATCCGTAGTACACGTAGCCCTTGTTGCAATATGCCCATGGAAAATGCGGGCACTTGAAGGACACCGACGGTAATCCTTTGCCGGTCAACGCAATTACGCCCACGTCTGGCGAAAATGCTCCTCCGGTTTCTTCCTCAAAGTCCTTCAACACTGCGGCGACCGCCTCGTCGATCGACGTCGACTTCTGCCGCAGTCGCCGTAAGATCCGCCAGGCTGGCGCGTGTTTGTATATAGCTTTATCGTAACCCGAGACGGACACGGAGCCACCTTTATCAACGTAAATACCACATCCGATTGCTGTGCCGGTCGCGCTCACGATTCCGTGCAGCTTTCCTGGTTCCCCGGCCGTCGAGGTTCCGCTGGCGAGACGCTTCTTCCGATCGTATGCCACTGCTCCGACTGCGCCGAGCTATGTAGTTTTCTTAGAAAGTAGTAGCTTTCTTACAAACATTCGTAATTTAAGAATACATTGTTTTACGTGAAACATCCAGAGCAAGAATATATTAGGTCTGTGACGAAAGGAGAAAGAGAAAAAGGAGATTTTTTTTTTAATCCTTAAAAGACACTTCTCTCTTCATCTCTCACCTACTCAGCTTCAATTAGTAACATAACATCGATAATTTCTCTGAACAATGTAACTGTGACATAACACGCGTCATATTGCATTTATATTGTTGAATGGGAAATTATAACATTGATGTTACGTTACTGTTAATTGGTGTTTACATAAATTATAGACTTAGACGAACAAGAACAGTCCAAGTTAGCAAAATTTTATATTAGATTAAGAGTATTTTGTTATATATATAATATTCCATTATATATATAATAATTTATTCTGAATTATTATAAATATAATATATATAATATATATAATGACATTTAAATAAGTTATTAATTATTAATTAAATGTTCTATAATATTTATATTTTTTTACTTATTTTTAAATATACTATGTAAAATCATTTTTAATATAAAATAAATTATATAAAAATTTTATATTTTTAATTCTTAGATTTATATTTATATTTATTTATTTATAATGAATAAAAATTTAACTCCCCCTAGAGATTCAGGAAACAAATTTGAAAAAATCTAGAAAATTCAGAATTTATTATATCTCCGCCTAAATGTTTCACGCATACTAATTCGTCATCACGCATTAATTCGACGAACTCGTCAACCTCTATAAAATCAGGCTCGATCTCCAGGGACTCGTCCAACTCGGCGACTTCAAAGATAGCGCCTTCTTTCTTATCTCTTTCGATCACACATTCTGGTATACATTCCTTTTTATCAGATTGCTTGTCCCCGTCTTGTAGAAGCTCTTGCGTCTTTCTCGTATCTTGCGCCTCTTCATCAGTATCGCGATTAATACCTATCTTTGAAAAAAGCTTGTTTCCCCTTATTTCCTACCCTTTACCGTTATTTTCTTCTTCATGCAACGACGTCTTCGAGTCGGACGTGACGATCAACTGGCCAGGTGACAAAATTGGAACGCCTGACTCCAGAGCGAACTTTTGTGCTCCAGCTTCGACTATCAGCACATGTTCTGTTTGCTGCATAACCATTTTGGCTGCAAGAGCGTCAAGCGCTTTTGAGCGGATCGTTACAAACAGATAAATATTTAGCATTTCTGCGGCAGAGTTTTATTAAAAAGAGGACAGACCTAATGTTATGGGATGCGCTATGTTACGAACAGCACCTACGCAACCAGTGCGAAGATCATTCGTCATTATCGCAGCATCCATCACAACCTCTCCGTTGGCATCCAAAGAGCCTCCGTATGCGCAATTGAAGTATTTCTTCCTCTCCATGTGACAAATTGCACGCTCGATCGCGTCCAGTGAGCAGCGTCCTTTAACTAGATCGTGATACGCCGCTATTGCGGCGTTCTTCACCTGCATCCACTCGTCAACATCAATCTCATTGTTAAAACAATAGTATTTTTATCGTTTCTACGAAACGATTTTATCTTTCCGAACGACGTAATTCTAAAAGTAATTCTAAAGCGTCTAAAAAACTAAGTAATACTGAAACAATGAACTGTATCATGCAGCCACATTTTCTCTAGCATCCTGCAAAATTGCTTTCAGTGTGAATAATTTAACCTCGTCAAGCATAAATTTCCGTGCGTATCGGGGAATTCTCCCGGCACCTCCATGAACAATGACAATCGGATCTCGACGCTTCTTCTTCCTTTTCTTAACCCGCGTCTCGGCGCTGATTCTGGCCAAGATCTCGCTGATCCAGGAGCAATAGTCGCAAGTTACACTAGTAACGCGTGTTTCAACAATTTCAGGATTTTCATTGGCTCTTGACATTTTTTTTTTGTGAAAATGAAGCTCCCGAAGCGTCTGTTGAATAACAACAAAGTACCAGCAAATTTTGTTCAAATTGAAACTGCGCAAAAGTGTACTTTTTATACATGTGTCATTTGCGTATAAAAAAATTGACGATGTTATTTTTGATAGTAAAATGTGCAACATTAATGTATATTAGGTGTTGTAAATACAATTGCGTTTAAATACGATAGTAAATGGAAGTTTTGTTGTCGCAGGATGGCACACGCTACTTAGAGTTACACGGTCAACAGACATTAAGGGGACGCAATTACGATCAAATCGTGGAAGAGTTCGTGAAACAAAAGGTTTGCAATGCTGCTAATGAATGGATTTCTCGTTTCTCAAGAACTCTTCTTCTATGCATGATTACAGTCTTCGTTTTAAATCAATTATTGAACTGCTGATGAGGGATGATGATAGATTATGCTCTCTATGAAAATATAACATCATGTAATACAAGATAATTCGTTACTGATGATGCAATAACTTTGCATAAAAGAATAATTGAGAACATTAAATTTGGATATTGCAAAATTAATAACAATTAAATTTGTATAATTGTTAAAAATACGGGATAATTCAATAGCACACAATTATTACGATATAATATTTAAATATAAAAATTCTTATAAGAAACGTATATTTTATATTGACAATTTTGATATGTATATTTTAAATATTTGTCTAAGTTATTATGAATAATAACTTACAAATAATTTACACAAATAATTTTTAAAATATTTTTTAAAATATTTGTGTAAAATATATTCACAAACACACACACACACACATATATATATATTGTATATTATTTTATTTTGTATACATATATATTATGTATATATATATACATAATATATATAATATAATATACACTTTGTTATACATATATATGCATACAATATAATTTATTATATATTTATTTATATATATATGTGTGTATGTGTCTATATATACATATAATATACGTACATATTATTTATATGTATTTCGTTCAACACTTAAATAATTTTGTTATATTTCTTTGAGCAGGATATTTAATTTCTTTTATTTATATAATTGTTCAGATTGTAAATGATTATGTAGAAAGGTAATTTTAAAATTATCCAAACTCGATGACAAGAAACACAAACAATTGTTTAATAACAGATCTAAAAAACGAAGTTATTGAAAATGTTGAACAATTACAAACGAGTATTAAAGTAAAACGATTGAATAATTAATTATTAAATAAGAAACTTCTTATAAAAAATTTTTTTTACATTTATTTTTAAGATATATCAATGTCAATCAGTTGTATCATCAATAAACCACATTAAAAAGCGCAATATCAAATCAACTAGGCTATGTATAAAATTCTATGTATATTTCGATTGTACAATCTTATCATTTGTCCTTATTTTATAATATGTTTTATACAATACGATATAAATGTATGTATAAATATGTTACGAATATTATTTTCATCTACATCTACTGTTACTTATTTTCCCTGGACGGATTGTGATATGTATATTATATTATATTATAGAAAGTGCGTAAAATATTTTTGTTATACATATGGCGCGCTTATAAGGTATATAAAATTATAACAGTTTAAACATATTTCATTGCACATTGGAAAAATTCAATATCATTCAAAGTTATCAAAGATGACTATCACTACATGTTACTTTGTAAATCTTACAAATTACAATCTCAGAATCATGTGAAATTGTCTATCCCTTATCAATTAAGAATTTCAAATTGTGTTTAAATATTAATTTCTATGACTAGTATCGCAATTATCTTATTGCAATAATTGCAAGTGCATGTATATACTGGAAGTATAAATCTGAATGTTTCTATATTCAATTCTTTAAAATAGCAATTGCAATTCTAGAGAAACTATCAGTGCTTAAATGATCTCTCTTTATTAATGTCTATTTTTGTTTATGATATCGAAACGTATCTCGAAAATATGTTCAGTTCTTGTAAAAATTCTTCTTTCTTTGAATAGTAGAAACCTTTTTTCAGTTTGTGTACTTCCACATTACCAGATTCCGTACCAACAGCCTAAAAAATACATTTAGAAATATGTAATAAAAATCTCCACAGCAACCCTTGAGATTATATTTAGCTTTTTAGACTTACCAGATATTGATTTGTCGTATCTTGATCTATTATGCAAGGAGACAGCTGCATACTGCTTATATTTCCCCATTTTTTCATAGATAATGTATATATAGGACAAGTATCACTCTGGCTCAAATCCCACACGTGAATTCTGTAAAAATTTATAATTTAAATTTTTAATTTATATCATATTTTTCGTAATTACGCTATTTCTTATTTCTTCATTTGCAATTTTGTTTATTTCAAAGATTCTTACCGAGAATTATTATCCAGAGTATATATAGTCAACGGTTTCGTTTTTGACCATTGCAAAACTTTAATCTCGTCCGTATACTGTTCGTTTTTCAGTTGTACAATCGGTCTCTCCACATTTAAATAATGAAGTCGAATCGTTCCGTCGTCACAGCCGACCTAATAAACATTAAAAAATCGATAGAAATAAAATACAATTTTGAAGTTAAACTACGAAAAAGAAGTCTTACCCAGAAAAAGGATTGACCGAAAGGACAAACATCGATGCAAGTTGAAAGACCGCATTCACCTGTAATTTAATTGAAATAAGTCTAGTGTTATCAGATGCATGTTTAATGCATACATTGAGATAATAAGATTATTTCCACTCACTTATCTGAGCTGGTTTATATGTTAATGGATTAGTTCTGTTACCGATATAAGTAGCGTGCAAGATATCAGTACTGTTAGTCGCGACATAAATATTATTCATATTCGCGCTATCCACATGCATATCGACAAATGTGTTCATTCTAAAAAAAAAAATCAAACAGTTAAGAAAACTTCAGACATACATATCGAATACATATCTTAAAAAAAAAAACGATTCTCAAATCTACTATATTTACATTTCTGAGTCTTTTTTCGTCAGAAACGTTTTCTGATTCTTTATAAGTCTTATGTCGCCCCAGTAAGAGAGTCCCAGATCAACAATATTTATACCCATGTTATGCACAATACTCCATATTATGAGACAACCATCCTCGTCTAAACTACATATCTATCAAATTTTTAAAATAAGCGTGGATTAATAGGATAATATTTTAACAGGTCAATGTCAATATTGTAATAGTGACAACCTGGATGGGAACGAACTTGTTGCTCCTTTCTTTAACAGAGGCAGTCTCGATCTTAGACAGCACACGTATCGCAACAACTTGCGATGTATGTGCATCTAGTTCCGCCGCTGTGGTGTAAGTAGGCGTTCTGATCACCCAATCTAATTCGTTAGCTTTATCTGTAACCTTCTGATGCCACATTTCATCTTCCTTGAGGTCCCAGAGACTGAGCGATCTAATTTCAATATTTTATTTTTAGATCAATACAAAAACAGCGGAAGCTTTAAAGACTCAAATTGCATACCCATCCTCGAGTCCGGCGAACACCGTATTGCAATTAGTTAAGTGAAAACAACAGGCGGTAATAGGGCATTGCGAGTAGAATAATTTCTTTGGCATCGAAGGTTCGGAAATATTCCAAATACATCCGATACAACAGTCGGTGATATAATCTTGTTTGTTTATGGTTTCTATCTCCTGTTTGATATAAACAAATTAATTCACTTCAAACCATATTAAATGATATAGCAGCCACATACCTCTTCTATTGGAGCATGTATAGTAAGCAGAACTTTATTTAAGACATTCGAATAATGTATAATTTTAACGGGTCTGGTAGCTAAGAATGTTACTGTATCTACAGAGAGCTTCACGAAACCATCGCTGAACGATAATTCGTCTACGTCGTTTTGGAAAACGGTGCCACCGTGTTCCCTTTCTTCCAGCAACGACAATACAACCGCGCCCGCACAGTTAAGAAAATCATTTAACCGCAATACGTCGTACGATGGACGTGACAAAAAATTTATTTCATCCATTTCGTCTAAATCGTTTCCAACGCCGATTTGTTCCTGTGAATTTTTAAAAAGTTCAGAATTGGTATTTGACGATGTTCTACAGGCAACAGCATAATTCTTTACCATTTTAAATAAATTTATATCTTGTTTATCACGCAAGAATTTTCTACAAGTTATAGGAAACTGTGTCCATTTGTTCTTACAAGGCACTTCATCTGTTTGTATCTCAATATCCATATTATCGTCACCGGTTTGGGTAAACACCTGTGAAATACGGTATACAATAAATAATCGATCATGCTACAATTTGTCATGTGTTACATACTTGTTGCGTATTTAATTTCCCATAATTTCTTATGAATTCATCATAAGGTACAGGATTGCACTCCAATATCGACCATTCCATAAAATCTAGCTTTATCATTTCCAACAACTCTTCACCTCTGCTTCGAGGCTTTCGCGAATTCTGCGAAAAGCAATATATTATGTAGTTTAGATATATATTTAATATTATAATACAAGATTTTTTCGTACAAGAATATAATATAATTAATATTATATTCTTGAAAAAATGGATTACATCTTCACATCTATTCAATTTTGGTTTACGAAAATCGATAAACGGTACCTGTGACAGCGGCGGAGATCTGGTAAAGTCCCCGGAACGGCTATCCTCGAAGCCTTCATCGGTGGACGACGGCAAAGATTTATTCTCCGCCGGTCTATCGTCGCTGCTCCAAATAAATATGAACACATTAAATTATCCACACAGTTTATTGTTTTTAAAATAAAATACTTTAAAGAAAAGCATGCAAAGTAAAAGCGTAACAATCACAATAACAAACATGCAAGTAATAATAAGTCTGCAAATAAATTTATTCGTCCTGATACTTGATCCTAGTTATCACAAACCTAAACGTTTTGCCAACTGGCTCTCTTAATTCGGGTAACGGTGGTGTATTGGATTGCGTTAAGAGCACAGATTCTACTCGCGCTGCCCGCTTTCTCGCTTCTGCGAGATCGTAATGTCCCGAATCGAGCATACGTTCCTCTTCGACCTTTGCGTGTTCCGTGCTCCTCTGCAAGAATTGTTTTTGTAAAATTATATGTTTTCACATGTAGAATAAGTATAAAATAATACCTTCTCTCGAGTTTGCAATTCGATAGGTTCTAAGTGGGAACTACCTCTGCTGCTATCTGATTTTTCGCTGATTGAAGGATTATCGCTGTCAGTGCATTCTTGAAAATCTGACTCATATTCCTGAAACACAGTATAGTGGTATAACAGTAAGTATAACAGTAAGTAGTATAATATATGGCTCTTCATTTAAAGTTTCTTTTCTTTTTTTCTCTCTTACTTCAAAATCGTCTTCGTAATCATAGTCCTCATCCGATTCTGCTTGCGTATGAGAATGACTATCCGGCACTTTTTCCCGTTCCACTTTTTCCACGACACCCGGTCTGCTTATAGCGCTGTGCAACATCCTTATTTCGCTAGGGCTCAGCGTTCTGGATTTCCTACGTTCTCTGGACAATATTCGTGGCTTAGTTTGGTTAGGTGTAGAAGAATCTTGTGATTTCTCCTTATCCCTGGACGCCCGATGTGCAATCTTCTCATTAGATTTAATATTAAGCTTGTTTGCAGTCGATTGTGGCATGTATATCTTACTCTGACCTCTCTTCTCTGAATATCCCACTTGTTCTCTGGATTTCCTCTTTTTGACAGTACTGTCGTCGCTCGATTTAATAGCATTTTCGGATTTTATCTTAGAGACTGTACTCTTCTTCGTTAACGAATGACTAGACGAAGCATTAAGCGGACTAGATTTTAAATTAGATGTCGAAGACACTTGCTTGACAGTCTTAACTTGAGAAGATCCGACGGATGATTTGATAGTATTTCTAGTCGATTGTGTCCTCGTTGAGGTACTCTGTAATGATTTGGACACTCGGTCTCCATCTCCTTTGTGTTCAGTAGTCTGAGGCTTCCTCAAAGAGTTAGAATCTGATTTCTTCGACGTTTCTGCATTGCCTTCATTGCCAGATGATGTTTTTGATTTTGACCGCACTCGTGTTTTGACTTCATCTTTTGGTCCAATTTTTTTAGTTGCTCCCTAAGAAGAAATAAATTATTATTAATATAATATAAACTTTATATATACTTGATAAAGTAAGATAAATGAATAAATAGTAATACTTTAACAAAATATGATTTCATGATGTAACAAATCTGATAACAGCAATTTAATTATTGTACGTACAATTGACGTTTAACACTTAATAAAAATAAATTTAAATAAATATCGAATAAAATGAATAAAATTAATTCAGAGACAATGTTTAAAAAAAAAAAATCGTTATTTTGGCCATTGTTATGTTTGGTTATGTTATTTCCATATTATTAGAGCGTGAAACAAATTGTACAAGCCAGTTTAGAGCCAGTTTCTTCATCAGGGCTTTCATGAATAAAACATGAAACTGAGTCATGTCTAATTAATTAAGTACTTGCTTAACTTCTTTTTACAATGAATTATACCGAATCAATACTATCTCTTTCTCCACCTATGTACCGTTATCATGATGTTCTTTACGTAGCTTCACGAGAAATGTCAATAGTTTCGAGGTTGACGGGAGTGAAGTGGAAGCCTTGCTCGTACAAAATGTTAAATTCGCGTGTCAATTAATACAGACGAAAACGGATGAAATTTGCAAAACTACTCCTCCGCGATCGAGAACGCAGCACGGTGCTCGAACTAATACGTTAAAAACTATCGAGACACTCACTTTGTTGGACATTATGCCGCTAATTGATCGGCGTTGACAGTGCGGACGATCCTAGGGCAACCATGATGTAAACTAATGCGACAGCAACATTTCAAGCGGATTTTTTGCAAACTACCAACTGGAATACGTTTGTGCCAATAGATGATATAGGCGATTTCTATTTTACCGATCGTGGTAAGCTGTCGCTGGAAAATTTCTCTTTTATCTATCATGATAAGATTTCTTTTTTTTTTTAACATTGCCTGAATTAATTTTATTCATTTTATTCGATATTTATTTAAATTTATTTTTATTAAGTGTTAAACGTCAATTGTACGTACAATAATTAAATTGCTGTTATCAGATTTGTTACATCATGAAATCATATTTTGTTAGAATATTTATTACTATTTATTTATTTATCTTACTTTATCAAGTATATGTAAAGTTTATATTATATATTAATAATAATTTATTTCTCTTTAGGGAGCAACTAAAAAAATTGGACCAAAAGATGAAGTCAAAACACGAGTGCGGTCAAAATCAAAAACATCATCTGGCAATGAAGGCAATGCAGATAATAAAATGGATAATAAAGCATAATAAAATGGAAAATCTCCTTATTTCTCACGATTTTTTTGCACTTTCATTTTCTTGCCCCTTCTCATCCCCGCGCGATGTTTGTAGACGCAGGAGGTGAATGCAGGAACTGAGATGAAACAAAATACTATTCTACGACTACGTTAACCTAAATTTTGGTCCTGGTGCAAATTTTGCGATTAGGCTGTTTTCTAATTTATGACAATCTTGCGTATCTTGTTGCTTTGACATGCCCGGAGATCGGAAACTTCGTCATCCAAGAGGCACCCGCCGACATCGCGCTGGGTTCGATCATGCATACAGGTCAAGCTACGCTTCAATCTTGACACGAAAATATTAGATTGATCAAAAAGCTCATTCCTTTCTTTCCCCAAGGCTTGCGCCGGACAACAATTGTACGACAATTATTGTACCGCGGTATTAGATTGTAAAATAAAATGAGAGAGTTCGCAAGGAAACAAATAAAAAAGGAAGAAGAACGAATCTTAATTTTCGTTCCCAATTAGGTCAGCTATGCCGGCGCGATATGACGAAGAATATTTCCCTCGGGAGAACGCTGAAAAATCAACGGTGTTCGATTTGGTGTACGAATATCTCGCCAAATGCGCCAACAAGAACATGAAGGCGAAGCAGCGAAATTGCGCGTGTAACAAATTCAATAAGCGACACGTGAGGAAGAGAGATATTCATGGACGTGACGTGGCGATTCGTGCGAATTTCGACGAAGGAGTCTATGATGAAGACGAGTGGTCTCGTGCGGGTAAAAATGTGCTTTCTAAGAGAGTATCTAGAAGCTCGTCGAGGGAATGTGTCGCTGATTACGCGAAAGCCGTTCGTGATGGTACACACAAATTCATATGAAAGAGAGTTCGTAGATTCGTAAAATCTAATCTTCGGGAATAAGAAATAAGTGTAGAAGCGAATAAAACGTAGCTTGTTGATTGTGCTATTGATTTTTTTTTCCCTCAGGACGAAAACGCGCGAAATTCTACGTGCAAGAAGCGCTTTTATACGGTCTGCAATCCGGACTGTTAATCCCAACCGATCGACGAAGGAACATCCTGCGCGTCTCGCGAGAACTAGGAACGTTCCTGTCGAGAAATGCAAGAGAAAACGATGAAAATCTGAATTGATGAGTGATACTGAATGCTCTGTGCGAGATCGACACGTTTGATCGTAATAAATTTAATTAACGTTGAAAAACATAATATGTTATATGGTTTGTAATATTTACAATGCTAATTTTTAATTCCGCACTTAAATTATTTATTAATATAAATAATTGAATAATTAAGTTAAACCGATAAAAAATATTATATTTTTATTTCTCTATAATTTTAATTCAAAATTTAATACGTACGTATTTTATTTGGTTTGTAACTGGCAACAAACTACGTTGTTAAAATAACGATGCAAAATTTTTATATTGGACATCATCGGGACTTTCATGACGTTGAAAAACACAATATGTTATATGGTTTGTAATATTTACAATATTTACAATGCTAATTTTTAATTTCGCACTTAAATTATTTATTAATATAAATAATTGAATAATTAAGTTAAACCGATAGGAAGAATATTATATTTTTATTTCTCTATAATTTTAATTCAAAATTTAATACGTACGTATTTTATTTGGTTTGTAACTGGCAACGAACTACGTTGTTAAAATGACGACGCAAAATTTTTATATTGGACATCATCGGGGCTTTCATGACGTTGAAAAACACAATATGTTATATGGTTTGTAATATTTACAATGCTAATTTTTAATTCCGCACTTAAATTATTTATTAATATAAATAATTGAATAATTAAGTTAAACCGATAGGAAAAATTTTATATTTTTATTTCTCTATAATTTAAATTCAAAATTTAATACGTACGTATTTTATTTGGTTTGTAACTGGCAACGAACTACGTTATTAAAATGACAACGCAAAATTTTTATATTGGACATAGAAATTTATATAAGAGAGAAATTTTCTATTTCCAATTTAATATCTTTAAAAATTTGCCAGAGCAAAATCTTAGAATTATTAATTCTATTTCGAATTCACATCTAATTTTATTTTCATCCTGATGTCAGATTGAGAGAACAATAATCAGATTCATTTTCTCAAGCTTTTAAAAATGTATTTACAGCTCTGAAATATGACTCGCTTTATCGCCCTCTCCGTCGTTCGCATTCTCGACGACATCGCCGGATCCACCTTTTCAGCTCTCGTTCGCGTGCCGTGGTTCTTCTTCGGGGAGCTCGCACCCTTAATTCTTCGTACGCACTATCTTCTTCCATGTCTTCGTCTTCCATGTCTTCTTCTGCCATTCTTTCTCCTTCATCCTCCTCGTCCTCTCTTTCCATCCTTTTCTCTTCGTCCTCCTCGACATCATTGCGCCGACGTCCGTTCCTAACGACGACGCGAGAACGATCGACAGGTCGGATCCTTGAATGTTCATCTCGAGTGACAACTTCAGCATCACAAGTGCAATCCATATCCTCCTCCGTCGTGGTCTCATCATCTTTCTCGTCCGCGCGACGCACTCCTCGATCATCCACTCGCACCCTCTTTGCATTTCTGGCTGGGGTTGGCCAAGGAGTTTCCGTGAATCTTCTAGAAGGCCCGGGGATCGGTTCCACGTAATCGTCACGTCGCTCCATTCCGACTGTGTCGCGTCGTCGACGATCCGAAACATCGGCATTAAACTCCCTATCGCGACGATCCGCGTCGTTATCCCCTGATATTCTGGTCGAATGAAAAATTGGTTCCTCGAGACGCTCGACGATGGAAGTTCTAGGTGATTTCTCACGCAGCGATCTTGGGTCTTGGCAACCGCATACGTCATTTCTCCGATCGATGGTTCTTCGTCTTCTCAACGCGTCGTCTATTGTGCGACCTTCGCAACCTAAGGCACAGCCATTCCGCTTTGTCGGGCTAACAACGGGTCCGACCAAATGATACTCGTTGCTCAGTAATTCCATGACAAATCTGTGTTAGAATGACCATGATAATTTCTTAATATTGTTGAAAAGTATTGTGACATTTTGTGCCGCAGTTTCGCGGATCAACTGAATATCTGTTGTCTTGTAGTTCTATATTTTCAAAATTGTTTCAATTTTGTATATTATGCGCTATACAAGTGTGCTGTAAATTAGCACCAAAATATTGATCGATAAATGAATGGAACAAGATAAATCGTGCAATACGATTAATGTCCACTTCTACTAATTAATTTTAATCTTGGTTTAGCTTACTTTTTATCTCTTTTTAGTTTTAAGAGTTAGAACAAGATAAAGAGCAAGTTAATACCGAGATTAAGTTAATTTACGTTGGTAAAAATGGAAACAAATTAAATAAAACACAACTGCGTCTTCCCGAGAGAAAAAGGAGAAATATTTATTAGACGCTCTAGAGTCTAGAGGATAGCATTCTCTCAAACATTAGATACATTCTTTCAGCACATGTTACAAGACATAACGGTACGTGTTGTGCACATGTTCATGTTTAACATAATAATAATAAAAATAATAATAAATATAATAATAATAAATATAAAATAATAATAAAAATAATAATAAAAAAAAAATAATGAAAATTAAAATTGAAGAATAATAATAAAAATAAAAATAATGGAAATAAAAATTAAAGAAAAAAATTGCCTAGATAGCAAGCTTGTTTGTCATCATTTTGATGCTAAAATGACATTATTCACATCTTGACGTCGAAATAATGAGTGCACACGTGACTTTGTGCGCGAAAGACGCGTTTCACCCGATTTATCTGACCTTCGACGAAGCGACGCCAAGAACTAACCCTTGAGAACAGACCTGTCTCAGCGCGGTCCGCACCTGAGCGTAAAGGTCGCCGTCGTGACGATAATGCAACCGGATGTAGTCGGTGATCTCTTCAGCGGTGGACGTGGGCTGGTCTATGTCGCGCTGCAACGAGCGCATCGCCTCCATCACGCGCAGCGAGAACCTCGAAGAGTTCTCCACGCCGCACTTGCATTGCCCGGATATTTGTGGCGAAAGGGATTTTCTCGGATCTTGGGTCTCCTTCGTTGAAGTCAAATACAATATATTGTCACGATTAGAAAATCAACTTATTTAGCATCGTTATAACTCGCGCGTCGTTAAGCTACTTCTAATATTTTCAAGTGTTGGCTAGAATAACGTGTATGATAAAATAACCTTTTACTGATAATGCACGACACGGAAAAAAAAGATTAGCTACTATAGCAAAACTATTTGTAAAATATGGACAGCTAACTATTATTTGCAGCGAGAGCTATAATTTTGCAATAGTAGCAAAGCCTTTGTCAACTTTAACAAAAGGTTTTGCTAAAGTATTGACAAAGTTTTGCTGCTATTGCAAAATGATAGCTCTCGCTGCAAATAATAGTTAGCTGTCCATATTTTATTTTACAAATAGTTTTATTTTACATATAGTTTTGCTATAGTAGCTAATCTTTTTCTCCGTGCGAAGAATAGAGCTCTAGCGAACTTTATGATATAATTTTTTTCGTTGGCTAACGCATTAAAAAAGATGAGTTAAAATAATTGATACTTGAGATGAGCAATTATTGCTCTGTGTTTACTTCTTTAGACGTATCATTTAATTTCTCGCAACCTCCCGGACAGATTTCAGTTTGTGTCGCACCGAAGTCGTTCTCCTGATCTTCATCAAGAATTTCGTCGACTATCGCATTGACCTTCTTTTCCGTTTGTCTGGTATTCATTCCTTCATCAATTTAATCTACTCGAAAGGTTAGTGGAGATCAATGTCATTGAGACACGCATACATGTCTGAAAATCGTTCTGGATCAACGTTTCTTGAAATATCCGATCTCGGCAGCATTCTGAAGTTTCAGAAGAGAAAGATCTTTCGCAGAAAATCGTTCGCAAACATCTCGAATAACCTCAGAATACCATCATCCTCACTATTGCAACACATATAGTTATTAAAATCTATACATATAAAATATATATATATATATATTAAATCCTATTAAATCCTAAGAATTAAATCCTTATTTTAGAACATTTAGACGCTCTTCGGCACTCTTTCCCGTTATCCGATTGAAATAAACTTTTATAGGAATTATTTTTTCATAAAATGGAACCATTTTAAGGGGTGAGACAAAAAAAATTTTTTTTAAATTTTCGATGTAGTATAAATAAGAACCACCCTAATATATATATATATATATATATAGTACATAATTATTTTAATAACATTTGCGTGTATAAATCGCGTTATTTATTATTTTTAAGTTATTTTTTACGTGTCGTGCATTATCAGTAAAAGGTTATTCTATCATACACGTTATTCTAGCCAACACTTGAAAATATTAGAAATAGCTTAACGACGTTATAAAATTAAGGATTTTACGACAACCGAGACCAACGATTCCGCATTAGCTCGCGGGTTAATTTCGAAGGATTTCAAATAAAAGCGGCGAATCGTTTTCTGCGAGGAGTCGCGATCCCGGAGTATCGATTCGCAATCGGAATAACGCCGCGGGAAGGTGATACGCTCAAGGGGCGTAGATAGTTGCAGAGAGAAAAAAGTAGGAGGAGCGGTCGACCTGACGTGGTGGTCAGGACGAGTGCATACGTGAAATATTAATAGAGCGGACAGTCGGCGAACGTGACTGCGCTGCACGCGGAAGTGCTTTTGCACGTCGTCAGTTGTATACGCGATATACTCGGCTAAGAGACCAGAGGTACTCACGATGTGTACAAATTGTCGGTATAAAATCGTCGTTCCGCGAGAAACACGAATGCAATAGACATTAGGCACGTCGACGCGATAAGGTCGATAATAATAAAATTATACACGCCATCACTGTTTTTTCATAATAATCATGGCGACCTCCCCTTCGTCTCCCCCGCTTTAGGAGCCCATAAAAGATTTCATGTCCCCGTATCTCGTGTGTCTACTCTCCGGATCTCGTCCCTAATAGGGAGTCCTTACGAAAAAAACAGGAAATAATTCGAGAATAAAAAGAAATAGGTTTTATCATCATGAATCAACGCTCTATTACAAATAATATTGTCTTTTGTAACTTCTTGGTCTCTTGCAGAGAACATCGTGATTGTAAAATGGAGACTAAAAAGAAAATAATTAATAGGAGGAAATTTAATTTTCTGCTTCCCATTTGTCTAGAGAAAATTGACTGGTATTCTGTCATTTCCGAGTCAATTGTAACGCGACATTATGTAAGATTACATAAAATCCTCGTAGATTACACATTTGATAAGAAAAAAACTTATAAATTAGATTCCTTGCAGTAACGTTTCGGGAAATGGCTCGCGGTAAAAATAAGATTATGCGGGCGGAGCGCAGGAGAAGAGGTGAGACTCGCGGCGAATCGAGCTCGGGCAGACACCACGCTCCACTTTTTCCTCGTTCGGAGGAACGACGTGGCAGTGGTGTGAGCGATTCCGCTTGTTGTTTTGCAATTCCGTTTCCGATAAGAAACGACGTAGCCTGGCCCGCCAAGAATTACCTGGATGAGTGCGCGGCAGGATAAGAATACGGCGCGATAAACCGCAATTTGCCGGCAGCCTGGGAACCGAAGGGCTGTAGATGGCCTGGCGTTCTCCAATGAGGGCAAATAGTCTAAATGATTAAGCCTCTCCCCACGTGCTCCTCTTGTAGGTGTAGAAACTGCTTGAAGCACATCGTTCGCTCGAGCGATCTCTTTCTCGTTCATCTCTTAATCATGATCTATTGATTTATCGATCGGTTGAACTTGATTATTGATCATGGATGTTGTTATTCGGAAAATTATCTTTTTTCGCGGGATCCCCAGCTTCTACCCAGACTCTGAACTTCATTTCTTTCTTCGACAGGTAACACGTCGGACGCGGGCATTGAAGTCTACTTGCGCGAATCCTCGCGTTAACTCATTACCGATATTCCGATTGAAATGGCGATTAACGAAATAATTCTTTTCTTTGCGAAAGAAAAACAAAAAAAATGACAACATATTCTTTTATATATCGATAAATATTATCACATGCCTCGGTGGTCGAATTGGTATAAGACCCGCACAGAATGAGGGAGTTCCAGGTTCGAATCCTGGCTGAGGTAATATTTTTCGCAATAAATTCTTCATCTGACACTAAGTTATCGCATGGCCAGTTTGTCGTCAATTAATGCCTTTCCATTGGATTGTTAATTACTGGCGAAGAAAAGATTGTTTAAAAATATATATATTTTTTTTATTAATTAATTAATTTCTATATACCGTAAATACTCTTAATCACTTGTATTTTATAATCTTAAATACATATTTATATACAAGTTTTGTACAATCGTATGATTTTTTTCACAAAACTTTTATCGATCCGATAACGTTTCGAGAATTAAACACGAATTATAAAGAAATTAAGCGAACCGTACCGTGGGTACTTTGATGAATTTTTCCGCCGAAACACTGCTAATTAGTTAAGTCCTGATAACGATTCTGCGGTTCTGAGTGGGCACGGAGCGAGCGCGAGATTATAAATACCCGTCGGAGCCGCAAAAGTAAGAAAAGTTTAATCAGGACTTGATGGACGAGGAGGAGGAGAGGCCACAAAGAGGGAAAGAAGGAAGGAAGGGGAGCGTCCTCGTGACGACTTGATGAGATAACTTTGTCCAAGTTGTGAAACAACGGGCGTCACGATACATGACTTCGTGCGAGGGTGAAAGGCGAATCCGTGCTCCCTGCAGGTGCAGGGAGGGGAGGGTGAGGGATGACGGTGGAACGAGACTAAGGGGCCAGACACGCGACCACCGTGGATACCGCCCTGTCCTGTTCCTGGAGGTGTACGACGACGATCGTACACGGCATTCACGCTGCTCACGTGAGAGCTTCCTTCCGTTTCGTGCGAGGGAGGAAACGGAGCGCATTTTTGCGTGCAAAAACGCCTGTAAACTCTTCAGCGATGGGTATACGGGGGTGCTAACAACACAGTCCACGTGATATATATTTCGTGTAAAGTTTGGGCAATATTATCGCAAGCGTTTGACACGAATTCCGATTATAGAAGCACTAGAATAAGCAGGACGCTGCATTTTCAAGACACCCAAGCAACTGTAACATTACAATATTACAATTTCCCCCTCAATAATGTAAAGTGTAATATAACACATGTAGCACATAACAGTTGAGTGAAGTAGAAAATTATATTTTTTTGAAGTAATGTTACTGTTAGTGTTTGCGGGGTATAAATTAATGTCTCAAGAAAAAGCGTGCGCACACACACACACTTGAGTGCGACAAACGATCTAAATGAAAAATCGCCACGCGCTTGAATCCTTGATGTACAAAGGATATGTCTACACGTACGTCGCGAGCCTCCCTGGAACGTCGATTAAACCGATTACCGTCGGAATGGGGAGGGGGGGCGGGGGTGCGTTCGCCAGTTCACCGGCTTATCACGTGACGTGATGTCACGTTACCTGGTGGTCGCCGACAGGTGTTTGGGTTCGCACGACCAGGTCCGATCGCGAGCAAGGACTAGGCGCGGAAGCGCGGCCTGTTATCAGCATAAATCCAGCCACATAATGGTAACGAACAGACGGGTGACAAGAGGCACGCTCATAACGTTAATATTCATAATATATACATAACGTTAATTCTCTCGCTCGACCTCTTTCCGCAAGTGGTTTTTACAAAAAAAGAATTAAAAAAACATCTCTTCTTAGTTCCGTCGAACGAAAAACTCGCTCAGACGTCTAAAGAGGAAAAGACCCCCGGGAGATGTTCTGGGGAAAAAGGAATTTAAATTCTTAAAATTGCGTCTCGCAAGAGAGACGGGATTTTATATACAGACAAAGGCGACGCGGGGCGTTACTCGAACACATGCGTTTAATTTCTCTCGCACGCTGAACTCGTATGCAAGGGACACACGATTGTTTCGAAGGCGCCTGTAATTGCGGCGCCGTGGGATCACGGCCACGTGGTCCCTCGCCTCACCCCTTCCCACCTGAGGCTCGTCCCTTCCGCAGTAAATTAGATATTACGATACTAAATGACGTTATTTAACCCGCCCGTGCGTGCCCTGTGGAGTTGAATTCATGCGGATCTACGACATTGTTGCGCGAGCGTCGCGCAGGTGCAACGAAGTCGCTCGTGATCATCTATCCTCACCGTTGCGATTAGCACGATAATCCCATTTGGGCACGACCGTTCGCCGTGAATAGAAAAATACGACTTGAGCACAGAATCTAAAACAAGTTTAAAAGAAGCTAAGTGGAGGCATTCTTTGAGACATTTCTTAGATTCTTGTCAATTAATTATCTACTCGCTAAAAAATGATTGGTCGAAAAGACGTCGATCGGCATCAAACCGATCTGTCTATTCGATGCATTTGACATCGATTCGACGTCTTTCCAATCATTATTTCTCACTGGGTAGATAAACGTGACCGAGCGGTAATAACGTATAATAACGTATGGAATTACTCGTACAATCGCGAAGGTCAAAGGACGTAGAACACGATCGCGAGGTGAAATTAATCGATCTCTTGACCATTAATCGCGGGCTAGAGGATAATTACAGGACGGGTGAGTTGCAACATTAATGAGAACGAGGAGAATCAGGGGGGAGGGTAGAGAGATTGCTCGGGGGAGGGAAGCGATCTAGTACGCGCCGTCAGCTAATTTACTTCATAATAATTACCGGCGGCGCATTAAACATTCGTACGTAGGTAACGTGAAAGTGTCAGGTGCTGACTGTCCCAGAGGCAACATTAGAAGGCAAACGTAGCTACGTAGGTGGGTCTATTGCGAGGCGCGCGTGTATAACGCGCCTTTCCGCCTCGCATGTGTAAGACTCGCACCTGCATCGCCGCCCGAGGTCTCCCAGAAGGACGAGGGAAGAAGATCGTAATTTCTCTGAAAATAGAGCGGCCGAAGAATCGCGTTAACTCGTCCGCGAAAGTTTCCTAAACTTCCATTCGATCAAACTTGCCGTGAGGTTCGACCTTGCGCGAGATTTCCTTCTCGTGATTTTTCTTCATATTTTCATAAAACCGAATTACTTCCGAATGATTCACAGAAAGATTTTTTTCTACCACTTTGCGGTGCCGTTTCTCTCTTAAACTGCAAACTCGTAGCAGTATTTTTTCAGTGTTGCCCTCTCTCTCGCATTTTTTCCATTATTAAATGCGACGACGTACGATGAAAATAAGAACAAATGAGAATAAATGACGAATAACTTTAAAAATTATGCATGTCATAAGAATTACAGATTGAGGCCGTGTAAGATGTGTATGTACGATAAGCGTTGGCGATCAGTCATCGCGACGTGTACTATCGAGCGATGAACCACACGAATCGCAGATAATACAGGCATAATGATTGGAAGATCAGAATCTCTCTGGTTACCTGAAATTGCGGTACTGGTCGTTATTCTTTCGCGACAATGAATATTTTATATTGCGCTACCTTCATTACGATCTAAATTTGTCGTTTGTATTGAATCAATTTTGAATACAGTTATACAGTTTGAAATTAATTCTGATTATTCCGATTATTCTGAGGAAAGAGAGCGCTTTTCCTTCTACTTATAACGTAATTGCATAATTTGCACTTAATAAAATAAATATCATTTTGTTAAAAAAAATTTGAATTCGGAAATATATTTAAAACAAGGGCTTACTAATTACAGACTCCATTAACTCTCAATGCTCCGCAATGTTTCTGGAGGTAATGACGCGACAGCGAAATAAATAGTAACGCATTAATATCCATTAGTATTGAAGAGCACGAGAACATTATATACAGCTCTTGTCGCGTGTTATCTACGGGCGTCCTTTCGCACATCGTATTCACGTGACCTATTATATGCCGCGGATTGCAGATTGGCGATACAATAATAAAACGGCGAAGGAGAAGAGAGAAACGGTTGGCATATCGCGATTGGTCAAAAGGGTCCGCCCACATTTTGCCTTGGCCAATAACCGACAATCACATCGATGGCGGTAACGAATCAACCGACGGCATGATAATGCGCATGTATTCGGAGGCGGGGTATTCGATTCGAGTGACTCCCGTATGCGCTCTACGTGACCGCGATGCTGTAACACGTGACGCGACGCGTTATCGCGCTTGATGGGGCGAGTATTCAATAGTCAGGGTAAACTGCTAGTCCGCAAGGAGTTCGTTACAAGAGATTTCATCGAGACTTTCTCGAGAAAAAGCTCGAGTCTTTGCGCATCCTAACCTTCGAAACTTCGATTCATTTTTATCGTTAGTGTCGCTTCGATCGAGATGCGACGAGTTGTAAACGCCGGAAAATGTAAGCAAAACATCGAGATTCCGTTTCGGATTCCATGACGAGATTGTTCAACATTTAATCAATGTGTGCAAGAAACGTATATGAATAGTGAAAAAAATAATCAAATTGTTACGACGAGTGATCGCCGAAGAAATTTTGTCATCAACGAAGAGTTTGTTGATGATATATGAAACATTAAATTTCAAAAATTCTCTATTCTGTGACTTTCTGTTTGTTCCATGACTTTGTTTACAATATCTTCATCTTATATCTTAATAATTTTGTACATAAAGTACGCATATATATAAATAGTGATATACGTATATTATAACATATATTATACATATATTATAAAACAGACAAACAAGTACATGTTGCTGAGAAGAGATTCCCTCGTGATCGAGTATTCGAGTAATTCACCTACCTTTCGATTTCACGAAAGATGTATAAATTGTCGTCAGCAACTGCGACAGTTGTGCCAGAAACGACTTTTAAGGTTCGACTGATTTTAAAGATCGTCCATTTATACGTGTACCTAGGTCATAACGTTTGTACTTTTTTCGGTATTTAAGAACTCGCTGTTCAAGGATCGAAAAGATGCGTAAAATTCACCTTGACCTCACGCATTGAGAGACACCTTTCGAGAAATGAGTTCGCACCCCCATGCAAGGACGTTGTGTGCCGGGAACGCTGTTTCTGACACATTCTCGGCGTTGCATCTCCTGCGAAGTTACAGCCTCTTTGCTCCGAACTCAGGTACGTCATGAAGTTTTGGGAAAAAATTTTTCATATATTAATTTCATATACAATACATATATAAAAAATTTTTCATGCACATGTACATATATTATATAATTATACATATATAAAATACGTCCATGTTTTCTCTGTCTTATAAAATGTTTGCTCGTATAGAAGAAAAATAATTTTAAAAAAAATTAAAAAATAATTAATGGGATGATTTTTGAATTGTTTTTTTTTATAATTGATATTTAAGGGCAAAACTATATATAACTATATGTATATAACATATGATTATATACTAAATATAGAACATTGTATAAAATGTAACTACAATTTTACTCTTTATTTAAAGAACAATGCAAAATATATTTTAAAATTATGTTTTAAGTTATATTTCAATTGTTCTTCGAATGGATAACAAAATTTTTATTACCATTCATCAATATGTGTGTTTAAGTCGGTATTTTTTCGATGTGCTGATGAGACTCCATGAAGCTTTTGTTCACTTTTGTTATTATTTGTAATAAAGTCTTTATTTATTTTTTTACGTCATTCAGTTATTAGCTCGTTTATTATATATTGGTTTTTTGCCCTCTCTTGTTATCATTTGTAACGAGCGTTCTTATTGTTAGATTTTCTAGTCTTATTATATCTTCCCCTGTTCGACATATTTAAAACATCTTGCGTAGATAAAATTTTATTTTTGTTTTCGCGTATGAGTATCTTTTACGCTAATTTTACAAGAAATTTCACAATTTTGTGCAGTATGTGTTACTAAATTTCTAACTTTGCACATGATATATTATACTTTTTCACTTGCGCTTCATATTTTCGCGTCAATATTTTACACTTGATACAAAAATTTTAGATATACGATCCTTAATTTATCGCCTGCTGGTCTCCGTCATGCATAAGTAAGCAAGTTGACCGATATCTAGATTGATCTTCGACACTTTCCATGCTTCTCTCAACTCCTCCAATAGCCGTGATCGTCTAGTGGTTAGGACCCTACGTTGTGGCCGTAGTAACCCAGGTTCGAATCCTGGTCACGGCAATGTGTAAAACATTGTCACGGTGGAGGTTTTTTTTTTTTACACAAATTTTGTCTTTCGTACTCTTTCATTAACACCTATAACCATTAGACCAATATATGTTAATAAAAAGCGTGTTATATTAAATTTTAACAATTTCTCGTAGTAATAAACTCGGGGATCAAGCCGAGCAATTTATTATGAAATTCATGCAAAATGTTAGAAATAATTATGATTATTTTTATAACTTAAAATATTCATCATGAGTCCCACAATTCATACTATAAGCTGTAACATTATGTGTTGTTTGCATACCCGTATTAAAAAAGATCGAAAATTGTCCGCCTCGTTAAGTCAGTTTGATTTTTGTATACGCGCATCCTCGTTACGGATGGCTGTCTTATTCGTGGCATCGTCGTTATGTGTCAGCGTTTTCTTTCCTAAAATTGTAATTTGCGTTCAAACAGTTAACATCCGAACGGATTTTACGACTCGGCTTAACAGCCGCGGAGCAATTCGCACGGACGCTTGCACAGTTTCGCACGAAACACGATGTGATCGTTGCATTATCATCACGACATTTCGAACCCCCGATATTTCATCGTCGATAGCATGCACGTTACCGCGCGCGATAACCGAACAGGGTTAAATTTTCAACTTCGTCCTGGCGAAGTATTCGAGTGTCAAATAAATTTTGCATTGATCAAGCAAACTGCGCTTCACATGTAAATTAATCGCAAAGAAAAAAGAGAGGAAAAAGCGAATATTTGTTACAGTTCATATGTAAGAACTGATTTGTATAAAAAGTTGAAAATATTAAGCAAGAAATTAATTGGACGAAAACAAATATTACATACAGGAAAAGCTGTATATAATATTTGTTATTGCATTACAATAAAATTAATTTTATTAATTACATAATGAAGATCTCTCGTTGATGAAATATTATTCCTGATTTTTCTACATGTAGCTTACACATATTATTTACATATATGATACGATAAAAAAAAATATAAATGTACCCCTGGTGGGACTCGAACCCACAATCCCCGGTTTAGGAGACCGATGCCTTATCCATTAGGCCACAGGGGCGGTCGATGGAAGTACTTCTAATCCATATAAACCTTGCCGTCCAGTACTTTAACCTTTTTTTTAATTTTATAATATAAAATGGTTGAGATGCGATCGAATGCGCGGTCTACTAGAATTAAATCGATAAAATTATCATTTTTATTAACAGATCTGTGCAGGTATGAGGCGTACCCGTCTCGTGACTACAACTTCGTCGAGCCGGATATTTTGTCGAGTTCCGTACCGGCGGATTCTCCGTCCTCGCCGTTAACGTCCTCTTCCTTGTCAGCGACGCTCTCACTCCCGGGGACTCTGCTTCAGCCACCCTTTCTAGCGACGATGCCACCCTTGATGCAATCCCTAAACGTGCCTCAATCCTTCTCAACTTCCTCTACAGGTAAGCTAGTCCCTGATCTTTTAACATTTTAATACGTTAAAACCTCCCTTTATACTATCTTCCAATCATTTTATTCATTTGCACAAAGGGACTATCTATTTATTCATTGATAAAGCGTACGAGAACAACTGCCTCGGTAGCGCAGTAGGCAGCGCGTAAGTCTCATAATCTTAAGGTCGTGAGTTCGATCCTCACCCGGGGCAATTTTTTTTTCATATCTTTTTTTTATTATTATATTTACAAATCGTACTGTCTCGTCATTGCGTCTCATGATATTACATGGTAAAAATGCGTCTATTTTATTATTATTTTATACGTAACCGAAACAGGTGCTATGAACCGCCATTTCGTCACTACAAATGGAATAACCACCCTCCACAGAAGACCCAGAAGCGAGAAGAAACCGATCCCGGATGATCAGAAGGACGAGAAATATTACGAGAGACGCAAACGGAATAATCAAGCGGCGAAAAAGTCGCGTGATGCTCGCAAGATCAGGGAGGACCACGTAAGAACGCACAGATCGATTTTAAAATTGTGCGACTTCGACCAAACAGTGATTAATTTAATGCTCGTGTCACAATTTCGAATCACGTAATTCCTAAATTAATTAAAACATAAATATGGAAATAGTTCAGCAGGTTCATTAAGGCAAAAATCATAAAATCAAATTCAACACATAAGCCTTTTCTTAGAGCCAAAATTTAATCTAATTTAATCTTTCTTTTTATGCGTCAACCGATCAAAATAATTAATCCGTTAACAAAATATATATTCGACAAGTTAATTGCCGATTTTTTTATTCTATTATATAGAATATTATATAGATTTTTATATTCTATATTATAGTCCTAAACTTATGGCTCATGGATTCGGCTCCTGTGAAGTCGTCCTATCCAACTCGTCAATAAAATTCTGTTATAAAGATATTTTGTTTTCATATTGATTTTAAAAATAAAACTCTTATCTAGTCTTCCGGTCATTATAAAAATTTTAATATGGCCTTCTTGACGAAAAAGGAAAATCCCTATCTTATTCTCTTAGGGTTGGACGATGTAGGCCGGTATTCATAGACCGTTCTTACATTTAAGACATTTATTTTAATGTAACAGTAAGTCTTAAGATGATAAACCAATTAGAGCCGTATTAGCATTTTAAGATGGTCTTAACATAAGAACAGACTATGAATAGCGGTCATAAATTGAATACCGCGGAACCGCTTAACAAGTGCGACAATTACGTACATTCGTACTTCTATTTATCTCTTTTCACAGATCGCGTTAAGGGCGACGATGCTAGAGCACGAGAACGCGATTCTGAAGGCGCAGATAGTGACCCTTCGGGAGGAGGCGCAATCGTTGCGACATATGTTGCTCAAGCAACACACCCCGGCGATACAATCGATCGAACGATCGCTCTCGTCGATGACGCCTGTGACGCTTTCCCCTCCGCACACGAGCACGAGTCTGGATTGTTAATTTCCCGAGATTTCTCTGAGAAGTGTGTACGAATGTTTGCATACGGAAAATTCAAATCCGATGCGATTTATGTCGACAAATTATCCCGTTTAGATCGGAGGATGAGCCTACTTATCATGACTCATGTGATTGCATTATTTTTTTAACTTGTATAATTTCTACTTGTTTACACAATTTACTCGCATGAGTTACAAGTAGTTATCCCCCGGAGTAGATAGAGCATTAGAGTTTTCATTTATGACTGATCGATTTCGAAAAGTACCTCGAATTGTCAAGTATGTCTCTCTGCAAATAAGATTTTATGCCCATTTTTATGTACAATAGATTAATCTTAATCTCGGTTTAACTTACTTTTTTAGAAAAAGGTAAAAAGTAAGTTGAACCAAGATTTAATCTGTAATATTGATAAAATGGATCTTTCAGAGATTACAATAGAAACCGAAGAGATTTCGGAGATTTTATTAATATTGTTGAAATTATCATCTATTTAAAGTGTAATTATATATATATAAACATATGTGTGTATATATGTATATATACACACACATATATATATAACTGTTGCTTGAACACTAATAAAAGAGATGATTTAAGATAAATAAACCAGAAACCAATGTTATCTCTCATACGAAATAATCTTGAAAATTTCATTAACACCTTGCGGAAGAGCAATTCTCCAAGAGCGAAACCTATGTTATGCTTCTTTTTTTTATTGCGAAAAATATAAAGGTTCGGCTGTTTCTCAGTTAAAAATATATTTACGAGACATCTAGCGGCGTAATAAAATATTAAAATCTGTTTAATCTTAATAACCGACAATCAGTTACTCAAAAAGTTATACTCAAAGGATAATTAAAGAACTTTGATATATTTTTTTATATTCTTGCACTTGAAACGAAAAAAAGCATATTTATATTTTAGGAACAAGGAATTGGAATATCTGGATAAAAAGATTTAGATAAAAAAATATCTATAATGCACGTGCACTTTTACAACACTCTTTCGAAGTGTCTAATTTAATTATAATATTCCAATTAATCTTAATTCAAATTCTTTTTGAAACAATTTTTTTTAAGAAAGAAATCACCAACACATGATAATGTAATTAACTAATAATGTACTACGTGGCACAGAAGTGATGTATATATGTATATATGAGTACATATATATATATATATATATATATATATATATATATATATATATATAATATTCATATCGATATGGAATCGATATGGAATATGAATATTTATATTCCCATATTTATTTCCCCCTAGATTCTCTTTTCGCAGTGTATATATGGGAATGAAGTTTATACACTGAAAAGAATAATGGATTGTCGCCTCAGACGCCTAGTCTTGTTTACCGTATAAAAAGTACTTTAATTACAATACAATAAGAAACATTGTGACGTACATTTCTTGAATTATATATATATATGTATATATAAATCTTTTCAGTGTGCGTCCTATGCTAATATAGACTACTTATACAAGTACAAACTACTCCTAAGGAGAATGTAGATACAGAGAGACACATAAAGATAATACATAGACGCTGTAAGTAGATAGAAACGCGCAACTATTATTGAGGAAAAAAAAAGAAAGGAAGAGAATAATATGTACGTCCATCCGCCTATCATATGCGTGTGTCTGCGTCGAGTGGCGCAAGTTTTCTTCGCGAGACCTTGCGAAGCTGCAAACGCAGCGTGTATCCTCTTGACATTTTTTAATTTTACAATGTTGTATCTTATTTCCTAAAGTGCCCGGCGAAATCGAATTTTTACAAATGCCGTTGACCTCATCTAGAGGGACAACACTTCAAAATGATATTTTCGCGAAAGAAACTCGTTGTTCAGTCACGAAGGAAACTTATATTCCTAATTACATTTAACGTTATACATATACAATAACACGGTTTGATCGTTGTACGATCATTCCATCGTCGTTCAGAGTCTCTACCTCCGTTTCTCCGCTCTAATATGCTAACATTTAAATATTCGTCTATGAAGGCATTACATACTTGTCTTTCTGTAAAAACCTGGGAATCGATGACGACGACGATGTTGACAGAAACACATTGCAAGTCGTTCGCAGTGTGATCGCGTTCTAGACCGCGCGTCGAATCACCGAAAATGGCAGTAATCACGTGCCAGAACACGCGGATGGTAACGTAAGGATTATTTAAAATCATTATACAAATCAATTGGCCGCTATTACAGCGGCCGCCGCCGACGACGACGACGACGACGACGTTGATGAGGACGACGATGAAGACGACGATGAAGACGACGATGATTTCTTCTTCAGCACGATGTCCTTGATATTCAGATTGACCTTCTCCTTGTGAGCTGGCGGCACTGACTGCAGACAGAATCGCTTGAAGGCCTCCAACTCGCGCTCATCATCGTCCATCTCCTCGTCATTCTCGAGGTCTATATCTTTGGGCGTGAATACCTCTGTAAAAGACACGTTCTGAATACTCTGGATACACCGACAGCCCGCCTGCGAGCGTGGCAATTACTGACAAAATCTGCTGTGCATTACTTCTCTGTCTCTCTTTTTTATCTACTGTGTGGGTATGGGTAGAAGTATAAAAAGACGAAAAAAAAATAGGCTCAACTACGTCAACGTTTAACGTCAGATATCGTTCAGACAATGTCGAGGCATCCGTCACGCATTCGCGGAGCAACACAAAATCAACTAGACATCCGTGTCGAATTTGCAAATTCTTTCCGCAGAATCGTTATGTTTCATTACAGTTGTTAATGTCCTTTAGCTTTTTCTCCATTTGTTATTAAAATTATTGTTATTAAAATTAGTAAAATACTGGTAAAAAACTGTTTTGTCCTGGTAAAACGTCCTTGTCCGCTCTACATTTTTCATTTGCAAGGCAATAAAGTCATTTTAACATCATCGAACAACAGAAAAGAAGAAATAAAGAAAAGACAATGAGTGTGACTACCCATACTCATGCAGCATTCAGGAAATTCGGTATTTCTGCTCCAAAGGGGAAAAGAGAGTATAACATTGAAAAAAAGTAGCTTGCTCTTTTATTGAATGTCATCAGCAGATTAGAAACATGATAGACTATATTATCACATTCGTATCACTCATCACAATAAGACGACTTCTGCAATGTCGATATAAACATAGTCAAATAATTTATCCATTCATTTTTCGTTGATCGCGTTTAAAACGGAAGTTGGAAAAGATATAACAAAAATATCGCGATTATACTGGCATTTTTTTGGTTTATATATGTATGATGTGCACATATAAAAATATATATATATATATATATACACATATATATATATATACATACATGCACACATACATACATATTCATGCATGCACACGTATATACATATATATATGCATATACATACATATATATATACATATATAATATGTACATATAAATATATATAATATATACACAATATATTATTTTTATATATATTATATACATATTTTTGTTTTATTTTTTATATAATAAAAACTAATCGGTATGTACATCGTATATAATAGTATGCAGATAATTTTTCGGTAATATCAGTATTATTAATATTATAATATAATTCAATACTGTCAGATCCATTAAACTGTAAGATTTTTTTATATTTAAAAAGAAAACTGAAATGATTCTAAAACTTGAATAAATTTAAAACATTATCTAATGTATTCTAATTAAATAATTTGATATAATAACAAGTTTCCTCAACTTTATCAAAATAGAGCTGCACGCGTTAACCCGGTTCACGTCGGTGAAATTATTTTCGGAGGAAGGGAGGTATTCACTCTCCGATTTAATATCTTATATTGTATATAAATCTCCCCCTCTTTCCATCGTCATGCCCTCGATTCGTCCTTATACATTTGCGCAGCGTTATTTATCTCTTATTATCAAGACAGTACTGTCTCGCGTTCTGCATTCAAATGAAAAAGAAAACAAGGACCGGCAAGAATCTACGCCTAAATCTAAAGACACTTAACTTTATGCTTTCAAGAAAAGAACAAAGTGATTCGGGGAACGAATCTCGCATGGAACTAAAAAAAAGGAAAGGACGATGATCGCTGATCGTTTCTTTCGAACGATTGTCACGAGAAAGTTGTGAAAGTCAACTCTCAAAGGCATCTTTCTTTCTTTCTTTTGAAAATACTTGGTAAAAATCTTTTGACCTAGCAGGCGACGCAGCATCCTAACGCGGTGTAGTGCCCTCTCCTGATGGTACGGAGTGAAAGAAAAAAAAATCGTCCTTAATACGATGAACCTACAAGCGTCCAAGAAATATGTATGGGTAGTTTTCTTCATAAAGGAAAGAAAGAACGAGATCTAGCCGTTGCAAGCATGAGAAACAACCCGGCGAGGATGCGTGCCTGTATAATGTATTTGTGTAATGTATAACGTGTGTTAAAGAAAACAAACAAAATGAAAGAAGCAGATTTACATGTTAAAGTCTGATTATTGTTGTTTCTCACCAACGAGGTCCAAGTCATCTCCGCATTGCCCCGTGCCGCTTCCGCGTTTTTTCTTTTTCTTGCTCTTCCCGCTGCCGCTACCACCGCTGTTGGCCGCTGTTATCGAGGCATTTATCGCATCCTTCACCGCAGTGCACTTTACCGATGCCTGCCGTGCGTCCTCCATACTCGTTACCTCGGGTCTCACTTTCGTCAGGGTAACGCTGGTACCCTTGAGATTGATGCCGTTTTCCGGTATCGATTGGCCGTTCGTCATCTGGCTGATCTGGATGTTAGCGAGCTCGGACAAGGACGACGCGCAATCCGGCTGCGTGCTCAATCGGCTGCGCAATTCCGCCAGGCTCGATGATATGACGCCGTTCGCGTGTTTCACGCTCAGCTGACCGCAATCAGTCGTCGTCGTTCTTCCCGCCGACGATAAGTCGCCCTTGACTATGTAATCCGGCTTAGGCGGTGACGTCAAGCCCGCATTGATCGCCTGCTGCAAAGCCGGACTTCGGATCGTCACCATGCCGTTCTCCGAAACTTTAATGATCGCAGCCTGTTGCGTCGGCGGCACTTTCATCGGTCCGAACGATGGATTCCTGATAGTCACCATATTCGTCCCGGGATTGTGCAATATCCTCGCCGGCTCGTCCATCATGTGGTCGCTCACGAACGCATCGCTGTTTTGCATCGGCGACGTGGTTGTCGTGTTACCCGAATTGGCTGAATTCTTATTTTTCTTCTTCTTCTTTTTACCGGTAGAGGCATTTTGAGGCTGGGAATCTATTAAAAACAAAAAATCATTTTTTAGTCATCAATAGATAAGAACAAACCAAAATTGAGAGCCAAACATTCTATATTAAGAAAAGCACATTTAGAAATTTATGATCTTTAACTACGATTCCAGTGATTGTTAATAAATTTAATTGTTTGAAGAATTTTATCAACTCTTCATGAATCAAGAACATGCTCGTTTGTTTTTATTATACAAGTATTGTGCGAAATAAAATAGAAACTTTCAGATTTAAAAAGGAGATCACTACAAAAGAAGACCATATAATTACAAAAAGATCTGTTCTCACTTATCACAATTGTTTCTATTTTCCAGACTTATTTCATAAACAGAAAAATATATTTTTCTAAGAGATTTCAATATATTTAAAAATTCGATATTATAAGTTCGAAGACCACTAAAGTCTTCACAACAGAATATTACAAGCCAATCTTATGTGTGCTTCTTCCATTATTTCAATTTATTTATACTAATTTCAGCTTACCTTTCTCATTGGCTTTTGGTAACAGATCTTGCTTGAGCTTGCCTGTATCCACCACTATGACATTTCCACCTGCCTGCGGACTTGCGTAGCTCGACTGAACGCCGCTCATCGGCGCGGCGATGATAGTAGTTTGCTTGGGCGGATTCACTGGTTTCGGCAAAGGAGCCGTTTTGATTGGAAGTGGTTTCGGTGGTGCGTCGACCTTCGTGATCGTGATGCCCGGTGGTAACTTAAGATTTTCGATGTTAATCTTGGAATTTGGCCCAATGTCTTTAAATTGGCTACTAAGCGACGGCGAACTGACTCGTTCGGAACACGTATTTTGGACCTCGGTGGGCGCACGTTGCTTACTTATGGTAGTTTGATTCGTTTTATTTACAGTATTACTTTTTTGAGAATCGCTCTTACTCGATACGTTCTTATTAATTGTGTTATTGTTATTTTTATTACTCTTACTGGTATTTGATTGTGAATTTTTATCTTGTTGTTGCTGTTGCTTCTTTGCCTTCTTACTCGTGGATTCGCTTATGATCTGATTTTGTTGTTGCTTTTGCGACACCGGTGTCTGAGGAGGCGTACTCGCTTTATTATGCTTTTTGTTGGTAACGTTTTGTTGGTTCTTACTCTTGTTCACCGTATTTTGCTGTTGCAACACGTTCTCTTTATTCTCTGTATTTCTTTTGTCTTTCTTCGATTTGGAATTTTTTCCTTCGCTCTGCGTCTGTTGGACTTTCCTCTCATCCACTTGTTTACCACTTTTTGACTTCTCACTATTCGCTTGTTGCTTCAAGTTCTTACCGTCGCTAGCTCTAGTCTGAGTCTGTTGCTTCGAATTATTTGATTGCTGTAACTTATTTCCCTGTTGCAAGGAATTATTGTTGTTAATCGCTTTAACCTTTTTCTTTTTTCCATTGTTACTTTGGTTTTGTTCTTGCTCCGACTTGTGAGAAGGTTCTTTAGTCTGTCCATTCACCAACGTAAATAAGACCTTATCCTCAGCCGGAGTTTGACCTTTCAGTGTAATCGTGACCGTAGGTTCAGCGCTGTTCGAATTTATTTCTCTCCTAATAGTAACTATTTGCGGTTGGGATTCTGTATGTGCTGCACTTTCGGTTTCTTTTGCCTTCGCCTCTTCCAATTTCTTCATTTCTTTCTTTAATTTTTTCCTCTCCTTCTTCGTTAATTTCTTGTCAAGTAAGTCGACGTCAGATAATTTATTTGCATTATTATTAGAATTATTTTTCGTACACGTAATATTATTAATACTTGCTGGTGGTTTGCTGCCTTTATTGCTATCAACTTTATCATTTTTCACGTTAGTCTTAGTCCCTTGGCTAGAATTTGTATTTCGCACTTCGCATTTTTCCATATTATTAATACTATTCCGTACTACTATTTCCATACTATTAATACTCTTATTTTTTGTGTTTGAATTCGCAGATGCCGTCTTTGTTTTATTACTCAAATTAGTAATACTATTACTACCACAGTTATTACTATTATTGCTACAAACTTCTTGTTTATCCCTTTTTCTATTGTTTAACTGTTTTATCGTGGGTAGAGATGCTGAGGGTGATGTTGGTAAAATGGAAACTTCCGGTAAATTACACTGAGGCAATAGTCTTTGAGGTATGGGCTTTTGAGGATCAACAACAGTGATCGTTACCTCTGGTGTCTTTTTTTGTAATTCTATTAACTTCTGTCTCTCTGCTTCTTGTCTGTCCTTTTTTAATTTTTCTTCAAGCTATCAAAAGAATTAACACATAATTATAACACTAAACAAAATTAAATATGAAATATAGCGCAGCGTAATTTATACTTGAACAAACCTTTCGCTGTTTCTGCCTCGCTTTCTTTTCAGCTTTCTTATTGTCTTTCTTCCCACTTTGATTGCCTTCGATGAACTCCAACAGTTCTTCCAAATCTCGCTGATCTCGTTGATTATACTGGACCGTGGACATCGTCGAAACGGGAGTATTTGATCTAAGAATAGAATTTGTCACGGCTTTAGCTTCGGAGTTAGTGTTAGGAATCGACGATTCCGATGGACTTTTCTGCGGGCTACATCCAGTTACGACGGTCTTGCACTTTTTCGCTTTTTTCTTCGTCAGAATTTGTCGTAATCGTTCCCGCATTTCTTTATAGTTGCGACTCACCGGCGCGACAGATGGCTAAAAATAACGCAGTCATTAATCTTCACCGCTTCTTCGAGTGAACATCTCCACGTGATTTTTTTAAAGATCCAACTTACCATCCCATGACCAAAAACTTCACAGTAGCAACAGTCGCAGTGTCTCACATTGGCATCTCTCTGTGCGGAGCTACTAGTGGAGCACGAGTCCCCTTGACTGCTCCCTGAATCCGAACAATCTCCATCTCCCGAACTCACTAAAACAAATACAAGATTAAAATGTATAAATAGTATAATAAAAATGTATATAACTTTGAGGAATATGAATATATATTTACTAACAATCGTTACTTGACATTCTCTTGATATGTTCGACATTGGCTTGTTTGTGGCACGCATGCGGTGTGTGATTAAGTGGACGTAGTCTGGGGTGAGAACACGGGCCTGTGTTTTTCGTCAGATCTGGTAATGGTCCGTGAGCGTGCGAATGAGTGTTACCTATAGTTGCGTGAAGAAAAGATGTAGACAAACGTGCATACATAATAAATGTGAGACGCAGAAAAGATTAATCGACGTGACGACTACATAACGTAGGAACTCATTACTTACACCTACCCTGATGCATGCTGTGATTGTGAGTTTGCGTTGTAGAATGCCTCGTTTGAGTTTGAGCAGATTGCGTGGAACCAGTCTTTACGATAGGTTTCTGGCTTGGTTCTGGATTAACCTTTGTAATAGAAGTTGGTGACGTCGCTTTCGGACGACCATTTGCTACGACCGTCTCAGGTATGGCTGGTTTTCGATACATTATATCATTCGATAAATATAATTTTAATTGCTTGGTTAAATAAAAATCCGATAAAAATCTTTTACAGGCTTACATTTAGGCAAGCAAGGACATATATCCCACTTGCGTCTCGAATTCAACAGACAAGGACAAGGTGGACTTTCTAGAATTTCCTTTTTCCTTTCCGCTATTTCTTGCGCGTGTTGATAAACACACAGACAAGGTTCTGATTCGGATGTCTTCGACGTGGTATATTTGTGCAAAGTGTCACGCATGCTTGACTCTTTCTTCTTTTTGTCCTCGTCGTTCAAATTATCCAATTTCTTTTTAACTTGCGTCGCTGTACAACTTGCAGGTATTTCTAAAAACATATTTATTTATTTTTTATCGTTCTCAAAACCTCTTTTATTATTTATTTATATATAATTTATTTTATTCACTTACCTGGAAATCCGTTACTAAGGGATGGAAAAGAATTTATCTCGTCCTTTTCGACATTTTCATGTTTAGGTGTGTCCTACAAAAAATATGTTGTCATTGTCATCAGTGTAAATTACCTTGGGAAGATTGTGCAAAGTATAACCATAATATAAAAAATTACATAACAATTATTTTTATTTCATTTAGAAATTTATTCTCAAACTGATATTAAAAACATATGATATAAAAAAATGATATATTTTTACTTTAGTTTTAATAATTTGGAAAAAATAAGTTATATAAAAAAAATTAACAGATGACACGATAATGAATAAGATTTGAAATCTTTAGTCTCTTTACCGTATAGCCTATTCCAGTTTCATTGCATGTATAACATTCACATCCTTTTCCATTTTCAAATCCATTCTCCATATCGCCAGAGACGTCATTATGAGTCCTAAAACAAGTCAAAATTATTTAACACATTTATTACAAAAATTCAAAATATATTTCATTCTTCAGATCTGTGACATACCTCACTGATCTGATAGCGTATTGCGCCAACTGACACGTTGCACGTGTATAATCATAACAGTTGGAGTCAGCGGCATCTACTTCGGTCGCAGTTAATGCCCCAGCTATGTCCGCTAACTTTTGATGCTGAGCTTTATTCCAATCATCTAACAATATTTGAACTATTTCTATGCTCGATGGCATAGCTATGGAATCTGAACTGAAATCTAATACTGGACTTAAAGGCGGACTATCGCTTCCAGATGTATGCGCAATAAGCGACGAAAACTGTCCGTGGATCTCCTGCATTTCACTGAAATATTAGTCGCAATTAGAGAAAATCATAGAAAATTTTGTCATAATTGCATATATTTGTATATCTTACTTTCCGATATCAGATGTTTTATTTAACATGCTGCGCTCCATAAATTTACGTGTTGCTGTGAACAATTCCCAAGCTTCTCTAACTTGTCTAAGTCTCGTCATACGAACGGCTTGTTCTGTACTAAAACCATACTTTATTTATACAATCCTACTTTTTGACCTTTCGCTATTCAATTCCATCAAGTAGTTCGAAATAATGACGTAAACAGCATAATGTTCTTCAACTTACTTATATTTATCCATCCATGGCTCTGTTTCAGGCCATAAATTACCGATTTTCGTCATCTCATCGTCGAAAGATAAATATCTATGAACAAGAGCTTGGTATTTGGAACCTTTCAACGGTAGAAGTTTTCTCAGCTGCAAATGCATGTACGCACACTTAGATTTACCAAGTCGCAATTGGATATTTCTTTAGTAAAATATAGCATTTTACCTGGCCAATAAATGTAGGTAAGTTGTTTTGCACTAAAGCGTCATTATATACATAAATCTGATATAACTTTTTGATGAAGCAGTCCCACGTTAAATTAAAGTTGAGGCACTTTTTTAATGGTTTTACTAATTCAGAAATTAAAATCGCTGTCGATACGAGAGCATCATAATCATTTAAGAGACCTATATCGTGAAAGATTCGAATGAATTCTACACATATCTTTATCACATATATTTACAAATTTTGTTTACGAAAAGTAATACTAACCAGTGAGAAAAATTTCAGCTAAATTCACACTACGATCATGTAGAAGAGCAAATAAACGGATTTTTACTTCTATCACGAATTCTTGCGCCTGGCTCACTAATCTCATAAAAAGTTGATGGGAATCTCTTTTGCATAATCTATAACAAAAGAAATTATCTATATAATTATCTATATTAAGAAATTATATATATTATAGCACAGTCCGTTCATCAACAATAATGGCACAAAGAAGAATTTCAATGCGTAGAAGTTTCTTACTGGATAACAGTATTGTGCATATCTGTAGTAAATTTGCCACGATGAGATTGTGGAGAGTCAAATATATGAGTCGTTTCTAGAGCGACGTTAAAGTCGGTACGTATATACTGCCGCAATTCTGTCCACAAATTTTGAAAGTTCATAGCCTTTTGCAGTTCCTCTCTAAACATATCTCTGCACACATAACATACACAATATATATACAAGACACTTTCAATTAATTCTCACTCTCCTCCCTCTTTTTGATACTCTAATCGCTATCTTACCGTTTAGCTTTGTAGTCAGCTGTGTTATCACAGGAGTACGGCTCTTTTCCGAGGCGTGACTGACTGTCCATAGCTGCCGCAGAGGAATACAGTTTGGCGAGCGTATCGGTGCTTACTAGAGACGACTTCCGACGATCTTCATCAGCCGCTCTTGCACCTCTGATAAACGCATCAATCACGCGCTGATCGGTCGTCCCACACTATGAATCAAGTTTAATAGAAGAAAATTCTTTACAAAAATATAATTTGTGTCTGTAAGTAAAGTAACAATACAAGAGATGACCATTCAATTTGTGAAATTAATCGAGATCCTTGTTTACAGTGTAAACATTGAAAAATTACTATTAGAGAAATTTTTAGTTTAAAAATTACTAAATAAATTGAGTCTATATATGTTTGTTCATGTTCCTACAAAAGTACATATCAATTATATTATCATAAGATAAAGAGTTAAAAACAATGTAATGATAATGTGATATATCTTTGTTATATAAAAAAACAGTTTCCTTTGTTTCATCTTGTGATTATAAGTTTGATTTGAAGATCTTATCGCTGTTGCTCCAAAATGTTTTTGGAGCAACCTTAAAATAAAAGCAATCTCTATGAAACTGATAACAATATGGTTCCGCTGGAACAATTCAAAATAACTGACACAAGAAAAACATGAAGAAACATCTATTGTCTGCTTGGTAGAGATATCCTTAACGATAATTCTTCAGACTGATACCACTTTGTGTGCATGTATATATATATTAAGCATGTTAAAATTATAATATAACTATTATATTATACAAAATTATATTAATAAACAACGAATTCTCAAAAAGAGAAGAATGTCCCGACACTGAATCCACAATGAAACTGTTTACTTCAAAAAGACTAACAGTGAAATCTTTTTTCACAGAGATCTCGGTGAGCATCGGACTCTAAATTACATAAGGATTATGTTATTAAAATTAAATTTGTTCAATCACAACGACGCATCTTCCGGCAAAACGGCAGAATACCCCGAAGGACGACATACCCCGGTGGGATCATAATCCGCGACCGCGGGGAACACACGGGCGTCTTCGCTCTCGTGATCGCTCGGCGCGTCCGCGTCCCGATGCGTCCACGCGGAATCGTTGCCGACGGCGACGACGTCGTTGCAGCGTCGTTTCATCGCCGTCGCTGTTGGGCCGCTGTCGTCACCCATCGCTTCGACTATGCCGCTTTCCCCAGTGATGATGGTGGCGACGGTAGTGGTGGCGGCGGTGGTGCTTTTCTCGCGTCGACCGTCCTCGCCGTCGCTGCCGCTCATGACAGCGCCGCTACGCCCGTCTCGGTGGTACGCGCGTCACGACGCACCGTACTCCAGGCAACGGCCACGGAATCGGATGCGCAGCTGTATCACGGTCTTTACCCGGAACCGCGTAAACACCGTAGGTCGCACATTCGGTCGACACTCGCAACCCCCTTTCAATATGGCGTCTCGCGGTGCGACCGTTCTGTCTGCGTAACCGCGCATCGACCACAGTCCGACACGGTGGCGTAGCATCGCGGCGTCATTCGGAAGCATGTCGTCTCCGCTGTTGTTACCGATTGGTAAAGTAGCTCTGCACCTTTTTACTCTACTTCCTCATCGAGTTTCGTAATTGCCGTCTATAAAATTTTTTGTACATATACATGTACAAAATATTCTTAATATATGTATGTATATATATATATTATATATATATTACTTATATTAATATACTTATATATATATATATTAATATATACACATACATATATTTTAATTTTATTGCACCTTTAGTAGTCGTGCTGCAATTTTAAAACAATTGGATTGAATTTTCAATTCATCATAATTTACTATTTTATATTAATCGTATTCAAATGTATTTCGCTTTTTATATAATTTATTACTTTGAATTTTCAATTCATCATAATTTACTATTTTATATTAATCGTATTCAAATGTATTTCGCATTTTATATAATTTATTACTTTGAATTTTCAATTCATCATAATTTACTATTTTATATTAATCGTATTCAAATGTATTTCGCATTTTATATAATTTATTACTTTGAATTTTCAATTCATCATAATTTACTATTTTATATTAATCGTATTCAAATGTATTTCGCATTTTATATAATTTATTACTTTGAATTTTCAATTCATCATAATTTACTATTTTATATTAATCGTATTCAAATGTATTTCGCATTTTATATAATTTATTACTTTGAATTTTCAATTCATCATAATTTACTATTTTATATTAATCGTATTCAAATGTATTTCACATTTTATATAATTTATTACTTTGAATTTTCAATTCATCATAATTTACTATTTTATATTAATCGTATTCAAATGTATTTCACATTTTATATAATTTATTACTTTGAATTTTCAATTCATCATAATTTACTATTTTATATTAATTGTATTAAAATGCATTTCGTTTATATAATTAATTACTTTGAATGTTCTATTTCGTTAGATTAGTTATTGTGAAAACTTAGTGTAATCGAAACGTACACAATTTCTTTTATACTTTCAACAATAAACTATTATATAACAATTCGCCTTACTTTCTTACATTTATTTTCGACACTTTCCAATTTGCTGTTTGAAAATGAGAAGAATTTGAGAAGATAAAATAAGCATTTATATTATCCAAAATGGATGAGAGCGTAAAAATCTAAATATTTATAATTTCGAGGGATAAGTCACTTAAATGAACATATTTAGGAACATTTCTGTATTACACAACATATTTCGATTATACAAAATCATATGTGCACATTCTATACACTTTCTTTTACAAATTTACTATTTGCTGAAAAATCTAAATTAATTTTGCGAAGCTGCATTGTGCTCACGCTAATAACATTACGCGTATAAAATTCCAAACTCTTATAAATAACTGAGCAAAACAATGTATCGATCATTAACAATACATTAATATTTTTATTACGTTTAGCATAATAATATCTGGGATAAATTATCTTGTTTAAAAAAAGCAAGTAAATAAAAGAATATAATGAGTATCAATACTAATTTTAGGTCGCACAACAGTACCTTTCCCCAGGTTTTTTACTTAAGACAATTGCTTCTTCTACCTTTTGCATATTTTCTGGATTAGATGCGAAATCCTGTACGATTTCATTGAACAACTCAGCTGTAAAGGACAGATACAATAAATACGTTTTGCAAATAAAATAGGCAAAATGATATTTACTAAATATAATGCTTTCTTACCTACGTTCTCTCCGGTTTTGCTAGATGTTACGAAATGTTTGGTCTGTGTACCGTTCGCATACCTTTCCACAACATTCTGCATATCTGGATCATCCGACGTGAAACCTTCGTCGTACAGATCCTTTTTGGTGGCACATAGGTATACCTTACAATTTTCCTCAATGCTCCTAAGTTCTCTCACCCAGTGCTTTGCCCTTTGGAATGTACTAGACTTTGTGACATCATAACATACTATAGCAGCCTTGGCGCCACGATAATACGTTCTAGTCATTGCGTCATACCTAGTAATTAATAATAACAGTACAGATACACAGTTATTGACAGCACATGTTATGTATTTTTCCAGCATTTCAAAATTTCAAGGACAAGCAATTATATACTTACTTTTCACTGCCCGCAGTATCCCATATCCCCATTATAAGCGTCACATCGTTCACTTGCACACGCTTCGCCGCAAACACAGTGCCTATTGTCTGCGGTATAATTTCAACAAGCATTAATTGGTATATGACGCCCTCCCTTCCATTTAGACGATTCTCAGTGCAAACTTTAACAACGTTACTTTACAATTTTCTTTCCACAATGTCGCGGACTAAGAGAAACAAGATGTACCATGTTAGTACTCGCAAATTGACCAGATCCATTCTTTTTAGCTGTGCTTCTCTCGTAAACTAAATCTTTGCAATTTTTCTCTTTCCTCTCCTTTTTTTTCCAAATCACAACTGTGTGCCAGCAGCATACACTTGATGAAAAGCATGGCAACTACGAATTGCAATTACTTTTAAAAAAATTAATACAATTAATTTTTATCATATAATTCCCTTTCCAAGAGTCTTTTATTTGTGTGAATTGGACTTGAAACAAAATATCATTTAAAGTTAAATAATAAGTGTGCCAATGATGATGATGTATCAATAAATCATAAGTGAAGATGCCTATGCGTAAATGCATCATCATTGTTGGCATACTTATTATTCAATTTTAAATGTAGAAAATTTAAGCCACCAGAATTCAGCTAAAAAGAAGAGTTCTATTGTCAGGAAGGAATTCTAAGAATTCTAAGGAAAACTACGGTTTATCTCTTTCCTCTCTCAACAATTTCCTTTGTTGAATCGTCTCTTCCGTATAGTATGTACAATTAGGAACGCAGTCACGCTGTCAGGCGCACCCTTTCATTTTCACGCACAATTCGCCAATTCCTTTCCGTTCTCTCGCGAAGTGAAGTAATTCGAGTTGATCTATTGACAACAAAAGCTCGTGAAAAGATGCCTTTTTCTTAAATTTCACAGGGAAAGTTGACCGCCAGGCGCGAAGGGCAACGTGAACGTTCCTGGTACATACGCACGTAATCGAACGAATACTTACATTTTGATACGGCCTGCCGCCGTTAAACGAATCGTGTACATATCGTTCCATAAGACTCGTCTTTCCCACCATCGCGTTACCGAGTAACACGACCTTTAAATCCACGCGACTCATGATCGAAATCGGAAATTCTCTGCCTGCTCGAACAAAGAAAGAACTTTGTCGAATTTGCTTAGTGTATCATGTATGAGGTTATGGTACGAACTCCCCCCACTGACGTTCCGAAATGCATTAATAAGGAGACAACAGACCTTCGATCTTCAACCTTCATCCACGATGTAATGCCCGAATCACACTAGCGACTGCGTTTGCGTTTACGATTACCTCTTGACCAATCAGAAGAAAGTTACTGGCAATCTGATTGGTCAACAGACAATCGTAAACGCAAACGCAATCACCAATTGCTAGTGTGATTTGGGCATAAGAATATAATTTCGAATGGGAATATTTTGCTGAAAATACTATGAAATCAATGAAAAGGGAAAGTTATTGAAAAATTACTGAATGTATCTCAAAATAAATCATAATTTCCCTCACAAATTTCAATATAAGGAAAGTTAAAATATACTGTTAAAAGTAATTTTAAAAATTACGAAATATATATGTTAGAAACGAAATTAGAATTGCTAAGTGAAATATTGCCATCAAAGTAAAACAATGATTGCATTTAGCAAATATCAATATTTAATAAACACTGCGCTTATTTAGATTAAATTGACTTTTAGATCTGTATTGAAATTGATTCACAGTCGATTATTCTCTTCACACTATGCTGCGATTGGTTAATTTCGACTGATAATTTTATTACCAAAGCTTTTAATTTTTATCAGTTTATTTTTTAATATTTTATAGTATACACAAGAATCTAAAAATTCTGAGCTTTGACTTCAAATTTCAAATGTTACTGCTACTATATATATACATATATTTCTTTTTTAACACAGTGTGTGTAACATAGGATTAAATAATTTCGTACTTTTACAGATATTCTATGTGATATATATATATATATATATATATATATATATATATATATATATATATATTTACTTTACATTCTCTATTATGGAAACTAGAGATTCATAAATACTTTTAACAAATAAGAGAGATTTGTCTCTCATAAATCAATACATCTTATACATATTTTTCATATTTGTTATTTATTTGGCCTTTCCTTGCGCGGCAACTGCAGCCATTGCAGCCTTAACAGTTTCTTCATCACCCAAGAATTTCATAGAAACGACAGGTTTAAAATTCTCGTCCAATTCGTACACAAATGGAATACCAGTTGGCAAGTTCAACCCCATAATTTGTTCATTGGTCAGTTCTACAAAAGAAGAATATATATTTTCAGATTGTCATAATTCTAATGATATAAATAGATCGAGCAAAGTGTCTTACGATCCAAGTGTTTCACTATGCCGCGTAAGCTGTTTCCATGAGCGGCTATAATAATTCTCTTGCCCTCCTTCAACTGCGGGATAATCGTTTCGTTCCAATAAGGTAACGTTCTCTCGATGGTCAACTTGAGAGACTCAAACTTCGGAAATTCCTCGGGCTTTGGTCCATCGGCGTAACGCGCATCCTTCACTATTGTGTCGTGGTATTTATGATCAGCCTCCATCGGCGGTGGTGGTACATCAAACGATCTTCGCCAGATCTGTACCTGTTCCTCTCCGTATTTGGCAGCCGTTTCCGCTTTGTTCATCCCGGTAAGACCGCCGTAGTGTCGTTCGTTCAAACGCCATGTCTTATGAACTGGTATATCCTCCTGGCCAATCTCCTTCAGGATTGACTTGAGTGTTTCCTGCGCTCTTGTAAGTACCGATGTGTGTGCTACATCAAACTTATAGTCTGCATCCTTAAGAGCCTTCCCCGCAGACAAAGCCTCGCTCTTACCTGCAAGATTCCCAATATATGATTAATTTTTTTTTAGCTAATTTTTTAATTCTTTGCAGCCTTATGTCAAACTAGACTTAACACTAACATTATCACAGTAATTTATCCCAGTTCTTCTAGCATTTGAATCAGTATGCACTTTATAATCAGCAAATGGCATTTTTCAGGGATAAATTTACCCAAAAATAATAAAAATCATTCTATTCATATCAGATCTATCAATTAGATAAAATTGACATAACACTTGACCTTCGCTTGTTTGCAAATTATTTGAATCACAAAAGATTAATATAGTCTTTAATCCAATAACGTGATATATATCAATTGTTAAGCTTTGACAATTTAACAATTAAATGTTAAACTTTTAATGTCAAGTTCTATCATGTGTGCATGTGTGTAAATACGTAATACAAATTTAGAATTAACTTTTATCACGAGTAACTTTTATCACATCCTTGATTTTTAACTTAACTCAAGGAGATATATATCACGATACAACAATGTTATTCAGAAGAGGAACGAGCCTCGACCGCACGACCTTTTGTCCTTGAAAACGGCGGACTTGACGGATGTTACGCACCTTTATCCGACAGGTCGGCATCGTACCAGCCGCAGAAGAGGTTCAACTTATTCCACTCGCTCTCGCCGTGGCGAACCATAACAATCCTGTATTTCGACATGTTCTCTGTGAGATTCTCGCAGACGATTCCGGCGCGCACAATTCGATATATGTCCCGCTCGATATATCTTCGCTCAGCTGTTCTAGTTCAAATCCCGTCCCTCTCTCTTCAAATTCCCCCTAAATTCACCTTCAACGAACATCGAACGAGCGTGTCTCGCAAAGAGAAGAGAGAGATGGATCGTGGATCTGCTCTCATTCCGCCTGCACTTTTTGCACTCATATTTCTCACTCTTTCTCCTTCTGTTAAGCGGGAAACACAGACTTTTGCATAATGCATAATACATATGCATAAGAAATTCGATTGGTCGAATTCCTTATGCACATGCTAACGGACCAATCAAATTTCTTAAGCCTCGTCTACAATAGTCGCACAAGCTGTGTCGCAGGTCGCATAGACTGTGTCGCATGTCGCAGGCTGTGTCGCAAGGCTGTCGCAGTCGCAAGAGCCCTTGTCGCACGGAGTTGAGTCAACTTCAACTTTCTGCGACTGCGACAAGCGTGTCGCATGAGATCAGCCAATCATAGCACAGAACGTTGCCGCGCGAAGTGCTTTGACGATTTGCGTGTGTTGCTAGCTATCCGTGGTCGCACCCACCATCTTCTGTTGTGCGATTCAGTAAGTAAACGGTAATATAAACATATTAAATTTAAAAATTGGGAGCAAAGTTGAAGAAAAATTGCTGCCGATCATTCATTGCGGCTGCAGTCGACTTAATGCACGCGAACAATCCTTGCGACATATTGTAGATTGTAGTCTAGCGACACATGCGACAACTTTCCTGCGACACTACTACTTACGACTTGCGACACAGCTTGTGCGACTATTGTAGACGAGGCTTTATGCATATGCGTTATGCGTTATGCAATGGTCTGTGCTCCCCGCCTTATGTCTATGTTCTATGCATTTTGTGTACAATAGCTTTTACGAAAGGTCTTTTGAATGAACTTCTCTGATTGGCTGTGCATAGACCATATGCATAAAAATTTCGTTCTTATGGAATTTTTTGTTTCTTATGTCCATGTTTAGGCGGGGAGCACAGACTTTTGCATAATGCATAATACATATGCATAAAAAATTCGATTGGTCGAATTCCTTATGCACATGCTAACATAAGGAATTCGACCAATCGAATTTCTTATGCATATGTATTATGCATTATGCAAAAGTCTGTGCTCCCCGCCTTATGCTTATTTTATGTAAATCAATATGGCGACTTAATGCTGGATGCTCATTGGTCCAGTGGTCTTATGTTATGCGTATGCTCTGTTATGCATTTCGTGTGCGATGGGCTTTAAACTGTTTATATATAATAATTAATTAAAATTTATATATAATAATTAATTAAATTATACAATCTTGTATTTCCATGATATTTTGTATGTATTTCCATGATATTTTGATATTATTTTAAAAAGTATTATTTGATGTTAATTTTTTAAAATATAAAAAGGCATAAGGACTGTAATCTGTCCATCAAAGATGATAAAATCGTAAATCCTGCCGAAAATAGTAATCAATATCAGACATTATAAAAACATTAATATTAGTAATATTAGTAATATATTGTTCTATAAATTTCAATATCACGCTAATACAATTTTAAATTTTTGCATGTTAATAAATTGATAAATACATACGAAAATTTGTAATAGAATCCATTATTTATATAAAGACTGTAATTATATAAAATATTAGAATATTGAAGAATAATTATTTTCAAATTTTGTTACTCGGTTATTCTTTTACAAGCACCATTTAAATTTTATCGTTAAATATAGGTAAAACAGTGGCGATCGTGGCTCAGAGAAATGTACATTGTCTTAACGAGCCAAAGATCCGAGTTCAAACCCGACCAAAACATCGGTTTTTATTCGATCGCCACTTCTCGGAAGGCAACGGCAAATCACCAAGAGTATCTTGCCAAAAAAACCTCCGGATGACATGATGCATGTCACCGGAAGTCACTACGCCCTCACGTAGGGTGAAGGAGAACTGTGGAGGAGGAAAGGTAAAACATGAAAAGATGTTCATGGATATGGGTGAAATCACGAATATGAAGGAGAAAAGAACAATTATATTAAAAGATGTAAACAGCCTATATCAATCAACGATGGACACCCTATCAAAAAATTATGTCAACCAGGGTTGGGCAAGTATTATACATGCGGTATTAGAACATGGTACAATACAGTATAATACAGTATAATATAGTATAATACAGTCAAAATATGTAAAAAAAACCCCTAGAAAAAATGGTCGAATGACCCAACCCTGATGTCAACACATAAATCATTGTCATTAAGTACAGTCACGGAATTCGATTTGTTCCTTGACCTCTTCCGCGGGGCAAGGGGAATATGGAGAATATCCGTAAATCAACAAATCGAATTCCGTGAGTGTATACCCTGCCGAAAACGTGCGATTAAAACCGATTAAAACGGAATCCTTTTTAATCGATTTTAAGCTGTTTTAATCGGGTTTTCCAAAAATTTTTGGAAAACCCGATTAAAACAGCTTAAAATCGATTAAAAAGGATTCCGTTTTAATCAGTTTTAATCGCACGTTTTCGGCAGGGTACATTCGAGAAACATTAAAGAGTATTACATAAACATTAAATTGAAATAATTGTAAGAAAAATGTGAATGATAATGACAGTATGCCATTATCGAAAAAAAAAAATTAATTTTGCACCTTGTTGCATTTACTTGAAAAGAAAGAGAAAAGGAATGCTTCGCATCCATTTGTAACGCGAATTTGTAACGCATTTGTCGCCTGTCGGTCTTCAATAGTATTTTGTTTATGTCCATACTTAAGTGACATGTGTGAAGTACTACCCGGTTTAACTTATCGTTATTAAATCACTTAATAATCGTGATAATTATACGGTGAGACTTGAAATGTTATATTTACAATAACATCCGTTGCAATTAGCAATTACATTCTTCGTTCTGTGGTTATCTCTAACTTCATCTAAGAAATTGAAAGATTCTAACCTATCTCTTTGATGTAGGGTTGAATAAGGAGAAGATGAAGCGTAGGTCAAAAGACGGATGTGCAATCTGTTGCACAATCTGAGGGAAGATTGAAAGCGCTTAAGTTCTCTTCACCGAGGAAGTAAGTAGATAAAAATATTCCTGTATCGAGCGCTCCCAGTTGTCAGGAAGGAGAGTTTAGAATTTTTTAATGTTGACAACGCAGCATACAGCAGTGTTAATTTCTGCATAAGTACAATCTATATAATAAAATTATTTAGAAACAACGGATTCTTCAACTTCGTGACGCCTTCAAGATTGCAAGAATGTGTGGTGAGGTACGACTGTAGGGATCGCACTGGAGAATACGGACAATTGTAGGCAGATTTGCAAAGTTGCAAAGCATAGTCGCAGTATACACCAAAAAGGTGACCGATTATACTCGCTTGCTCTTCAACGTGCATTAGAATCATGGAGATAATGAACGAGGACAGTGACAAGTCGCAAGCTTCGCTCTCTACGAAGCATTGCGACAATCCCTTGGTCATCTCCTGTAATTGGCAGGTCAGCAATAATAAGTACTTGAGTGATGTTATCACTACTACGCCAATGCGACATGCACCTGCAAGGTGAGCGAATCGATTGATATGGTATCTTTAAGGTAAAAATCAAAATAATAAATAATTTAAATAATGTTAATGTTTGCACAGACTAAACTGTGAAGATGTAGCCTCTGTGGATACTTGTATTGCTCTACAACCAAAATCCAGTTTAGATTCTAATGTAGAACCGTGTTTGCTGAATATTGAAGTACCAAATTACCAGATAGCACGCATAGCCATTGTTTCTGAAGGTAACGTCTTAGAAATCTTCAAACAATTTGGAGAATATGAAACAACAATACTAGCAGAGTTTATAGATGAGTATGAGGAATATGTAGTTTTTCTCGGTGAAACAATGATACACCCTCCTACTACAGTAATTAGTATTAAGGTAAGATGAGATTATCATATTGTTATATTGGCACTTTGTCTTTATATTTGGTGTAATAACGTTTGCTTTTTTGTTTTAGTTTATTAGAACAAAAAATAAAGGTCCTCCTATATGGATATATGGTATAAGACTGTTTTTGACAGAATCTATAAAAGAGGCAAAACCTGGTGCCTTCGATTACGATGTTATCCGAACTTTTCTGAGTAATACTAGCAATAGTAAAGTGAGTCAAAAGTCTGAAATGGCGAAGAGGGTATTTAGATTTAATGATGAACAAGAAATTACGAAAAATGAGGAAAAGCTTTTGGAAACACATGCCTCAGACTCAAGATATGACGAGTGTAAAAACGGAGCCGTAAGAAAAGATAGTGAGATAGAACGTCTAAACTGTGGAGAGAATTATAAGAGGTCAGATGCAGATATTAAAAAAACCTACATTGATAATGATACAGAATCTGTAAAAGAAACAAAATCTGGTATCTTCAATTATAAAGATTTTATTCAGACATTTCTCAGTAATGCTAATAACGATAAAAGTCAAGAACCTGACATGAGAAGAATGTTTGGACTTCATGAGAAATTCGATAATAAAATGTTGAATAATGAACAATTTTATAAGAAAATTTTGGGAACTCTTATTCCGGACTCGAATCTTTTCAAGTGTCAAAATGAAATTGCAAAAGAAGACAATGGAAGAGATCGTCGAAGTTGTGAAACTGATAATGAAAAGTCGGATTCTTTTGAATGTAAAAATAGAAATGTAAGAAAAAATAATGAAGAATGTACAAACCCTGAAAATTATAAGAGATCTGATACAGATATCAGAATCTATATCGATAATAAATTGTACGATATGGAAAAGAGATTGATGGAAAAAATAGACGAGATGGAAGCCAGGACCAATCAGAAACTGGATGCCATTTTGAGAAGACTTGAAACACAGCTGAATTTACAGTGAATGTATTTCTTAATGATTAATTTAGTAAGTTATTTTTTTATATTTAATAAGATAGATTTAAATTATCAAATATCATTGAGATGAAAAAATGTAATAGATTACTTTCATATCTTTTGTTTTTGTATCAACTGATCAAAAGATCCGACTTTTAACAAAATGTGTTCTTTTTTTTGTTATTTTATGTCAATCTTTTTTATTATATTAGAATAAATTTGTATTTATGTGTACTGTACGACTGTCTTCAAATTTTGTATCAAAACCACATACAAAAAAATTGCACATTTTCGAATTTATATTTAAATACTCTTAACTCACATGAATTTGATGTGTCTTAAATTAGTGATAGAAATCTACACATATTGTCTCAAGAGAGACATTTAGTATATATATATATATATATAATGTATATATATATATATATATAAAATTATATATAATATTAATATATATATATATATATATATATAATGTAAATATTAATACTACTCGTACGAGATTATCTCGCAACTAAATTTTCTAAAGGGATTTTAAAATTACGTAAATAAGAACAGAAATATTACTTTGTTATTTCCACATTATACGATTGTTCAAGCTTATAAATATCCTGTAAAATTGTTTTAAGTGCTAGAAGCAATGTTTAACAAATAGAATAGGTATAAAATAACAATTACGATATAAATTAAAGAAAATGATATTGGCAGTATTTTAAATAGAATGACAAAGTGACTTCATCCTATCAATCAGCCTTATCATTCTCCTGAGGAGGATCCCAAGCGTGTAGCTGTTTTCGCCACAACTTCACCATACCGTCCCAACCTCTTCTGCTGTATTTTATACATTTTGGTGGTGTCTTTGGGTGTTCTCGTGTACGTTTCTCCCTAAAATGAAATAGAAATTTCAGCTAGTCATATACATACCAAAATCTCTTACTGATCTGATCTCGCAACACTTACTTAGGAACCAGTTGTACATATCTGTCATACCCAATAGTATTCTTCCCGTAATCGATCTCCTTCTGTCTACGTGCCAGCACAACTGGATCAGTCTCGTACTCTATATGCTTTTTACCGTTTTCCGATGAATTTGTGGTCGTGCTAGAGTCGCTGGAGTAACGTCTGCTACGAGAAACCTTGGCATCTGTATCATAATTCATATTGTCCTGCCTCGGTCTCTTGCGCCAGGTATGCGAATCTTTCGGCCTGTTCCTCACGTTATCTTTGTACTCTATGTACCTATTGTTCGTACACCCTTCGCGTTCCGTCCAGTTATCGTCACGCCGTGCACTCTCATCATTCTCGTTCCCGCGAACGTCTGCAGCTCCCTCGTCCTCGTACCAGGCACCACTTTCCAAGTCACCGCCTTCCTTCTTCGTGCCACCACTTTGCTCGGGCTCGACGATCTCTCTACTGTTCATACACAGCGCTTCGTCAAGCAGATCGTCGTCCTCCACAATTTCTATGTCCACGTTTCCTATGTCCGACTCGCTCGAAGACGAATCCATCTCAGTGAGGTAACTCTTCGATTTACAGTCAGGCTATCTAAAACAAAGACACAGCGTGATACATGCGCGCTTAAATCCCGTCGATTCAAACATTACGCTTGACGCATCGGCACACGTACAATTATCGCAACAGGTATAACCTACACAAGTGTGGTCGCTTTTGTTTTGCTTTGAAACGGGACAACGTTCACACCGATACGACGCGCGCGCGGCTCACCGGCTTTATCTCCGACTTGTGTGAAGTGCAACGAGAGAGAGAGATAACCGCAATTTGAAATCGAGTTCGAACGCCTTCGATTTACGCCACTCACTTCACCATTCGCCGTGCGCGCCTTTTTGACTTACGCCACGCAGTTTCTTCGCGCCAATGCCGGGAGATCGTGAACCAACCCCTCGGAGGACGGTGTAATGTGCGCGTGCGTGTAACAACTGTGCCTGATTATGACAGAGATTCGTATTTCAATATTAAGTTGTCAGAGTGCTTTGCGAGATCAGATAAATATTTATATTTTTTTATTGTACATGTTTTACTATCTATACATAAAACCATTATATAATAATATTTATTCGTATATTAATGCGTTTGTATACATAAATTGACATCCTTGTTGTTCACTGTATTACTATTGTTAATTATCGCGGCAGTATTTTATAAGTGAGCTAATATACGTTTTACAAAAACAGGTTATGTTTCTCCCTTGAGAAACCGCGGAAAACTACTCGGAGAGTCATTCAGAGCACAACTTCTCGTTCAATGAGCGCTCATTCAACGATTTGCAGGGGTTGAACAATTATTGTGTCTTCTAAACACGAGCAAATGTCGAACGTGATCGTGCTGAGTGATTCGGATGAACCGGCGTCCCCTGTTGCCGACAATGTCGATGAAGACAATGGGCTCGAGGTCGACGGCAAGTATCTTCCGGAGGCTACGAGTGACCTCGAGTTCCCGGAGGTGTTGTTTTGTCGCGAAATTGCGGGAAACTCGACGTCGCAAAGCAAGAGCTTTCCTGATTTGAATGACTATGGGATACACGCTGAGGGATCGTCTGATTCGGACGGCAATCGAGTTGAAGGAACGTCGCGGAAAGCGACAGTTTCCAAGAAGAACAAGGCAACGTTGAGGGAGGAACGAGCGAAACGCCAGCAAGCTCTGGCAAGGGAGAAAGCATTAAAGGCGATTGAGAAGAAGACATCGAGGGACATCAAGCCTGGCGAGTGTATGAAGTTCATGGAAGTTAATCTTGATCAAGGTATTAACGCGGTTGCTTTCCGAGAGGAGATTGAGAGCGCTTTGCGGAATGCTGATATTAAGTTCAATATAACTACTGAGTTAATTTCAAACAGTATTACGTGGAAGAGAAACATCGAGGAAGACTATGTCGGTGAAGATAATGAGGTACACACGAAAAGAAGTATACAGATAGAAAAGTATGTTATTGTGATTTGGAGCAACTACGAGGCGGTGAGACACGTAGCGGAAGACACTTTCTGCACATCTATCTTGAGTAATAAGGATCTAATACCTAATTATAATATGACTCTGGTCATCTATGGTATGGAGGATTATTTCGCGTATCAGAAGAAAGCAAAGTCTGATCGGAATCCTGGAAGCAAAGGATCTAGGTGTGACGATAATCAGCGGTTTGACACGTTACCGATTATATCGAGACAGCAATTGGAGATGTGCCTGACTGAAATTCAGATAGTAGCCAAATGCAGCAGCAGATTAATCGAAAACGCACAGGATTTAGCTCTAATGGTGTATCAGTATACAAAGTCTATTTCGGAAATACCATACAAATTACAGAAGGAAAAAAATCAGGGAGGCAAATTAGACTGGTACGTTACAGGAGACAATAAGAACACTGTACGCGTGGACAAAGATGGTAATGGGTTAAAGAGACTATGGCAGCAGCAACTGTGTCAATTTAATTTGAGTAGCTTGGAAACGGCGGAGGCAATATGTACGGTCTATCCTAGTCCAGTGCAACTTATCAAGGTATCGTCATAATTAAACACTTACTATGTAATAAGCAAAGTAGAAATAAATTTCCATTTTGTAATGATGGAAAATAGTAAGTTAAATATAATACTTTTTTTATGTTTTTAGGCTTATAAAAATTGCACACCTGACGAAGGCATGAGTTTATTAAAAGATATATCAGTAAGTTCCTTAATTTTATTTCTTCCTATTAAACAATTAGAATATATAAAACTATCAGATATATTTGAATTGAATTTTTTTAAATACATAGTCTACTTTAGTTAATTATATAGATATGTAAATTGCAGTTATATTTCACATGTGATAAAAAAGATATTTAACCATAATCTGTAACTTGCAATTATTGTATTATAGTTTAAAACTTATTGACGTAATAAATATATACAAAGTTATGTTATTTGATAGATAAGGAGAGCAGCGGGACCTCTCACAGCTACACGTAAAATTGGTCCCGAATTAAGTAAAAAGATCTATTTGATGTTTACGTCGCAAAATGGGGATACTTTATTGAACTGAGATATAAATAAGCTAAACTTTTATAGGAACTCTAATATCTACATATAATTCCATTTCATCCTTCATACTAAGTTCATAATACATTCTGTATATTATGTAATAATATATTATGTAATAATTGTGTAATCCACGAATGTTATTTATCTGTCTTTGAAATATTTTAATTTTTTTGCTCTATTAATATAGATAAAAAAGATTTCAACTTTTCAATGAAACTTTTATTTCCTAAAAATCAGATTTTCTAGTTGATTTATAGAATATGAATTTGTAAACTTAAATTAAACAATAAATTAATACAATACATTTTATTGCAATTATTTTTAATTCTTTCTCAGATACGTTTCAGAGACGTCAATAAACAATTATAATAAGAAATTATAGAATAGAATAAACACAATTTTTTTCAAAACAACTACATTACTGCATTATCATACTGCAGTACTATAACCATCTATTTTTTGTCTTTCTCATTCTTTGGTCAATTTCAATTCAGCAGCGAGCGTCCTATAAAAACTTTACAATATTATCAGACACTTGAATAATTAAACATTATAACATTCTATTTTTTTGAGTATATATGCACGTCTTCTTTTTATTTCTGTCACGTATGTGTAATATATCTAAAATAGGTCACATTATAATCTCATTGTAACAACAAAGTGTAGTAACCACTATTAAAGCTTAAAGAGACCAGTACAATGTATATGATATACTATACATGATATACTATATATGATATACTATACATAGTAATTATATAGTAATTATAATATTATTATATGTATTAAATGTGACAATATTATTATACATGTAATTTAAAATATGACTAATATTTTAATTAACATATTAAAATATCAATTATATTTTAAATAACATTAAATGATATAAATATATTGTCTTGTGTGTGTGTGTGCGCGCGCGCGTGCGTGTGTCTTTAGAGCAACCGATACTTAGAAATAATCATACAAGAATCTTCTCACATATCGCACAATTAATGTTATCACCAAACAATTACATCATGTCTCAATTTATATTTATGTATTCTGCGCCTGCATTTTACCAACACTGTCGAAAACAGATTGTTTTGAATCGTGTTCGACCTCGTCTAGTTTGGTCTCGTTAAAAATATCGCAGTTATCATCGACAGTTGTGGATGTCTCGTCAATTGCAGGCGCGGGTATGTACTTGCGCTCAATGATATTCGTTTTAATAGCGTCCTCAATCTCGAGTATCTCATCCGTACGATGATCATTGTAATTTGTTGTCGATGTCGTAGAAGATTGCGCTTGCACGAATCTATGTTCGTTTTTCTCGAAAGTCAGGATTTTAGGTGCGTTAATATCTTCCGGAATTTTCTTAGTTGCGACTACCTGCTCGCCTCTCTCGTTCTGCTGAGCGGGTTGCGAGTTTCTTTTCGCCAGTATGATCTTGGTGTACTTCACGGTAGGTTGCATCAGTCGATTTTCCAGCGGCACTCCCACCCTGCTCTTTGCTGAGACGCCGCTGCTCTGCGACCGTGTCTGCAGTATCAATTGATTTAAATTTTGCACAGGCATATTAGGACATATGACAGCTTGCGTGGAAGCTGTTCCGAGTTTATTTGGCACCTGTTGCAGCTTATCTTGCTTGTTGCTGATTAAAACTACCTTGGTAGTATTGTTCAGTTTTGGTCTCTCCTGAGACTCCTTAGCCAATGACGCTTGCGTCACCACCGGTATCTTGTTTATATTATTCAAATTATCGTCGTCCTTGGCAAATATTATCGGTATATCCAGTATATTGCCTAGATCGTCATCTATATCGTTTGCGATGTTTCTCTTCTGGACGCTTTGGGACTTCCCCTTTTGAAGTCTCTGTAAGTTGTTGGCGTTGACCGTGATCTTCGGCATCGTCTTCATCGATTTTTGTGAGATTTTCAGCTTGTTCGATAGCGGCAAGAAGCCGGAACTTTGATTGCTAAACGGAACTATCACCGACGAAGGTGCGCTTCTGTTGTGGAGGGAATTCTCAACAATGACTATATTACCGCATGATGTATTATGAGAGTTATCAGTGCTATTGGATACAGCTCCTTGTCGTGGTAAGTGCGCCGATTTGGATACGTCCAATAAATGAGACTCACTGCTCACTCCCATCTCTTCCATCACTATAAAATATATACGTATATTTATTTCAGATTTTTTAAAAAGGTAATGTGTAAGAGATTATCACGTATTATTAACATGCAACAACATCTCAAGGCACTATATCATCCGATACGTTACACTTTTATACAATGATTATAAAATAATTTTTTAAATACTTTATTTTTGATATTTAATTTTTCCAAACACCTTTCTAATATTTAATTCTGCATTTAACTATCTAGTGTTACACATTGAAAGGATGTATTATTTTTATTTAGTAATTCAATGAATACAAAACATTAACATTAAGAGGTGGATAGATATAAATTTAGATTAATAGGATTTTTACTTTGTTCTAGTGAAACAACAAGCTAAATAATTTCCTTACCAAGTATACTTGGTGTAACGACCTACTATTACAATAGCAAGTGTTTATCGCTGCTCAAAATGTCTGATGTAAGTAAAGGCATTGATTAAATCTCCCAAAACCAATTGTCAAAATTCCAGATTCGTTAATCATTTACATTATGTTTTACTCAAGATGGACAGGATTAAGGTTGGGAAGTAAACAAATTCGAATTGTGTTACAAAAAAATATTTATTGAGTACAAAATAAAAAACAACCTAATGTATTTACAATATTCTTTTTTAATGTATATTTGAGAATGCCTGAAAAATCCTTATTGTCACGTTTATTGTTGGCTGTTAATATCATTTATAGGACATAATATAATGTACATATGTCTAAATATTCACTACGTACATTTACACTACCTATTAAAAGATAGAATTGAAAATTTTCTTAGTTCTCTACATGTATTTGAAATATTTTGTAAATACATGTAATTAAATAATTGAAAGAAATAAACATATCTTGTTAAATAATTCTAACTACTTTAGCTACAATACATAGAAAATTTATATACAAAAAAGTAAGAGTTTTGCAAAGTAAAATAAGTCCAGTCAAATTAATATTAAACAGCCTTAGAGGAGATGATTATTTTGGTTTCGCATAGGAAAAATTCAAAATAGTTTTGAATAAATTGATAACTATTATAAATTAAAATGTTTGATGTAAATTTAAGAATCGTTACGCGATGTACATTTTATAAAAATATATGTGCGTCTTCTATAGCATTATATTTTTTGAAACTAACAGATTTACATCTGTTACAGTACAGAATATTATATTTTAATAAAAAATTATATGTACATGAAGTTTCATACATAGTGTTTCAAGTATACATAATATCATATTCATTATGTATAATAAATTTTTTCTATGAAAATTTATCTGAAAGTTATTACAAAAATATTGACAGTAAATTATAAATCAGTTTAATATTTTGAAATTTTAGTCAGTGAAATTGTGAATGACAGTGAAATTGTTATTTGCTTCAAATACTTTAGATTGTCTGCGCATATTTCGCTAGACTACTTTGAAAGAGTATTAAAAATAAAATTCTTGTTTTCTTCGATATAGTTTATCATTATGTATCAAAATATTTTGTGCATCATACAATTTTGAAAATTATAATTTGCGTTATTTTAGAAATATAAAAGTTTAATAGAAGAATATTATGTGTATACTTTTATTAAAATATCAAGGAATCTAAAAATAGTTTAGAGTTTATTAACTATATATGTGATATTTTGTTCGCGCGCAAAAAATATATATACATATTATATATATTTTTTGTATCATACATTAAATTAAATAGTGCTATAAAAATTAAATATTTATGTATGCTAAAGCAACTACTTCAGTGATTGAATTAATTTATAACATAAAATTAAGTTTCCACTTAAATGTTTTCAACATTTACATCATTAATGCTCAAAATTTGCTAAATATGAAAATTGTCCTAAGTACATAAAGCAAAGATTGTAAAAAATATTTAGTCATTTAATCAGTGAACGAGCCAAAATAGAGTTCCTATATATACAATTATTTATAACTATGTTTCTGGTAAGTTATTTAATAATTGATTAGATAATCTACCTTTTGAAGGGGTCGATGCAGATGTTACAGTATTCGCTGATGAATTGGTGGTAGTTAGAAGGATACTAGAAGCCGACGATGCACGGGTGGAGGATGCACCGCTCGTGAGTGTAACAGAGTTCTTCCCGCTTTGCAAAAGATTTGACAAAGTGCCACTTGTAGCTGTAGGCTTATTATTTCCTGCTTTAAATTGAAAAAAATATATAAATAATATTTGAAATTACTTTATTGATAACGTTAATTAATTATATATTTTACCTGTAGCAGTTGCATTAACTCTAATCTGATTTCCTGTAGTAAAAACATTCACCAATTTCGCGTCTCCATTTTTGTCAGGTGTATTGACCTGCCTGTAATTGTTGGAGACCATATTCGAATAAGACTTATTAGAAGATACTATCGTTTTCATCTTTGAAACATTCTGCATCGACACGTTCGAAATGATCTTTGGTACTTTAACGGTCGCAGTTGAAGATTTGGATGCATTAGATGTTTTGGAGGAAGTGGTCGTGGATTGATTCACTGTAGTGGGTGCTAAACGTATCGGCCCTATCGGCGCTAGACTCGCTAGTGTGCCAATATTTAGCGTTATACCATTTTCCGAATTAATGTTTGTCTGCAATAAATAATATATATCATAATATGTAAATAATTATTTTTTACATATATTTGACTTAAAACAGGTATAAATGTTGAATCGACCATTATATTATTTAGTCTGCCCAAGTAATAATTGTAATTATTTTACATATATATAAAATATTTTATTGGTGTGTGTGTGTGTAATAAATACATGCAATAAATATAAATACATATAGTAATTATAATTTTAAATACATATATACAATGTATTGTGCGATAATTACCTGTCCAGGAAGCCTAGGAGTCTTTAGTTCTGAGAATTGGTTTCTCTGATTGTTCGTGGGTCGTTTCCGTTTCGTAGTGGAAGTATGATTTGTGTGTTGTCCACTTATTTGCACTAAACTGGATTGAGTATTGAATGTACCGACTTTTGGGACCGAGCTTGATGCCACGTTCGTCCCAACCGATAATGCGGAAGACACTGGTGTGTTCGGCCTGGATTTTTTCACGATCGGCGAGTTGGGTTCGCTTTCCACGGAACTGCTGGTCGAGTTTCTTCGTTTGTGAGAATCCTTTTTGCTTTTGCTATCACAGTTAGTCGTCATTGTCGGTCGCAGCGGTAATGGATGTGGTTGCAACAGGATGCTACCGATAAAATCTCCAATCTCATCCAATATGCACCTGTCCACCATACTCTGCGTGATGCCCTCGAGTACTTTTTTAGACGTAGATATTCTGAGATGATCATCAGCTGTACCCACGACTACCAAACTCGTCTCGACCAGCATTTTCTCACGGAGTTCTTCCAAATCATCTGGTCTAACAAGGGTGGCGTTTTGTCCAATAATAAACATGACAGGACAGCGAATGTCCATTAACATATCATCAGGCGTACCTCGTTTTCCCTCGACTGTTGTGAAAGGAAATCCAATACAGATAACAGCAGTTATATGTTCCATTTGAGCAACCTACACCACAAAGCAAATAAAAATCAATAATAGGAAAAAAAATTGATGCTAGATATATTAATAAAAATAATTTTACCTGACAAGCAAGCGCTGCACCAGCGTTGAAACCTACGAGTACGATCGGTCTACCAGGACAGTCACTTCTGACATCTTGTATTTTGGCTCTTGTAGCTTGAACCAATTGATCCATGCATACCATCATAGTCATTCTGTTAGCTGCCAAACTCATATGAGTATGAACGGTGGCGACCATGCCTAACAATCCTAACTGCGTAATCCACTTATGTTGACGAGAAGAAACAGTCGACGCGATGCCAGAAGGTACTACTATTAAGATCGGATTTCCAGGCAATTTCTTCTGTAATCAATTATGTTAATTCCTGCTTTACATCATTAAATATGCGTTAATGATCAAGATTTCATATTTACAGGTCGATTTCCACTTAAATTCTGTGCGACTGGATCCCAAGATCGCTTTAGCAGCGATCCAAGCATTTCCCATGTTATGGAACCGCTCTTAGCACTAATATTTGGTTGCACAGCTATCATTTTATCGATTAGCTGAGGGATCTTTAGTCTCAAAGTTTGTAGAATATCGAGATAGATAGCTAAATATTCCTGGGGAAGATGTTCGAATAGCAAATTGTGCAGCCATTGAACCAGTCTCCAATCCCATCCGGTCGATGCTAACGTTTCTCGAAATCTCCTCGCTGCAATATCTACTGATGTTCTTCGAAAGATCGGTTCCATTACGCTCTTAGCCTTAGCTAATCTTGCGAGCCTCTCCGAGCTTAATATTCGTGTCACTTTGGTAAATATCCTATTTTGAATCGAAGACCACAAAGTTTTCTCCACTTTCTCTTCCCAATCTTCCTCCTCCTCCTCGGGCCGTGCAAAACTCGCCAAACGTTCAAACTCATCCATCATATGTCGAACTCTAGCTAAATCAAATGGCAATGGCAATGGTTCGCTGCCAATATTTTCCACATCAATTTCTTCATCCTTTTTGTGTTTATCACTAAGATAAAGAGTAATATAAATCAATTACATTTTGTATCCCTCCACACTTAAGTAAAAGAAAAACAAGTTCATCAGGCATTATGGATAATCTTACCTAATAGTGTTTTTTGAGAAAAACAGCTTCTTTATAGGCTTTACATAAACATTCTCTGGTCTCCAGTTCCAAGGTCGAGCATAACAATGGTCCTTGAATATTACATCAACGTCCATCTCGTAACTTCCAGCTAGTTGATGTAGATATGCTGTCAGTTTGTTTGAAATGTCATCAAACGTATCGGTAGTTGGGCTTGGTAGCCCAGAACTACTCGCAGAGGTAGACGGTGCCATAGCTGTAGATGTTAGCATTATGCTATCTTAAACTAGAGCAACTAGTAGTCAAGACAAATATACTCGATGCAACTCTCCAAGTTTCTTCCAAATGTTGTATTACAATATCATTATCATATAAAATACTTTGATTTCTTTCTTTTTCTTCCTCCTTCAGTAGAATTGTCTCTGAAACAGATATCGTTTCAATTACATTTATGTTCAAAACGTTCAACAAGATTAAGCAATTAGAGATAGATTTCTTACATGAGAAATCCGAAAACTAACCTCTAGTCCGTTTTTTTTTACGTATACAACAAACGTTTAGTCATTCGTTAAATTAAGTAAATTAGTATCGTTCTCGTCTATCATAACATCGCACTCATTAGAACTTGTAAACGATGTCGTGGCTATTTATTACGCTTCCACGTATCAAGGGACGAAGATAATATATCGCGCTAGTACGTTTATCACCGCTCAGTTACGCGTGACGTTACTCGACGTTTAGAATAATTTGATATTATTCTTTATTAATTATGATAATGACACAACGCTACGCAACGCGTGGCACGAGTTTGTGCGAGAAAATGCGATACACCCATTTTCGCAAATCGAACAAATCCTGCATACGTGAATATGTGTGCGTGGTTGTACATATATACATCATAACCTAAGAAATTATCTACACACCCTAGCACTTCTGCGTATCCACGACACTAGAAATCGATTCGAGATCTCGATTCAAGAAATGCGTAAAAAGCTGCAAGTTGATTGGCTATATCATGGAGGATAAAGATAAGAAGGCCTATGGGTGCTTTCCTTTTCTCTTTGCTAGTAAGAGCCAATCAGGCGTCAGTCCTAAGTCACCTGACCTGTCATGCTGTAACCTGATTGGTTTTTATCAACCAGTAGAAGTGCCTGCAAGCAAAAACATTGTGTGTTGCTGACTATGCTCTTAATTTATTTATTATGTCTATGGTGAATCAAAGTTAGGTTAAATTGTCGATGTTTTGAAACAGGATTCTATATGCCACACACACAATAAGAAGAAGAAGAAAGATAAAATATATTGTATAAAAGTGAAATATTATTGCTAATTTTTATTTTATATGATCTCGTATGAATTGAATTCAACATGTGGTGTCTTAAAGGACGCGAAGGTATTAAAATCAAAATTAATTTTTTTGTAAATTTTTTAACAGCTATATAATTATAATATTTGTTTCATAATGATTAAATTTCTGTTTTTTTTAAAGAATTAATAGAATGGTAATTGCATGTACTAATAAACAACAATTCAAAATTTAATTTATAAATGATAGAAATTCAAATAATAATTTATTTAAAACTGTAGCATATACAATTTTAAAAATTATTCTTTTTTTGTGATCTTTTTATGATTTTTTAATAAATTAGACATAATAAAACCAAAAATACTTAAAAATGATGTATTCTCTTTCAGACCTTTGTGTTTATATCTTACCAAATCAGAAAAAATCATTTGGTAAATCATTGAGCGACATTAAGCTGGAGGGAGATGTCACGATTAGTAGACTTCATGCAGTAATTTCTGTGGAATCAGCAGAAGAATCAGAGGTATATTAGTTTTTGTTAATTTCTGATATAAATTTTTTTTTTTAATGTCACTATCATTAGATTGAAAATGTATTTCTTTCAGACACAGTATAAATGTGTTATTAATGATGTATCTAAATATGGAACATTTGTTATAAGAGATAAGGAGAAGAAAAAATTGGTTCCTAATAATAAATTTGTTTTGGAAGCTGGTGACATAGTACAGTTTGGATTAAAGGAATCTACCTTTGTGTAAGATTGTGACAATTTTACTTTGCTATGCAATTTTCTATTTTTCTATTTAATTTTTATTTTTAAAATTTATATATAATATATAATTTAATTTGATATTTATAATTTAGTATTTAATAAATATTATACAGTATTTTTATAAAATTCTGATTTAATTAAACAGAATTAAAGTCATTTTAATTTTGTTTTTTAATCTATTATTTTTGTAGCAAGTTTTTTATTGCAGGGTGTTGTATCATTCTTTTATAATAGCGAGATCCAGCTTAGAGGAACAAGATACGAAGAAATTAAAAGATATTGTGCATGATTTGAATGCGACATTGTCTGAAACTTGGGAGAACTTTTGTACACATTTGACAGTGGCTAAAAGCACATTATTTACTACAAAAGTAAGGTTTATTACAATTTTATAAATTTAATCAGTTATGAGATCACATTATTTAAATTTTTTTAAATTACTAACATTAAGTCTTATTTTCAATTTTATGTTGTATAATTTTCTCAATTTATGTTATATAATTTTTTTTCTCTATATCTTCTAAGCATCAGAAAAATATTAACGAATTTTGTGTAAGAAAGTTTTGTTTATCTTAAAAATACAATTGACAAGATTGTATGCATTTGTTTAATGATTAAGACTTATTACAATACGCATTATTTTATTATTTTTGGTTTCTTCAAATTTTATTTTGTATGACATTTTATATTCAAACAAAGAAAATATTACAAAATATTTAGCAATAAAAGTAATATATAAATAACGTGAAAAAAACTTGCACTATGCATTTTACATATAGTTAGCTTGTGCATTGGCATCTTCCAAACCTATAGTCACAAATGCATATTGGGAAGCAGTTAATGTAGCCGTCAAGGAATCCAAAGAATTACCACAAATCGAAGATTTTTTACCAAATGTGAAAGAAGAATGGTTGAAAGTTTGCTCAAGAATGTTTCTACCGAACGAAAGGCGTAGAACATTATTCAAAGGTCTTTCATTTGTCCATTTTTGTGCAAGACAATATTTTACATATGCGCCACTGATTACTGCAGCAGGTAGTTAATTTATTCTAATTCCAGATTTTAATACACTAAGATAAAATTTTGCAATAATGCAGTGACATGTAAAAGTATATTATGAAGAAAGATATAAAATAATTATATAAAAAAATTAAAAATAATAATAAATATATAATATATAAAATACAATATAAAATAATTATAATTATAATTAAAGTCTCTTATTGTTGTTGAATTTAAATTTTTCATATATATTTTAATGTGTTTTGTATTTAAATTATATTTAAATATTTTTTTATGGTTTTAATTTTTTTATTTATTTACAATATATTTTTATATTTTACATTAAATATTTTAAAGCAAGATTATATTTTAGGTGGCAAGTCATGCGTGTATCCAACGAAAAGACCTTTAACTCCCCGAGATCTCACTGCTAAAAATGCTATTGTTATACAACAACCTGCCAATGATTCTTCACAATTTACTCAAGTTATCGCAGCTGATTATCCTATCATCTGTAAGTAATTGTATATTATCATTGAAACTAAAAGTAAATAAAATAATATGTAACACAATATTTTTATATTTCAGATCATAAATTACAAGCCGTCAAACGCAGAATGGTTTCTGATACCGAAATTCCACTCGCAATTCTATATTGCAGCACGGAAATGTATTGCAATCCGAAATATGATTTTACTATTTTTTTAAAATCAGAGACTCCAAAATTTTCTTCTGATATGATGATTGAAAATACACAGGCTATTGCTGATACGAAACAGATTAAAAGAAAAATAATTCCTGAAACTTGTGAGTCTTATGAGAATGTTTCGAAAAAGATTCGTTGTTTTGACGAGAACGAAAAGAATATTTCTAGCGTTAATGAGAGCAATATTGTGATTACACAGAACATTGATAACAGAGAATCCAAAAGAAAAATAATTCCTGAAACTTGTGAGTCTCATGAGAATGTTTCGAAAAAGATTCGTTGTTTTGACGAGAACGAAAAGAATATTTCTAGCGTTAATGAGAGCAATATTGTGATTACACAGAACATTGACAGAGAATCCAAATGCAAAATAATTCCTGAAACTTGTGATTCTGAAATTAATAAAAAAATTTCACACAGTTCTTTCTACGAGAATGAGTGGAAATGCAAGTCTGATACTAATGAAAGTGTTGCGATGAATAACATGCAGAATGTCGATAATAAAGAAATGAAACGGAAAATAATTAGCGATTCTCAGATTAACGAGAACATGCAAATTCAGTATTTTAATGAAGGTGAACAAAGATTTGTTTCCAATACTGACAGAAGTAATGTTCTTGTAAAAACTCGGAAAAATATTTCCGACAGTAATAAGAGTAATATTGTGAACAATACTTTACCTTATAATGCCAATAAACAGTTCCAAATTATCCCTGACAGTTGTTCTGTAGAAAAAAATAGCGACATTTTTTCAAGCAAAAGTAACAAAGTTCAAATTGTTCTCGAGACTTGCGAATTTAATGAAGAATTCGTTGGAAACAATTTTATTACAGAAAAAGAACAACAAAAAATCGAATTACAAGAAAAGGAAAGTTTTAAAAAAAGTAATGTGACTTTTACGAAAAATCAAGAAAAAAGTAAGTTGCAAGAAAATGAATCTAACTTTCAACAGCAAAAAAGTTCGATTATAAATGAAAATAATACAACTTTCGAAAACAATAATTTAGATAGACAAAAAAATTCGAAAAAAATTGTTGAAAAAGATAATTTAAATAACTATAATAGTAAATTTCCAATTACAAAATGGGAAAACTCTAAAAATGTGAAGACTTCGCACCCTACATCCATAAAGGAGGTTAATGACAGCGAAATTGAAGTAAAACAAGGGAGAGAGTACAATCTATTTAAAACAGATCGTTCTAGAGTTGAATTGCAGTCGTTAAAAGAACAAAAATTGAGTCCGGTCTGCAATTCTGAAAAAAATCGACAAGATAAAGAAATGAAACAGGATAAAATACAAACAAAAGATAAGAAAAAAGAAGAGCCTCGAAAAATAGTGAGTTAATTAATAATTATAATAATTATAATAATTATAATTTTAATATATCGACAAATTTATAAAATATTTATAATGTACAGGGAAATAAAGAAAAATATTTAAATCAAGAGTTGACGGATGAAATATTACGGAAAGATGTACCTTGCGGGAAAAAATTTATAAAGGTTTGTAATAAATAAATTTTGTTCTATAATATTTGATGCTATATCATCCTTTTAAACAAGTTTATCTGATTGACAGATTAGGCAGATAAGTAGATCATTTGACTCTACTTTAGTCACAAATAAATTTTTGAGCTTTTATATATAAAGAACTGCCTAAAATAAAAAAAGACTTACGATTATGATTTTGATGAATTTTTGTTATAATATTTTGATTCACGAATTTTGGAATATATTCGTGATATGCATTTCGCATATGTAACAAATTTTTTTGTTATTAATATAGATATCCGTCATGAAACCGAAGAGGATACTAAGAGTGGAGGATGGAGATTTTATTTTGTAATTTACAACTATACAATTTTCTTCTCCTAAAGATGCAGCATATCTATAATATATTGTATTTAAAATAGGAGGCATTATTTGTAAGATATAGATCTTCAGTAAGAACTGTTTGTATAAATGTTTTAACATATTGAGAAATTTAAATAATAATTAAGATACATAAAAATTTTTTTTTAAACTATTTTTTTTCTTAAAAATTAAAATTTAATTTATTTCAAGTTATAAGGCTTAAAACTGATGACACTTCGAAAAAGGACTTTGTAATAGATATCAGTCTTAGCTAATATTTAAGATAATAAAAATCATTTAAAATCTATTCTATTAATCAACAAATGTTTATTTTTTGAAACTTTTATTTTTTAATAGTAAAGTCTGCAAAAATTTTTTATAGACTGGTTGTAAATTCTACTATCGTCTTATTGGAATTAAATCTATTGAAAAATATTTACATTAGGAGTTTTATAATTTTTTAAATTATTAAAACCAAAATCTCTGACTTTCATATGTTGGATTTTTTGCTGAACAACATCGTTGATATTCTTTTAATTTTTGTAAAAATTTATATCATGCTGTATTGACACTGATGTGTCGAGAAATCACTTTCTACAAATATCTTGACCGCAGAATTGTTCAGCGAATCGTACAACAATTACAACTTCGACAAGCTTAATGATTAACCAAATTTAATCATTAACCAAAGGATTTAGTTAAACCGTAATGATGTCGATTGTTGAATCGAAGTTGCTCGTGTTTTAATTATATTGTCTACTGTTTATTTTAATCCATATATCAGCGACAGATTTAATTTAAATTAGGAGTTTCTCGAGCAACAGCTGGCAAAATTTTTAAATCAGCATGATATTACTGGACTGTGCAATAATGAATCTTGCTTCCATAATTCCAAATTCCAAATTATTGATTTTAAGAGAGTTATTTAACGCAAAGTAACATATTCAATTAAAAATTCAATTATAAAAAATACAATTTGTTCATACCAAAGATACCTTTCATGAGAAAGATAATTTTTAATAATTATTGATTCAAATTATTAATTTATTATCTTTACTTATTAAAGTATTAATAACAAACGATCTTATTTGAACATTATACATTATTCTTCTATTATATCTTTTTGCTTTATTTTTTAAATATTTTAAATATTTTTAAATATTTTATTAGCAACGATCTATTTTATTTTAATAAGTATTTTTTGAAGTATTTTATGGTAACATAAGCAGCATTATAAATTTATTATAAAGCGATAAAGAAGTTAAGTGCAAAAACATTTTGTTACTAAAAAATATTTTTATTTTTAATCGGTTTCTGAAATATGAAGAAATAGTTTGTTTTACAGACAATTTAGTAAAAAGAGATATATACGCAGAGTTTCATTCTATTTATTTTTACATTTAATTTATATTTATGTAAATATTCTTTATATTATATTTTAGCTTTTCATTTTCAAATTAATTTCAAATTAAATGTACTTATTGTTAATTAGACCGAATGACCTCATTAAATCTCCATCGCAAAATAAATATTTAATTTCAAATTTTATATTATCTTATTATTAATTACATTAATTTTATATTATCTTGAAAAAAGAAATTAAATCATTAACTAAAATAATTTTTTAAGATCTTATTTGAATTGATTGTAATAAAGATTGTAACAAGAAGACACTTACAATTTAATTAATTATAAAATTTATCGATTTAATCGAACGAAGAACGATGTTGCATTATTCATAAAAGTTCCAAAAGCGTTTTACGAAGCTTGTCATTGCTATTTTTGAATCTGTGGTCGCTAAATCGAGATTTCGTTATAATTTTTACATTCTCAGTGGAACAAACAATCAAACTTTCGCCATTAATCGATATATTAGTGGAAATAGAAGTACAATTTTTATACACAGAAAGAAAAAATAAGAAGATCAGGATCAATATGTAAAAATTACTACGAAAGTTTAATTTATAATTATGGTAATGCTTGCAAGTATAATATATTGTGTCTTTATTCATGTATTACTTAAATTGACAGAGAGTACATAATATTTTCCAGTGAGAATCAAAGTAAGATTTTTCATATTTTTGTTACTAAAGAGGCTATTTTAAAGACTGAAAAGTTTGTTTTATTTGCTGTTACGAATTCTAACAATTTCGAATCGACAAATCGATTGACCCTCTATTTTTCTAACGAATGAAAGAATAACTTGGAAAGAAGGTTGAAAGAGGATCTTAGGAGGATGGAAAGGGATGGAAGAAAGCTTCAGTGCTTCGGCTTCTTTGCACAGCTGCATCACGTACGATGCGCGCGCAAATTCAAGCGATTATGCAAATTTCGCATTAAAATGCATTTTATCGAAATCTCCGACTATTCGGCGAAAGGTGAACACGAAAGACGTCGTGACGCTTTATGTATTTGCGCTTGTGGTTTGCCCTTCCATCTGCTAATTCACGTTTATTACAATTACATCATATCGGAACATCCTTTTTTAATTTAGTATCTTCTTCTTTGCAATTTTTTAATTATAAATCAAATTGCATCAATTGTCAAACAATATTTATGTTATTATATTAAATAATTTATACCGGATGTTATAAAGAATTGATACATAGTATCATTATAAAAACATTGTTGTACTTTTTATTACTTGTTTACATTTTCAGTTTTTATTATATAAATATCATATTATAATATTACATTATTTTCTATATTAATCAAGCGTCTTTTTATAAATTTATGCAAATTGCATGTGCAGTCTTTTTGCAAGAAAATAAATTCATCTTTTCACCAAGCTTTGCTACTGACAGAGAAAGACTTTGTCTCGATACATTTTCTGGCATGTAATAATATTCAGCTGTTGTGCTTTAACGTTTGTTTATGCCGGAGCTTCGATTAGCAGTCCAAAGAAAGTTCTCGTTCAAAACTTTGTTAAACTGTACAAAAGATTACCGATGAAATGCCGACTGATTTTCTTGTGACTGACTTTTCCTCACCGAGGAATTTGTTTACGACGAAATACGTAAATGTCTGTCTTAGAAGAGACATTGGAAGTGCAAAGTTTCTTGCTTAATATCATAATAGAATTACAAGTTTTTGTTTTCTAATAGTAACTATTAATATGATGTTATTTTATTTATATAATGTTAATATGATGATTAATAATAATTAATAAATATTTAATAATGTTATAATGTTAATATGATGATTAATAATAATTAATAAATATCTAATTATTATGCCATTACAAATTCATTTTAATGCTATTAATAAGAACATATATACATGCAAATTTAAAGCATAATATATAAAGCAACACGTACAGCAATATATTGTTGTATTATAGAAAAAGTTTACAAAGAAACAGGATTTGAGAAAAATCCAACAAAAGATAAGAATACTTTTCCTAAACAAATAATTAAGAAATATTATACATATACGGTGTACGTACAAAGTAGAATATTTTCTAAAGATATGAAAAGATATGTAAATTTATCTAGAGAGAAGAAAAGTTTTTTTTCCTTATGATTTTAATTTTCCACATTCATAATCCTTTTCTTGTCGAATCATACTTGTCATCATCAATTTTGTGGTTTTTTACGGAAGAATCACATATCGATAAGAATCGATAGTATGGAAGAACTTTATGAATGTCCATTTGAGTTCTCGTTATCCGCAGAACTGCAGACGAAGAAAGTCATGAGAACATTATCAGATCACAAAGAATGATGGCTGTTGAAGTGAAGTACAAGAAGTTAACGCCATTCGAATAAATGTACATCCACCCTCCGACTGACTTTTTACGCGATTTTTATCTGTATTTTAAACACACATAGACCACTTGTGGAACAAATCTTCCTTCAGTTTTTTTTGCTGATAAAGCTAATAAAAACGGACTTTTCTAAAGTTCTTTCAATTTCTCGCATGTCGAATCTTCATGAGATTTAGGAGAAACTCTCATTTCTAAATAATTCTTTACAATATATAATATCTCTATTTATTATTATCTCCGTACAATTATTATACATACATTATTGTATGTATGTAATTTAATTGTCAATATTACAATGTAATATTATAACATTCTTTAATAATTATCACATTTTAAATTTTGCTTTTATAAAAGAAGAAGATGTACTTTTGTCACATCTTTTACAAATATGATATTTTTGGCAAATTATTAGTAACTCTTAGTATTTTAGTTTAAGACTCTTAGAATTAATAAGCGAGATTTGCGAATATACAACGGACAAGTTGTGTTCGACGAACGTCTTGGATGGGATTAGCAACCTGGAATCTGCTCCTGTCTGCGACAGCAACAGGATCAAACCAGCCTCCCTTTGAAGGAGCGGATTGGCATACGGGAGAACGGTGGGAGTGAGAGAGGGTATATATCCTGTTAATTACACGATCTCGGATTTGCCTGTGACGTTAGACGTCTCGAGCAGGATGTCTGTTCCCTGACAGACAGATTGAGTTGCCTTCCATATTATGGGCGCGATTAATAGTAATCGCCTTCCTGCTTTTCGATCCATAAGATAAGAGCTCATCTTGCACTCTCAGTTCGAAATAACAACAGAATGATTCTTGTGTTCCTTGATCCTTCATAAAGTATTTTATAAATTATTACATCAAAAGAAAATATGTCAGCATATAAACTGTTCTAGTGAAAACAATCACTCTTTAGTGCAATAAAAATAAGAAGAAAAATAATATTGTTGTTGGTTCTTATTTTATTGTAGAATGATAAAAAAATGTCGATAACAGTATATTGTCTTGAAGAGTCTATAAAATTTATTCGTGATCTGGAAACTTCCATCATGTCTATCAGCCGCAACTACGAAAATCGGAAAAACCCATAAACGCGGAAAACAAGTACAACACGAATTCACGAGATTCGCGATGTTGAAGTGGCATCAAAAGCATATTATTCTGAATGACAAGCATATTATTCTGATTATCTTGACGTTAATGCGACATTAATCGACAAGAGAGTCAAGTAATTCCCTTGAAATTTAATAAGGAATATGGTACCATATATTTATATCTCTAAAATCTAATTTACAAACTACTTTACACATAATTGGGTTTTTAATTATAATAATTAATCATTTTTATTTTCTATCTATATAAAGTTATTATAACTTAAAACATATATAAATAATTAATAATAACAACTGATAGCAAAACTGTGAATATCGGTAATAAATATCAATATAACATATGTACGTTTATTTCTTATTATACATATATTTATTATACTTATTATACATATAAATTTTTTATTATATATATATATATTATATATATAAAATTATTATAAAAAATTTTAATTATTAACAATTTTTTTGATTTGTTAAAATTTTTTGAAATAAAAAACATCTGAATGATTTACTTAAATTTCTTTAAATGTGACAGAATTTTCTCCAATTATCTCTTTAAGAAATTTATAAATCTCCTTCAAGAAAAGTATGAGAGAAGTAGTTTATATTTTCCTGAGAAATCTATGACATTTCGTTTAACTGCTAAAAACCCGTAGTTTATTTTTGGCAGATATGAGTAAGTAAAGGGATCGACGAATTAATTTTGCGATTCTCACGCGTTTTCTTTCGCCTCGAAGCTCATCAAATATTTGCGTGACTTTTCGCGCCTTGATGTATCCGTCGGATCTTCGCGTTTGTTGTACTTAGGAATTTGCGGCTCCGCGTAACTTTATTCGCCTTTAGCGAGGGCTTAAACTTTGCTTCTCTTCTCTTCGCAGGAAAACTTCTCTCGAGGAAACGTTAACGATGGATTTCCTGGCAAGATCAATAAAGACCTTCCTTAATCCTTAATAAGCAACTAATCAATGTATTATGATTTTATATGTATATATTTATGTGCGTGCGCGTGTGTTAAACTATGTGTGAAACATAGATTCGTAAAAATTGATTAATTTCCGCTGTTCGATTGAAAACAAGTTTCAGAATATACTTAGAAAGAATTGACACGTTATTCTTGAGTTTATTATTGAGAAAATCGATTCGTTGTAGGAAACTCCAAAGATAAGAATCCTATTCTGTGTTACTAGAAAAAGTTAGTCGATTTTCCCATTATGATTGATCTCATATAACAGTATCCATCTGTGAAGAAAAGTTGAGTTTTGTTTGTTTTACTCAATTTTCTCTTAGTATATCTGCACGAGAATTAAGAAGAGAATTAAAAACTTTTTTATATATGTGTATTAAATTATTTAATTATGACATTTTATAATATATAATAATAAAGACATAAATAATAAAATTTTACTACGTGAACAACTGTATTGTAATGATTATTAATACAGCAATGTACAAAACGATCACTTTTAAATAAATATAATTTGATTTTATAAATATAAACGTATTATTAAATATTAATAAAATATTATATTAAATATTAATAAAATATTATATTTTTCGAGAAATCAAGAACGTTAAAAAATAAACAATTTTACATTTAAATTAAAGGATCTTTAAAATAATCTGTCAGTTGAGTTCTATTGTCATTTGAGATTTTTTTAAGGGATAACTATTAAACAAAAAGACGATACTATTCATATAAAAAATAGCATAATTGTTTCAGAGAATCATATATTGCCTCTTAAAAGCAAAATAATGATGAGTTTAAGCATATTTATGTTTTGTGTATCGACTAATTTGTAGGAAATATGTCGATTTTATTTTCATTCGGCAAACATTTAGATAAAGAGGGAAAATAATATTAATTAACAAAATTCACTAATTGATAAAATAATGATATATAAACTGCAATCTATTTTATTTTCCATTCAAATTTATTTTTTTGTATACAGGTGCGTAAGGAACATAAAACATGTGTATGAAAAGCACACTTTACAAAAGCTCTTTCACACATTTACATGTAAGAATCATACACACGTAATGTAACTTAAATCTTTTTCTTGTACACTTGCAAACATTCTCGATTTTATTTACAATATTATATTAGAATTATTTTTAACCCATGATAGGCCATAACAATAATATAAAAAATTGTATACTCAGTAATAATCTCTAATTGTTAAACAATTGTTAATTTTATATCATATTGATAAATCATTTTCTTCTCGAGTATACAAATATCAAGTTATCCTGATATTGGTGATTACTTTAAAGAGAGTTCTTTTCCTGGCTATGTAACTTGTCCATCAAGAGTTGATCTGAGATCGAGGACATTTTTGTTTTTTAAACTTCTCTCTAGTGACAATTATAATAATTATTAGAAATTTTCTATTTATAAATTAGTATGTAATACCATCAGTGTATTTTAAATTTTTAAAATTAATTATTTAATTAATGCTAAAATAATTAAATTATTAAGTCATTATTATACTATTTAACTAGAAATCATTAATATATAATTACTAATTATTTATTCATTACTTTTTAATAAGTATAATAAATAACAATAAGCAATAAGAGCAGTAAGAATAGAATTTTGGCCAATAATGGGTTAAATTTTAACATTGTTATTTATCATGTTATTTTTACATTAATATTTATTACGCGATGACAACTTGTGTTTTTTGATTATGATCGCCAAGTCGCAATAAATATACATAGATATAACTAAATTGTATATTTATAAGTATGATGCATACAATAGGTACAACAGCCTCCTTGTTATTAATAATTTTTCATTAAAAATAAAAGCTAATCAGCACGATTAGCTATTATTTTCTATGATATGTTTAAATATACATATACTTTCTTCGAAAAATAATAACATTACTCGAATTATTTTCAATTATTTTTTATTTCTATTACACACACAGTGTAATAATAAAATAAAGTCAAACAACTAAATAAATTGAAGAAGATAATTTTAAAAAATTTAAATTTCTCCTATCAATTTTAATTTGTTTCATTTTTTCGTAGAATTCTCTTTTCAAATTTTTCTTATACAATGTACTTTTTATTTATTATATAACACTTTTTGAAATTATATATCTTATATTAAAAGTCAGATCGTGATATAATATCAAATAATATTAATTATAATAAGATACTAAATATAATTTTCTTAAAGTATAAAAAATATTTGTTTAATAATTTTATAATTTATAATAATTTTAAATTATATGATAAATTTTATGTTTAATTTCTCATTGTTTTTGGTATCATTGAGTAACATTTTATTAAAAATTAACAACTATGATTTCATAAAGTAACGTTATTTGGCAAAACTTATTTTAAAAGCTAATTTATTAATTGTTCAACGATAACTTAATTTTAACAATAAGTGTTACATTTAACTAACATTGATTTATCAAAATTATGATTTTGTAATAGTTAATTAATGTATTCATTGAAACGTATCAATAAAATTTCTTTGCAAACATTAAAAAATATAATTGTAACAGGTATAACAATATCTGTTACAATTATAATATCTGAATTAAATACATCTTAATTTTAATCAAAAATATTTTTTAAATAATCGATTAAATTAGAAATCACAATTTTTAAAAATTCAAATAAGAGAAGATACATAAAAAATTGTAAAAATGATCTTATATGTTTCGAAAATAATCTCGAAAATCCTGACAGTACTCCATTTGTATAATTAATTTGTTAACTGATTTAATCGATTATAAATATTTTATAATCATAATGATTTAATTCATTACATTAACAAACAGAAAAATTATTATAAAGACGAAAACAAGAAAAAGGAAAGAAAAAATATCTTCTCAGAACTGAATGTATATTTTAATATAAAGATTTAAGATTTTGATATAAAAGTATTTGAGAGAAAAACGAGAAAGAAAAAGTAGATAAAAGAAGAAAAAAAGAGGAGAGATCTTTTTTTACATATTTTTACATCACGATTATTTATTCTAGATCGCGATCAAAGGCTATAACTTAGAGTCAATTTTATCGCTGTGGACGACCTGTTGCGAAGAGTTTTCGCGAGCAGTGCAGTCGCGAACGGCCTGTAAAACAATACTTATCCGCCGGTCTAGCGCGTCTAAATGGGGTTCCCATAAAACGGGAGCCACAGGATCTTTTGCCATACTCTGCCGCATGGCAGTGCTGAGTCGCATGGGCCCATTATGGAAACTGCAATCAGAAGTGAGGATTGTGTCAATAAAATAAAAAATTTTTTAATTCATTACTTAAATAATACAGTTTTCAAATGAGAGAAAAGATTTTTATAATAAATTTAAATATAATAAATTTAAATTTAAATTAATAAAGTAATTATATATAAAATTATATATACAAAATAATATATACGATCACGAACAGAAATGCTAGTGAGCGTATTTCGAGTGTAGTGAGTTGAACTGTATATGTATATAAAAAAATTTTTAAATATTTTTGCATATTTGTCTATTATTTCGATATACATTAAAAAATATAAAAGTCAATTTTTTTGAAAGAGGAGTGTTTCATCTTTTAATATACATAGGAGAATACTTATAAAAAGATACATATCTCTTTGACCTACATTTAAATATACACACATATATATATATGTATATTTAAAAATTCAAAGTTAGAAGAGGGTATTTTTGCTTTTCCTTATAAGATACGGAAGTTAGCAATTGTAATAATCTTATCTATATGATTATGATTATCTGCGTTTTTTGTGTTTTAATTAGATCAACATTAGTAACATCGGGCTCGCGTTTCATTGAAAAAAATCGCATTCCATTGTTACTATAAATAAAATTTGCAAATGGATAATTTGCAATCCATCTTCTTTTTTAATGTTTCCTTAAAAATTTCTTGACAATTTATTAAGAATGTATCCCCAATTAATGTGTTAAAAATTAATATGCGGGAAGTAAGATATCCTTCATCAATCTACTTTTGTCCAATATGTTTGCTTCTATATATAAAGTTAATTTTATATTATGTAATAGTGTTGACAATAAGAATAACCAAGTAAACAAAAGTCTCGGCAGAATGAAAAGGCTGTTCAGTCTCAAGGCTCATCCTTCCTCCTTAATCCTAAAAGAAAGTTCTCCGAAGACTCCTCGGAGAATAGTCCGGCCTGTGGCAAAGCAAAGTACTCTGAGAGAGTCCACTTTTATCCACGTGCGTCGGAATGTGTGCATTTTGTGTGTGCGGTGTGCAATATGTGTGTGTGTGTGTGTGTTCGCGCGCGCACACGTATGTATGTGTGTGTCACCCCGTATAAATAGAGCCCAAGTCGAGTGTCTGCTCAAGCCGATACTTTATTCATTGGCAGTTCCACCGACCCGTGGAGGCTTCCATTACCGTTCTGAAAGCTTTCGACCGCCCAGTTGTTGATCTAAAAACCCAACGTCGCTGTGAAAAGCGCCTCGAAGCTATTATCAATCCCAAAAATCTTCGAACTCTGTAATGTTTTCTCGAGGAATGTTCAATTATTATTGAGAAAAATACAATTTTCATAACCGCCTATTAGTAATTTGAAAATTTATTTAAACAATCTATTTTTGCTGATATAAACTGGGGATTAACAATTTTATTAAGAGTTTTTATAGTTATTTTAAGTATTTTTAAATGTTAAATTTATATATGAAAGATATTAGATTTTTTCTACCAAGCTTAATTTCCTAATTTTCATGCGTTTATATTTTTGTCAGTTATTATAATTATAGGAAAAAAATAATAATACTGATCTGTATAATGTTCCTCTCTAAAAGTAAAGAGTGGTTTTTTTTGCAGAATTTAAATTCGTAAACGATAATATTTTAGCACGTCAGATTTTAGAAAAAAAAGTTAAAACCTAAGAAAATAAATTTTTTATTATTTTTGAAAATTTGTAGCTGATAAAATAAACCCGATGTGCTAGAAGTTTTGAAAAGGGCTCAAGCTAAAGCTGGAGTATTGTACTTTAAAATAAAAATGTTGAATCTTTTACTACAAGCATCATTGAACTTCTGACACGCTTTGTTTCAAGGATAGATGTACGTGCACAGGATAAAGTAGAATTGCATTTAGCAACAGCGAAATAATTGCATGTGCCTATAAAAAAATATAGATTATGTTTGTAAATTAAATTACAACCAAAATCTACATTTTTTATACATGCAATTATTTTGCTGTATATAATATGTTTAGTAAAATACAATGTCGCACAATAAATATTTTTAATCAAATATTTTATTTTTCACAAATAAGTTTTGATAAGCTTAAACCAAGAGTCAATAATTTAAAGATTCAACGTTTTTATTTTAAAACTGACTCACTATTATTAGACTGTTAAGAGGGACACAGGCAAAATATAGAAGAAAATAAAATAAAACTACTTTCTATAGATTTTTCTTGTTGATTAAATTTCAATAAGTAAATACACACACATAGATTTTTAAAAATTAAATTGTCTGCCATTCAGAAGTCTTATCTGATAAAGAAATTTTGCAAACATATGAATTCAGCACAAAAAAAATATTATAAAAATCAAATTTTCTTTCTTAGAAAACAATTTTTTTGTCTCTTAAATATTATAGAATTATAAATTCTATTTAATTTAATTATTGATCAGGAAAGGTTTTGGCGGTATTATTTTTTTCAGAATCGTTTTAAAATCACTATATAAGCAATTTGACAATTTAAAGATTTGAAAAATCTATACCGTTTCTCGAAAATTGTTTCTTATCAATCAGTAAATTGATTTCTGTTTAGTTAATAGCCAAGCAATTTCACTGAATTGTTATTGTAATTATGCGGTTGATCAGATGATAGGTTGATCATCATATAGAAAATAGACTAACAGAAGAAGAGTCGCAATCAGCGATTCATGCGACGAAACAGCACAGCAGGAAGCAATTATCCTGTAGTAATGCGCTTAATGGACGATGTGTGGGTTCCTTTAGCTCCGCTACGTATTTGTGTATGCGTATCTGTTCGTTTTCTATACTTGAACATCAGCATATTTACTGTATTTATATTCAGATAATACTTATCAAACGGAAAAATGTCTACTTAACATATTATATATTGGAACATTTGTCAAGGACAGAAGCAATTTGTATACACTATATTTTAATATAAAAGTACATATCTCTTTCTGCATAAATGGATTTTTTCATTATTCTACATATGAAAATATTAAGCATCTATCTAACTACCCATCTTTCTTAATAAAAATTTAACAAAAAATTATATATAATTATACACTTACAAGTCAAGTTCTTCAACTAAAGTAACAAAATTTGTGCTTATTTCATTTAGCCAAAAATTTGTTTTCGATAGAAAAAGGACTGGATCAAGAAGTCCATTACATATTAATGACAAATCACGAAAATCGAATACATATTTATGTGCTAATTACACATTCTATATCATAATAAATTTAATTATTGTAATAATGTATCTTTTAAAATTTAAAAATTAGATGACTTAACTATGTAATAAGTTTTGTACATACACCAATATATATCATTGTGTATTGTATATGCATGTATGAATGTGCGTGTGCGTATGTGCGCGTGCACGCATACGTATAAATTTCGCATATGTATAAAAGACAAAAGAAAACATAAATTATATTTATAAATATTAAATATAAATATAAATTTGTTTAAACAATATATTCTTATACATATCACAAGTATATATGAGTTTCAATATTGAGAGACTTTTTTCATTATAACAAACACAAACATAAATGTATGTTTAATTTACCAAGTTTTACAATTTTGGATTAATTAAGTGAGAATATTATTATCTGTTTTAAGAGATAAACTTTTAAGTATTTTTAACTTTGAAATAATAGTGCACAAATTGGAGATATCACCTCAGCAGAGAAAAGTAACACAAGTCTTAAATAGCAATATTATAGGAGAACGGTTTTAAACTTTCAATTTTTTCAGATACATATTATATTAAATTGACTTTAATAAACCTAAATAATGCAATTATAATTCCTTATATTTTTGTCTTGTGTCATTTTTCTTGTGCAAAGACGATATATTATACATAACTAAGTTATCTAATTTAGAAATCATAAACCATTTATAAAAGAATTATTCTTCACTTTAAAAGGAATGTTCCTTAGGATGTATAGCGCAAAAATCGAGATTATATTCTGAGCGTATAATAAGAGCATAAAATATATTTATTTTTTAGAATGGCTTGTCACATTCAGCATTTTCTAAAAAATCCTTTTAGCTAAACTAAATGAGTACAAAATTTTCTTGTGGATTTTCAACAGTGCATAAATAGGTTAGAATTATAATTTTAATTTCTTTACATCAATTTTAGTTATATGAAAGGGGGCAACCAGCAGATAATAAGTATTTATGAAATATCTAATAATGTTTCGAATATATGATTAAATATCTTATAAAAATATCAAAGATATGCAAAATTTTATAAAGTATTTAAATTTTTAAAATCTTATTGTAATACTTTTATATGTAAAATAAAAAATTAGTATATATAATCGTTTTAAAAAGAGAGATTATATTATTTTATGCAAAAATTCAAACAGGGCAACATTAGTAAAATAAAAAATTATTTTATTTTATTTTATTTTATTTGATCGGAGAATAGAACACTAATATAATCAGATAACAAAAAATTTAAGAAAATTCCATATACGTCATACTATCGTGTTTAAAAGAATTGAAATATTAGGCAGATGTAAAATAAAAGATTGAAATAAGAACGATTGTTTTGATTTATCGAAGAAAATTGTCGACTCGCACGATGGATAGTGTCCATCGATCGGTAAGATTTGCAATTCAGAACAGTTAACAGTGGGTTTAGTGCCGCTAAATTCGATCCCATCCGAAAAAGGAAAAAAGAAGTAAACTTTACGATAAGGCGGATTCCGCAATCCGGGGAGCTGCGTTTTATCAGAATTGCTGGGACGCGCTCGTGAATTCCTGCTTTGATGCGGATTCGCGTTTTTACGGGCTGCGCGATAAATCCGATGTCCAGTCGTCCGGATTTCGCGGACGCGCAAAGTATCGAAAATGGAAAACCGATAAATAATGTCGTGTGCGAAAAACACTGGGATACAGATTAAAACGTTTATAATCAAATCGTTCATTTCTGTTATCGATGTCTAGACGAAATCATGAAACATTTGATACCTTGCAAATTAAAGTGTACGATTGCTATACCACATTTCATAATAATAAATAAATAATAAATTCAATATAATTGTTGTTTTTTTAAATTTATGGAGCAATTAATACTTGTGTGTGTGTAGAAAAAGATATTGCAAAATCAATCCTAACGTAACATAAAAAAAAATAATTATGTATAACTTTCTACAATGATAATGATTTCTATTTATATTTATATTTAACTTTTATTATGTGTTACTACATCATTTAAATATTATACATATAGTTATAATTATATAATTTTTGTATAATGATTTATGAGAAATTTGATAACTCAAGAATTCAAAATTAAAACAACTGTGGAATTAACTACCATTATTAATTGTAGTCCATTATTGTTAACTATAATTTATCATTATAAAAAGAATACAAAATTTACTCACCGGAGTAGAGTACTTAAAGTAGTCTGTCTGATGATACAGCATTGTAAGAGAGGCGCTAAAATAGACGTCTCATCATGGAAGGGTTTCCCAAAACCTCTTCCGTGGTCCAGATGTAACGTAAAACTATCGTTTCCAAAAATCCTAAATGTCTCGTAATGATGGCGGTCCATGTTACCCGTTAAAAAATCGAAGACCGCCATATCCATTAGGTCGAGCAATCGTCGACCTTCATCATACGGTGGGATTTCTCTTACCAGAGAGCAGTAATCGGAATCTGCAAGTTTGCAAAAAATAAGTGTTTATTAATAGAAATATTAAAAAGCTTAAAATAAATATAAAGATAAATATTTGCAAAATATTTTAGTTTTTATTACAAATGCTTTGTTTTTATTCAAATTATAATATTAATCTCAATCTGTATTAAATTAATTCCAATCTGTAAATATAGTATAATTAAATACTTATTATTCTAAATGTATATAATAAATAAATATAATTTTTATTGCAATACATTGCAATACATACACAAAAAAAGAATAGACAGAGAATTGTGTTAAAAATCTAATTAATAAATAAAAAATAATGTCTATTATATCAAAATGAGAAATCCATTATTAGTTGCAAGTATGCAAGTATTAATTATAAATTAAATAATTAATATCGATTATAAAATAAGAATAATAATAAAATAAAATACAATAAAAACTTAAACAAATAAAAATTTAAATAAAATTAAACAAATGAAGAGTAGAATGCAAGAAAAATAATATTTACTATAAATATAATATACTATACTTATACATATTTATATACATACATATATAAATATATATTTACTATATAAATGTAATAACTTTACTAATTGTAGTAATGTACAGATAAGAAGAAAAACTCTTGTATTCCTTTTTAGAATTCTCAGTTCAGTCTCACATTTTTAAGAATATCTTTCTAAAAAAGACTATCGTGTCTTACCATGTTCCCACTGGGCCTTCTTCCGTTTGTGATAACTTCTGCGCCAAGGATGCCGCCAGGCCTTTCTAGCAGCGAAAGCTTTATCTGGCAGAAAGGCGGCGAAGCTACCCTCGAGGATGTCGGGGCTGCCGCAAACTGCATGTGCCGTATCGCAATAATAACTACATTTGCCATGGAAGCACAAATTGCCAGCCGGACTCACGAAGAACGTTTTAAGCAGCTCACCGTCGGCAATCTGGTAAATTTCAGTTGTAACGTTAAGAGTCCGACCGCTCACTGGCATCGCCCTGCGAAACCCTAAAAGTCTGCGAGCCAAAAAATAAGATATGCGTTAAAAAAAAAATTTAGAATATTAAATTTGGGAAAGTTCCAAAAATTAAAAATATTTTCTATAATTTTATTCTCTATAAAATTGTATTATACATATATGCTATAGATCCCTTTGTATATGTATCTTAAACATATCTTAAACATATATTTATGCATGATACAGAAAGAAAAATATAATATTACCTATCTAAATGAAAAGAAGCAATTTCAGCAGTATGCCTCTCGAAGTCTGTGAAGTAGAAATGGTTTGGCAGAGTCTGTTGTTCTCGCGGAAACCTGCAATTGAAAACAACTTGCTTATTATTATGATAAAATAATATTATGTATAAAAAGAAGAGTTAAGTAAAAAATTAGAATCTACAATTTTTTTTGGCAAGATAATACACAATAGCAAAAAACATTGAACAATAATAAAAAAATTGAATTAACTGTGCTTTGATTTAAATTCTTTTTATTATTATTATGATTTTGAGAAGGTTAAAAAACATGCAGTAATTTTGAAATAGTTTATGTAATCACGGAAGGATGAACATTCCTGAAAGAGACTCGCGTGTGTAATATTGCGGATATTATCCGAAATTGCTATATTGCTAGAATTAAGGCGAATTACGATATCAATCGATATCTATCGCGTGACTTTGTAATGATTCTGTTATTGCGTAACGCAGTAACTATTACTATTATTACTATATTTACTACATATTTCAATATCTTTCAAATTTTATATAACATAATTTGCTAATTGCTCAACTGTTTATTTTTCCCTTTATAAAAAAAAAAAAATAAAAATGAGTCATGTAATCTTCGTTTTTTAAAACCACGATTGTAAATATTTTTCTTTAAATGTTTTATAAAAAAATTATTGGTTTATTTCTCATTAATTACATGCCTCATTTCTATTAATAATTTGTACATTCTACACAGCGTGATTATTCATTTAGTGGATGAATATAATTGTTGATGAATATAATATAATTGAACAATACATGCATACGTGTACACCAATATACAAACATACATACATATGTCAGTATCCTAATATAACACTTATTATAAATGCTCGTTATCAATTATTTGATAATTATTTCATGTTTTCTGATATAATGCATTAAATAAAGACATTACTAATTATAAACACAAAACTGTATACACAATGCCTCATTTGATAACAAATAAACAAATAAAAATAATCCTATTTTATATACTATTTTATAATAAGAAATTAAATATACTATTTAATCAAATAAAAAAGCTTTTATATATAAAGTCTCGTATAATGTAGTCCTTATTTACATTCAATCATAAAATATCTTATTATACTATATAATAAATTGATTCTAAACTGTGCAATGTGTAATCAGGACACATCATGTGTGACAAAAAAGAAAAAAGAAATTAAAATTATTCACTAGAGAAGTGTAGCAAAGGGACAGTGCGAAAGCTTAGACTTTTATTAGTCCCTGAACCTCTCTTTAGGACCTCTTTCTCTCGAAAAGAGACCGAAAGGAAAAGGGAAAAGGATAAGAAGGAGAAAGGAGAGAAAAGAAAAGGAAAAGGAAAAAGGAGAGAGAGAGAGAAAGAGAGAAGAGGGAGAAGATTCAGGAGTTCCGCAAACTTGAGCACGATCAAATATTTACTCGGTGATCTTGGTGCGGGTTTTACGATATATGTATACACGTTTATACATACATATATATATGTATACGAGACAGGACAATAAGCACGAGCATGAATTTCACTCCAATCGAGACAAAATAAGGAAAAAATCTACTTTAGAAATCCAGACAATCAAATATTTAATTTGAGATTTGTTTCTTAAAAAACGATCCATTAAACTATTGAACTTTTTTGAATAATAAATATTGCATTATAAATGTTATGAAGATACTTTAAATCTGAACTTTGCTATTCTGTAAAACACGGGTGGTTTCTAAAATTGGAATTTTCGAAATTTGATATATTTGATATATATTTGTTTATATATTTTTGTGCATAGTAACTTAAATTCACCCAAATCTAAAACTTACAAAACATTTAAATAAATGTAATATAATCATAGAGAATATCATAAAGAATGTTTTCTTCTCCTGGATTGAGCAAATTTTGTCCAAGCGAGTAATGAGAGTTTATTGCGGCCAGCTCGCCGTTTCGCCGAAATTCTCGCTGCCGTGGAATCGCAAACTTTCCGGGGGAACTTATTGGCGAACTTATTACCAGAGTTTAAACCGCGCGAGCGCCAACCACTTATCGTAGAATCTTCGGCCCACTGGAAGTTTAAAGGGTCTGGTCTCGTGTGGACCACCAAGAAGGAGAGGTAGATAGATAGATAGAGATAAAAATAGAGATATAGATGAAGAAAGAGGGGAGGGAGGAAAGGATAGAAGAAGAAAAGAATCGTGCAATATCAGGTTTGTCTGAAAATTTCTTACGACCTTCTCGAATATTGCATTGTCACTGTTTCACTACTTATTCACTACTTATTGCTAATGTATCCAAAACAATTTTTTCTAAAACATTAATTATTATAAAATATAAATTAATTATTATATTATATTATATTAAAAAATATTTAGATACATATATATAATAATTGTTATTCAGTATTATATCTGTTATCAACGTTTTAAAAATTCTTTATCACGATGCACATCCAAGTGTACACATACACAGTTATTGTGAATATATATGTATGTACACATATATCCTTACTTATTTTACTATTACTACGATTATTAGGATATTTTTGATTATTTAGATATAATAATTTATTTAATTATTATACTCTTTCTAGCCAAAAGTAGTAAAAAAATTTTCAAACTGTAATAGTTTTTGTAATATCAGAGATTATTATACTGATAGAGTTTCATGCAAAAAGGCACGTCTAAAAATGAACAATGACGTGTGTGTCATATCATTTATTAGAAAAGTGCTATTGAAAAAAAAAAGAAATAAGAGGAAGGGGAGGAACAAGACGAAGGGAATGATGAAGAAGTCTGGCTGTTCAAGAGTGTTCTTCTCATAGTTCAAAGCGCGCTCCGGACATCACTTATGTAATTGCACTTGTAATCCAATTCAAATATAACTTCGTCAGTAAAAAAAAATCAAAATGAGAGAAGTAATTGTACGTTTCGAATTAGGCTTTTATCAATTGTTCGAGAAATCAGAATGGTCCGGTATAATAACGTAAAATTTTTATCAATTTATTAAAAAAAAACCCTTGATATTATAAAATACAAGATTTTATAATACTTGAATATAACAACATAATTATTAAGTAAAAGTATACATATTATAGTGAGTCAGTGTAAAATTCAAAAACATTTCCTATTCGACTTGTCTATCTAAAATAATTCACACATTATATGAAATACATCAGATTTATATTAATGTATATAGGATAGAAATATTGGCAACCATTTAATCGAGCACTTTTATAACTTAATATTATAGTTTAATTAATTAACGGATATCGTATTAAATTTTTAAGAGAATAATTAAATAAATTATTAAAAGATTTTATTCGAAATCAAGTATAGTCAAAGTCAAGCAGAGTGTATAATCATGTGCATATAATCCTATTTTAAATTATTTTGAATATTATTTATAATATTAATTATTAATATTTAAATAATTGTCAAATTAATTAATCTTATAAAAAACTTTATAAAGGTAAATACAAAAAATGTATAAAAAAATGTTCAATAAAATTATACATTATTAAATTAAAAAATAACTGCATAGATGAAATCAATTTAATTAATTTCTGACAAAATACTGAGATAAAAAATAAAAAATAATAATTTCTGGAGATACTTTTTGTTTGATTCTATTGTGACTTTACGCAAATTCTGAGTTTTATAAACGGATATATAATAAACGAAACGTGAAAATAAATTTTAAAAACCTACTAAATAAATTGCAAAATTATATTTATTAATGTTTGATAATTTTAGATAAAATTTATTTTAATAAACTAATTTAATTTAAAGTTTAATTCTAAAGATGCTAAAGATTAAAAAATTGATAACTTTTTTCAACGTTTTCACTAAGAAAAATAGACTTTAAATTAATCTAAGATTCTGTCATTAAAAAGTAATAAAGCGCAAGAGGTGGAAAACATCTTGTGATGATAAAATTATATTGCTCTTCGTTTTCTTTTCGGGAGGGGAAAAAGTAATTTTGAATAAAATCTTATAAATCTTATAAATCTTATAAGAAAACTTTATTTTCAGATTTTATGTAAAATATAAAAAATATAAAATATAAAAAAAAGTAACTTTTATTTTAGATTATTTTATTTTTTTATAAATTACTTTTTATATATTTTATATTTTATAAATTATTTTATAAAAATTATAAACATTTAAAATTTTAGTTGAATTAATCCATGGAGATTATTTTTCATTTTATTAAAATGTTTCCAAATATATATTGTCCACCATTTATTCAAATCCAAATTGTTAACCATTTATTTCTAAATGCTTATTTAAAACTAATCTTTTAAATTACCTAGAGTCTTAGTACTTGGATCAAGATAACTTAACAGAAAGGAATGCAAATTTATAAATTTGCGTATAGACTGTGTGTGAATTTAAGACGGCGATTCGAGCAATGCTTCGGTGTTAATTTCGGCGCTATCGTGGCAGCATCCCGCGGCACCATTGCACCGACAAACTGCCCAAGTAATTTTGCGCGCTGTCTGCCTGTGATCTCAAGATACGCTAAGAACTTTGCGACATTCTGTGGTTTCACCGCCATCATTCACGCAGGTCATAGAAGCTGACCTCTCGCTCGTAATTTGCATGCAATCGTTCCTAATTTGTCCTATAATAGCGCTAATTAGAATATACATACATACAAACACACGCGAACATATGTATTTACGACAAAATCAATAAATGAATATTAACGAATAAAAATAGGAAAAATTAATGTACCTATTAGCAATAGTAATCCCAAAACAATTAAATAATAAAAAAGTTGTATATTTTGTACAAAACTTATTATCTATATACGTGAATTACACATCTACACATATATATATAAATATATATAATATTTATATATATATAATATAAATATATATGTACATGCTTTGTGTGAAGGGACGTCAAATGTTTATTATTGTGTATCTGTATATGTAAGTTTATATATATTCATATTTATTTATATTTCTAACATGTCAATACTCATACATAACCGGTAAAACTTTTAAATCATTGTTATAATTGTCCAAAGGTAGAAAAATAATGAACAAAAATCGATATAAATCGATATTGATTGCATACTTACCGCATCGGTTTAAACAATGCCTGCATATTATCGCCGTAATCAATGACCAGTTTTAATTGTGTGCCGCCGTCTTTTTGAACTATAACAAACCAATCAGTAAATCTTTAAATGGTATATCGCTTAGTTATATGTGACTTAATCAATTAAAACTGCATAGAACCACAAAAATTGATATGGTATTAATATAATATAAATTACTAATCATATATAAAAAAACACATATATATATATATATATATATATAATATTTTACAATAATAATAATAATTATTATGTACTTATTGGTTATAATACATACGATTAATTACGTGAAATAAACTAATAACTTTTTAAAATTATCCTAAATATTTCAATTATTCCTCTTTTTTTAATATTTCAAATAAAAGTTTCACAATTTGGAGAATTTATAATACATAGAAGAAGTCTCTCTCTAGCGTGTACTTTTTTATGAGACACTAAAATGTCAATAATATTTAAATAATACCATATGACTTTTTTATACAATTCATTTGTCTCCTAGAACTATTTTGGATATAAAAATGATAAAATAATTCAACAGTTAATAGTTGGTAATTTAATATTTCATATTTTATTGTCACGTATTTTGTTCCGATATAAAATATAAAATATTTATTTCTTGATCTTACTCTCTTATCTTAATCTTTCTGATCTTAATCTTTCATCTTACTCTAATATTTTTATTCATAGAATAATAAAAAAGTCGATCGATGTAAAACAAAATATAATTGCATTTATACCAAGAAGTATATACACACCAAAAGTATATACACACATTGTAATTGAAATAATTCATACTTTATATGTGGACTGTAATATTTACATAAGATTATACAAACTTAAAATCTTACTACAAGTCACGACTGATTTCTGGTAATAATCAATAACAATACAAATAATTGTAGTCTTATCTTAACAAAATATAATGCTATTAATTTACTAACAGAGATTATTATTATTACTATACACACACACACACACACACACACTCACACGTGCGCGTACGTGTGTGTGTGTATGTAAAATATCATTATAACTAATATTAATTGTAACGTTACAAAATACTCAGGATACATTAAATAAAATCACGATTAAGTAATTTGTTTTTAACTCTTGTATTACTAAAAGCTTCGACAAGTAACATGAGTCAATAATTCGTCAGACAACGATGATTCGTCGCAGTCAAATAATAAAGCGTCCGTCGTCTGCGGCCTGAATTAAATATACAACATTCACAGAGATTTACAGAGCTTTATTAACAGTCGGGACTGTGAGATCAATATATCTAGCAAAAAATAGAACTAGGTTTGTCCAAACAAGTCGCTATATTGTGTTATATGATAATGAATAAATCCAACAACCCAAATCCACATGCAGCTATTACTCATACAGCATACATGTCTAAAAGACATCTTTAAGGCATCTTTCAGACATATGTATCTAAGATAGCATGCATGACATTTTAAACACGTCTTTTAGACATGCGTGCTATCTAGGTAATACTTTTATGAGAAATGTGCTACTAGAACGGTATATAATTAATCAATACAAACTAATGTTAAATTGAAACAATGGGAAACCATATTTTATACAAAACTTATTATCAATATGCATCGACATATTTTTACATTTCTTTTATTATAATTATTTCTAAAAAGTTTACACAATTTTACATAACTTTTATATAATTTTATATAATTTTATGATAAAATATATTTTTAAATGTAATATTTTTAAATGTATAATTCAAATGCAGTAATATCATTTCTCTCTCGATTCATTAACAATACATTATCTTAATTGTCATAACGTCGTGAATAGTTAGACGATAATTACCCACTCTTACCTCACAGCTAATTAAATACGTTCTTCTTTCTCAATCGACAGAACTGGAGCGAAATTTTAATTATTACGATAAAAGTTTCATCCATTTATCTTCATCAATTTTTGCTTCCTTGTTTTATTTTATTTAAATTCGTAATATTATAATATTTGATTTTTCTGTCAAATCTATTCCATGGCTAACTGCCAAAACTATAAGATAGGCATGCAATCATTATCTCGTGATTCAATAAAATTCAATACAAATAAAAATATTACATTATAATATAAATTTATATAACACTGCAAAATAATTGTTAATCAACTAATGTCAAAATAAATATATATAAAATATATAATATAAAAATATGCATATACAAAACAATAAGTATTTATAAAATTTAAAAAATTGATATTAAAGTCATTCAAAATTACAAAATTACACTAATTTAGAAAATATTTCTAAAAATTGAAAACTTTGTTAATTAATTGACAATTATTCTACTCACCAACATGAAGAATCGGTTTGGTCGCCATCTCGTGAAGCAATTGGTCCACGTATTTCGAGTCTTCAGAGTATAACTCCAATCTCGAGATTTGTAGATGGAATTTTTCTAAGGTCGAGCTATTTTTTCTGCAAATAAAGAAAATTTTCCTACAATACTACAAATTCTATTAACATAAAGTATAGTTAAATCATATATATTTATATATACAAATCAATAATGTACATATTTTTAAAGCAATTAGTTCTTCTTACTCATATATAATTTTAAAAAGTAATATTTGTTTGTTTTTATCTGATAATGTTTGAATATGTCTCGAGATTTAATCAAATATTTATAAATGTAGTTTATAATATCAAATATATTTCTACAAAATATTTCTTGCTAATCATGCAATGTGTAAGAACTCAAAAAAAAAATCTAAATTTGCAAAATTATTACTAAATTATTACTGTTGATGTAGTTAGAAACTACGTATTTACGTATATACAATAAATAAATTTATTATCAATTTTTATTTTTTAAACATAGATTTATAATTTTCGAATAATTACGTTCTTCGATTTTCGATTTTTTATTGATCATAAGATTTTACCAGTAAATTGATGATAACATTTTGTTATAAGAAAATGTCAATCGAAGCTAGTATCAATTCTAAAAACGTTCATAGCGTTGTAAAAATCCCCGATAGTTATTTCCGCGCAAAAGTAGGACGAGCAATAAAAACGTAATTCTCATTGCATTGCTATTTTTTTATCGATGCATTAAGATAAAAGAAAAAAGAATGAGAAACGGCAAATCAAGTTAAGAAATATAAGTATATAATGTATATTCACATATATATATGTATTATATATGTAAATATTGTATATATAGTATAAATACAGCATACAGATATACATATATACAGAAATTACTTTATAATTTCATAAATTAAAATACAATTATAAAATTAAATTATACAATTAAATATAAAAAAATTCAAACAAAATCTTAATGAGAATTTTAATGAGATCGCAAACATAATATCTATAACTTGTAAATAGAGGTATACAATTTTCTATGATACAAATATGTATCATATTTTTCATATCAGTTATAATTATGTAACTTATATTAATATTATGTAAATAAATAAAAGATGAATATAACTAATTCGTTATTTAAAATTTCGTTCACCATTAATTTAAGCTGAGACATTCCGTGGGAATAATCGCTGGAATTTTATGGCGTGATATTGAACCCTTGAGGATGGTAAAGAAAGATGGCAAGAACGAAAGGATGAAAAGAAGATCAAAACCGCGATGATTGTGAAAATATAATTTGTAGGCATCATTTGGCTGTTTTAAAATGCATGGAACGGTATCCACGATGACGACCTTCTTTTTATGTCATGAGGGTGAGGACTATTTTATCTAATATCAAGAAGAAGATATGTTATATCGGTTATTTTTCTACAAGCACCATTCTTTCAATGTTTCTATCTATTATATACGAATATATGACCGATATAATGAAAAAATTAATTTAATAACATAATGTAACGATAATGTATATGTAAACTTTAATACAAAACATATAATAAATTTTATATTACAATTAAATTACATATATACAATTTTCAAATAATTAGTTATTATCAAATTAAAAAGGAGTTATTTTGCAGAATCCATTATTAAATTATTTTGAAGCGAAAAAACTTTCGACGGCATCAAGCTTAAATCGAGTAATTTACTGCGGGGCACATCGGCAGTCTTTTATTAAAATTCACCTCATGGCTTTCTCGCTGCTATACTCCTGCTCCCAATCCCATTTCCACCCCCAACCTAAAATCTGAGTACTTGTCGATATCCAGTTACGACGTGTTTCCAATAAAAATCTGCCGCTTTTGCTAAATAAATCATTATATCGTCATGTTGTTGAAACTTCCTTATAGTTACATTTAGATTTTTCTATTAAACTTGAAAAAATTTGTAAAAAAAGTAGTAAAAATTGTAATTTAATTTCAATTTGAAAGGTCAATTTTTTGCGGACATTTTATGTGGATTTTTAATTGATTTATTTTATTATTTCTATTAATCAATTTTTTAAACCAAATTAATGTGTGTGTGTGTGCGCGCGCGTGTGTGTGTGTGTGTGTGTGTGTATGTGTGTAATAAAAATAATATATAGTTTTACATTATTTAATAAATTATAAAAGTAGTGAATTATATAGTGAATTATAAAAGTATATATTAATAAGATAAAGTTATGTTGTATATAAGTTATATAACATATTATATGGAGTATAATTCGCGACGATGAAAAATCCTTGCCTGAAGTGTCGCATCAACTTTCCACCTTCAAGAAAGATGAAGGAGCATAGAAGAGTTCTCTCTTGCTGCATACTAACCATCTAGCGACAGGATAAATATTTCGAAGTTATCTTTGGGCCACCATTCGGGCCTAAACGTGTTGAATTATGATAAGAAGGAGAGGTGTAATTACAAATTAAAATTAAAATTAATTCTAAAAAATTATAAAACAACACACACACACACAAGTTCTATTTTAAAATTGCAACACTAAATATATTTTGTAATTTAACTCTGTATTTAATATATTATTTTATTATTTTATTATATTTAAAATTTATATTGCATCTATATCTTTAAATAATTAATAATAAAATATTAATTAATAATAATTAAATTCAACAATTGAATAGAATTTAATAGAGTTTAATAGAATTGATTTAATTAGAACAGATTAACCCATTAACTCATTGAACGAATAATTGTTTAAAGTGGTAATAATACTATAGAGACACATATACGAGGGTGAAAAAGTCTGCAAGAATTCTCGAGAAATTCGGTTATTTATTATACATATATAATTTATGAAACGCGTTTCGAGCAAAGACCAAATATTTGATGGAATATTTATTGAAATCGAGAGATTCCGGTTTTCCCGGAACCCCAATTTAATAACATTTTTTCCATCTGCCAAAATTTCATGCTGCACCACGAACAACATAATTTGCGATACAGTTGATAACAAATTACACAATTTTACTGAAAATTAAATAAAATAAAAAGTGGTTTATTTTCAGAAATAAGAAAATAAGAATATTTATGCATTAAAAATAATCAGGAATATTTAAATCGGCAAGCACAAATGTCATATAATACAGTAATATATTTACGCCTAATATATTTATGCGTGCACTTAGTTGTGTGTAGATACGTAATATATACACATATTAATATCGACTTCTGCTTAAGTCTTCAATTTAATGTAATTATACTTAAAAGGTATTAATTATATGACATTTTGTATAGTTTTTAATGTATAACTTACCGTTAAATAAATTATTTTAATAAATCATAACTTCTTTTATTTATTTCAATACAAAAGATGAATATAAGCTACTTAAACTTAAATAAGAATAAAATTTAACAAAATAAAATAAAACAGATTTTAATTTTAAAAATTTTAATTGTTGCAAAATTAATATATATATATAATAAGTAAAGTTTAAAAATTGTATTTAAATGTGATTAATTAGTAATATTAGAACAAATCTGATAAAAGTCTCAGATGCGATATAAAAAAATTCTTAGAATTAATATTTAATTAAAATTCACATATAGATTTTATTATTATTAACTAATCTTTTTATGATCAATGAATTATCAAATCTGAGGTTTCTCAAGTTTTCAAAGTTGCAAACAAACGTGACGACTGATTAAGACTTTCATGATTAGGCTATTCTCTCGCTCTCTCTCTCTCCCCCCCTCTCTCTCTCTCTCTCTCTCTCTCTCTCGTGCAAGGACATCGTCGACGTCGACGATGTCGTCGTCGCAACGTCATTCTGTCTCTCGAACTGCAAACCGAATCTCTAGATTGAGTTCTCAGCGAACACACGTGCGAGCGAAACTAATCCGCGACTTCTTCCTCTCCCCCCTTTTCACCCGCCACCCCATTCCTTTCTCGATGTCGATGTCGGAAACTCCGTCGAGACTAAGTCTTAAGCCTGGTTCTCATGTATAACGCGTAGCGATCCCGAAATTAGCTCAGAAACGAGAGGTTTCTACGATAGTATTATTGGATTCGTAGATACTTAGATCCCTGGCTTCCGGTTTTCTCTAAACCTACGAGAAGCCTCTAGATCTTCAAATTCATCTTCTACAATAAGAAAATTAATAACCGTGGAATTTAAAACATTAATAATTTAATAATTAGATAATAAAATGAGAAAATAATGATTTTCTCCACTTGCTTTCCGTTTCTGCATCCGAAACTCGCATCAAAATCGAAAATGCAATCAGAGACGGAAATTCGAGGGGGATGGATGCAAAAATATAAGCGGCAAACTGAATTAATGCGAATCGTGTGTAGACAAGACGTAATCAGTCGTAGTCTGCGCATATGAAAGGCTGACCTAAGCCTTCGTTATTGCATATATACGTACGCGTCCATGAAATTGCATTAGCGATCGTGTGCATATTGAGAACGAAAGCGAGCGAGATTGTATATAATATCTGTAGCATAATTCATTAAGATAAATATAAGTCAATAACTCAATAATCTTTGAGTCGAAAATATTTAATAAATCAATAATTAAGCGTCGTTAATAATCTTTGGATTAATATCAAAAAAGAAAAATTATATTAAAGAATAATCATTACTTTTATATACATATAGTATTTCATATAGTAAATTATAAAATTAAAATAATAATTTTATAATGTATAAGTTACTAATATAATCAAAATTCTTTAAAAATTTTAAAATCTAAGTCGTTTTAATAATAACATAATGTAAAATCTTCAATTTTAATTTTATGATAGTTTTATAATCAAATTTCTAAAAATATTATAACAATTTATTTTCGAATATCTACAGTTTTCCAAAAAACAATGAGATTTCATATGATTTTCTACCGAATAATATAATTTTATATAGTTTACTGGAAAATAACGCGGTCCACGTCGAGAAATTCTCAAGTAACGTCCGTTCGTCCGCTGCTGTGATGCATAATGCATACGATGCACTTTCTCACGTGATCTCGCAACGGAGGAAGGAAATATCACCACAACGCCACTGGAGAGAATATCAATTCTGAGAGGATATCAATGGCAAATCGCGGATTCAGAGATGTCACTTCCTCGATTTGCAGGTTGCCTTCTCTATCATCAACCCTCCCAAAATTTCACGATACATCTCAATTCTCTCCAAGTAAAATTTATTCTAAAGATAAATTTATAAAATTATAATAAATTTTATCAATCTTCAAATAAATATATAATTAATTAAAATATATTTTAATTAATCTCATCTTTTCAACTATGTTATCAAAATTCAAAGAGACATATTCATATAATATTTTTATAAAATCACTTGCTAATATTATTTATAATACAGTTCAAAATTTATATTAGTTCAATATAAAATTATTATTTTGTAATGTATTATTATTTATAATGTATTATTTTTATGTAAATTAGATTTAACTTGCTCTATTTATCTATATGCAATGAGTTTTACAGCTATTAAAAATATATTTTTAAACATAATGGGTTTAAACATTGTATCTGGGTTGTAACATTATAATTATTCAATTTTAAAATTATTTTAAACATATAATCTTTACTCATTATATCATTTTCTTTTCCAGAATACAGTTTTATCTAGAATGTAGCTCTGTTCTAGAATGTGAATTGTATAAGTATTTAGTCAACCACGATTAACGTTGACCGACTTTATAAACTATTTTAATTCTCGAGTACTATAATTTACATCACTTTCATAACACACTATGATAGTACGCACCGTTAATAAACACATTATGGAACTATGAAACTCTTAATTAAATTAAATAGTTAATGATAATAATAATAGTAATTATATAAATATTGTGTGTGTGTATGTGTGTGTGTGTGAAAAGAAATTGTGAAAAAAAGTAATGTAAAATCTTACGTCTTAATGTTACGCATAAATTATAAATTTAAAAATAAAAGAGAAAGATTTTAATCATAAAATCAAATTCGTCACATAAGCCTTTTTTAGAGCCAAAATTTATGTATATAACGGTTAAAAGAATATTATAAATATAGTAAACATATAAAAAATAATATACATACATAATTTTAATATTGTCACCATTACCACAATTTAACATAAAAGATCATATAAGTTAATAAATCTAAATAAATAAATTAATAATAATAATAATAATGTAATGAAAAAAATTTTATCTCCATGAAAACTATGTACTACTAATAATAAAACGTATGATAAATCTGAAAATGAATAGAATTGCAGGCCCTTTCTGTAGAGATACATAAATGTAGATACAAATACATATACACGAACGTGTGAAAGAAGAGTTGGTAATTCCTAGCAAAATAATTCAGTGACAATAACTCGGTCGTCTCATAAGGTGAATTCAAGTAAAAAAGCGTTGTTGTAATGAAAAACATAATGAAACATATTTAAATTGTTTATAAACGAGATTATTAAAGATAGAGCAATAGAAGATAATAAAGTTAAAAGATTACCTAAATAGACTTTTCTTTTATACTTGTGTCTGTTTACTGTGTTTATTTAAAATGTAATATTATCATTTTTTATCTATTTAATCTTATTTGTAATTTTTTTTTATTACAGTTTTATTTAAAACTTTTAATAATTTTAAATGACATAATTTTTATTAAATTATTCTATAAAAGCATGTTTTATAGTTCTTGTTTGTTTGGTTAAATTATTTTTGAAGTAATTATTTTAAGTAAAATAAAATTTGTAAGTAATTTATACAGTAATTCAATTTTCTTTAAGAATATGATGTTAGAAAAAGAAATTCATAATATAATATAAACTTTCCATTTAATTAAAAAGAGTTAAGTTAATGCATATAAGAAAATAGAAATTACTATATAAAATTTAACAATTAGAATATAAATAATAAAAACATCTTTGATTTTCGTACAACCTTTATCTTTAAATTGTTTACATTTCATGGAAATAAAATTATTAAAACAATTACTTATTTTGAGAAACATATTTACTTGATATATTCGGATTATATATGTTTTGTTAAGAATTACTTAAATACATCGCTAATACAAAATCCAAATTTTTATAAAACTATCAAAAAATTAATTGAGTTCTTAAAAGGGTTTCTATTATCTCGGGTGAAAAGTATGGCAGCCGTCTTTGGGATAAGTTTCGCTTGTAATATCGACCATGTCGCAACACGAAGTGTTGCAAGGGAAATGTTAGCATGCATTTCCCTTAGGGTTACAACGTGTAAACGTTGTCGTGTAACAACCATAGTCCGCGCTATCAGAGAGGGTACACGAGGCCGTGACCCCGTCGCCAGGGGAATAAGTCATTGTTTTGCGTAACAATAACGCAACGTCATCCTCATTGCTCTATTTCGTTTAATTGAATTTTTATCGCGAAGCAGATTCTTGTAGAAAAATTAAAAACTGATTATCATGCTCTTTGTTTCGCGGTTTTAAATTCATTTTAATAGCAATCAAATATTTTGATGTTAAATTAAGTTTTTACTAATATTGACGTAGTGTCAAACAAATTTGTTGCGGACGTAGTTATTTTCAACAGGTGAGATAACGTGCTTTCAGCCAAGGAACGAAAATTCTCGACAGAAGAATATTATTGAATTGGCTGGCTGTGAACGTGATCATTTTTCCGAGAAATTAAAAAAAACACGGAGATATTAGATAATGGATTTTAAATAAAGAGATTTGAATTGTTACGTAAAAACTATATAAACAATGTTATACAAAAGATATTTGAGGCAAAGTGTCCAACACGCACGTGGCATCCATCCGAAAACCCTCTCGGTTAACAAAAGATATTTCTTAACTTATTTTTAAAAGGCGATAAAATACAAAGAATTTAAATCAAATTTTTTTATAGTTACTTAATAATTTTTTCATATAACTTTATCATATAACAGCATTAATGTAAACATAATAATAAATAGATATTTTTTTCATAAATAATTAGAACACAATTGATTTTGTTTAAAAATGACCAATCTTTGTATCAAAGATTCGTGTGAGCAAAACTGGCATTTTTTTGTTGATTTTGACAATATAAAACTACTTTCACAGAGTAGGTATGCTTTTGCATTCGATTAAAAAAAATTCAATTATTGCAACTTAACTTTCAAAAAAGTATAAATGATAATTCAATTTTGTGTACATAAAGACTAATTAGTGTCAGAAAAATCAGTAACAGATTTAGACATTTTTCTCAATGTCTCGAGTCAATTGGTAATAAAAACGCGGATTTGACACATCACGGCGCTGCTGCAAGACGACGCACCGTAAACAAGCGAGGATAGAAATTATAGATGAGCTGGCGGGGTAAACAGGCGGTGCAGCACGAGAGCTGAGAAAATGGCTTTTCCCCGGGAGAGAAATGCGTCGCTGCATTTTCCAGAGCAGAACGATCCGATCCACAGTTCCTTTTCTCTCATCTTTCCTCCTCCCCCCTTTGTCCCCTCCAATATGATCTATCCCCTTATTCTGATATATGTACATAAATAAGATATTATACAATAAAGAAAGAAAGAATTTAAAAATTGTGTCGCCCGTGCGTGCATCTACGGAGAAAATTGTTATAAGCAAACCATTCAAATATCTTTAAAAAAAAAAGTAAATTTTTTAGACAAAAGTTTTGCAATTCGAAGAGGAAACGACATACATCAAATTTTTTGCATCATTTTTGTAATTTGTAAAATATCCAAATATCACTGGTATTTTAAAAAAATAAAAACATACAATTTTTTTTTACAACCAATACAACTAATACAATTTTCTTATTATGTATAAAGATAAGCTTACCAAAGATTAATAGTGTATGAGATACTTATTTTAATATATTTTGACATGAGATATGAAATATTTTGTAAAATATTCCATTTTTCATGATTTTGCTTCAATTTCATGTACAAAATAATGAAATAAATCAATTGGTAGTTAAAAAACCAATTATAATAAATGGTTACTTAAAAAAATGCTCAAATATATTGTGCAAATTGCATGTTACGCGCGCATAGTTTCACTTTGTAGGCATAAAATGCAAATTTTCACGAAATAATAGCAATAATAATTATTTTTACTAAATTTAATTTTATCGAGAGCACTTCAGTGCGATACTGTCAGGCCCTCCATAGAAGAAAAAAACTGTGGATAAATCTTGCTTTTTTACAGAATTAAAATTGAATATTCTTTTTTCGATTCTTCTCATCATTCTATTTATAAAAATATTAAGGTAAGATAGTGGAAAAGTAAATACTTTAACAGTTACTTTATATTGTATTCTGACATTTTCTACATTTTAACGATCCATATAAGCTGAAGAATTTTTACTTTGATAAAAAATTTTTATGAAAAATTATTCTTTAGTAATCATATTATAGTTCAAACTCATCGTATTAAAATAATTATCATATATTACTATAATACATATATACTAAATTAATTATTACTGCAAATAAAAAATAAAATTAAAATCTTAGGTTGTTAAGTATAAAACTCAATTTCTGCAATCTAAAAATTTATACATCTGCTTTATATCTTTTTTATTTTAAGCTACAGTTTCTCAATATTAGTAGAAGCAAAATCAATTTCCTATGTTTCCCTTTGCTTCAATCCCGATCACATATGACAATTTGGACAGGCAAGCGGGTTCGAGAATAGGCAGTACTGTTTGCCGGAAACTGACGAGACAGAGAGGCTGCTATTGACCTAATTTCGGCTCATTGTGTATAAACCGAAACTAACCGAGCGAGAATCCGACGATTCTATAGACGATCTATAGACCTATAGATTGTGTTAGCATCTACGGCATTCTAATCTTATCTAATTAATTTTGTTTCTACTATGCGAACTATGTAAACGTGACATTAAGAAAGTACGATTTATCGAAGTAATGGATTTAAAAAAGAAAATAATGTAGAATAATACAAAATTAGAACTGAAATTTTACCTATGAATTTTTCGGTTTATTGATTGCATCGTTGTATTATTGTGGAAACATATGATAATAACAATAATAATAGAGTAAAATAAATGAGAAATTAAGAGGTACATAGATAAACGTGAAATTCTCGATATTTTTCTCGTTTATCGTGAATCGGTTATTCTTATCATTCTTATTTGATAAGCTACGATAAGAAGCGATACACTTGTTTACGACATCGTCGAACGAACATTTAATTCCAATGACGAGCGTGTCTTCTACCGTGAAATCTTAAATGTAATTAACATTATTAAAACAATAATTCTTTTCAAATATAAAAGTATGTAGTTATAAAAAATTTTATTTAAAAATAATATCAACATTTGTTTACATTTTAAGATATGTTTTGCAAACAATAAATTATCAATTATTTCTATTAATATGTTATGTATATAAAAGTTATTAGAAGTTTTGTTTAGAAAAAGTTGTAGAAAAAAAATAGTAGAAGTTATGTTTATTAGTTTATGCATATGAACTACAATTTATCATTATATAATTATATCATTTTATAAAAACTTTATTGTAATTATTTATAATTTCTTTTACAAAACAATTATTTTACGGTAATAATAAATATGTTCAAAATATATAAATATAAAATAGAAAATGTATCTTATATTTTTTATTATATATTTTTTGAATATATTTAGATTATGTATTATATTTATACATTATATTTATACTCACATTTTATATACATATGTATATGACAATAATGACAAAATCTAGAATATAGTATCTGATGATATCTTATTTTAACACTTTTCTAGCAGGATAATGAAAAAAAAATCGATTTACGCTAAAAAGAAAAAAGAAAGAAGCTTTATGATTCCACTTAAAAAAGTGCAGTTACAAATGCACCAATGCATTGTTGAAAAAAAAAATCACAATGGAATCAGTCAGAATGGTAGATTATACTAACAATAAATAGTTTTCTTCTATCATTTTTTCTATTTTGAAAACTTAGAAAAGAGAGCTATAACCTACAACCCAGTTACAAAAATTATTCTGTACATTTGTGTCAAATCGTTATCAAATTATATTATAATATCAACATAATATTTTACTTGCATTCACTTACTAAATAGATAATTAAATATTATAAATATATTATTTAAAAAAAAGTTATTCTTTCATGTCGCTCTTATAATAAATATATAATAGAATCTATACTAAAATTAATAATTATGTTAATTAAAAAACAGATTAATTTCATGAGAGAATTTAAAGTAGAAAATTGATGCATTCTAACAAATATAATCAGCAGTTTCCTTACTCATCAATTTTATTTATAATACAATAAATTTTAAAATTTATTTTATGACAGGATATCGGTCACAATATGTAACTTGTATATCCAGTTTCGCGGATACGATAATCCAGTTTATCCTTGCGTGCAGCAATTACATAACTGTATTTCTAATGGACGATCGACCCCACGTTACACATTTCACATGTGTATGTGTGTGTACAACTGTATGTATTTTTTATAGTGTATATATTTTAGCTATGAAAAAGTTGTAGAAGTTGCAAAATGTGTGACTGTCTTTTCCGCTGATTTATTTTAGTCCTGTTTAATTTGTCTTTATTATTTCATTTTAAGATATTAGACAAAAAAATATTTTAATAAAAAAAAAATTAATTTTAAAATTCTTATAAAATTAGAACGTTATACTTATTTGAAAAACTATTATCACAAAAATATCTATAACAAAACAAAAAGACTCTAAAAATTAAACAATAAAAATCTAAAAATGATATTCTCTCTACATTCTTCGAAAAATTTATGATTGCCCCAAAGATCATTACATTATTTTTTATAACACTGCATAATATGCATAAAATGTATTTCCTTCTCGGTTCAGCAATTTTATGTTGGTTTCTAATTGTTACTGAATGAAGTCACGCGATAAGGATTAATAGAATTCATTGGTGAGAAATTAAACAACTGACAAGGTTTTATGATTCAATCATTTTCGATTCATACTTTATTTTTCTATCAAAAATATTGACAATTCATATTTCACGATTAGCAGAAATATGTATATTTTTCTTTTATTAGTTTAGGTATATTTTTTTTTACGAATGCTCGTTAGAAATGTGATCGATCGACCATGAAACGTGAATACGCGATAGGAAGTTGTTTGTATACAATACAATGATGTATATAGATGATGTATATTTTTCTTTAATTTAATTGTATAGAATTAAAAATTTTCTTTTACTCAAAATCTTGCTAAAATCTATATATATTTTAGTATTTTATAACCTTATCCTATTTTAATTTTATTTGTTTATACTAATCTTTTTAAATTTACCTACATTTGTTTTATTAATGATGTTAATATAATTTTTTATATAAATTCCCTTATTTATTTATATTAGTTTTATTATTTAGTTTAATTTTATTATTCAGTTATTATAATTTTAATTTTTAATATTCTACGCATATTAATAATATAATTTATTTTCAAGATTAATATAATAATGAGGCAGAAATACACCATCGTAAATCGCATTACAACGAAAAATGTGGCTATGCTGAACCACATGACGTGTAACAATCGTTATAGTAGCAATTAAATTTGCGTGTTGTGTGTGCGTACGCGCGCGCGTATGTATCTCTGTGTATGTAACTAAAGGAAACAGATACAAAATTATCACGAAGATAAAGGAAAATATAATAATTAAAATAATAATAATTAAAAATTTATTTATATGTTATTTTGTCTTATAATTGTAGAAGTATCACTTAATAAAAGAAATAAAATAAAATTTGCAGTGATAGTTTAATATAAGATTTGATAAACCTAATAAAGAATCAGATCTTTACAAGTAGAATTTTATTTCTAAATCTTAAGAGACAACTTTCACATTTCAATCGGTTGTAATTATCTTCTAAGTTGTTAAGTTGATGAGATAATTCGATATAGCATTCTTCTCATTTCTCTGGATCAGTATTGTTTCCTTCAATCGAGATCGAGATCATTTCCGATCCCACAACATCAATTCTCGAGAAAGCGTGAGAATTTTTTTTCCATCTGTCAGATATTCTAAATCGATGGGATTGCCTTATCTGTCCTTTTTACTTCAAATATTTGAAATGTACCTCGTTTTCTATTTCCTTCTGACAAAACAGCCTATTGAAGAGATTTTTAAATAATTTTTTAGAGGAAATAAAAAAGATTATGTGTTTGTTGTATCTACTTCTATCTTTTACATTTCTTAAAATATTTTTCAAAAAGTATTTTTCAGCAATTTCTCTAAAAACAGAATCCTATTTATGTAATAAAATTATGTCACATTAATGTATGAGTAAGTAAGCAATGTAGTAATGTGTATGAGTGTATGTAACATTTTATTATTAGAAAACATCATCTCTACCTTTTTATAAAATAAAAATTTATGTATATGTATCAATATTACTTTGTAGGTTTATAGCGTATATTTTTAATTTGACAACATTAGCGATCAGTTATTAATAATTAATTCATTAATTAGATAGTCAATCATAGTATGGATTTACAAACAGCAACAGTCAACAAATCGATGAACAAATAAACAAATAGACATATTAAAGTTGACAAATGTTAATGAAGTTGACAAATTTTAATGATGATTTAAATATTAATTAATTTATAATTTAATTATACGTCGCATTACTAATATATGAAATTAATATCTGCGTTTAATTTTTGAAATGCGTTATCATTATTGAATGCAAGCAGCATTCCGAGAATTAGCCGCAAGATGACACGAGATGACGAGAAACGCTAACGTAACACACGATGAATGGGCACATGCTGATGACGCATTTCCCTTCGTAATTTACCATGATCTAATGCGTTTCACATGTGTAATGTAATAATGAAATTTATATAAATGGAAGAAAATATATAGTGACTCTCATTCTTTTAGAAAAGTCTGAAATTGATTCTGTATCGAAAATATTGATGCAAATATAACATAAAATTATATAGTTTTCGCATATTATAATTGCATTTAATTTTAAGTGGATTTTATCTCAACAAAATTTTAATTTTTACTTTAAGAAAAAGAAATATACAAAATATCTCATCATTTGTATCGATTTTAATTTTAATAATATATTTTTCTATCTATTTTTCTATGAATTTTTTTTATTTTATTTTTTGTTAGCAAAAAGATTTTTCTCAATCTTCCATAACTTCCATAATATCTTTAATTTAAAATCCTAATATATAAAAATTTGCTTTAGATTATTCAAAAAATGTATTGTATTAAGTATTGTCTCAGTTAAGTATTTGAATAGTTTTTGTTACGTCACTTTTCTCGAGTTCTCGAAAAAAGTAACGTAACAAAAGTGAAACTCTAAAGTATAAACTCTTGGTGTACTTATCGATTAGAAGGATCTCGTAGCATTTGTTTAATTAATTTCGCATTTATTTTAAAGTTTTATCAGATACGCAATTCTATGCGCTGTCTTTGATAATTACATGTCATCACGGAAACAGGGCACCATCGTAACTGCAATCATCGCGCTTCCGCCATCGCTATGTAATCACGTTCATGATGCACTGAAGCGACCTTCACATCTCACGAAATATATAACAGCATTAATAAGAGAAATCTTTGAACTTTAGAAAGAAATCTTAAGTTTAAATTTCAATATTAAGAATAGAATTGAGAGAACTTAGCGAATCTATCTAAAGATAAAAAAAGGAGGACATTTGTTAAAAGAGGAAATCTTATAAAGAAAATTTTACAAGAATCTTTCCATTTTGGTCTACTTTTCCGATAGCAATGTCTCTAAAAGTATTGTTGAAATAACGAAGTGAGAATCATTCCAAGTAGAACAATGATGTGGGATCGAATACAACAACCTTTATACGCATTCTCTACCACGCGATTATAACGAAACGTAATTCCACCATTCCACGAAGGTGCTATGGAACATCGCACACCTGTACCAACAACATTTCCGTTGTACGTGTGTACACGTAAATAGATACACACACGCACGCCGAGATTACGTATGTTCGTTCCGACTGTCATCGGTATAATTACGTTTGCAAACGGCAAACGCACTCGTGCATGCGCCGCCGACTCACATCCCGCAACGCCTAAAGCCCCACTCACATCGAAGAAGAGAAGATTGTAAAGAAATTATAAAAAATTGTACCTCGCATAGACCATGTAAATGGACAAAGAATTGACGAGGTTAATAAGTTTAAATCTTGGTAGAGAGCATTTTATTACAAATTTAGAAAAATATATACTTTTGTTACTATGTAAAAATAATTCTCTGTTAACAACAAAAGATGTTCTAAAAGAAATGAAAAAATTTAAAGGAAATAAAAAAATTTAAAACAGGTTTAATTTAATTAATATTTTTAATTTAATTAAATAATTTAAAAATTCGTGACTTGAATATTTAATAGAATCAGTCGTTGCTGCAAATGAGACTTCTATATAATTAAATCAACGGTTAAAAGTAACGAAAATATTTAAGAAAATAAAGACACAATGTAATATGACACAATATATATTAGTTATGTATTGCCTTCAGATCATTGATTGGCTATTAAAGATCCAGGTCTGACTGTCTTGACATTTTAAATTTACTTCTTACTATTATGTATTTTACGGTCAAGAAGATTATAATGTTTGTTTTATATATGTATGTTTCTCATTATACGTATTTCATTTTTCACAAAATAATTTCTAAAATCTCTTTTCCACGAATGTCAGTATTTTTTACATAATATTTGCAATGATAATATTCAATAAGAATATTTGCTCAATTTCATCAATTTCGTTACTCACTTTAATGTCATCTTTCTCAGTTCTCCGATCGTCGGATTATATTCCCGGTCCTCTCCGCTAATTCTTGCCACTCCTTCGTCAACGTTTACCGCATATCCGTTCACCACCAAGTCCACCAAATCCGTGAAATCGTCGTGCTTTCTCATTGTCGATGACACTGGCGTTGCCTCGCTTTTCTTAGATTTTTCAACGGTGGGCGTTACGTCGCTATTAGCCTGTTCGCGACTGCCATTACCTCGTTGAAGAAACCTCCGACGGAAATTATTGTAGACGGTATCGGCGTCCGGTGGATCGCCGATGCGAACTCGTGCGTGGCTGGGATTTAAGTGATGGCCACTGTAACCCAAATCCATCTGCAAATCCATCACCAGCAACAACGTGAAAACGATGGCGAGCGCGCTTAGACATAACACTAATTTGTCACGAATGCGGATAAGTCTGATGTTTAGCCTCATTTTGGGATTTTTATGGGGTCTCTTGTTGATTGGTCTATGTCTCTTCTCACTTTTCAATAACTTTCGCTCGATTAATGGTAACTGCGAATTATCAAATTGGCGATCTATAAGAACGGAAGATTTCTGGATGAATCGTTGAGTATTTAAAGCTTCAAGATTACCGACTGTCTTTGATGTAGACGAATTGTTAATATATTGCTTGATGGATGGATTTTTAAAAATTTTTTCAGGATATTTGATCTTTGTACTCGAATCTTCTATCTTATCAAGTAGGTTTTTCAAGATGTTCTTTTTCGGGGGATCTTTTTTAGAATATACTACTAATGGTAATCGTGGATCTGCAGGATTATGAAATTCGTGATTTATGAGCGCAGAGGAGTTCTGTGAATCTCTTTGACTTAATCGTTGGCGATATGGAGCTTCAAAATTATCAATTATCTTTAAGGTAAGCAAATTATTAATATCTATTTCGGTAACTTGACTCGTCGACGTTTCCCCAGAATCTTTTATCTTAATGATTGGTTCCTTTAACGTTTCTTCGGACTCCTGCACTTTGATGATTCGACATTTCAGGCTCTCATCAAATTCTCTTACTTCAGTTACTGGATTCTTCGGCTCTTTCTTAGAATCTTTATCAGAATTCGGACATTCTGACACACTTTCGTTGGAGTCAGCTAATGAAACTTCTTCGGTGTTGCCTATTAGCTGTTCAGAACAAGATGAAATCTTAAAGATATCAATATGCTCTTCGGGTGCTTTCGCGATCGACTGACGTTCCGCATAACGATTTGAAACCATAAGTTTACATGTCACGATCGAATCGTATTTATCGGATGACCCGCTGTTATCGGATCCCGTTGACTCTTGACCCGGCCAGTCTTTCTCCGGCGGAGGCGATCGCTTCACTTTGTAGACACTACTGCTTCCTTTTCGCACTTTCTTCTTAGATCTCTGAGTAGCTTGTTGAATGTCTTTTGAAAGACAACGTCTGTGAATGATAAATGATTGATTTGTTGAATCACTCCTAACTTGTTTAAGTAAAGAAGATATGGATGTTGCTTGATCATTAACAGTTAAACGCGAGTTTTTTTTCGTTAAAGGATTGTCCTGGGCGTTTCTCGTTGGTAGCTCTTCTTCCTTTTCAGTTGAAGAAATATTCTTTTCACTTAGGAAGCAAAGCTTTTTCGTCAAAGATAAACTATTCTGGACAATGTTTTTTGTCAATTGTGATAAATTTTCTTCAGGAATGTCTTTCTCTTTTTCATATAGAGAAATGTCTTGCTTAGCTGAAAAAATGACTTTCCTAGCGGGAGAATAAGGATCTTTCAATGAAAAATTTTCTCGGATGTCCCTATCTATTAATTGTGGAACTACAGGAATGTCTTTCTCTTTCTCAGTTAAAGAAATAAGATTCTTCGTTGATAAAGAATCATCTTGGATAATTCTTTCTGCTAATCGTAATTGAGGATCATTAGGAATGTCTTCTCGCTGCGACAACAAGGAACTTTCGACTGTTAACTGTGAAGTTTTCTCAAAATTTTTCTCTACTAAGCGTATGTTTTCTTCAAAGATGCTTTTCGACTCTTCGAATCCTAAATTTTTTTGAATGTCCTTTTTCGTCAATTGCATTAGTGGATCAATCGAAGTATTCTTTTTTGTTAATAGCAAATTATCATCTACATTTTTATTTATTAAATATGGACTATTTTCAATATTACTTCTTATCAGCGACAAATCTCTCTCTTGATCGTACTTCTTGGAGAATAATTTAGTTTCTCCAATACTTTTTGTTGTCAATTGGGAAGTCTCATCAGCTTTATTCTTCTTCGATGACAATAAATCTTTTTCAACGTCTTTTTGCGTCAATTGTTTCTCAAGATCTGTCTTTAACAGGTACTCCTCAACATTCTTCTTCGGCGAAAGAAAACTTTTAACGTCTGTATTGGTCCCCTTTTCCTTCAATAAAGAACTGTTATGATTATCTCTTTTCACTAAAGTTGCCTTGTCCTGATCACCATGTGTTTTGATTAACAGTTCTTCTCTTTTAGATAATAATGTTCCATTTTGAATATTCTTTTTTATCAGTAATGGGTTATCCTCAATATCTTTATTTAGCAACCGTGAACTTTCCTGTATGCCTTTCACTACTTCTGAACTCTGATGATTTCTATTAGTTTTCCATTGAACATTCTTTTTTAGAAATGGAGTCTCCTTAATATCTCCCTTAAAATTTTTCTCTATATCTTTTTCCTTTTCTAATATTAAATTCCGTTGATCGTTTGTATTGTCCAATAATGTTTTTTCTAGATTATCTTTCCTCGATGACAAAGAATCTTCCTGAACATCTTTCCTCAAGCTTGGATTCCGCTGGGTATTTTTCTTCAACAACGATTGACCTTCTTTAATAGTCCTCAGCAATCTATCGCATTTCTCGCCTACATTTTCCCTTAACACTCTCTTCAAAAAACTCTCCGCTCTCCGAAATCTCCCAACATGATTTACTGTTAACTGATCGTCGATCACATTCGGTAACTCGAAGGATCCGTCCGTCGTAACAAAGTTTTTCGACTCTTTGTTATCCTCATCATCAGACTTAAATCTTTCACATTTCGATCTAGAATCTCGCTCTTCGCATTTCAATTTTAATCTAAATCTTTCGTGCGACTCTTCACAATTATATCCGCTATCTGTGTATATCGGGCGGTCGACAGTTACTATCTCGTTGCTGCAACTTGCACTTTCGGAACATCTCCCGTTGGCCAGAGCTCGAGATGATCCCTCGGGATGCTCCGACGTTGCGACGCGCCGGTGTTGTTTCGCACGCACAGATTTTTAAAACAGATCACTCGAGGCACTTTTACCGTGCTTTAAGCACTCACGAAAATATGTCGAAGAAATATATCATTCACACAAATAATTAAGCAATTAAGAATTAACTGAATCTTGAGAAAAGTCCGCGACACTCTGCGTTCTCACCGTCGCACCACCTAAAACAAAAAGAGAAAAAAATATATTATTATTACTATATGTTATAGTAATTGTCAGAAATTATATTAAAATTAATATATAAAAAACTTTAAAAAAATCTCTTCCAAAATAATTTATTTCTTATAAATCTTTAATATTCAATATTTTTGAATTGAGAAATGCTCTATATTACGTTAGAGAAATTTAAAATTAAAATTGTAGGTTTTTAAATGAGACGAAACTTTTCCAACAGATTTATCATAGAAGTATATTAAAATAGGTTTTTTACAACTTTGTCCTCAAACTTTTTAAAGCTGTAACACAGTAGAATATTTTGAATGTCTCTCTTGAATCTGAAATTTAATATTTTGAAATTTCTTTAATCACAAATGTAAAATAGAAAAATGTTTTAGGTAAATGTTGTTACATTTAACGAAATGTATCCAAAGATCGATGTCTATTTGCAAAAATTTATGCTATTCCATAAAAAAATTTTAAATTGCCTTTTTTATTCTTTTTTAGGAAAAATCAAGGCGATATACTATATGATTTAAAAGGCCAACGAATTATAAAATCTACAAAAAGAATTTCCTTACTATTTTTAATTGTTTTTAGATGAAGTTGGAACACTCTATGTGAGACAACTTATATAAAATTTTTGAGTAAAGAGAAAAGCAAAAGAAAATATTTATGGTTTAACTAAAATTTTTTATATTATGATTAGGTTACGCATGCCGATGCATTGCGATGCATCGTCGTGACGTATTATGTGATGAGTGGATGTAATTCAAGTCGATAATGAGACTGGCTAGTGTTATTTTTACGACAACGCGCAGCGGCATCCGTTGCTTTTATATCATTCTGTCACGTACGTCGTACACGTGCCATTTATATATTTATATCGCGCTATAACATACAAAATCAAATGGCAATACAAATAGCATGGCCTGACGTAACAATGTTGCAATCACTTTTTTCCTGTTTATTTAGAGTCTAACTCATACAATCATGTATCTGAATCATGTTTAACTCTATATCTAATATGTGATTAAATTTGCAAAGAAAAATTGACAGTTGTATTAATTCTTGTACCATGATTTTTATAATTATTTTATGACATAAGATTATTTAATCTTTTTTAGGTAATTAATAGGTAAATACTGTTGCTATAATATTTTGTAGATAAATACTTATTATAGATTAATAAAATGTAGCAATTTCGAGATCAAAAAAAATTTTATTTGATAATATTGATAACATTGGGTCACGCGTTCTCGCATTTGTTCATTCCAATTCTCCTAATTGCTAATTAATTAGCGAAACGCTAATGAGAGGCAAAAGGACCGGAAAACCTCAAATACCACTGAAAGGTCATGTATTATTTCGAAAATGCGATCACGTATTCCATATAGGCGAATGGGCGAATGGTTTTACGAATCCCGTGCGCACTTTTTTTCCGCGCGGAGGAACATCAATGGTCGTATATAAGTATATACGGTATCTTTATTATATCGGAATCGTGTGACACGCAGAATTTCAATGGTACCTTCAATTCCGATGCAACAACCAGCCGGCTTTTACATTGACTTTTACAGCGAGACCTCAGCTTGCATTACACGGGGTAAGTACCTGTTCAGATCGCAGATTCCGGCGAAACGATTGTCCAAAGATCGCCAATCGCATCGATAAATATTACTGATTTAAAGATGACTAGCTATTTTCTAGAAGAAAACGATCCTACCATTTTCGATATCGTAATCTCACAACATTTTATTAAAAATCATCGTGCATTTCTTTATAGATAATATTTATAGATAATATTAAATAAGATTTAGTATATTAATATATTTTTAACACATTCATGATATTTTTAATGTATTTATGACAATTTTATTTTTAAAAGCTTTTACTTAAATCACGCTCAAGCAATCATTTGTATTACTTACTAACGAGAAATCTTGTGATTTTTAACTTGTAAATTTCTTAATTTGTTTTTATCTCCATATAATTTTGCAAATCTTCAACTCTGATTGAATATGTTATAATGTCCACTCTAATTGGTATTGATGTCTTCTAGAAAAGACTAAAAATGCAGTGATAAAAAGATTCGCGCGCAAAAATAGCACATTATGGCTTTTTATCGCTCGCAAGGGGGTTTTGTGTTGCCGGGTCAAGGTGCGCTCTTTAAGAGAAGGGTGAAAGCGGGTGGATATCAACTGTGAAATAGAGTGACGGTAATGGGGCTGCGCGTTGCGAGAGTGGCCATTACAGTTATCGCGAAGTCGCGTCATAAAGGCGACGGTGCAAGCTATTATATGTACATGTACATGCATTTTGCACGGACGCGCTGTTACATATACAATATGTACATACGATATATAAATAAGGGAAAAAGAGCGTATATCGAAACAGCTGCATAATTCAATATCTCTACAGTGCTTTGAGACGAAATCTCGAAATCGCGTGAATATTTCCAATTATCAGTCTTCACCCTTAAATAAATGTAAATAATATAGTTTTATTTTTAGAATACATTGCGAATAAAATGATTTAAATAATATGTTAATTTATTTGTTAAGAAGAATATATAAATAATTATTTTATTTCAATTTAATTAATATAAAATAAATAATACAGTTTAATGTTAACCAAAAATATATTAGTAGTAATTCATTCGCATTTTTTTATAAAAATCTTTACTATTCCAAATATAAAGTCACGAATAAGCTGTGAATAAATTTAATAAGTATTAATAAGTGTCATTAAAAGTTTAATTAAAATTTTTTATTTCAATTAGATTCAATTCTATTTATAACAGATATTTTTTAATATTACAACATTCTGATGTGCGAATTGCGACCTATTTCTGCACTTTGTCCCGGCTTACATCATTGAACCGCGACAATATTTTTGCATTTTATCATATGTTTATTTTCCGCATGATAAAGTTTCGAAAGCAATGATCAATGCAAAATACAGATATTTGCCGGAAATACAGATATTTTTATTTTGTATGTTGTTCATAAATCTCTGAATAGAAATATGAGTTATATAAATTATGTTATTTATGATTATAATCATATACATTCATTTTACAATTTAATTGCAAAATGATGTATCTTTCATAATGTAGAGTTTTAAAACATTTTAAAATTTATAATGTAATATAGGAATTTTAATTTTCATTATACGTGTTGAAAAAAGAGAAAATAGTTCTCAGCAGATAAAAATGTTTTTTTACATAAAAATATCCTATATTTTATATAATATTGCGCATTAAATATGACAAAAATTATATAACAAAAAAGAATAATAAAAAAAAGAGACTGTATATAAAAATATATGCAAGATATAATATATGTATCATTGTCATCGAAAATATCTCCACTCCTTAAAACAGAATAAAAGATATAAAGACGGGGGATTATTTTCAGTTTAAAAAGGTATACGTTATCAGTAATACATCCTTCTTAAAATAATTTTCATCTAAATTTCAGTAATCGGTGTTTTTTTCATCCGTTTTTTCTTCTTTTATACAATGTTACAGCCATCATTATGATGAATTCAATGATCTAAGTTGACGTGATCTTCGAATAAGATATTCATCACTAACTAAATAATAAAATACCTTTTTTTGAACAAAAAACCGTTAGAATTAATGTAAATGTGGATTTTGTACTCACTCCATACAAAAGTTATGTCAGTTTGAATATTTTCGGTTACAATGCGTTGGTTAGAATACTATGTAAAAGAAGATACATCATATAATGTAAAAAAGTACCGATAAACTTGAAATCTAGAAAAAAATAATCTTAAGAAATATTTTATTTATCATAAAATATATATACTTTCAAATTAATCCCGTTTAGGTATTTTGTTATATTTTTCAAAACAACTGAAATATATGATTTAAAAAATTAACCAACTTGCATATATATGACAAAATATATAATAACAAATTGATAGAATCTATTATTATTAAATTATTTTATATATTCCAAAGCACATCTTATAAAAAGGTTTTTATTAAAATTTATAAATGTTTTATAAATTCTCAATATCAAATTATTAAATATAAACAAAAATTTATTTAAGATAATGTAAAACATGTATAAATTGTATAAATTTACAAATGCATAATACTTAATTCATAAATTTTCGCATTGAGACAAAGAGAATAAAATGAAAACAGAGGCACTAAAGACATGGTTTTTAAGAGGAATTCGATTATATGCCAACTTCGCGAAATTCCTTTCCCTCTCTCTCTGTCCCTCTCTTGAATCCTCAGCTAGGTTCTCTCGCGTTTATTGAATCTCATACGGAATTTGTTTCGCAAGCAAAAAGTAAAAACTCTGAGTGCAATTTTCAGCGGACATAACGAGCTTGCCAGCGGCACGCGTCATTTTACATTATAAAAAAGATTGTCGGTGTTTAGGAAAAAGAAATGTAAACATTACATGAAAAAAAGAGATGTCTACTAATAACTACTTATTATCAACAGTACATTTATTATTATTTGTGATTATATTTTTATTATAAGTATTTTATAGTATCATGGTGCATAATTTCTAAATACTTAGATTTAAACAAAATGTTTCGACGAATTGTGTTTTTCATCAATGTTTTAATTGATTAAATAATTTGTATGTATAGTGCTACGAAATTGATATAATATGTGAAATATATATGAAATATTTCCAAATGGAGATATCCGGATATGATTAACAATTTCGTAATACTATACACAGATTATTTAAAATACATATATATCATAAATATAATACATAAATTAATTTAATATACGAAAATATATAACAATGTAACATTAGATGTCAAAATTTTAAATTTTTTTGTAAATGAACAGATTTATCTATAAAACGTCACAATCGAAATATATCCAAAAAGTAAAAGAAAGTAAGAAAAAAATACATAAAGAAATCAATAATAAAAAGTATAAAAAATAAGAAACGATCAGTAAGGAAGAAATTTACTAGGCGTTATGAATATAATCAAAATTTCATATCATATATTTATGATTATGATACAGTGGTCGCAGAATTAGAATAAAAGAAGAGAAGTAAAAAAGGGAAGTGAAGAGAAAAGGATTAAGACGGAATTTCCGCTCTCATACACAACAACTACACACATCGACGCTGTAACGCCGTGCGAAAGCGAAAACGTTATCTTCCAGAGAGAGAAAATTGTAATGAACCTGCAATTTAGAGCCAGTACAGTAGTCTCATTAACACCATTTGACTGCGTCGAACAAAAGAACCTTGTTTAATTAATGATATGCATTTGAGATCATGAATATTCTAATATTCGTTAAATATACTTTCTAAATCTGTGTAGTAATTAAATATAACTTATTACTTTTAATAATTTATTTTTTTAACTTAGAGTATATTAATTAAAAAAAAAATTGTAAAAGATGAAGAAAGAGAAAGAAATTTAAGTTTGCTAAAAGATGTAGCAAAAGTGAGTATATTATTTAAATATCACATTATGTATTTTATAATAAAAAAATGTAAAATCTGGTTTGTGAAAGTATTTCCACCAACTAGTTTCTATTAAACTAGAATTAATCGTACCGTTAGTTAAATCGTGTTGGTGAAAGTGCAAATCGTTATTTTTTGGAAGCACGTTTTGCCAATCACGCTAATTTTTCTCAAAGTTGAGAGCGAGGGGAACGAAGCAACCGAGAGAAGGGATGAAGGAAGTAAAAATGTGTTTGCTTGCAGTTCTTACTTGCAGTCGCCTGCTTTTGCTTCGGTTTCCAGCCAGTTATCGCTTTCTTCCGTGAAACCTGTCGGCTGAATCTTTTCGCAAGACAAGTCGCAGCGAAACGACATTCAATATTTACTCTCATTGAATTTTCTACAATAAGAGGCCGGCGGGGTCTCAAGGCCCTGAGATTTCTACGAAGAAGTTAACATATTCATTTCTAACAATCTCTTGCATCTTAAGAATAAAACAAGCTTTGAAAACAAAAAAGAAATACATGTTAATATTATTATTATTATTATATTTAATTATCATTGAAAATACATTCCATCTAATTTGTATATACATATATATATATACCTTATTTACATTTTTGTATTTTTAAAAGTATTCTGTTTTTAATGGTTCTTTGTATAATCCTGTCATAATGAAACTGCATTCGTCACAATTTATTAAATATTATAATAAATATTAATACAATAAATATTATTAAACTATAATTATTTCTATTTCTTAAAAATCTCAAATTTACACTAAAATTATTAATTGTCTATTTATTAATCATCCAAAAAGTAAATAAAAATTTATATATATATATTAATTTTTATACACTTAAATATTCTTTTTTTTATTAAAATCTAAAGATAATAAATTAATTTAATTAATAGGCTTTTGCATTATGTAAAATTTTTATATAATGATAATTCTTTTTTATCTATTCAGTCCATTTATTAATGATAATGATGAGCTATCAAAAAATCTTATTTCATTTTATGAAACTTTAATTTAGCTTATAATATATTAATATTAATTTGAGACATATTAATTCAAATATAATAATTCATTATAATATTAATTCAAAAAAATTTCCTTAGAATATAATATCTATAATTTATTATAGCCAAATCTCTAATTGAAACGCTGCGTTTATTGCAGAAACGTGAAACGAAATCGGCGATGCAAAGTATTGTTGAGCGTCGGTGAAATCGTCTTCGCGAACGCACGTCCTCGAGATGCACAACGGCGAAGACTAGATGCAGCCGGTGTGCGCGCATACGCCTGGTTGGATAATGCGTTCTTATGCGCGAGCACGTGTGTGCATCGCGCGGATTATGCAAGAGGCCAGGCACTGCCGTGCCGGGTCGCTGAGCGTTCAAGATGCATGTTAAGACGCGCGTTAGTCAGTCACGACGCAAGCGATTACAATTGGTATAATCAGAGACCTTAGACGGCACACGAAAATAGTTTTTTGCCTTGGAAAGAATATATGTATATAATAATTAATAAAATCATTGTTTAAGTAATGATAAATATATTTATAGACCGTGCAGAGTATTTAATGTTTTAATGTTCAAAATAAATCATGTATAGATTGCTAATTTTCATGACATAAAACTTTTGATTTTATTTTAATTATAATTTTAGAAAAAAAAAAGTTCAAGGTATGTTTCTGGTAAAAGTTGTTTACTTTTTAGAATCCGATTATGTCATTTTTTTTTAATACCACATTAAAAATTTCAAAGTTATCCACTGCAGTCCTGGAGAGATTTAGAAATTCAATTGTGACAAAATTAAAAAATCTCCTAACAAAAAAATAATCACTTGAATCTTGTAATACATATTAATTTTAAAATATACATTAACCTCAGATTGTCACATTTTGAGATTTTTGTTTTTCTCTTTACAACGATAAGCTGAAAAAACGCGACAAAGGATATCTCGCAATTACTTGCTTTGTATGTGCCGAGGCAAAGGATAGAAAGGAGGATTCGGATTTATCTTTGGCTTCGCGTTGAAGGAGGAAAAGAGAGAGAACGACATATGTGGAAACGTACATATTAATCCTATAAGAGTGCCTGTGGCGGTTTCATTGAAATGTCGTTAAGTAGCAAAACAGCATCTAACTGAATTCTAAATACTTTAACGTCATAAAATCAGTCATTTCTCTTTTTCTCTCTCGCTCTTCTTCTTCTTCTCTTTAATCATATTTTCAAACTCTCAACGAAAATGGAAAATTGGAGACAAAGCTTCGAAAACACAGCTTTCGAAAAATTCAAAAACAAAGAATCATCACAATTACAACTAACATCTCACAACCAATTACGCAACAAGAACTTGTATTAATAAGAAGAATTCAGTAAAAATAGTAACAATAGAAATAATTTATTTTGATAAAAAGAGTGTATAGAAAACAAATAAACTCATAGTGAAGAAAAATTGCTTGAAAAATTTCGTAATTAAATTGTTATTGTGCAATTTTTCTGTAAATTGAAAATCAGTATCGATATAGCAAAAATATTAATAAAAACATACAAAAATAATTCATTGATATAATTAATTGAGTTGTGCGTATGAATTAAGTTTGATATTTCATCGAGAAATGTAATTTTTATTTATATAATAGAAGTGATTCTTTTGTCCTGATAAAAAGATTCTAAAAAAAATTTGTTACAAAGTAACAAACAATGATAAATTTGGAATTATATATAAAATTATGACATGGTATTTATCTAACTGTAAAAATCTTTGGAGATAGCATACACACTATAATTTATATGTTTCGGGATTTTTTATATGTATTTTTATTTTTACATCCACATGAGTCGCTAGATTTTCTATAGTTAATAAAGGTTATTAATTTTGTTATATGGTATTAAATAATTTATATTTATTAGTTTACTATTATGAAAGATATTCCTTTAATTTTATCATTACCTTTAAATTTACCATTACATAATTAGTTCTACTATTACATAAAAAAATTATTTCCATTTATTATTTTATTGTCATAAAAAATATATCTGATTATTATTAATTTTATTCTAATATATAGAAAAATAAGTTTTTAAATCTTAAAAGACTTTCACATTTTCTATATATAATTATAAAGACAAAAAAAGGCTCTTGTTTTAAGGACTTTCTTAGGAGAGCTCAACAACGTGTCACTACTAACGAAGCGCACATTATATTTCCTTTCTTCTGAAGAGGAAAAAAACTGCGGATTTCATGTTTGTCTTTTTTCAAAATCAAGAGATGATCTTGATAATCTTGACGTGAAATCTCTTGAATAAAGATAAAGCTATTTTTATAATCTGTGTAGAATGGAAATATGACAAAAAATTATAAAATACCGACAAAATTCGTGATGTGAAATGATAATAAGTTACATTAGAACAAAAAAATTGTTAAATAATATAATATAATTAAGATAATATGATTGTTAAATAAACATTAAAATATAAACATTAAATAATATGTTACATAAGTGATGTACATATACATATTTATTTAACAATACTCTTACTTGAATATTGCATAATGAGAGAAATCTGTTAATAATTTAAAAAATCTGTATAAATCTGTACATTTTTTATATATAAATCGAATATCTATATGTTCCCAATTAACTTAAACTTTGACGACCTGGACCAAATTTTACATAATTAACTCTCTAGGATCCTACAGAAAATATAGGTTACTATGAAACCTGAAACACCTCACTTCCTCCCCTTGATTTCATCCCTTTGATACTTTGTGACATAAGAAGCCCAGACAACGCCAGGTAGTTTAAGCTAGCAATAAATAAAAAATTTACGTAATAATATTTACTATTTATATAAATACTATTTATAATAATAAAATTTAATAAAAAATAATATTTAAAATGTGTTAAATTTATCTTTCTGTCGCAAAAGAAGTTCTGACTTCCAGTAATATTAGTAATTAAAATCTATTTTAAATTACGTAACTTACAACAAAACAGATTCTGTATTTTTATAATTTAAATATCGTTGTGTTTAATGTAGAAAACATTTTTCAGAATCAAATTAATCTATAAAATAAAAACGTTTCACCTATAGCTTTTGTCAAAGTCAATTAACATTAACATTAAATTAATTGATTTTTCTTTTCTTTCTTTCAATTATAATAAATTAAACTCAAATCAACATTGAAAGTAATCATTAGGAATTATTGGAATCGTAAAGCAACAATTGAATAAAAACACAAAATAAATGTGAATGTTACTCAGACAACATTCGAAAAAAAACATTATACTAAAGTTTAGAGAAGACACAATAAATATTTCATATAATAAAATCGTATTTTTCCTGGATATTTTTCAAGAATAAAAATGAACTTCACAGAATAGAAAATAAAATTTCTACTAATTGTAAAAAGTAAAAAGTATCTACTAAGTTATAAAAAATTATGATATTAAATAATATATATACTAGGACATATCTTCAATTACATATTGTTAATCGCAAATCACAATAAATTATATAATAAATAATCGAATAATATGTATACAAAACAAAGTTTTGTAAACAACTCACCGACTTCTCTCGACGATCTGTTTTCCATGACTGGTTCACCCCGTTGTCGTTACATGCTGTTAATTCGGAGTTAATTCACACCGATTAATTGCACGTGTACTAATCATCTGCAAAACAAGACCACGCTTGTGAATAAATACGCAACAACACTCAGTAAACTGTCATACGTTTCATTTAGCACAAACTATAAACGTGAAAATGGAAAGAGCTATTTCAAGCACAAATACCTCCTTAGTCTCTTTTTATTATCAATTTATGTATCTGTACTTCTAGCTAAAGTGCCTTATCAACAAAAAGAAAAATTCATTGCTATGTCATTACCATAAATAATGATAACATTATCAATGGCCTTGTGGAATAAGTGGCCTTGTGGAATAACACAGTCGCATGATAAATAAAGCGTGCAGGATAACAAGAGCGAGGATGTCTCAAGTTAATTATTTCAAATAAACGTAATATGTTGCGCATAATGATAACATCAAGGTAATATTCATAGAGATAATTTTTGTGGGTTCAAACGGTAATGGTATCGATTAATCATCGTCGATCTGAATCACTAGGTGGACTATGCATCCATCATGCAAGAGTGTTTAATTCCGACCGCCATGTTGTGACAATATCCATCAACGTGTCGTCGGCTGGTTAGGTTGGTACTGATAAGAGAACTCGACAAAATGCGATAAAAGATATTTTACGCTATTTTATGGTAATAACTTAGTTTGTATATCTTAAAAAAAAGTTTAATGTTTTGTTCGTAATAACTATAAATTATTAACAAATACACATCTTTAATTTATTCTTTTTTATATGTTTTTTTTTCTTTTTATTGAACTTTGTTCATTATTATTACTTATTCGATTATTTCACATTATATTAATTATTATAATTAACATTTATACATATCTTAATTCATATTTATTATCGTTATTTATTATTATATTTATACATATATCAATTTATGTTTTAAAATTTTTAATTGTTTAAAGAATCCATACAATTTTTAAAAGATCTTTTCAATTTTAAAGTTCGAAAAGATTTGATCATTCATAAATAAAAAGAGATTTTTAAAATCTGAAATATCAATGTGTTTCATATCATAAGCTGCTAAATATTTCAGGTTTAGCAAATTTTTTCGTGTAGCGAACTTCAACAACAAGCTACTCTAGTCTTAAACTCAATCCGTTCTCAGTATTTCATTTCAATAGCAGTTATATAATACCAAACATGCATAATTACTTCGCATTAGTAAAGAGCTCCAAATGCTCGTAATTATATAGAGATGACTGATATTGGGTACCTGACTTGACCTGACCACTATTGGACACACTGAAACTAACAACTAACAAAAAAATTAGTAATAAAACAACCCTTGTAAAAAAATTTCTCTCTTGCTAAAAGAAAGAACTTTTTAGTTAATTTTTAATTTTAATTTCCATTTTTGGTAAATATATTTTTAAATGTGTTATTTCTTTTGTAATTCAATTTATTATTCATTAAATATAATTCAAATTATTTATTCATATCTGAAAGTTTTTGCTTGCTGTCAACCACTTTAACATGTAATATTTAATATCTATTTGTTAAATATAAATTATATGTATGCACAAGAAAAATAATATAGGTAATTTATAATTCATTTAATCTTAGATTACATATATGGTCTGTGGAATCTGACGAAAATTTCAAATATTCTTGAAATTTCTCCTTGTTTGAACATTCATGTTTCACAATTAGCAAATAGCTTAAAAGAGGAGTTGATTTTGCAATCGTGCATTCTTCTAAAAAAGAATTCAATAAAAATATAAATTTTTACCAATTTAGGTTGAAAATATTTATTTGGATTTAAAAAATTTGTACTACAAAAAAATTACATAAACACATTAAATGTAAAAATTAATTTATCTACTATCACCATTTAGGCCATATTAAATCAACACAAAAATTTGTATGGTTTAAAACATATAATATCTATTAAAATTAAGTCAAATTTTTCAACTGTGTATAATCAACCAAATCAATAATTATAAAATAATGCAAAACATATATTACACTTATTGTTACATAGAATCGTCTTACAAATTTACAAGACGTGATACAGCGATAGAAATCGACGCGCGTTTAATCACGCGCTTTACGGTCACTGCATTTTATAAGGAGGAACGCAATTAAACACACCGATGCAATTAACCGAGATGAACGTGGTAAATGTATTATAAAAGAAATGTCTCGTTGTTTATGCACAAGAAGCTCGAATAAATTCTCATTTTCATTCGTTCAACTTTCCTATGTTAATACATGCCTGCATTATCGTGTATTTATTTTTTATAAGAAAAAAAACATATTTTTTCTCTCCCACCTATATCTTTCATACATAATAATATTTGTTAATATATTAATATAAAAAAATAATATATTTTATATATCTACTATATGATATTGAATAAATATACTATACGTTAATATATAATATTTTACGTTATTATTAAATTAAAATATTACATCTTTTTAAAACAATAAAACTTTCATTCAATTTTTTAATGAGCCTTCTCTCTCTCAATGTAAAATAACTGTTTCACACAACAAAAAATTTAAACCTGAATGGATTTCTCTCTGTCATGCTCTCGTTCACTTGTCGAAGAGATTCGATGGCCGATCTTTTTATCTATTAACTATTATTATCGTAGCATGATGCTGCTTTTATTAGATCAAATCATCTATCTTGTTAAATTTTAGTGGCGTCCGTCACACTTTCATAGTTTCGTTCAAGTTTACATTCCAAATACTCGAATAATTGATTTGTAAAATAATGCAACTAAAATATCTTTTGTATTATCTTTTTTAACAATGTCTCTTTTTTTATTCTATAATATTTTTTTATTCTATATTAATTCATACAAAAAATTTTCTTAATTTAAAGATGGAGATTTTTATCCTATAGTATTGTATTATACAATATAAAAAATTTTTGTTAATTAGTTCCATATAAATTTTTAAATTGAAGTAATTTTTTAAAATATGGCAAATTATTAAAAAGACGATATCACTAGAATATCTTAAGATAATCTCATAATTAACAAAAAATTATTTAAAGTAATTAGTGGTTGCTATGAAATCGTCACGCATTATTTTACACAAAATGTTGTGTGTTTTGTGCATAATTATAAAACAGACGTTCGTGCGTTTATACCTGCTGTGTTTGATAAACAAACGACGAATTACGTTTATTTGATGTAAGAGTAACGCGGGCGCTAGTCCAATTATCATGCAAACATTAATAACACGAACATTAATCAAACGATGTTTTGCTCTCCAATGCATCTCACAAAAAAAAAAATTTATTGATTTATCGTTAATCTAAATTTTCAATTATTTATCGAAATTTTTAGATTAATTATTACGTAAATTATTGATTACTTAAATAATTAAAACTTTTTATCTTTTGTATTTCAATTATTTTGGAATTATTATATTAAAAAATGTAATATAACACAATGTTACATAACTTTAAATTCCTTAAATCTCTTTCTAAATAGTTTCAATAAATAGAAAATTAGAAACATTTTTTATAATTAAAAACACATTTCATTTTTATTTTATTTTATCAAATTTAATATTTTATATCCTATTTTTAAAATACACACATTTTTAAATTCTTGTTAACTTAAAAAAATTTTTTTCCTTTTCGATTATTCCATCCAAATACAAAAGAAAAAGAAATTTAATGTAATAAGTATCATTAGGTGATAATAATGTAAATAAATAATTTGGAATATACAGGACATGTCTCATTTCGAATGTGAATATCTTAAAAGCTGAGTCTAGCAGGCAAAAATATTTCAGACAAAAAAGTTGTACAATCTGGAGGGAGACAAATAAATGATAAAATCAATTTCTAAAAAAAAAACAATTTTTTAAGATCATATAAGGTCATTATTATTTTTTTAAGTTAGGAGAATTATTTTTAAAATAATATAATTTTCTTTAGTTATTGTCTGCCGCTCCATTTTCGAGAGATTCGGCTTAAAATAAGATACCTTATATTTCTGTATGATATATTTTTGTCTGATATGTTTTGTCTAATATATTTCCTCTGTATGTATGTCGAATATGTATTACATTTTTTAAAAATTCAAGTAAATAAATGGGAAAAAATTTTTAAATCAATAAGAACCAAAAAGAATCAATTTCTCGATGGAATAAAAATACAGAGCTTTCGGCTCAATTGACTTTCATCAACTTTCTGAGGGATCGACTAGAAGGATTAGAATCAGAAAGATGGACGAATTTGAAATTCGAGTCATTGCTAATTCGAGTATTTGCATGATTTTATTCTCCTTTCTTTCAAAGACTATCTATTCACATAGAAAGCTTATTTGTGATGACAATACAAAGAAGAAAACGAATCTATTTAAGGAAACAGTTTTAAGATTAACATATATTAAGAATAAAGTTAATAAAATATAAAAGATAAAAATTATTATATTATTATATTATTTTTAATATTAAATTTATAAAAATTCTTATATTGGCCAGAATATTAGAAGACAATCTGTGTGTGCGCGCGCGTGTATGTGTGTAATATATGAAAAGTAAGTAAATATATTATCTTAGCTAAGGAAAAACTGAGAATTTTGTACAAAGATAAAATTTTCCAAGAAATCTAAAAGATTATTATACTATAATAATCATACGATTATAATTGTACGATTATTTCAATATCGCAATCTCTTAAATGAACTTAAATCGTTAGTGTATTTTTTCTTGGTTATCTGAAAAGAATAGTTGATGCTCTTGGACTATCACAGCAACTGATAAAACAATGATAACGCTGAAAAGCGAAAGATATGTACATGCTAGAAGTAAAACTGGGAAACACAAAATAAAGTGATAATAACACACTAACAATAAGAAATGAAGGATTGTTAATGTGCTGCAGTACAATTTAAACAATAGCGTTACAAAGATTTTTATCAGAACTCAGTGTTGAAATAAAGAAAAGAAAATAGACAATAATTTTAAAAATTCTAGCTCCTTGAGATAATGCTTAAAAGTAATAATATCGTGATACATTTACATAATTTAAATTTACAACATCTATTACATCTACAAAATTTAAATAGGATATCTTATATAAGATAACTTTTTGAAAATGTTCAAATATTTAAAAAGAATTTTTATTATATTTGTAGATATTATAAAAATGAAAAACAAAAATTGATAAATTATTATTACAACTATTTATTTTGTTGATAGTTTAGATTTTTCTAAGATTTTAGTTAGATTTTACAATGTAAAATCTAACACGTACATAAAAATACGCACGAGCATAACTTATCATCTTGGCTTCAATTTTGGCTGGATCATCTCATAGTCAAGATAATTAATTCAATTTAAAGTTGCTAAAGTTGCTAAAGTTGCTAAAGTTGCTAGCTGCAGGTTCTCTTTATAAATTTATAATTTTTCTAATTATCTCAGCAATTATAATTTTCTTACATTAAACATACTTTATAAAAAAAGAAAAAGAGGAACAATAATCTTTTTAAATATATATGTAATATTATTAAAAATTAATTCTTTAAAAAATTAAAGTGTAGTAGGAATTAATTTATTTTCTTAGAATAAATATAGTAATTACTATATTTAAACAAGTTTTAAAGCTTCTCGCCTAAAATTCTTCTTTAAAACAAAAGAATAAGGGTGATTTTGATTTTGCTCGACGAAGCCCAATCTACTAATTGGCGCTATGTTAAACTCCTGACACCTCTGAGAACACCTTGATAAACAAACTACAACACAAAGAATGAGTGAATCGATAAAGATGACGCTGACGAGACAAATAAATATTATCATTTGTTTATGAATAATTTATCTATATTGTTTGTAACTTCAAAGAGTCTTCAAAATGTCTTTGTAAAGCAAATCTATGATAACGATATTCACAAATCTAAGGAAGATGATAATTAAACGACAAAGAGCTTGAAAAAGAATCTGATAAAATAAAGTGATAAGACTTTTTTGAAATATTTAGACAAATTTTTAGAAATTTATAGGAATAAAATAAATGTAGGTATAAATGTATGTAGGTATTAATAACAGATATTTTCATATTTATTATTTACATAATTTATAAATTTTTTATTTATAATTCACTTTTATATATAATCCTTTATTATATATAAAATTGCACGCGTATAATATGCATAAAATAAGACAATTATATTAATACTTTATGTACATATCACTGTTTAATTACATTTTTTTTAATAAAGTTATTTTTAACCAATTTTTATTATATATAAAAATATAGAAATTTTTTATATTATATTTTAATTTATTTTTCTATATTTCATATATATAATATTAAGATCATCAAAACAAAATATGAAATGCACTTTATGAAATATTTTATATACTCTGCTTTCCTGCGACTTTATATATCAAAATATATTATGATAAAAAAAAATATCACATTTTATAATATCATATTTTATAATATTATCTGAATAATTTTCATTAACTTTCAATAATCAAATTATATAAAAATCTTTTATTTTAGGATAATAAAATGCAAATAATCGATCGTTCTTGTGTAACAGACTATAAATGCATTGATTTATTAATAAAAAATAGCCACCTCTAGAAAAATAAAATTTGTTAAAAAACACAAAATACAGATAATAAATAAATAAAAAATTTTCTTGAATTATCTTTCTCCTATTCATACTTAGGAAAAAAAATTTAAGTTTCTATCTTAGTTGTTAAAATCAACCTGTTATAGAAAAAAGAGAGTATTATTACGTAAGGAATTATAATTAAGTTATATTATTTCTTACAATGCAAATTTTAATTTGCGTCTTGCAAGGCAAGAGATGTGAAACGAGAAAGAGCGGAAAATTGCATCTATGTTGCGGAAGAAGATAGAAGAAGAACGAAGAACACGAATTTTACACCCGATGGAAATCGCCGTGTAATGCCGTGGCGTCGCGTCGACGTGGAGTGTCATAAGGCGATTTTCCGCACGTGCCTTCATTGTTTGCTCGCTTTTCCTTTACACATATTGTTCCATTTCGATTCTAAGTCTTTTATCTTTGCTAAAGTCGATTCGCAATGTGTATAAAATAAATCAGCAATGTAATTTCGTCAAATTTTCAAAATACTATTATCCTTAAAAATTGTGTTATTTGTATTCTTTAATAAAATGTATAATCACATATTAACAATTACATGAAGGAAAATAGAAATAAATGTTATGAATTATGCTTGCGTGTATGCACACGTGTTGTATGTGAAGTAGAATCTATTAATTTTTATGTATAATTATTATTTTCTCGAAATATATATATATATTGATAAGAATATATACAAGGGTATAATAAAGATAGAATGGTCAAAATTTGAACAGTTTGCGAGATATTTTATACTTTAGTCTGACATATTTTGACATAAGATATGAAATATTTTATAAAATATTCATTTTTTGATCTTATTTTAATGTCCTTATATATAATATACACAAAATAACGAGAATTTTAAATGAATTTTAAATAATAATAATATTTAAATAATAATAAATAAAATAAAAAATAATAAACATAGTTTTAACGAAAGAAGAAACATTTTTTAAAGAAAGATAAAATTTTTATGAAATTTGCAACGTATAATCACATACTGTTTTTATATAAAGTTTTACAATATTAAAAAATTTTTTAAAGGCTTGAAGAATGGATAATATCAAATCGAGTAAAAAATGTTTAACTAACATTGAGTCAAAAAACTTTTCTTCTTTAAATGTAAAAGAGTTAAAAATGTATTAATTTTATTTTTCTCCATTTTTCTGTATAAAATCAAATTTCTTTCTTATTCTACATATTATAATAAAATCTTAAGATAAACTTACAAAAAAATAAATATTTTTAAAAATAATTTCTACCTTAAATTATGTCAGAAGTCAGTAAAATATCTGTGACATGAGAAATAATTCATAGAAATATCCGTAAACCATTCTTTTTATTTTCCATGATCTTATCTTAGTACTTTTGTATGTAAAATGGCTAGACATATCGATTTATGTTAAAAAAAGAAACCTACAAATTAAAATACAAAAATGCAAACAAGTCACCTGTACCAAAACAGAAAATAGCTTGTAATAGAATTCATTTTTTATCTTTGTTGATTACATTTGCAATATTTCATATGAAAAAGAAATTATATTTTTGATTCGTTTCTACGTTTAACACGACCTCATTCGTCCACACTGCTGTAGATAAAAATATAACGTAGTTAAGAGAAAAAACATGTGGAAAATCGCGAAACAAAATAAAGAATATGAAATTACAATATGGCAATTATGAAATTTGTTCAACGTTTGTAATATACACATACGATAAGATTCAAAAATTTTAGATAAAAACTTTCATAGAATCTCATCTAAAAAGTCTTATTTTGGAAGAATTTAAAGTTACATGTTTATACGTATATTATATATAATATAATTATAAAATTAATATATTAATTATTATATCTGTGTATTCTGTCAATTAGGTAAAATATTTCTAGAAAATTTTGCACTGTACAGTGAAGATGAAGTCTTTGAAACAATAGCAATACGAGATACAATAAAGAGTTGCGTCAGTGTTTCACCTAAGTATTTCTTCGAGGAGTTTCCGTGAGTTGTATCTTGACGATCGTGCTTCATCCGCGTCATCTGCTCGCGCGGAAAATTGCGCTTGCCCGTGCAAGATGAAGGAAAACTTCGAACTGAGTAAACTACGAACAAAGAAATGATCGGAGCTAGATGGCTCTATAGATTTTGTGGGAACGCTGAACAATTCATTTGGTTAATCTCTTAACATGCTCAAAAATAATATAGCATATTTAATGCGATAATAATTTTATACATATAATTTTACATATCTTTACTCTGATCTCAAACAACGAATGATCAATTTGAAAGAAGAAAAGTATCTCGAAAAATTTACAGATTGTATGCTGGGTATCTTTCTTTAGAACAAGCTTACGGTATATATAGATGTGTGCAATCACTATAATGGATCTCGCAGTGTGTGCGCGCGTGTTACGCTTGTTCATCTTAATATCCGCGCCGTTGCGCTGTGGGTGGACGAGATAAAGCCTAATCAAGGAGATGCGGTCTTATCCACGTCGCAAACTGAGACATATTGCACACGGCGAGCTGCGACAACGATACGTGCATCGCATAATGCCAATCATGCGAATCACACTACCCATAACACCCGTAACTTCTCGCGACTTTTTTCTTCATCCTATCGAGGAGATCCTCGCAAAGTTTATAATTCGCTAAATTTTATTTTATTTATACATACGTATACATAAATCTTATTAGCTCTTATATTGCGTCTCGTGACTCGCTTAGAGATAAAAAACAATGATATTGTAAATGTCGATAAAAAAATTTAACACTCTAATTAAAGTTTAATTAAATTAATTAAAACTTTATTCAGCAGAATAAAAATAATTTCTCTTCAAACCGTAATACTACGTTTTATAGGGATGAATAGACACGATGGAAAGAAAGATAAACAAGAACCCATGACACACATGACAAACACAATGACCTTGAGTCAGTTCGCCTGCTGTATAATACGAGTAATTAGTGTGCCGTAATTGTTTGTTCAAATAATGAATACTCAGTCGAGAACATCGAAATTATTCAAATATTGAAGTCGAAAATATAATTCTAATTAGAAAGCAAACTCCAAGCAAATGGAATTAAAGAAATTTAGAAAATACATATATAATTGAATTCCTTTGTATATATATACAGGTGTGTACTAAAAATCAAACTGTATTACAGAAATACTCATACATTTTAGATAACATTTTTGTTTTATAGCTTTTTGTACAATTAATATAATTAAAGATAATAGATTAAATTGTAATAGAATCAATGATAATTTTATATATGATGTTATAATATTAGTATTAATAAAAATACTAAAATTAAAAACAGAGTCTTATTTAAAAAATAAACTGTAGATATAAATATGGAACGACAAGCAATTTAAAAAAATAGTGATTGCATTTTTTGTATGTACAGGTGTGCGTTCTATGAGAACCCGAGTATTTATTACAGCCTAAGGGAAAAAATGCTCTTTCTCTCTTTCTGTTTTCCTTTATCTACGCTAGAAAAATAAAATTGCCTCTGTTATTTTTTTCATGTTTTCCTGATGCTTCAATGAGTACAATATTCAAAATCGTTAGTATGACATTTATTTATTATTAGGTTGATGCATAATTATCCGCCGTTTTTTAAACAATATTTATTATGAAAAAAGGCACATAAAAATTTAACAGAAACATGTTTAAATGATGATGATGATTTTCGACACGCATTTTTATCACCTAAACATAGAAGAATATATTTATAAAACAAAAGTAAACAAAACGCCAATTTTTACTAGAAAAACGCGCCTACATAAACATCAATCCAATATATATCGAACATGTGTATATACATACATAAATAAATTATTATTAATAATCGACAAAAGAGTTTTTTAAACAATATTTATTATGAAAAAAAGCACATAAAAATTTAACAGAAACATGTTTAAATGATGATGATGATTTTCGACACGCATTTTTATCACCTAAACATAGAAGAATATTTTTATAAAACAAAAGTAAACAAAACGCCAATTTTTATTATTAATCAATCTTTATTATTTAAAAAATGTAGAGTAAATTTTTTCATACACATGTATCATTCCGTACATAAAAAAATTAATTTGAAATTTAGACCGTTTCAACAATTAATATCTTTTATTTCATATTTGAATAACTTTGTGGAGAACTTAATGTCATGTATTAATAAATTTATGTTGTCAAGTTATCAAAATATACATAAAATTATACATAAAAAGAGACATATTATATTAATCAAATAAAATAAGAGTGATCTTGGAATTTTATGCATAGTTTACAACTTTTTAAATTATTTAAAATTACTCTTTGTTAAATAGAACATTGCATACTTATAGATATACTTATATGTGTGTTAATATTGTTGTCAATTAATATTTATTTGATATTTATATAACACAAGATTGTTAAAAATTATTCGCAAGCTTCGAAAGTATAAATATGTTGTACTAATTAATTTTCTAATTTTCAAAGTTATTTGTTTAAAAACAGGGACTCATATGAAAGAATTCTATTTTATATTTTCAATTTCTTTCGTTAAGTAAATTATAGAATTACTTTTTATCGGTTGTAATAAACATGTACATTCAAAAATAATCACTTGTATAAATACTTTTTATATTATAATTGTAGTATATTATTATTATATTTTGCAATTACAATTTTACAATTAATTAAAAAACAATTAATTAATATTTTAGATATTTAATTGCGAATTATATTTTGTAAATGCGTGTTGTCGTAGTCGGTTCAAAAAAGATGCATTCGAGAATCAGAATTTCGGCCAGCTGGAACTATTCTCGATCATGCCGGATCTATTTTCAAAGATGCCTGTTATACGTCCTACGCTTTCAAGAATCTTCATAACTGCGAAAACTCGAAATATTTTTCTTTCCTAACTTTATTCAAAATTTTTAATAAATTAATAAATAATGAAAGAAATAATGAAAATATTTGTATAAATTACATTTAAATTGTTCTCTACAAAACAAATAAGAATTTATTTTAATATATAAAAGAGATTTAATATATAAAAGAATAATAACTTTTTCTAACAACACCTTACTCAGTAAAAATTTCATTTCCTTCTTTAAAATAGATAACTCTATAAATTCTCTCACGACTGTAAAGAATAAATGACTATAGAGAATGAATTAAATAGATTGTTTATTGCAACATGTTTCATAAATACATGCACATAAAAGGTAATTAATGGTAATTAAATATTAAGAGGTTTATAAATGCAAAAGTTGATATGAGATAAAATATGTCATTATTAAAATCAAATTTTATGCTATTTCAATAAATCTCATATAAACCTTTTATCTTCAAACTATATTAAATAGCTGATACAAACTCATCGCCAGTAATCTAGGGTTTAATTAAGTACATATTTGCCTGTAATTTCAACACGCGATGCGAATTTTCATACATCACTTTCCTCTTTCTACGAGAGGTGCGGTTTGTCCTCAATTATTAATTCTGAAATTATGCAATCACAAAACAACATAATAAACAGCCAACGTTATTATTAGACATTCCACCTGGCATAATACGATCAAAGTACAGACAACGAAGATGACATTTAACAATTTTAATAAAAAATACTCAATCTTAAATACAATCAACATACCTCGTGACATTATTTGATAGAATGTCATTGCAATGTTACCAATTTAAATAATATATGTAATAGAATGTACAATAAAAAAGATAAATAAGCATATGATCTTAAATATGTCAGTTTGCTAATTAATATAAAAACAACTATACTTGTAAAATGATAATATGATAACATTAGAACATTATAATAGATAATTTAAAAGCATCATTTTTTTTTAACATTCCTCTCTTTTTCAAATTTTAATATTGTGATTCTTTAATATTCTATATATTTAAATATAACAAATATTTTCGTATCAGTTGAAACGTTCAATGTTAGAAATGTCTTGTAAAATTTTTTTGAAATATTCTTTGAAATAATTGTGTTATATATTTTGATATGTGCTGGTATTTTGCAATTAACCGCTTCCTATGCTATTATTTCCACAGACAAACTTCAGAATAAGTTTTTTTTATCGTTGTTCGTCGTCCGGCAAATTGACGTTATTACGCGGTTTATCGCGGCAGACCGCAATTGTCGAAACAAACACAGTTTGCAATTTCGCAATGTAACGTGAATTTTCTATTTCAATTTAGGCAGCGTTCAATTTATTCCATTTACTTGTAATGTTGTTATAACAGTTCACAATTACAATGTTATAATCGCAATGTATAAAAGCTTTGCTATTATTAGTTATTTGATTTTATATACGATTTATATATTTAATAATTAAATAATTTAATTATTAAATTTAATGTAATAATTGAGCTTTAACTTTATTAATATAAATTAATATAAATTAATTTTATATTAATTTATGTAGTTTATAATTTCATATTCTTAATCTTTAATTTATTTATTATAAAACAATTTGTTATAATTATTATTCTCAAAGGTATATATCGTATTTTTATTTAAATAATAAAAACATTCTTCTTAGATGAAGATAACACCTAAAATATATGCGTTTAAGAGGTGCCAAGAGAGAGAAAGAGGAGATCTAATTACTTTTGCAGGAAAAGAGAGAGAAAAGAAGAAGAGTACTTAAAAAAGATTTTTATTGCGTAATTAAAATATGAATAAACATATGTCACTTTGAGTAAGATATTTTCTATGAATTATTTAGCGGTAGTTAGTGTGTTATTTTCTCCGCTAATCAACAATGCAACACATATTTCAAGAATAAATATAATAAATAAATATAATAAATTTGTATTTGAAATGTTTATTTTTATTAACTTTATAAACTGGAGAAATAAACGTTTCTTCGAATATCAAATGCAATAACTGCTTTTGTATTTGTAACAAAGTTCGAAAAAACAAATTGAGTCGATCAGTTTATCATGGGGCAGTTTATATTTAATTTTCAATTAAATTTCAAGATAAAACCAATAATTTTAAATAAAACTTAGTTAATTAATTTTGATCAATATGTTAAATAATTTTTGTTACAAATTAATTAACTTATTTCTAAGAATTATTTTTTTAATTTAATCGAGTTTGTAAAATTTTCAAACAAATTATTTCTAAATATAACATCAATTATTTTTAAATATAAATATAATTCACGAAATATGTATTACGCAATTACACTATTTGTATCAAATACTTTTCTTTCTTCCTAAAACTTTTTATTTATGTCTGTTAAAATAAAAACTCAACAGTGTAAAATAAACGCAAAGTAAATTAAAATAATGCATGCCCTTTCGTTTATTGACAAAACAACCATAATATTTTTCATTGACGTCATCGAATTATTTTTCTTTTTGAAATAGAAAAGATAATAAAAAATAATATAATTAACCAAAGACGAAATATCGTTAGAGAAGAAAGGAGATTTACTCCACATTCACGTTTGTATAACATAGAAGAAATGCAATATATTCTTTATTTTTGTACGTCACAAAATTCTTCTGTTTTATCTGTTTAATTTCTTATATTAACATTGTAATCTTTGTATTACATTATTCGCATGTTAAAAGCTTGTTTACTCAGTAAGATAAAACTAAAAACGTTATCAAAGCCGTTACACACCTTAACGTTGCAGCCAAACTTTGTCAACGTCTCAGGAAGAATATTATTCACAAATACAAGTATCACACTCGCGAATATCTTACGAGCTCCGATTTTGTTTTAGTTTTCCGTAGTGTTGCGATTGAGGGACATAAACTTGTAAATGTCGACGACAATCGTCAATTTGAATTGCAATGAAACAAGACGCACGTCAGGTTTACGAATAAGTGTCACGCGATTTTGAGATGCGTGTAACGACGGTAATAGTGGGAGAGCGCCGTGTGAGAGTGAAAACCACGTGGTCGCGCAGTTTTCGAAACGGAGCACACACCGCGAAACGAAACTCGCGTATCAGCAGCCCGCTGTACACTGTCGCGCGCTCCGTCATCGTGATCGTCCGCGCGTTATCCCCTCTTCAAGCTTTTCATACCACTCTCCATTCCATGCGCCAGCGCACGTTATTGAGGTATATATGTGTGAAGTATAAAGTGAATTCGTAATCACATGCTACGCTCGATTAAAGGTGTACCTCTATTACAATAAAATTTCCGTTTCTTTATACCCCTCCCCTCACACACACACAAAATTTTTATTAATCAAGCATAATTCATATAAAATATTTATACGTTCGTGAATAATTTATATATTTATAATGCGATATGCAATTTATGTAGTGTAGAATGGTATTTGTTATTTAACGTAATAAAGTTCTCTAGCACCGATCTCTGTCTCTATCGCAGTCTTGTATTGTAGTATCTAATCGGACGCGATTCAATACTGTGGTAGTATATGTGTATACACGCATGTATAATGGAGAAGGGGGAAGGTTTTATTTCTTCGAGTAAATATACTTATTAAATGCAGAAGGAATAAAGGGAATCTGGAAACCAATTTTTCCAATTATGTTTCATGAATTTACTTCACCTTTCTGCGAATTTATTGCAACTGAAGGAACATTTGTAGCTCATAAAAAAGGTATTACGCAGCACATTTCTCGGCGAGTCCAATTTCCAATTACCTTGCTGTTTTGAACACACATTCGACTATGACAAATTACTGCAAATTACTAAATTACAGACCTCGCACCAAATGCGTATTACCATGTTAAACATTTTACATTTTATCAACTTTTGTATGATGTACAATGGACTGTCATATATAAAGTTAACAGTTTATATAAAATATGAAATAATATTAAAAAATTATATATGTTTATAAACATAAATATATACATACACAAACATTGTATAAATATATATATATATATGTATAAAAATGTACACACAGCAATCATACACGCATATGAGTGTACATACATGTGTACATGCTATATATTTTTTGGCACTTTATCCAAGAATATCAAATAACATTATTTTTATTTAAATAGACAAGTATAGGAGTTAAGACATTCTCAACACAGATCGACATAGATCATCAGAAAGTGACTTAAAAGTGGAGCGAAGGGTTCGCAGGATTACATCCCTTGAAGGCACAATCTCGAGATAAAAATCGAGCGAGCGAGCATAAAAGTGACATTAAATTCGAATTGCTCGTATCCTGGCGCGCAAAACTTTAACAGGAGGCGGTCGTCTCTGTTGTCATAAAAAAAAAAAAGGAAAAGGCGTCGTAAAGGTACCGCGCGACTTCCGAGATATGTGATTGTGCATAGAGAATATATATATATACAAAGGTATATTATGTATATGAAATAAACAGGGGGATTTACAGCTTTATATTTTACTTTACGAAATGCAAACGTTCATTTGAAATTTATTTTAAGATGTCTTTATGTATGTGTGGATTTCTATATTTTAAACATATAATTATGAGAAAAAGAACAGTAAAATGTGATTATAAAGTCACACACATATACATATATAATAATTTTAAAAACAAAAATTACTAGTAAATTATAATAAAACACTTAATAATAAAAAAAATAAAAAAATTATTAAAATAATAATTTTTAATTTATATAATAAATATATTTAAAATTTGTACGTAACTATAATAATAAAAACAAACGATGATCTTACGAAAAATGTACAGGAAATGTTTCATATTAGTGAATTAGTGAAAATTTTCATAACATTTTGCATTATTCTATGACAGGTTTATTAATTAACGAATCGTTGCCGTAAGGCTTGTAAAATATTCACTAAAACAACATTTCGATATAAACTTTCTAAAATACGTATTTTTACAAGTGTAACAGATTTCGCGATTCAACGTAAAAATATAATTCGTGAACAAATGTGCAAACACGTCTGAATATTTTATTTCGTTTTTTATTGTGCCGTTTACGTAAGTTTATTTTTTTCATAAATTTTCTTTTTTTATATATTCCTGAAAGCATCATGAATCAATAATAAAATATTTACCAGCAATGGAAGTATAAATGGAAAATATAAATAAGAGATAAATGAGAGATAATGGGAAACTTTATTCAAATAGCATATGTTTTGTGTACAAATAAATAAAAATTGCCAATAATTACAAAAATATAATTGTAAGAAATATTTTTTTTTCAAAAATATATTATTAATTTTAAGATTGAAAGAAGTATACATATATAAATATTTAAATATATAAATATATATAAAATGTGTGTGTGTGTGTGTGTGTGTGTGTGTGTGTGTGTGTGTGTGTGTGTGTGTGTGTGTGTGTGTGTGTGTGTGTGTGTGTACATGCACAAATTATGCACGCATATATTTTATAAATGCATACGCATATCTCTACTTTTTAAACTTTCAATCAATGAGACAATCTCGAAAAAAATATTTCTTACAATTTATCTATATCAACATAAATATACATCTATATGTGAGACTTTATTTTTCTTTAAATTCTTAAGATTTTATATGTATGGGGGTTTCTCACATTTTAGATGTTCCGCGAAAATAGAAAATCTCTTGATCGCACATTTTGTATGCGGAAAAGTGTGCGCAAACATAGAAACCTCACGGCGAAAATTCGTTCGTTTGATTATTTGTTTGGCAGATCAACTCTTCGTGACCTCTTGCTATTGTCTTATCACATTTTATCAGATTCTTCAAATCGTCTTTTATCGTAATAAATAGACAAATAAATATCATCGTTTAATTAATTCACGAGTAAAATATATTTGGAAATGTTTGTACTTACGAATTGATATTAAATTATAATTTTCAAAAGAAAACAATTGCGCGCACACACATATCTTATATTTTTATTGTTACGTAGAAAACAGAAAATGTTTTCTATAAAATGCTTAATAATCGATATGTTATTACAAACAAATATGAAGTTGTATACTTTATATTATTAATATATATTTAATATATTCATATTATTATACATATGTAATATGTATATGACAACTCTCTCTCTTCTCTTATCTCTTAACATTTTTTGTCATTCTATGTACACGTGTGTTTTAATAAGTTTTTAGTTATGTTAGAGTCAAAATTTAATCATATTTCATTTAATTACATTAACAAGATTTTATTTTAATCATTTTATGTATAATTAGTAAGAGAAAAAGAGAGAAAGAGGGAAAATGCATTTCCGCACAATTTATATTATATTAACAGAATGCAACAAATAAAAAAATAATTTTTTTCAACAATCAATTATATTATGTAAAGTATCAATTATAATATATAAAGTTTCTCGTTAAAAAAATATCATTTGTCATAAATTTAAAATGATCAATAATCTGTTTTATCTTTAAAAAATATGCGCATACCCAACAATTCATTATTGATATAATATTATTTACGAATTCTAAAATTTCTAAAAATTTGAAAGATCTGATTTGTTTAACAAGTAAAAAATAGTTACAATAAATATAAAAAATTGATGCACTGTGCAATATTGTGTAAATAATAAATGTATGTAAAAAATACTATAAATTAGATTGCAAAGTGGCGTAATGTTAAAAGGGACGTCAACATACAAATTTATAAGAACAGATATAATTTTATCAGTTGCATGTGTTTTCTAATTTACATGATGACAATAATACCTTGTAATGATAATAGTAATTTACGTTGAGAATAATGTCATGCGTCGCCATAAATTTTCTGGAAGATACGTTCCCGCGTCACACTCCATACACAGCTTTGACCCTCTTAGATTCGTAAGAGAAATTATATACTAACAATAAGATAGAATATATATCAGTGTGAATAAGTAAGCAGTAAATATAAAAAATAAAATAAGTAAAATAAATGAGAAATTAAATTAATAAAAATAATAAACCATAAAAGACAAAAGCTAAAATAATAAAAATATATGAATGATGTTAATAGACATATAAAATTACATTTCAAAAGATTGCATTACATTTTAAAATAAAATGTAAGATATGGTAAAATAAAATATAAAAAAATATGTTTTTAAAAACTAAAATATGAAACACAGACATATTTTTCATTAAATTTATTTTGGTGCAAATAGTACCATGCAATATAGAAATAAATAGAATTACATACGTGAAATAAACATTTTTATTGTGAAATTATATTTTCCGAAACAATTATATAGTTATAGTCTTGTTGTGATAAAACTCACAATACTAAATATTCTTCTACTATTTATTTATTAATAACCATAAATTGTACAAATATATATCTTAAAGAATTTATATAAAATTAAATTTTTTTCATGATATAAAATATTATATAAATAAAATTAATTTTGCCGTATATGTAATAATAAATTATATGTAACAAATATATTTTCTCATACTTCTCATTTATTAATTTTTAAGTAACATTTATAATTATGTGTATAATGTCTTCTTATATTTTAATTGATGTCATTTTTAATAATTTATAACTTGAAATAGATTATAAAAATTTTTTAAATATTTTTCCATTTATCTGATTTTTATATTGTTGCTTTTTATATTGTTACATCTTACTATTTAAACCAGTACAATTATCAAAGAAGTATAAGAGCAGATTATAAATGTTTATAATAAATTTAGTTATATTAAATTTTTATAAAAAGATCGATAATTTACCGACAGAGTAGAAAATTGTAGATTTCAAAACTTTCAAAGCTAGATATAAATAGTGTTTTGTATTTAAACATAGATAGTATATAGATAGTAAACGCATTCCAATCATATCGTATATTTTATTTTAGGAAGAAAAAGAATCTTTTAATAAGTTACCATTAATAGGTAAACTAAAAAACTTCCTTTTTTACCCCTTAAAACTTTTCTTACTTTCTCTTTCAGGTCCATACATTTGGCCCCTCATTTATAACAAAATACAAACATAGATATATTTGGATTGTATACCGTTTGTATATGAATGTACTATAATTTTTAGTGTTTGTACATTCTTGGTTAATTAAAAAATAAATAAATAAAATTTACTAACAGGACCTCTAAAAGTTAGCCCCTCATTATTCCAAAAATAATGATAAATCATATTTTATTATACTTAATCGTTTGTACATCGTTTGTATATTCTTAGTCATATTGATTTATTTTTTATTTAAATATTCCCTTTTTTGTTCAAAATATAATTATATAATTTTTATTTGAGCTTGGCGGATAAATCTGTCAATTCTACCAATGTCAAGACTTAAATATAGTAGCCAACTGTTAAAACAAAAAAATCGTTTTGTAATAATTCATGTAAATGCTCTCTTAGGGTAAGTTTACAATAGATATCTTATGATCTATCTATACAAATTTGCATAAGCGCATAAGTACATGCATGCATAAGAAAATTGGTCTATTCGTTTAATGTGCATTTTTGTAAATCAATATGATGACTTTTATCTGGGTGCTTATTGGTCTAGCGGTCTTATGTTATGTTTATGCTACGCTATGCATTTTGTGTGACCCTAAGAGGCCTTCTACAATGAGTCGTTAGTCGCAAGTCGTAAGCGAATAAACCAATCATAGTTGAATTTAGAAAAGAATAATCGAATATATGATTGGTCTATTCGCTTACGACTTACGATTAATAACTCATTGTAGAAGGCCTCTAATGCGTCCAACTGCTCCCGATAAAATTTGACCAATCACAGTCGATTATTCTTATGATTTACAACTTAAGACATTCATTGTAGACTCACCCTTAGGACGAAAGATCATTTTTAAATATTCAAGATCGATTAAGCAATTTCGTTTATGTGATGTGCATTATGCGTTATGCAAAAGTATATGCTCTAATACATCTTTATATTCGGAGACCAACTCAACGAGAAGCATGCATTTTTCCGCTTCTGTAAAATTAGGCGTTCTTTTTTTTTTCTTGAAGAGTCCTGAGTTTCTGCCATTATTCTTCATCTATCTATCTATACGCCAAACCTGTCAAAACGTAAATGAACCGCAATAGAAATGATAGAAGGTCGAAGGCAATAGCTATATTGTTTTCGTCCAATAGAACTGGCCAATCACAGACGCAGAAGGCTGTAGCGTTAGAATTTACTTCGAATGTAGTATAAGTTTTGTTAAACGAACCATTTTCATGTTTGAAGAAATGCAAAATCTCATAAACCACGATCAAATCAAGATCAGTTTTAAACGCCATTTAACTGAACTCTGAGTTGATCGATGTCAGAGAAATCGGGCGTAAGACAATGTACATTTCTCTGAGCCATGATCGCCACATTGAGCGTAATGGTAACACAGAATAGTAGCACAGAGCAGTACAATCAGTAAAATTATAGTCCTATAAACAACCATTTTGCAATTTGGACAAATTTTTGATTGGTCAAAGAACAGCTACCATATTTTGGGCGCTGCGCATCTTCGGGAATAGTTCACCTTATATTCTTACATCACGAGTCTATCTCTATAAATTTATATAAAAACTCTATAACAAGTATTTAAAAACTGTCATACGTTTTGAAATATATTTCATTCTAATTTATATGAAGAAAGATATTCTCGTGAGATTTTGACAAAATTATTTGTAGCTAGATTCTATTATATAGAGTTTTTATATACCTGTTATAGAGTTTTTATATAAATTGTGTATAACGTATTTATTTCTTTCTACGTGTATTTAAAATGAATAAGGTTATCGAAATTTAAATTTCAACGGGAGTTGACGGACCAATCAAAAATTTCTATTTCGTGGCCACACTGTTAGGGTCTCTAGACCATAGAAATTATCACGCATTTGATTACCGAATTCCTCACTATACTTTTACACAGTCTATGCTCGATAGAAAAGTGACATTGATTGACGCGATTCGGTAATGTTTCAGTAGACAAATCAATCATGAAACATGAAGTAATTTAAATGTATAAATAAATAATACATATGTAAAATACACATGAAACGTGTAAAAGTATTAAATAGCGTAACAAATAAGCATAAATCAAGTATAAAATAAAAATTTTTATATAGTGCATTCATATAACTTCTTGGTGATTAACTTCAATCCAACTGTCATAACAATGACGTATTACGAGAAGATACGAACAAGATATTATCGATAAAAAGATATCGATATTTTCATAAAAGCTGCAAAAATAGCTTAGAGATATATCATATGTTATTAAATATATTAAAGACATTAAATATACTGTGATATTTCACAAAAGAGTGTGTTTTATATCGATTTCCCTAACTCTCACAGACTTCAGTAAAATTCACGAAACCTGTGATTCCATGAAACATTAAAGTTGTAATTTTGTGATTAAAAAAAAAAACGTTAAATATACTGTAATCTGGTTTGAAGAGTGCATAGTTCTCTGCAGACACTTCTGTTTCCTAAAATTCCATAAGCTTCAAAGAATCTGAGAATGGGGTCCGAGCAAAGCTCTCAAAATACTAACCAAAGTGCCAACAGTGGAAAAACAAGGACGAATCAACTCAGACGTGGCAAAAGCGTGCCAAGTCGTGAGAGACTGCCAGAGGATACTCCACCAAGGTGTATCAGTCCTGGCGCCAGTATTTGTTCCGACTCCGACCTTCCCTATATTTCTTACACAGTGAATCGACCTATCGGAGATTCACCAAAGATGACGAACAAACAGTCACAGCTCTATAGAGGAAAAAGTATCGGAGCTGGAGAAATTGCGAGGCGGAAAAACAGCCTAGGCACAACAAATCACAAGTAGGTATCATTGGGTTGCATGTGAGAAATCAATTTACAACTCTTCAAATTTTTCTAATGAAACAAGAAGTGCATAGTAATTCTTCAAACTACACTATATCAAATAACAAGTCTCATAATTTTATTTTTTCATTTCTTATACGTAAAGAGAAAGTTCATTATGTCACTTAATATCATTATTAGATGATATTTGTTCTGTCAGAATATTCTAACAAAAAAGGTCAATATTTTCAATATATCCTTTACAGCAACTCTATGTCACATTTATTGACTTGATTCTCTTTTCTTCTGTTAAAAGTCACAGGAAGATTAATACATCAGATAAGATACATAATATCGTAGTGGTGAAGCCAGCTCAAGCAGACCCTACAGCAGACAAGGATCCTGACATAGTAAAACTACAGAGTATCCCGATGTTCCTGCCGATCATGCGTGGTACATTGAACCTACCACCAGGTGTACGCGATCCAGAGGTCCTGGAGAGGCTTGATCCTGTCGGTCTGTTCAATCTGTGTGCACGTTATCAACATCATCTCAATACAAATGCACAGATAATAGCAGCTGAGCAAGCCACTTTGTGTACCACTATGGAGGTGGAATTTGGCAAAGTACTGAATCTCGCTGTGGATCGACAAAAGAGATTTGCTAGGTTTGCGGAGCAGATGAACAAAGTACATGAGCTCAGCCGTCAGCTCACAAGATGTCACTCGCTTCTCAATCAAACTCTTGAGAGCCTCGAAACGCTTAACAATCTATTGCCAGTAGAAGAGAGGCTGGAGCCCTTCGTCTGGACCACAGGTTAAACGAAACTATAGAAGGAATGTCATCACTCATTTTTAGAGAAACTTGGATTCTAGAAAATATTCGTGTCCTTTCACAAAGAAATTATGATTAAGACATGCAAATAGCTTCAGGACATTATCTTAACTTCAACAAACTTCAATTAATTTTATTCTAAGTTTTCCTCCACATTCAACGTAATCATAACACAACAAAATCAGGAAAATAAATTTAAAAAAATCAAATATATGCTTTATTAAAACACAATTTATTGCTCTTATATTATTTTAAACATACCCTAGCAGCTTCTATTAGCCAATCGCTGAGACTTCAATTGTTTATAGGCCGCGATAGCTTCACTCTGTTGTTTCTCTAGTCTTCTTCTTTCCATTTCAGGCAAGTATTTTCTTTTTGCAGACTGATTAATCACTTTGGGAACAAAAGTAACTTTTTTAGAATCTTCCAGTAATGAATTCAACAATAAACCCTTCGGCTTCCTATCTTGATCCATGTTTTTTGATTTGATTTTCAATCTAGGAGGTTCATGGGCAACTTCGCCAAACGCAACTTTGTCTTGCAACTTTTCAAACTCGTCACGATTTTCCAGTTCCTTTTCTTTCTTCATATGCAGTTTCAGTTTGCGTTTATCGTCTTTTGTCAAAGTTGCCGAGCGTTCAACTGTCTTCTTTTTCTTGTTAATGTTCTTATGTTTCGCTTGTAATATTTCTATATCATTCTTTTCACATTTGCGTTTTGTTAGACCTTGAATTTTACCAGTATTTGAATCCCGTTCAATCTGGACATCATACTTCTTCTCAAAGGCTACTTCCTTAAGAAAATTATGCGTTTCTCTGTTCACCCTGTGCATAAATTGTTCGCCAGACTCGCCTGGTCGCTGTTGAAATACTGGCACAAACTTTTCGGGCTTTGCTTTTGAATGACTTGGTTCACGCTGTTGTCCTACACAGATGAGGGCATTCTTCTTCTTCTTCCGTTTCTTCTTGATGTTGCTATTGGTCTTCGCAGCTTCCTTCAATTTAATCACGCGCTCCAGGCTCTTCGGGATCGCCTGCTCGTCCGCGTTTCTTGGCGCCGTATTCGTGCGCAACTCTAACCTAAAATCCACTATCGGCTCAGTATTATCATCTAACCTTCATCGATTAAGTTCCAACTTTTACTGACAACTCACTCCGCAAAACGCTTAACGCGCTGCTTCTCGGGATCCTTGACACCCCGATGCTTCTTCCCCGGTATCTTGCGGCCCATATTCGCGTTTTATCGTTCTCCCGTTGCGTCAATCCGTGTCTTTGCCTCGCGCTCACACGTGGCCGCGTAAACAACTTGGGTAAATTTTTAGGTTAAGGGTCCCACCTCAAATTTTGATATACACTCATTTGCATCAATTTGCAATTTTATCAGTTACTAGTATATTGCAATATTTGTAATTATCTTTTGTGACAAACCAGAAATAAAACAAGGTTTTAACAACTTACTAAAAAGTGACAGTTTACACATGTTTTATAATGTTTCCTAAACATGTGTAATGTTTTATAAACATTTGAAAAATTTGTATAAAGAACCAACATGTTTTACTTGGTAAGTAATAAATATTCATAAATATACATAAATGCATTTTTTTTAATTATTGCATAATAGAAATACATAATTATTTACTTCAAATTAAAGATCAATAGGAGTGACGATGATGACTAAATTGATATTGGAGATCCCGTGCGGTGGTAATACGAACTCCGGTTTCAGGATTACCAATCTGAGAAATAAATTCTCTATTCTCATTACTGCGTTCAGAAACCAGAGAGAAGACTGATAACGAATTCGGGCACTTGCACTAGTGCACACCTAGGCTGCGTTCCGTTTCACGCATGATGCGCGCATGATCTATAGTATACGTAACGTGTACTATAGATAAATGCGCGCATATGCGTGAAACGGAACGCACCCCTAGAGATCTCGATATAAATAGAGAAGCGACAACGAGGGGTTCGGTTTGATTGGCTCTCTGAATCACATGACCAAGACGCATGAGAGCGAGAGAAAGCGAGCGTCTTTCGCTCTCTCTCACTCTCGTGCTTATTACGTGCCGTCGGCTTTATTGTGTGGAACTAACATGGCTGCCTTTTGCGATATATCGCACGTATCGATCACCGTTGTCGCTTCTCTATTTATATCGAGATCTCTATGCACACCGAGTGTGCACAAAGGCTTGTTCATAGTCAATTTTTATATTTAAATACCATCTTAACAAATTCAAAAATTTTCAGCCAATAAAATGATCCGTACTAATGCTGTACAGATTATCATTTTACTGTTTAATTAGTATT